>CP137673.1:14871364-15512058 GCA_037976565.1 Mesocentrotus franciscanus
TAGAATAACAAAATGAGCATGATCATCAAAGAGAGGGGGAATTAAATCTTTAGTCTAGGAAATAGAATAGAATGGAGCATGATCATTAAACATTGATTGATGAGCATTTGCAGAATTAATTCGTGCTAGGTAGTACTAGTAGTAGTATTTCACTGCTACTAGATCTAATTTAATTTGGATATTGTCTTTACTAAAAATTACTATTTTGCCAACATTGAAAATTATGTTCAATTTCTTGATCTAGATCTACATGTAGGTGATGCCCGCCCATAAGTTTATTAAAACCCGACAGCCAACTCGGATATAATTAACAGCATCGAATGACAGTATGACTAATACAATAATGCCCGGTCTAGCCCAAGAGCAACTTCCGCTCTCGACTCGCTCTACTATACTGGCGCACGAAATTAATATTGACATGCAGTCACTCGCCCACGAGCTCTCATAATCAATCTTTGTTTAACCGCCGGAAAAGTATTCAAATATAAAAGAGCACATAGATATAAATATTATTCTCGTATTGGGGAATAAATATGACATGTACTTACAGGATTTCTACGTAGGATCTAAAGCCATTTCCAAGCACGGACGAAGTTCAAATGGTAGTTCAAATAGCCTACCGGCTACCCCAGTAAGGGACGATGGGATGGAAAAGAGAGCAAGAGCGCCGCTAACGTCTGAACGCCACCATGCGAAACGCTTGCAGCCGACGCACTGTACTTGCACCAATGTGCAGGTTCGAATTAACGTTCTCTATTTTTCCTTCATTTTATACATGTATTAAAGATATTGTATATTGTTTTATTTCATTTTTTTCTCACACTATTATGAGAAGCAATCAGGGCGGCGATCCGGGGGGTCGGGGATACGTCCCCCTCAATTTTTTTAGGGGGGATTTGAAAAAGTGCCAAAAAAATGTATAGCAAATACTAAAGGTTGCAACACACTTTTATAGGCTCTGGGGCCCAAGAGTGCAGCGTTTAGACAAATAAAAATTTGCAAAAATCTTTCGCTCGGGAGCTATGCTCCCTCTCATAATAATCTTCAAAATGTACAAGTATATAAATACCAAGAAAAGTGAAGTGTGAAAAAGTATATTGCTTGTTTTTATACTATAGTTTTGCTAAGGAATGTAATTTTTAATATAAAAACTTCAAAAACCTGTGAGGACTGAGAGGGTATTCACTTCCGTCACCTTTACCCTCTTGTTCACTATGCTCCTCGCACTTGCGTAGGGCCTACTGATAGGGGGAGGGGCTTGGGGGCAGTTCCCCCCAAACAAAATGCATGATGGCATGATATTTCACTGAGCTTCCGGGGGCTCTGCGCCCCCTGGTTGCTCATCTGACCGTAATTAAATGCCTAAAACCCCTGAGCTTCTGGGGGCTCTGCACCCTGGACCCCACTCCAATTAGAGACCTGCATGCCAGTGTCACAAATAAGGTATAAGAATATGCTCATCTGACCGTAATTAAATGCCTAAAACCCCTGAGCTTCATGGGTCTCACCCCTTGACCCCCGCCGGGGCTTTGCCCCCTGGACCCCACGTCAATTTACGCTCCACTTGCTTCGCTCGCTTTGCTCTACCTGATCGTAAATACTTTAGCCCCCACTTTGAAAACGTTCTCTGGGCCTGCATAACATGCAAGAGTGCATGGTGGTGATGCGGATTTTTTCTGCCCCAAACGCTTTTGCTCATTGCGCCACGTACTGCTCCTCGTCCCTTGCATCTCGCCCGGTCATGAAAAGAAATCGCGCCTGGAAGCAATGCATCATGAAAACAATTGTCATATAAAAATAAGTGTATGCCATACAAGATTCTTGGCATTAGTAAGATGTGGTAATTCCACATAGTACATGTTGTATATTTTACATTAGTTAACAATCAAATAATACGAGCCTCAATAATGTCAATTGAGACAAAATATAAGACAATCAAGAAATAGTAGACTGGCAATATAGCAATCAATGCGCATGATTTTATTTTGGCAATGAAAAGATGTCTTAATTCTGTCAACACTGAAAACTATTTCTAGATAACAATTTGTATTGTTATTAATTAAGACCCTTTTGTTTAGCTGGCAATTATAGCAACCAATGCATGAATCTCTTACTGTTTATTTCAATTCAACAATTTTTCTTTAAACAATGAAGGTAATTTTTTAAATACTCAACACAGTGATTAAAGACCCTTTCCAATCAAGAAAAAAGGTACTGTTTAGATGGAAAAATAGATGGTGGGTTGGGTGTCCGGACAATTATTAGTTTCATGAACAGATTTTCACTTATAAGAGATTGCCATAGTTGTAATTAGATTTGTTATAGATATCAAATTTGTTATAGTAAGTCAAATGTCTGCGAAACGGCCCCAGATGGATGTCGTATTTCCACAGTAAAACGTCTTTTGATTAACTTACTTTTCACATTGATGCTATTTATATGTATTGTAATTTATGTGTTTAAACAATAATTTATTCCAATCTGGACAAAAAAAGCATATTATGGACTGCCAATTTCACATATTTTCTTTATTTTTCCAATATAATTGATGCCTTATGTTTATCAAAAAGCTAAAGATAACTTGCAAAAAATGTGTAATTGTTAATATCAGGTGGAAAGAAAGGTTTACAAAAATAATGAATCAAGCTTCTTTTCATTAACACATGTCAACACTCTCTGCAAACTCTAACTTAGTCACTGTTTTCAGAGCATTAAATTGAACTGCATTACACAACTGATTCCAATTAAATAAAACCAATGAATATTCATTGGTATCCTTTATTTGTCCATCAATATATGTTACATGTACATGTATACTGTATCAAAATTCAAATACATATATATTGATTAATTCAATGAATTAATCAACTAAATACATATCAATGAGATTTTAAAACGTGTAAGTTTATACATGACACTTGTTATCTGAATCGTATAAGTTTATACATGACACTTGTTCTCTAAAGCGTATAAGTTTATACATGACACTTGTTCTCTGAATCGTATAAATTTATACATGACACTTGTTCTCTAAAGCGTATAAGTTTATACATGACACTTGTTCTCTAAAGCGTATAAATTTATACATGACACTTGTTCTCTAAAGCGTATAAATTTATACATGACACTTGTTCTCTGAATCGTATAAATTTATACATGACACTTGTTCTCTAAAGCGTATAAATTTATTCATGACACTTGTTCTCTGAATCGTATAAATTTATACTTGACACTTGTTCTCTAAAGCGTATAAGTTTATACATGGCACTTCTTCTCGAAAGTGTATAAGTTTATACCAGACACTTGTTCTCTGAATCGTATAAGTTTATACATGACACTTGTTCTCTGAATCGTATAAATTTATACATGACACTTGTTCTCTAAAGCGTATAAATTTATACATGACACTTGTTCTCTGAATCGTATAAATTTATACATGACACTTGTTCTCTAAAGCGTATAAGTTTATACATAACACTTGTTCTCTGAATCGTATAAATTTATACATGACACTTGTTCTCTGAATCGTATAAATTTATACATGACACTTGTTCTCTAAAGCGTATAAGTTTATACATAACACTTGTTCTCTGAATCGTATAAATTTATACATGTCACTTGTTCTCTAAAGCGTATAAATTTATACATGACACTTGTTCTCTGAATCGTATAGATTTATACGAGACACTTGTTCTCTAAAGCGTATAAGTTTATTCATGACACTTATTCTCTGAATCGTATAAATTTATACATGACACTTGTTATCTGAATCGTATAAGTTTATACATGACACTTGTTCTCTAAAGCGTATAAGTTTATACAAGGCACTTCTTCTCTAAAGCGTATAAGTTTATACATGACACTTGTTCTCTAAAGCGTATAAGTTTATACATGGCACTTCTTCTCTAAATTGTATAAGTTTATACATGACACTTGTTCTCTGAATCGTATAAGTTTTTACCAGACAGGAGATGTACCACTGGTATGAATTTGGCGATCCTACTTCAAAGCTGTGGAAAGTTATTGTGTGTATACAGCTTTGTATGTTAAGTTCAATGACCTTTTAACCTTTGAACTTTGTTGAACACGAGTGACCCATATTCGAACTTGACCCGAGTCTACAAGAGATGTACCACTGGTGTGAATTTGGCAATCCTTGATCAAAACTATGGAAAGTTATTGTGTGTACTATGCTTTTAATAAAAAGTTCATAGACTTTTTGACAGTGCCGTAAAACTGGAAAACAACAACAACAACTTTTGACCTTTCACCTTTGTCGGATATCGCCCATATTCAAACTTGATCTGAGTCTTCAAGAGATGTACCACTGGTATGAATTTCACGATTCTACTTCAAAGCTGTGGAGAGTTATTGTGTGTACAGCATAAGTACAGCTTTGTATATTAAGTTCATTGACCTTTTGACCTTTGAACTTTGTCGACCATGACCCATATTCGAACTTGACCTGAGTCTTCAAGAAATGTACCACTGGTAAGAATTTGGTGATCCTAGCTCGAAGATATAGAAAGTTATTGGGTGTACAACATAATTGTTGACGCGACACCGCCGGTGTAAAAGTGACGCCTATGCCTGGCTCCTGCTACGCAGGCGAGACAAAAAGGACATGAAACCATTTTAACGGATATCAACCGATGCCAAAAAACGACATCCGTTCCTCAAGTGTGACAGCCGCATGACGGATTAAACAAAAGTACCATCCGTTACTTGTACATTTTCTGATCCGGCCATGTCTGGCAGCGGAATAAGCTTGTAAGTTTTCAATTCAAAATATTACAGTAATATTAAAAAAGATAAAATTACATCTGTTTAAATCATATAGATTGTAAATCTCATGCAACTAAGATTTGTACTAAGGACCCTCTGGTGAAATTAAAAGCTCCTCCACTTGTGCTTCACAGCCCCCACCCCAAAAATATTACTCCAATTTTATTGAAACCAATAGGCCTACTATTTTGCTCAATTATTTGATAGCTAAGGCAATTACAATGGCCCAATTAAGCTAGGATCTACAAAGCTACTGAAAATAGCTACTGTGCTTCTCTCTCAAACCATTCACTGTTTGAAGAGGAAGTTTTCTCCAGCAGTCAGTGAGAAAGGAGGGAGAATCACAGAACTAGAATCAATAGTCTCAACCCAAAGCTGTTTCCTGCCCTTTTGTCCTTTGACTGGTACCTTTACCTCCTTCCACTTAGAAGTCAAGGTTCCTGTGTACCACTCGATCTGTAGGGACTTGTCTTCATGTACACTGCGAATGCAGCCAACTTGAGGCCAGTGTGTCGAGTACTCTGGGAGATATGTTGCCACCATGTCTCTCTCCCTAACTTCTGTCCTCTGTTCCTTTACTTTGGGTCCTATGTGAACCTAACAAAAGAAAAAGAAAGTAAAATAAATAAAATAAGAAAGTGAATTGAAAACGAATAGTGTAGTGCCACTACATACATTATCAGTGATTCAAGACAATTCCTTATGTACACTTTATTTACAACATATAAACATATTATTATAGTAATTCTTTCTGAAACCTAATAAATAATTTTCTTTTATAAAATCAGAAAATATTGTTGAAACTTCTACTATTTTTGTATTTTTTGATTTTCAATTAACCCTAAAAGGGCTGTACGCTCACCGGGATATGTTTAAGGATATTTTTTTTTTGTGCCGGGAGCTTTCATGACTTTATAGCATAGAGTCTTGCGCATCTTTTGATGCCAAATATAAAAGTTTTGACCATCGGGTAACGTGCAAATTGACGATTTTCCCATTGTCTGTGTATTGTAGCAATTCAATGCAGAAATGCAGATGTGCGATACCTACGACACGTAAATGCAGATAACTACAATTTTTGAGGTGCTCACATTGATGTTTAAGAAAAAAAACAAGAAACAACAAAAACAACAAAAATTTGGGAAGACTTTTGCAACTAATGCACAAGCGTATAGCAATCACTAGTACCCAAAGCTAATCTTTACCTGACATGACCTGACCCCAAAATACTCGGCATGACTTGTAATTACTGTAATGACTGGAATTATGCAAGGGCTTACATGTATATATATTAGGGGCTAGATCTTGTGTGAAGACTATACAGAGTGTAAATTCTGTTAGGGAATAATGTTGCACTCAAGATGCAATTAAGCTGAGTGTGTTAGTCATGCAGCATTGTAGATGATTTACATTTTTTTTTTTAGAAAGCAACTCAAGTTGTAAATAACGATTAAAATACATTTAATACTAAATATGGTTCACAATATCTTTGTCTTAATTAAGGGACATATTAATGAAACATGTACCTGTCTGAATGTTTCATCCTCTGTGTTGCAAGCATGCTCCTCAAGCTGTGGTCTGTCAGTTGGTTGTTTGGCCATTATCAGTAGATCGCATATAGGCCATCTCACTGTTGAATCTTCTGTTAAAACACACAAAGGAAATGTATTATAGCCCTGATGTAAGAAACAGTGTGCTAAAATATCAAAGTTTATGATCAGCCAGCTAGATAGGTTGTTATTACCTTCATCCAGTTATATAAACATATAGTGGCAAATTCTTGGAATAATAATCGCTTTATCTAATGATACTATGACCTAATCTCTTGAAAGGTCATATATATATTTTTTTAAAACCCTATATAGCCCGGGCTATGCAGTGTCAAATAGCAAAGCCCCCGAGATCTCGCCTCAACTGCCTGATCGTGATGAAATCGTCACCTGCAACATAATCTCCAAAATCGTATATTAATCTCTCTGAAAAATATTTTGTTTAATCGATTATGCTAATTATGCTAATTTAAGCATGAAATTAGACCTTTTTTGCTCTAAATCACTCAAAACAGCTCGAAATGTGCTGTTCTTTTGATCTAGACACTCTATGTATTATTCTTAACAAGCGTACTTTAAAAAAAAATCCAGTATCAAAATTAAGTTATGTATTTCATTGTTTTTTTAATTTCTCTGTTTTTCGACCTTTTCATTTTTATTGTTTTTTAATGAAATTTGTTGGCAACAATCTTAAAGCAGAATACATAAACTGAGCTATTTTGGGTCCGATGTGCAAGTACATGTACAAAATTATGTGTAGCATAGGAACTGCATGCCCGGGCGTTGTTGCGCGAGATGTGAAGGAAAAAGTCATGAAATTTCAGCGCAGAATGTCTTCGCTTTAAATAGTTATTGTGAAAAATGTTTTAAGGGGGCCAAATTAGTCCCCTTTCCCCCACCCCACCCCCCTCATCCAGGCTATAGGGTTAAATCTCGAAAAATAGCAATACCATAATATCTATCTCTAAAAAAAAAATTTTAAAGAATGAGTGGAGAAAAACTCAAAAATATCCTCTCAGGTTTATCTATGCTGCTGACTCAGCTGCTCCCTTGTGAGAGGCAATCAAATATCATAAATTGGCGCGTAATTTGCTGGCTCTCTGTAAAACAGCCATTCCTCTTTTTTCTATAGACCACCATCCATTTGATTTGTAGTCAATGGTTATATGCATTAGATAAACCAATATTTTTGTGTCCCACTAGCCTAGTTCGCTATTAAGATTTTTTGTGAATTGTGCCATGAAGGGGTGTAACAGTCAAGACTTCAATACAAATTGTCAAAGTTTTGGGCCATAAAGCTTGAAGATGCTACATTGTATTTTTCAATGTTTCATAGGTGATGGAAAAAAATACCATAACACCATCAATTTTGGAAGTTTAAAAATGACAGAAATGATACCTTCATTCTCCTCCTCTTCCAAGGTGAGTAGCTCATAGAGGGACCTCCATGCCTCAATGTCTACTTCTTCCAAGTATGGCTGGAGCTTGTCTGGTAGATGTATGATATTGATGTCCGCAAATGACTTCTCTACCAATGTTGGTTGTCCGTCTGGATGTGATGACAGGATGTGGTTGATGCCAGTGGTGTCTCTCCAATGTGGTGTAGTTGACCAGTCTTTTGTTTGTAGGGTGGCTTTTCCTTGGTGCAGTGCGAATTTGAATATGTGTGGTTTACTGTGATAGCACATGCTGTGTTGATGGGGAAGAAGCCATTTGCGAACATCAAAGAGGTGTAAGATGCGCTCCGCTGTTGTAGGGCAGTGAGCTTTGTGGAAAGCGGCGGGAATAGCTTGCAGAAGTTTTGGAAAAGATGGGGTGCTCCTTTTCTTCAAGTGAGTTGCAATCCTTGAAAAGAACTGGTCGATGTCCTCATGTGTGTGACCGACCATCAAGAAGCCAACTTTGATCTAAATGCAAACAATAAACGTTATAAGGTGAACAACAGTATGGAATAAATTGAATTTTAGGGACATTCCTCAATGATACAACCCAATAAGCATGAGGGATAATTTATTCAATTGAAATTTTTCTTCATTTATCAGAACATTTATCTAACAAAAAACATATTTATCAAAGCTTGTTTTTGTTTACGCTTTACAAATCATATGTACACTGATGACAAAGATGACAACTTTATATTGCCCATGGTTTCTAATGTGCACTACCTCTTTCCCGTTCATAGGGTTCAATCTTTCCGAGAATAATAGGCTACGACCAACAACAAAAACCCAAAACACTATTTACCATTGGTATACATGTATCTGTGTAAAGTAAATAATTCTAAGTCACAATATCTTTTTTTAACCCTATGATGCCTACACATATCAGACATTTTGGGCAGTAAATGTATTTGATAGATTAAAACAGAGGATCAACTGAAGATATGATACAAGACACATAAGTACATAATGCCAAACATCATCATAAAATGAGTCAGAAATAATGACATCTTGGAAATTTGCCATGGTGAAAATAATTTGTAATCATGAATATTTTCTCTTTTTTCACACTCTTTCTGCATCGTTGTTCTCTCCTGCTCACACTACAACTCGAGAGAGTGGGTTTGACCCACTTTCAAACGCTGTTTCATGAATAGATGCCCAACAGCAATGGTACTGCATGCAGGGAAAGTGTACTCTACCAGTACATGTCAAACATTTTTATATTTACATATCCCTTCACAAAATATCATGTACTTTTAAACCCAAGGTTTTGGTGCAATTGGGTTTTTACCAAGTTACTTTAATTTACTGTCAACTGTGAATAGTTTTCTGACAAAAGTGAATATTTATAATGTTTATTCTCAAACAATGGGCAATTTCCGAGGTATATCATTATTTCTGACTCGTCCACATGATTCTGAAAAGAACCTCCAAGACAAAGGCATTCTCTTATCCATCCAATACAAGTTCAAATAAACAAAATTTCCTTTTCATTTTGCGATTAAATAAAGCATCATTACAGACTGAATACTTATATTGACAATTAATTACTAAAAAGAACATGTATTAAACATTACCTTCTTGAAGATATTGAGTTCAAGGAGCAGGGACAGAAAAGAAAAGAGATGTCGATTCTTATTCTCCCTAGAAGTGTTGTCCAGCTGTAGGTAGAGGACTGGTGGAAGAGAGTCGGCATAACGGACCAGGATGTTGAGCAGGATATTAATGGTTAGGTTGCTGTCATGTGGGTACTGTTAAAATCGATGTAGGCGTGTTGACCTCTTCCATGAACAAGTGCACCGGTGATGTGAGTGTGCAGTTGATCATTGTAGCTCAGAGCTTTAGGTGTTGGATGGAGTTGCGGTATTGATGTGCAGTGCTGATCCATCCCATCGATGATTACACTCATGTATTTCTCTGGCTGTGACTTCGCTTGCGGATGTGTTTGTAATATTTTTGTCTCTCACTGCTGCTGAAAAGAAGGTAAAGAGCAATGAGGAGTCATGCTATGCTTAGAAGTTTTGATCACAAACCAATACTAATGCCTTAAATACACGAGTAAATTGTAATTTGAATGTGTTATCTGAGACTTGGCTAGGTTTACGTCTATATCAATGATACTTAATTGTGACCAATATACTTTTTAAAGTAATGAACTTGTGCCTACATTTCTTCTCCTGTTTTCCCTACTATTGTATTTTTCTTCTACTATAGGCTTTTCACGTCAAATATCCACTGATTAGAACCAAACATCCGTATAGGCAGTTCAAATGCCAATATTTTATTGTGGTCACCTATTCAAATATATTAACATTGTTGTTGTTTTTTCCATTAAGAATTTCATTACTCTCTTATTGCTAATATTTGTTGTCCAATTTTTTAATTTGTTCTGTTATTTTTCTCCAATTTTGCCGCTTCTATTTAAAGCAACTTATCTTGGAGCCTGAGTATTCCTCTAAGCTTTCTCGGTTTTTGTCTCCTTCAAAATCTTTGTTGAAATATTCACTTCTATGAGGAAAGCATATAATGACATAGCTCTAGTTGTATATTGTAGCTACATGTAAAATACATCCATGGTTGTCATTTGTTGCACTTAAAATACTGGATCACAGATCACCTCATTCTAAATGCTTAAAAGAAAAAAAGTACATCAAAATCAATTACAACATTAACTTCAAGCTTTAATCAAAGTTTGCTGTACCTTTGTTTCTCTACATGTTTTTGATGTTGTGCAATCAATTGTCTTCGAACATCTTTGTCGTTTGTCTTGCCAAGCTTCATTTTCAGCTCTGTGCACACATCGCACTTAGAGAAGCGGTTCACCTATAAAGAAAAAAAGAAAAATATCAAAGAGAAGGATTGTTAATTACAAAATTAATGTTATGGATGTGTTTTCTTGATGCATATAAATGTAGATGTTATAAGACTAATATAATAATATATTGACACAAAGATACAAGAGGCCTCAGGAATTTAACAGATTTCGTCTGGCTAAGAATCATAAATTCATCTATGTCTAACCCTAACTGTACCGGTATAATTTGCATAAATTAGCATTATTGATAAAATAAGCAAATTTCCGCGAAACTAATGGCAAAATCTCTGCATAATTTTGTGGCGATTGGCCCATTTGGAGTGCATTAAAACTGCAATATGTTTTGTACAAAAAAACTGACCTGAAATCATGATGGGTCATATGACACTATAAAAGAATTGTCTGTTTTTGCAAAAACTTACGGTAGTGTAGTGTCAAAATAAAAAGTAATGAAGTGGCATTGCTGAAAACATGGCGGTTTTGATTATGGTATGCAACAACCTATGTTTAGAGCTTTTGAGCGTCCCGCCCCACTCACTCCCATCCAGTACAGTTTAGGGTCAATGGAATTTACAATACCTTGGGGATTGTGATGTGCTGCTCTTCCTTTCTCCAAATCCTTTTGAAGTGAGTCTCAGAACAAACCTCAGCATTATCTTGTCGTATTCTTCTATACACCTCTCGCTTTGTGAACCCATGTGGAAGGTTTACAGACTCTCTGTCAGGCATTCGGTCTCCATAGGAACGAGCAAATGCATTAAGTTCTGTCTTCGCGTTTAGGGTTTTGTTAATCTTGTGTCCTTTCCTCAAGCAGTTAGCAGGCAATGGGTATAGCAGTCCATCTATTCACAACAAATTAAATGCATGCATGGAAATAACTAGAAATATCGAAAATGGCTGATCACCACAAAACTCGGCATGCGCCTCAGATATTGCGCAAAGGAAGAGACCTTACCTATATTTTTGGCTGAAAATTGCTTACTTTGTCATTTATGCAAATTCTATTCATGAATATGTTTTTTATTATGAATTACATAAATAAATAATAATAATACCAGTCTCTTATAAAGCTTTACGAGTTAAGACCAAAGCGCTCACAGCATATTATTGCCCCAGTCATTGGATTCAATTACAAAAAAACAGCATTTACAGTGCACAATCTCCTCTCCCTGGGGAGCATTCCAGCTGGTCACCTATTAGGCGCACACAATGCCAATTCAACTGCATTTGCTCGCATCCTACAGGGTACCCATTTTAACACCTGGGTAAGGTGAAGCAATGTAGACAAAGTGCCTTGCTCAAGGAACATAAATGCTGTGCTGCTTTTACAGAGTTTATTTTTTGGCAAAAGTTTCTTAAAAGCCTATTTGACATTATCATATAATTGAATTGTCCATATACTTGTTTTATAATAATAATAATATAATAACGGCCATTTGTACTGCGCCATGTCTGTCAGATTTGACACTGGGCGCCCATTATGAATTTCTAATGTATTTTACTGTTTTTCAATTCTTATGTATTTTATTGTTTTAGGACTTCTTATACTTAAGATCATTATCTGGATCAATTTACAGTTTGAGTAAATGATAAATCTAGTCTAAAGAATGAAACATTACTGATTCATAGACCCAAACAAGAAACTTCACTTTGCCATTTGTTTGGTAGACAAGATGACAAAATTTCAATTTTCGGCTTGACCTTTGGTCACAAAAGGTCAGGTAACTCTCTAGCATTCGCATCCTACTGATTTCCAAAAACAGCAAATAGCGGTTACAGCACAATCCCGAATGCAGGTGGGCTGATGCCCCCACCCCCAGTACAGTAAGTGTTAAAGCTACATAAGAGTAATGAAAGATAATGCAGCTGTCGACACGAAAACCCTCACAAAAAGTTCTGCAATTCAAGTTTGAGAAAGGGTATCTCTCGTTGTATTAAATGATTAAATGATACTTCAGTTTGGCACCATTGGAAAGCCTGTTCATTCCCCTAGACAATGATGCCCAATTTTTATAATGTAATCATGGAATATGCAGGACACCTGAATATCTGACCAAGTAGAAAGTCAAATCTTGCAAAATGCATTTTTGTCAACAGTGAATTCTTCATTTGTTTAGAGATAAGATTGTGTTTAATTGATATCAATTCTGATTGAATGCCAATGCAGTATTCTCATATTCTTCTGAAGATGAACTTATTTCAAATGATTTTGAGATATCAAAACAAGAAATTTTACCTATAATTTTGTGAGAGGTTTATATCATACAAATGAGCCAGGAAAAAAGAGTTTTAGCCAAACCAATAAGAATGACCAACAGTCACTCTGTATTTCAAGTTTAACTACCTGCAAGCTTTCTATAAACAAAAAAGGACAATAATACGTTGGATGAATATGGGAGATTCTTTTAGGGTTTATGTACATTTTTTGCCCAGTACATTATGTACAAAGGCCATGAATTTTCAAAGAAACTGTTTTGAAATATGAACCTCACCTCTGAACTGCTTCTGCCAGTAGTAGAATCTTGACCTCACAATTCCAACGACTTGATGCCAGGCTGTGGCACACACCTGCTCCAAACCGATGTTGTAGGAGAATTGGAGACTTTCATTTTCAGACCGAGAAGAGTGGGTTCTGAAGTACTCCATCAGCCATGTCCTCTGATCACCCAGCGACTTTTCCTTAAAAGCGATCCGAGCTGCAGCTGCATCTGCTCGTGTGACTCTTGCCAGACAATCTGTTGAACAACATCTTCCTGCAAGGACAGTTATAAATGTCTGATGACCAGTTCTAACTGCAAAAGGGGAAGTAAAAAACAAAGCAGTTACGCCTCCATTGTTGTAAACAGGCATGAAAGCCTACAAGAATAACCAAATCTTTGTGCGGCATAGCCAGCTTATGTACATGTATGAATGGAATGAAGTAAAATTCTCAAAATTTATTCAAGTTGCAACTTCTGAAGGACTTTACTTGCTTTGAAGTACAATATAATTTGGATCGCCATGCAAAATTGAAATATCCCGTTGTCAAATCCACTTGTTACCATTTACCTACAGAAGTCTTTGGCGATTGCCATGGTAACATTTTCTAAATAATATCATACATGTACTTACATGGTTCATTAAAAACTGCCGCCTACTATAATAAAGGGTCGTTCTCATAAGAGCAGGTAAACCTCCTCAACATTTGCCCCGCGGTAAATGAGAAAACGATGCAGTAATAAACCTATCAGACTGTTCACATACGAAGAAGCATCTCCTCCAATCAAAACCTAAGCAATTTTTATTTTGGTTCCTGGAGGCAAAAATATTTGACCAATCACATGCCAGGAAAATGGGATGTTGCATTGTTGCGATGCGTATTGCTCATCTTGATTGCCCGGTTTACACGCCATTTTGGGGGGGTCAATGTGCAAACTTATTTATCGCAGGGGCAAATGTTGGAAAGACCCTTAAGAATTACTTTGTTATATCAGATTGTTTGAGTAAGTACCTCTTTTTTTCTGCTCTTGATCACTGCATGATGATTCCAGTTGAAATGTCACATGTCTTCTTTTTCCTGTGCAATGATATAAAAATGAAGAATGACTTAACTATATCTTGTATAATCATTATCATTATGTTGCAGTATAAATGGATACAAAAATCTTAATTGACTCAACTTAGCTTTTTGCTAAGGGGGTTGCAGGCGCAGGATTTTGGTAGACCCCGATTAACAAAAAAAATTCAAACCAACACACATAAAAACATGCTTTGTCCAATGGGGGGTAGGGGGGTAGGGGGGTACGGACGGACAACCCGAAAACATGAGGCAGAGGTGGAGGCATAACAAGTCTTATCTAAAATGTTTGTGGTGAGAAAAAGTGAGCCAAAAATATGAACCGTTTTGGCCAAGATTAACATCAATTTTTGCTAAAATGTGAAGTTTTTTCAAAGAAATTTAGCCTCATTTAGCCCTAATGACATGCCAGTTGGATGAAAGAACAGGGTAAGCTCATTTTTTAATACCAGATTGGTAACACAAATATTTTTGAAGATATAATATAGATATATTGACTGCTTTGAGATGTGTGTACTAGCTTTTTTAGGCTAGCAAAAATATCATCAAATATTGACTACTAGCTAAAAACAACTGGTCAATACTGATCAAATTACAGTCTTTCTACATCATGCCTTGGTTATTATGCTGATTACTCAACAAATACTCTTTTTCTAACAGAATCATTTAAATTGTTCAATGTCTAGCACATACATGTATGGTATTGACACCCATCCCAGGTCATTTCCTGCCCTCAAATAAAATAAAAGGCCCAGTCACAATATGGATAACAATTGACTTGAAATAAGCTCATGGTTCAAAATTTGGTTCATATCCACTTGGTCTACTACCAGTTGGTCTAATTCCCACATCATCTAACACTAACATGGCTAAACCCATTTGGTCTACTATCACTTTGGTCTAATTGCCGTTTGGTCCAATCATCACTTGGACTAATTCCCACTAAGGCTGATTGTCATTTTGTCTAATTATCAAATGGTCTAACTACCATTTTGTCTATAATACTTTTCCCCATTTTGCCAAAAGATCATCTGGTCTATTACCAGTTCATCTAATCAGATAGACTAAGTGGTGTTAGACCAAGAGGGTATTAGACGAAATGGGATAGCCTAACTGGGAATTAGAAGAAATAGGAAATGGATTAAGTGGCAATTAGACCAAATGGTTATTAGACCAACTGGTTATAGACAAAATGGGATATTAGACAATGTGGGATGAGACCAAACGGGCATTAGACAAAGTGAGAGTAGACCAAGTGTCAATTCACCCAAAATTTCATACAGCTTTATTGAACACCAATTACTCATAAGTGATGTTACACTAACCCCTTTTCCTTGAATATGGCAAGCATCCTCATCTGCATCACTCTCAAGTTCAGTGATAAAGATACCAGGAGTCCAGGGACCTGTAGGAATTCAAATGAAAAGATGTACATGTACATGTATACCACATACGCTTAACATAATACAATGTAGGTAAGGGCATAATACTTGTCTTTACAGATACATTAAGCCCTGCCATGCTAATTGCTAACCATGCATGGTGTTATTTTTTCAAAGACAGCAGACAGTCAGCTGTACTTGTGCTGTCCAATACGGATATATAGCAAATGAAGGGGAAAAAAGAATAGACCAGGCAAGCTATGTGACATGCTCACAGGAAACTTTAATGTTAATGTGAATGGAAAGTTGCAATATTTATTATTGACATGCAAATACATGTACGTGTATGATATCTTGTCAGATTTCACCTTTTTTTGTAGTTCAAATTGTCTTGGTGTTGTAAAACATACACATTCCTGAATTAGATAGAATTGAATACTTTTTAATTATCTTTTTGTGTAGCAAATAAGAATTTTAGTGAAAATTGTAAGTACAAAATTTTAATCATAGTGTAAACTGTAAAAATTAGTGGGCCACCTATTCTACACTGACAACAGTAAGGCAGATATATATATATATATATGTACAATCAGATGCAATAGGAAAATGGTATTCACTTTCATGACCCAATTAAGGCATTGACCAGCACACTTAATCTTGTCTATTGTACTATGTATACTACATGTATGAGCTGAATAGCTACTCATCATAGGGGACATTGCTTTTGTTTTCATTGTTTGGCACTCTTCTTTAGTTTACGGAAAAGTCATTTAAAGGAAGCTTAAATACCAGAACGCAGAATATAAACATGCACACGCAAAGCAAAAGCTCAAATTCTGTCAATGCATTACAAAATGAAGACAAATCTATAGAACTGTTTTATTCAAATTTGGGGTTTTACTTCAATATAAACGCAGGAATAAAGTCTTCTGCTCTTCAATGATACTTTAAGTCATGTTTAAGTTTTTGAGTTTTTCTTCATTCTTTAAAGTTTGTTCTGCTTTTCCCCAAAACATTGTATGGAATTTTCCCAGAACATACCTGTCTCACAATGTAGATCCTCATCAGCTTCACTCTCAAGCTCTGTCTGGAGACCTAAGTACATTCATAAATATGATATTGCTTAAATGGTTTACATTGTTTGGCACTCTTCTTTATTTTATATGGAAAGGTCAATGAAAGGATTTAGCTATTCCTAGAAATGAGGGATACATTGTACATGTAGACAACATGACAGACTGTGTAAAAGCTCAATTTCTGTCCATGTTGCACAACATCAAAACAAATCTGTTTACAATTTTGGGAAAACAAGCTCTGAAAAAACTAGGAATTGTAATCGTCCAAAACATTACAGCATACATGTATTATGTAACACCACTATGATAATAAATAATAGTATTGTTGTTAATATTATAAATTCAATTCAATTCAATATGCTGTGAATTTAAAATACACTGAACAATAGCTATGAAAGCTGAAGATATTTACACAATTATCACAATGATCTTTGAAAATTCACAGTACATGTAGGCCTACTACTACTGGGTGTTTCCATAACCCGACACCCTAATCCTAAACCTAATCCTAACCCTAGGGTTTAGGGTTAGGTGTCAGGTTATGGAAAGACCCACTACTACTAGTTCTCATCTATGTCCATTTTGCAAACTTTCGCTGTGCTACATTTGTTTCTGCATTCACTTACAGCACATTATTTAAGAATTCTTTCCCATAATTTACTTACCTGTCATCTGTGTGTTTGGAAGAGCATCATCAGGCTCAGCTGCACTCTCCAACTCTGTCAGTGGATCCAAAACAGCCATGTTTCTTCAGCATGAAGCACTAGATCTTGAACAGCTAGAATACATAAAATAAACCCCAAAGAACTTTATCCGATACTCTATGGGTTACTGGTTAAGGAGTTAGAAGAACTTAACGGGTCTACCTCGACGCGGCACCCAACTCGACTTGGGTGCTAAGTGCGTTTATTCATGTGCGCACTCAGTTCCTGCGTATGTACATGTAACTCTATGTTAGCAACCCAATGCACATGCACGTGGTAGACGCAGGCCCAGGTGTTTGGTATATATCTATGGGCAAATGTAAACTGTTTAGTTCTTCTAATTCTTTAACAAGTAACCCATAGAGTGTCCTTAAACTTAAAGATAAACTTTAGTACTGGTAATGCGCTTGCATTGTGAAAGTAGAGGTGTGAAAGGATCAGAAACAGTTGATCATGTAGCATGTAAGTATTGGTGTGCACTGCAAGGTTCTGGAGTCATCAAAATCATAATAAATTTGACCGAGTCTTGGTAAAGTAACAAACACTCACATAGAAAGCTATATATGGGACAACACACATGGTGTCGGGATGGTACTACCTTGGTTTCCTTGTCTTTCTATGCTCATTACTCAGCCAGTATACATTTTCTTCCAAAATTGTTTGGCACATGTCATTTATTTGTAATCTTGAACATTCAGTGTAAGTTTCGTTTGATTCTGTGAGAATTAATTTTTTTTTTTTACCAGTACTGGAGTTTATCTTTAAATGTATGATCAGAGGGAATAAATCAAAGTTTTACATTTAAACATGAATTAAAAACCTGCATAGATCTAGACTAGTCTAGGCTAGACCGAAATATCAGTGTTTATGTTGGCATTGGATGCCCTGAGATTGGATTTTCTTTAAAGTCACAAGAGTTATCTGGTGGGGGGTGGGGGGGGTCGGTGCATTTTGGCAATTTCCTTTATATGGTGTAGTAGTTCAAGTACTGTTGTTGTTTATCATCCATTGTTAGACCCTTTGCAACTGACTTATCCTGACACTTTTTGTGTCTTTGCACGGTTTGGTGAGCATAATTTTAGGGGACAAATTGCAATGTTCAAGCCTCCTAAATTGGAAAAAAATTACAAAATCCCTTCAGTTTATTGAAAAATTCACATCAGATCTTGTTACCAAAATGTATCATCAATTGTTCTGTAAACACAAGAGGTAAGTGTCAGTGTCTTTTGATAAAAAGTTACGCCATTTAGATTAAGGGGACATACATATGATGTGTATAGGTCAAGATCTATATACATCTAGCCTACTTGATGTAGTATTATAACTAGATCAACATGTATGTCTAATTTAGTCTTATTACTCTGAAGTATTCTTCTACTAAAAGTTTAAGATTTATAGATCTATTCCACTCATCCACTGTATAAGGTTATAACCTAGACATGTATCTGAAGATACTTCGTCTAGTTATAACCTTGTACTCTTTTACTAATATGGGTATGGTAAGGCGTAAAGTTATAGATCTAACCACTCATCCACTATATGAGGTTATAACCTAGACATGTATCTGAAGACAGATACCTCGGTCTAGTTATAACCTTGTACTCTTTTGCCAATATGGGTATGGTAAGGCAGGCCTGTAAATGGGATTTTTCAGGGGTGCGTAAGTTGATAAAACGGACCTTTGATACAAAATAACTGTTTGCAGAGGCAGATCCAACATTAACCATTTTTTCTTCAGAGTGACCTGAAAGCAAGGCATTTTAAGTGCCTCCTTTTAATCCTCATGAACAGGGAATGTATCTCCTTAAACAAATAATGCGAGTGCAAATCGTGAGTGGAAATTTTCATAAAGTGACCTGAAGTCAAGTAGGCTAATCATTGCACTTTTTGAGTTTAAATTTTCCATGAACATACATGTATAATACCCTCCCTTCTCTTAATCAATCATGCGCGCAAAACACGAGGTCATTTTTTTATATTTAAAGCAACCTGAACACAGGGAATTTTAGGCTCATGCACTCCTCTAAATCCTGATGAGCAGGATATGTATTTCCTATAAAAAGGGGGCCAAAAGCCAAAACGCAAAGGCATACTGTGTGCAAAAGAAGCATTTTCACATTTCATATGATCCCTGAATCACCTCTTTAAATATTTCCATACATGTAAAGGTGTAAACCAAATATTACGCTAGCATTCAAAGCCATTTTGGTATGCCCTGGGCGGCACCATGATGATTCCATTCCCCCCAATTTTTGACGTACATGTATTTATGGACAAACCCTTACTGGTCTTTCACAATCATAAACGAACTGTTTGTGTAGTATATTAAATTAAAAGAAATGTGCAGTGTTAGAAACCTCTTGCATTGCATTTATATATTTAATATGTAAAATCCCTTTCAAAATAAAATTCTAGCAACGGTTCATCCCGAAAACTGCATGAAAATCATGACATTAACTGTTTAATCAGAACGAGGATGTTAGCAAGCTTTGTAGATCTTAATTTATCCACATACATGTAATTGTTGAAGAACTTTTTTCACAGTACTCCGTTGTGTTAGATCAGCTGTACGATCTGCATAATGAATGAAAAAGAAGTCTAGTCATTCATATGCTGGTATGCAGCCAATCTTACACAATGGGAGTTACAAGCTTCCTAACAATATAACTGTTATTCTATCGCAATGTTTAAACCTAAAATTTGAGTAAAACAAATAATGTTTCTATCATTATATTATTTTTATGTATTTGTATAGCGTATTTTATATCAAAATTGTATCTAGATCTAATTAATTTTAAAGGTAATATGGAATGTTATCAAAGTCCAAATATACGTCACAGACTTGCATGTAGGGGTCTCACTACAGATCATAAACATGCCAGCACCCTTGATAGCAGACGACATCGCAAATGCCTATTTTTCAAAATATTTGCCAGTTTGATGTGGGGTACTCAGTGGGCGTTTTTTGGTGATCTATGTATCAAAGGAAAGCTTGTGGTAAAAATTATATATTATAATTGATGAAATTCTAGTTTTGGTTTCATTTAAACAAATAATGCGAGGGAAATTTTTTCATATAGATCTAGTTACCTGAAAACAGGGCATTTTAAGCGCTTTTTATAATCCTCATTAACAGGATCCTGTTAATCCTCCCTGATAAATGGTCCACATTAATTACAATAGGTTCTTTTAAAAAAAGTGGGCCTTTCAGATACTTTTTTTTTTTTTTGGGGTGCATGCCAATACTCTACAATGTAAACAGATCTAGATCTAGATGTAATATGTAGGTCTAGACCTAACTTTGTTAGATCTATAAAAAGTATAATTCTATTCTCATCTAGAAATTTAAACAAGTCAAAAAGTGAAGAAAAAAATCACAAATTTCGAAAGTCTAACACACAGTTAGCAGCAAGAAAGTGTTGCCATAAAAAATGCCTGAAAAAATATTTGTGGTTTATACAACATTCTTCAAGACTTCATAAACAACTGTATTATTAGTATGGTAGAGGTACCTTAATCCATGCAGTACATTAATCCACGCATCCCTCAATACGCGCGATGCGACGCGTTATATGCGCTCATTTTTTTTGGATAGACAATAAAACAACAAGCCTATCGCGATATCACAACAATTTTGAGGGAAAATCATTGGTTTCTTGTATTTTTATGATTTCATGAAATCATCAAGAATACACTTCATTGAGACAGAAAACGAAAATATACATTCATTTCCTGTATTAAAACTGTGGTGCGTGGATTAATGTACCGCTTGATTTTGTCAAAGAAAAATTGAAGCGGTCACGTAATCGACACGAGAGTTAACATTCACCAAATATTCCTGTCAAAGTTTTCTATAAATGATCCTCAGAATATTTAGTATTTAATGAGGAAAACGTTGATAAAAATGTTAAATTATTTGACTTTTTAGCCTTTCAAAACAAAGTGCGTGGATTAAAAGTACCTCCATCATACAGTTGTAGATCTAAACTATGAGTAGACTAGATCTATGACCATCAAATTTTAAAAAGATCACTTTAACTTCGGCCAGGGCCTAACTGTTAGGCCTATACTTTGTATTGACATCGTGTTATGAGTGGCCTATACTTTGTATTGACATCGTGTTATGAGTGGCCTATACTTTGTATTGACATCGTGTATGAGTGGCCTAGCCCAGTCAACATATTTGTAAAGTGACATTGTATTCCTTCTTACTTAAAGGTACTATGTCCCATTTGCAGGCCAAAAATGAAAAAGTTAAATTCCAACTGCATTTGAAAGATAATACTAATTTAGAACTTCCCTAAACAAAGTGGGGCTTAAAAATGTCTTCAAGTGGGAAAATAACGACTAGATCTATTAGTTGTCAAATCGACTTTAGGGCTATAGGCCTAGAGCCCAAAAGTAATAGTCTTGATTTTCAGACAACTGTACCGAATGGTCATAGAGGTCTACGTTTATGCTGCGCAAAGATTCAATCAGTTTAATCTTGGCCATCACAAGAAGTGGGTTATTGATGTAGATCTAGACAAATGCTCATGTACCCTTTACAACTCTTTTCATGTATTTTATGACCAAAGAAGAAAAGCCAGTCAGTCACTCAGTAGTGTCTGACAGTGAAGTCTAGCAAGTAAACGGGTTTCCTTGCATAATTTGAATATGAGGACACTGCTAACATTTAAATTTCACAGATAGGACATAGGTCTAGGCCTACATGACATAGGCTAGACCCTATTCATAATTCCTGCAAAGTTCTACAGAATTTGAGGTTGGCTGCAAAAGGGACATAGATCTAGTACCTTTAAGTTCTAGATCTACTAGATCTAGTTTTACTAATACTAGACATAAAGTTAGATCTAGATCCAACATAAAATAGACTTCCAAATTGCCAGAGTCTATAGCTACTGTGGATTAGTACAGCAACGTTAGTCCAATAACTGTTTAACACCGTAACTTAGCTCCGTCTCGCCCAGTACACTACAGTGCACAACGTGTGAATCTAAGTAACAAAACACTGTGGTAGTACTAGTAGCTGTAACACTTTGTAAATTGTAACACATTAACTGTTATCTAATTAAGTTAACGTTACTGTAAAACTTGAAAGAAAAAGCATTGTAAAATTACCTCTCGCTTTCCAACGCAACGCCAGTACTCTGAAGGTACCGTAGATAATCAAGTCTTGACTCTTCTCCTCGGACAGCTGTCAACGTAGCTTTTGGGTGCAACAAATTCAAGATTCAAGATTCGGCACGTGCTGTCGATGGGAAATCTATTGTTTACAAAACACCCAAACATGGGGATTATAGAAGTATAGTACACACGTAGGTAGACATGTCCGCCGCGCTCCGTGGGAATTTCTTAGAAACTAGCTCGACACATCGCCCGTGCGGGATTATTAACTTCTTAGAAATCGGTTCAACGCATAGTCTTACTCCCAGTCTGTGATGGACGCGGGACGCGCATTTAAAGATTCGTTGTACGGGATGGGGGGAGGGGGAGGGGGCAGGGTGAGGGTGGGGGTAAAGACATTTAATTGCTGTACTGTTGGGACAACCTCAAAATTAGAACTTTACAAGATCGAGTTGGATCCATCGACCTCAAGTCTCCAGCTTTTATTTTATTGTTGTTTTTGTTTACGCCACTCCCGCTAGTCTGAGTCTATATAATTCTATACAGTACAACGTAGGCCGAGGTGCCTCTGCCCTCGACTCCAACGTCGAACAAGTGAGATGCCAACTAAAGGGTGTAATAAGAAACTAAATCATTAATTTGTTGGGTTTTTTGCATTTCGAAAATTATATGAGCCTCGATCTGCAGGACCACTTTTCGTTAAAAAAAAAAAAAAAAAAATTGTAAAGTGCACAGGCTTCACACACTTCAAATGGGTGTTTCCACATGTTACCTGCATGTATACACCCCCTGTCATCCTAGCTGACATGGGTAGGGTTAGGGTTATGTTTAAGATTATGCTTAGAGTTAGGGGTGTAAGGTGAGGTCAACAAATGGAAACACCCCATTTGAAGTGTGTAACGTAGGCTATGCATCTTTACGATTTGCATTATTTTTACGAAACTTGGCCCTATATACAGCCCTCTCCTCCCAATACATTTTAACACAGGTCACATTTCAGCTAGGTCTCTATCGAGAAAAAAAATCAGCTCGCGTGCACTTCAGTTTGAAAATTTGCTCATACGAAGAACAAAGGCGGATTTGGGGCTAATGGCCCTATCTTGGAGAGGGGTGTGTGCGGATGGGGGGCTCAGACAATGAACAACCACCAAATTTTTGGGTGGGGTACATTTATCACTAAGCCACTGATAATTTTGGTGTGGATCAAATATTATAGAGCCCTTACCCCATTGTTTTTTTGTTTTTTTGGGGCTCAGATATCATTGTGTCTACCATATTTTTGTTGGGAATCGACTATCATTGAGCTCCTCTCTCCTCCGAAGATATTTTAACAAAAGTCAAATTTCAATTCTCTTTCAAGGAAAAAATTTCCATCCGCGTTATGAGTTCCCACAAAATATTGGGGGCTCAGAAATAATTTCTTATCCAAATTTTAAAAAATCATCTCGCATGACTTCATTTTTTTCTTTCTTTCTTTGTGGGTGGAGTTCAGATATCATTGAGCCCATCATATTTTGGGTGGGGCTCGATTGAGCCCCCTCCTCCTAATTTATTTTAACACAGGTCAAATTTCGGGTCTTTATCGGGCAAAAAAATCGTGCCCATGTTATGCATTCTAATATATCAGGGGCAGGGTTTTTTTAGTAGGAACAAACTAAGACGGATTTGGGGTTAAGCCTGCCCCTTCTATCTTTCAGAGGGTGTGTGCGGAGGGGGTGGCTCAGACATTAATTGAACAACCACCAATTTTTTTTGGTGGGGGACAGTTATCTCTAAGCCACTTATAATTTTGGTGTGGCTCAAATATTACTGAGCCCTCTCCCAATTTTTTTTTTTTTGAGGGGGCTCAGATATCATTGTGTCTACCATATTTTTGTTGGGAATCGATTATCATTGAGCTCCTCTCTCGATCCTCCCAAAAAAGGATAACATTTCCACCCGTGTGATGAGTTCCCCAAAATATTGGGGGAGCTCAGATATCATTCTTTATCAAAAACACAACAAAAAAACAGCTCGCATGACTTCATTTCGATTTTTTTTTTTTTTTTTGGGGGTGGTTTTACGGTGGAGTTTAGATATCACTGAGCCTAGCTTATTTTGGATGGGTCTCGGATTGAGCACCCCCTCCTCATAATATATTTTAACACGGGTCAAATTTTAGGTCTTCAGGGGAAAAAAAATGAAGCCCGCATTATGCATTCAAATATATCAGGGGCAGATTTAAAGGAGATTATAAGAAAATGAATTTAACGAATGGGCTCCAAAATTAAATTATAAAAAGTGTTGGAAGTGAAGGTTTAACTAACATGTTTGTTGTTGCTTAGACCTATTCTTACAGTGACGAATCCATGCAGGGGGCGCAAGAGGGCGCAAGCCCCTCCTTTCTTTCTTGTTGTTGAGAATCACACATTGAACATACTAAGAAAATTTCCTTCTGCGCCCCCTCTTTATTCAAATTTGCCGTCTGCACCCCCTCTATTTCCAAATCCTGGATCCACCGCTGTTCTTTTAAAATGAGGGATCAACGGCCAACAAAGTTTTTAAATTATGATTTTTGCTTTGAAATCAGCCTCTGTTACTCCGCCTTGATGGTGTGTGTTTGTTCTCGAGGGGGGATCCTGTTCGTACCCGTTTTGGGGCACTTTATAAATTAAATTTGGGTTTATCCCCCCCGCCGCCTGACAGTAGTAATATGAATAGTTGTAAATCACGTACGGTTTTAGTTTAGGATCGGAGTAGAAGTAGAATAATAGATAATAATGATAACCAGAGGATTGTGACACATTGTTACAATTATAAGTTAAACTTGACACATGAAGTCATTACAAAAACAACTTCAACAACAAGTCTAGGATTATGTTTTCTGGGCTCTCCTATGTTACGTAACAAACAAAGGGGTACTTGGACCACGCTCTGTCACCCCATTCATAAAACCGAAATGGTTGTTTAACAGTTTGAGAGAGCTAGTCTTGCTCGCAGTCACTTGAGTGTGACTTTCGCCGTTTTCTTCTGTAATTCTGAACTTTTTCTTCTTAATTCTTCTTTTTCCTCTCCTTCTTCTTCTCCTTCTTTTTTTTTCTTCTTCTTTTTAGAAATGTCTCACTATGTGAGACTAAGATTAGGCGCATATACTTTTGGGGTAATAAATAAACCTCGGCCCAGTCATCCAAAGTGAGTCAAATATGATATGATTTATAAATGGGGCGCCAAATAACTAAATCATTAAATTAATTTCTTTCTTGTTTGGTTGCTGCCTGCAATTGTCTAAAACTAAGCGAGAAAATATGCAGTCATGAAGGCATAACATAATTATCTTCCTAGCTCTTAGTCCTCCATGGTATTATGAGTCAACTTTAAAAGAAAATGAGGGATCGCCGAAATGTTTCCAATTTGCTTTGAAACTACATTGAAAATTGAAAATAAAAATGACATGCTGTTTACAATGAACGATTTGATTAAGCTATGCACTGGCATATCACAGCTATAGTTACAATTTATTTGACAAACTAGTAACCCCCCATCACAAAACAACAATAAGTTCACTGCGTGCCTGGGGATTACATGCTTGCCTTCAAGAAATTAGATGATGATACTGAGCTCTTCTATTTTACATAACAAAATAAACAAAGGGGTACACTTCCTGTCCCCATTCACAACGAAACACCAATCGGCAATGGTCGCGTGCGAAAATTTGCATAACAAGTGATAGATCGAGGGCTTATATTGGTATAGTGTAGACTCATTTGCATATGAATAGTCTGCATTCGCCCTGTCGTGTTTAAAGCATTACTAATCTCTCTAATAGTCTAGAGTATTCACTTCGCTTTCTGTCAGTTTAAGCTTGCCTTGACGACTTGTATAGATACTCAAACATTCCTCTATTATATAGTTAGTTGGCATTTTAGTTTAGTAAGCATCTATTTTGCTCGAAAAAGTCATCGATATCGTCGATTCGTTAAAAGTGCCTTGATCCAGACTATATTAGTTCAACATGTGGTGGCTTGAGCGAAAGCAGAACCAGTTGTTCCTGATAGTGAATGGACGGAGGGCATTCAGCCGAAACAGGAATGTCGAGTTTCCCGACGTCATCAGCATGATTTGCGTCGCTAACACTTCATCTACTGAAGACAGCATACAGGTGAGAAACTTACATAACCTACTAGAATAATCTGCAGTTCGTGTTTCTGACATGGTTACTCTTTAAAAATGCAACCTTGCAACAATGCAAGTCAAGAAATGATTGATAGACATTCTAACTGTTGGACAAGTGCAAATGAAATCATTTCAAATGGTGTGCAGCACTGCCTGCAAGTGCAAGTGCAACGTAGACTTTCAACGTAGGGATTAAGATCTAACTTTAACTCAACAACAGTTAACTGTCAGTTCAGTTATCTATTTATCTCAGATCTCTAAGTTCGGTTTAACAAACTAGTGTTAGACCTATTTTTTATGTATATCACTTATCTATTCTAGCACTATAGTCGTACTACTAGTACTAGTAGAGTCTATAGTAGCTTGCTGGGACTGGTTTGTTTAGACCGATTTTCGTCTCTTTCGTTCGTTAAGTCGGCTCTCTTTAGACGGAAGCCGTTTATACACATGTCACGTTTTCTGGTCGTTGCCCAAATCCCCAAAATGTCATTTTACCTCGAGATATTAAATTAGGCCTAGGCTATAATAAATCAGTTCCACTTACCACTTGACTGAAATAATCAGTTTAATAGTCCTAGAAATATGGGTCAAAATCGGAATCCATGTTTGATGGATTCCGATTTTGACCCATAATTTCCTAAAAAGGGACTATTAAACTGATTATTTCAGTCAAGTTGGTAAGTGGAACTGATTTATTATAGCCTAGGCCTAATTTACAATATAACATGCTCGAGGTAAAATGACATTTTGGGGGATTTTGGGGGCAAAACGCTACGACCAGAACTGGCCGTGGCTAGCAAGGACATGTGTATAAACGGCTTCCGTCTCTAAAGAGAGAGCCGACCCTACCCCAATAAGAGGCTAACGAACGAAAGAGACGGAAAATTCGGTCTAGGTTTGGTTGAGCTGGTTGCATGTGACCCGGGCTTAGAATATATATTATTTTATAGTGTCTAAGTTAAGTAGATTAGATCTAGACTAAGCCAATTAAAACTTAACGTCAGTAGTAAGTAAGTTGTGTCTGCTATTTTGTTGTTCAAAGACACTAGTTGTCACTATGTAAAGAAATATTCTGGTTGAGGTCAAATAGAGTCTATGTGAAATGAGTTTGACAGAGCATTAAACCATTAATTATTACTCCATCGTGATTGAGATCTCAACTATAAATCTAGGTAGAGGTCTCTATTTAAACTGAAATCACATCAAATTCAGACTTGGTTCAGGTCATGAGACAGTTCGGCTGACTGTCTACTAGCGACCAAGTCTTGAAGCCTAGCCTCCACCAAATTATTTCTTGTGACCAGTATAAATGTAACCAATTATATCCCTGTTACACATGTACACAAAAAATATTTACAAAAACGATGAATTTTATTTCATCTAATCACAGCAAAACTTACATGCCATATGCAAAAATGGATCTATGAATACATGTAGATCTGGGTAAACTAATATAGGGTTTCAAACTCTCTGCATCTGCATAACATATGAAATTATATAATGAGCCAGGAAAAATTAATTTCCTTCAATATAATTTTTAATCAAAATATCTTCAAAGCTTTTTGTATCCCAGGATGTAATTCAAAATATTGCTAGAAAAGTGATTGAGTTCATGTTTGGTTCTTTAATTAACAATCGCACAGATCCAGGTGTGCAGAGAGATATCCAATTGGATTTTCGTCTTGGGAGCCGACCCAAGCTAGCTAGATCTAGTAATTATCAGTAAAAGTTTGGTGAATATTTGATAAAGGATTTATTACAAAGTTTTTTTTAAACCCAAATTAAAACTCTGCGATGAACTTTTATTGTGTGCTAAAATTGAATGAATTCATAATTTCTTGAACACAATTTATTCATGCCTGTGCCATATGTTTTCACACACTTTTAGATTTTTTACTTTATCAACTACCATGGAAACGTCTACAAAAATGTGATAAGAATTTTTAAGTTACATGTCCGTCACAGAGTTGTAGATTTTTGTTTGATTGGAAATTAAAATTTGTATAACATTGCTTATAATCCGTTTTCAGATTTTGTCAGATAACTATCATCAAGCTGTCAACCTGATTTTTCTGCTTATTCATAAAAATCAATATATATTATTTGTGTAGACTTTCCTGTTGAATATTTCTGACTCATTCAAAACCTTCACTGATTGGTTTCTCTAACTTCAATTAGTTTACCCATATTTTGTGTGTCCAGTCGAGTCACATAGCTAAAACATACCTGACACATAGTGGAAGACTTTATTATCCCCTCGCGGATGAAGTCAGAGGGGATATAGTAAAGCTGCCGTCCATCCTTACTTCCGTGCTTCCATAACAAATGGTTTTCTTTTGATAACTGTAGATGTGTTTTGCAGAGTTTAATAAAATTTGATTTGAAGGTGCATGCATGGTATAAAGTACAGCCTAAGGTCGATTTTAGAGTATGTAGGTCAAAGGTCATAGCTCATTAAATATGCGAAAATAGCAAATTATGGCTTCAGTTCGTTAACTTTAGTAAAGTTCAATGGATTTTAATGAATTTTGGTATGACGTCAAAATTCAGCCCGAGTTTGATTTCGAGTATATATGTCAAAGGTCATAAGTCTTTAAATATGTTAAAATGTAGTTTCCGCTCGATAG
Organism: Mesocentrotus franciscanus; assembly: GCA_037976565.1. NCBI lineage: Eukaryota > Metazoa > Echinodermata > Echinoidea > Camarodonta > Strongylocentrotidae > Mesocentrotus > Mesocentrotus franciscanus. The sequence continues at coordinate 14,900,581 of CP137673.1, forward strand.
CTTAAGTACCGGTAATGTTTGACTTATTTTAATGAAATTTGGTATGAAGGTACATGGATCAAAATACAGCCTGAGTCTGATTTTGGAGTATGTAGGTCAAAGGTCATAAGTCTTTAAATATGCGAAAGTGTGGTTTCCGTTCGATGTTTAAAGGGAAGTCCACCCTGAAATTAAGTTGGGTTTAATAAAAGCAGAAGAATGAGAGAAACATATCATTGAAGGTTTGACGAAAATCCATCAAAGGATAACGGTTATGAATTTTAAATTTTTAATTTTGTGACGTCACTTCCGAGCTGCTCTTCCATATGTTGTGTACTGTAATTTCCATAAATTGCCCCTTTTCATGGTTCTTGATGAAGGAATGGATCTATTTCATAGAGGCGTGTATAAAAGCATGTGTCTGATAATATATCGAATGCACAGGTAAAATAATTATTATTTTTCTGAGAAAATGGCAATTTATGGAATTTACAGTACACAACGTATAGGAGAGCAGCTCGCATGTGACGTCGTCACAAAATGAAAACTTTAAAAATTCATAACTTTTGTATCCTTTGTCGGATTTTCACAAACCTTCACTGATATGTTTCTCTCACTGTTCTGCTTTTATTAAAAACAACTTAAGTTCAGGGTGGACTTCCCCTTTAAAGGTAAAGACCAGTAATGGTCATGCGATTGCATTGTGAAAGAAACGTTGTGGAATCGATCAGAAAAGGTTGATCATCTAGCATCTAGCATCTGCAAGGTTCTGGAATCATCAAAATGATAAGAAATTTGGCCCATTCTTCGTAAAGTTACAAGCACTATACACAGAAAGATGTATATGGGACTACCCTATCTCTCTCACACGACCATGAGAGAAATAAATTTACCAAATATATGAATTAGTAGGCGGTTTCCGGCAAATTTTTATCATCATGTATTAGTCAAAACATATTCTTTCACATGATTGGTAATGAGAGCTTCCATTTCATTTTTTGAAATTGGGGCGTTACCAATACTGGTCTTTACCTTTAATGGATTTTTATAAAATATGGTATGAAGGTACTGTACATATTGTATAAACATACAGCCTATTAAGTTTGATTTCAGAGTATTTAAGTCAAAGGTCATAGCTCATTAAATATGCAAAATAGCTTACTATGCATCTGAATATGCGGTTTCCATTCAGGGGCCGCGGAGCGTTTTTTGAAAGTGGGGCGGATCATGCAAAAAAGCACAATCTTATAGTCATTTTCGCGTTTTTGTACACGTCTACTGAAAAAAGTGGGGGGCTGCAGCCCCCCTTAATCCCCGGCCCGCGGCCCCTGCCATTCGATAACTTTAGTAATGTTTGTCAGATAATCCCCTTGCGGAGGAAATCTGAGGGGAAAATAGTAACGCTACTGTCCGTCCTTCCGTCCGCCTGTAACAAATCTTGTGAACACGTACTGGTTTCCGTTTGATAATTTAAAATGTTTGACAGATTTTCATGAAATTTGATATGAAGGTACATGCATGGTATCAAATACAGCCTAAATTTGATTTTGGAATAATGTACATTAGGTCAAAGGTCAAATGTCTTGGGTTATTCCGTAAAGTAGTAAACTTTCTTTTCATTCAATCCCCAGATGTCAGTAACTTAATTCCGTCTAATGGACGTACATGTAACTTGTTCTGATGTATTATGCCGTTTGTTTCCAGCGAGGGCTTGCTACGCTTTGCGTTGTCCTTGTGTTGTATTTTTTGTTCTGATGTGATGTGCAGAGAGTGTTTTTATACAAAGTACTTTTTTTCTAAATGGCCAATGTTGGTTAAACATGGAACTTACATGTAGGAAAGTATACCTAACAAACTGAAAGTTTCCCACTAAGTCATACATACATGGTCACATTGCCAATGGGAGGGTCTCCATACTTGTATATACTTTTAAAAACTCATATTTGTTTGATTTTTCTACATTCATCCAAACCAAATTTCTATGAAAGATTCAATTTCCCTTTAAGCTTTAAGCTGACATTAACCATCTTAGATTAGATTAGATTTTTTAAAGAGATATTTAAAAGAGGATTAACCTAGCTAGACTATGTACTGGGCGACATTCAAAGTTAGTCTTATACCTTTTGACATAGCGATTGACAATGTATTTCTGTAAATCAGCATATTGTATTATGAAAGTTTATGAATTCTTGAAAGAAAGAAAGTATTCTGAATTCTCAACAAAACCAAACAAAATAAAAAGTCTCCAAAAATTTTCTTCAGAATTTCAGGATTCTCAAAAACAAAAAAAACAAACACATCTAGAATTCTCTAAAGAATGTTTTTTTTAATTCCCTTTTTGGAGAAATCTGAAATTCATGAATGGGAGGGGGGTTTGTATTTAGGAGTCTATTTACTATAATAAATAGTGAATGTTCTATCATGTACACTATAAATACTGGACTATGAACTCCAAATACTAAATTATCCCTCGTGCAGGTTTATTTTGACTCAGGATAATTTAGTAATTTAGTCGGACATATAATTCATTATTGTATGATAGAGTATACACTATTTATATAATAGTTCACGACTTACTTATGCAGATGGTCCTTACAAGGGTGCTATAGGTTATACTGGCTTTAAACGGGACAGAAACAGAACTGTATACATAATTGAGTCCTGAAATCGTACCGGTGGTACTCGAACTGTCCAGGCTCCTAACCTAGAATGCAGCATCCTGATAATGTAGTCTTATAATATATGCACACTTAAATGATTACAAATTTTTCCTCTATTCTTTATGACATTCATACCACAAATATGTTACCAAACTTGTAACAAATTAGTACAATGCCCTTCCATACATTCCTGTTTTCCATTATAAATCCAATTATACAGGTATAATTTATACTGAAATGTACAATGTATTGTAAAGGTATCAAGACTAGCTTTATGCCATATTACTGGACTACCCACCTAGTGCTAGCCAACCTGAGAGGATGGTGCACCATTAAAAGTTTCAATCACTGATGACATGGAATATCTCATATTGGCAACGCAGTCACTTTTTGTGATGTCATACAAGGAGAACTCTCCCACATGTACAAAAATATGTGAATTTCATTTTTTTCCTCAGTCAATTCATAGAACAGAATTTTTGTCCAAGTCCTCCTATAAAAGAGGTGATTTTAGTGCAATATCTGCAAAACAAATTGGAAAGTTTTTCATGTATGATCTCCATATTAAACATTAGTAATCATAACTTTTTTTTAAATTCACGTCTTTACTCATTAATTGACTGTTTTTGCTTCAACTTAATTTCACTGACATTTATGTTACTTTAATTTTTCTGCATTCTTACAATTCAATTGTCTCTGAGGAGTTTATTCTCCTTTATAACGAGGGCAGAATCTAAACTCTACCGCAGTGCAAACTGTTGAAAGTTATACATCCCATACTTGTATCGCAATTGTATTAATGAAAATTCATCTAATTAATGAGAGTGCAAAATATAGGTTGTTTCTCTAAACATAGAGGTATATAGTCTGTACTGTTTGTACATTTCGAGGAAATCGACTTACTAAAAGTTTCTGAATGTCCTGTGCATGCACATTTGTTGTATGTTACATGACACGATCATCAGGCAGACTACAACTTCACTCTTGATTTCTCAAGGGAATTGTAATTTGTATATTATGCAAAACATATCTACCCTAGCTACATGTACATGTACAACAAAGAAATATGAGTAAAATTGGCATTCAAGGAAAAAGGGATCTTTTTTTGCATGTTCCCCCGCCAAAAGAAGTTTGAAGGGGGTATACATGTACATAGGAATTGGCGTACGGTCGGGTTGTCGGGCGGTCAGTCGGTCAGTCTGTTGCAAATCTTGTGGATCGAACTACTTCCTCATTTTTTGAGCAATGATCATGAAACTTGGCACACATATTGGTCTTAGGATGGAGATGTGCAAGACATACTTTTTTACTGTGTTGGATACTGCGTTGCCATGGGAACGGCATATTATTGTAATATATCGGGGGAAAATCTCGTGGATCGAACTATATACATGTATACTTCCTCATTTTTTAGAGCAATGCTCATGAAACTCGGCACACATATTGGTCTCCAGTTGATTATGTACAAGACATTTTTTTTAATGTGTCGGAAAGTGCGTTGCATTGGTAATGGTCTGTTATTGCAATAAATCTGTAAAATCTTGCAGATCAAACCACTTCTTCATTTTTCGAGCAATGCTCATTAAATTTCGCACAAATATTGATCTTGAGTTGATTATGTGCAAGACACATTTTTAATGTGTCGGAAAGTGTGTTGCCATGGTAATGGTCTATTATTGCAATAAATCTGTAAAATCTTGTATATATCAAACCACTTCTTCATTTTTCGTGCACACACATGGGGAGTGAGTATTAATCACTTTCGGTGATATTTCTAGTTCTAGGCAAACATGTAGAACATTCAACTGTATCCCTTATAATCTTTGTGTGAGGTTGTCAAAGCAAAATGAATATAATTTCATTAAGCAGCTTATATTAATGCCTGTATTTGTCCGATTTACTTTCTTCCCAGGTCTGTTTTAGTAATGGTCTTTCTACACAGGCAAAGTTTTGCCAAATGAGTGTCACAAACATGGCAAAGACTTTGAAAAAAACGGAGAACAGCCTGACCGATGTTTTGTCAGTGATGGCGATCGTTAATGACGACATGATCTATTCATTTCCGTCATCAGAGGAAGAACTCCTTCCTTCTCAATCTTACACACAATCGAGGCAAAACGTAGCAGTTCTGGATCTAGCAGCGACGGAACTCCACCAGAACGTAAGAGACGAAACAAGACTTCTGAACATTCGGCGGAGAATTCAGATGCAGCAATTGAACAAAAATGTCAAGGTTAGTTTGTGTTCCATTCTTTTACAAAATTCATTTCACTAATAATTCCAGACGTACAACATTTCTCTCTACATGATATCACTAAGTTTAAATGTGATGTTATTGATTGGCAGTTTTTAAATCAAAGAGAAATGCAAATATCATGGAGAGAATGTGTACAAAATAGTTTATCAATATAACAGCACTGAAAGCCTGATAAAATTGGGACATTCCACTTTTATTATTTGATTTTGTATAACTTCAAACAATTTTTAAATGGACTCCTATACAAATACCACAAATATTTCCATTTTTTCATCAAAACTACAATCTCCTTTTTCTTATTGTTTATGAAGTACATGTTTGGGGCCAAATTGATTATTTAATGCCCCTCTGCAATAGCCACAGGGAAGGTAAAATGGCCAACTGCTGATTAAAACCAAAATAAAGTTGAAAAATGATTAATTGCCAATTCCCCAAAACAATGTTCATATGTTGCATTTTCCACATAAGGCAAAATGAGATTGAATTGAAAAGGGCTATAGGAATATTTTTTGTATAGCTCTAGGACAAAATTTCCCTGATGAGCCTCTGTGTGTTTTGATCCAGTTACTAATAATATGTATCAGGGCCCGTTGCATAAAGACTTACTATTATGGTAACTACCATAGAAACCTTGATTTCGATTGGCTGCTGAGCCCGGTTACCATGGTAGTTACCATAATGGCAAAGTTACCATAATAGTAAGTCTTTATGCAACGGGCCCCTGGTGTCATTTTCAAAATGTAGATTGTTCTCTGCACAGGGGATATTATTTATAAACATTAAAGATTTAAATGTCACAATCTTTGAAAATGTGTCATTGACCTGAAATTTTATTTCTTTACATGTAGGCATTTCTGAAATCTCCTCAAAAACTTGTGGAGCCCGAGAAGGATCTCCAGAGACCACGTACCAGGAAGGAAGTGATGGAGGCCAAACAGTTCGTGATGAAGGCAGCAACCCACTTCCAGAGCTCCCATGTCCTTCCAGTCCTCGCAGTAGATGGCCCTTCTGGAACAGCTTACCAGCTCCTAGGAGGGTGTGCTATGCTCTTGCAGCTAAGGATCTTGTTGACGATGAAAGGTATTTTATTCTATAAAAGTTACCCGTTTTGCAATTGCTTTTTAATGTTATTTTTGTTTCTTTTGTAGTTACAGTGTATGAGACAAAGGTTAAATTTTTAAAGGGATTATGTGATGTACTTACCGATATTATATGTACAGAACATATTCATTTATCACTTGTCTTTTTTTCTCCATTTATTATGCAGTCCACAAATATGTAGTGGAAGCATGTAACATAAAAGAAATGCTACCCAGGTAGTCAATGTACCATTTGGGAAGAAAAATGGTAATAGAGAGGTGTTCCATTTATAGTTATACAATGAAGGGTATATTAAGGACAATACAAAATATTTTTAGATCCCTGACTCAAATAAAATCCCATAGAATATTTCCCTTGTGTACCATGTTCATATTTGTTTTCTTAAAAGTGTGTGACTGCATGGAAAGGTATACTGTGTAAGCTTTTTCCAATATTTTATTCTGCATGATACATATATACACCATGTTTCTATATCCTACCCATCTCAATATCCTATAACCAATATACTTTTTCTGATTGCTTTAGATATGAACATCTATCTCGTGGATGGCGCTGCAGGGTGTACCAAAACCTGGACAAGGTTGAGGCATTGAGAGTGGCATCACTGCATAGGTGTGGGCAACCTGCTGTAGACAAGCCGTGCTTGCAGGAGGAGGTTGCTGTCTGCAGGTCAATTCTATACGATGACAACAACCTTGATGTGGAGGATGAGCCCTGCACTATGACTGCCTCGACAAGACGCAAGTGTTCCCTAGCCCTTGGGAAAATGGCTCCTTCAATGTAAGTCTAAACACTAGAGCTGACATTTTCATCTGACATTTTCATCTAGATAAAATGCTGAATTCATTCAATGTTCTATTTTTACTTGTAGCGAAGTAGGTTTTTTTAATGAAACGATGAATCGGACATTAAATTAGATTTATGTTCAGCATAAAAACTCATGAACATCACCCAACCCCCAATAAAAGGTTATTGTTATATTCAGCCAACTTACATGTACATGACAAAATGGAGTTTAATCAATGATTGATTTGAGATGATCGAGCTTTCAAGAGTGACTGTTGGAAACATAAATTTTAGCCAAAAAGTTCTAACATTTCTTATATTTTAACTTGAGGGTCATATTACAATATGGTGAATTATGTAATGCAATGGTGATTGCAGTGAATGAATTGGAATGTTCAGAATCAAACTGGTTATGAGAGCATATATTATCCATTTCTTTTTTTGTTGTAATTTACAGGCACTGAGGGCTCTCGAGCCAACTTTCCAGTTGGCTAGTTATTCAAACAGATGCTACAGGAAAGCCACTCTCCTTTTCGATGCAACTAGAGAATCTACTGGAAAGGATTTGAAACAATGTGTAAGTAAGCTTTAAATTTTTTTTTTTTTTACACATTTAAATATCATCTTGAGTAATGAAGGAAAGCATTTTTTTTCTTCATAGAATCGAACAAAACTTGACTTGCGAATGTTCAAAACACCAAATAAATTATAACTTTTTGGTAGAAAATGTATATTATTGCTGAGTAATGAGCTATATGAAAAATACAAAAATTGAGCTGGACTGGATGTCACACATACCACATGTTTTCTGTGCAAATGAGAATTGTGGTTTATTCAGCCGCTATAAGGAGTTTATCAAATCATCACAACCAAAGTAAATAAAGTAATATAGCGCCACCATTGGCGGATACCCTATTCTGACTGGAGGGGGTTCAATTTCCAGTTCAAAATCTGTGACTGATGCGCAATGGCTGCAAATAGCGACACGGCTTCCGGTGACTTTTTCTGACTTTTTTTGTTTGTCTCGCAACTTTTGAGACCGAGTTCTAAAAATTAACAATAAAATCAACTTTTTGCATAGGTACGTTCGTGTACAAAATACTGCTTTTCCTAAATTGCTTTACAACACTGTTAATTGTGCCTTCTAGTCTTTTTGCCTGACCATACTTGTCTTGAAACTTTTCAAGATACACTTTTGAAACATGAAAAAAATCACATATATAAATGAAAACAATAGATACATAAGTAGTTTATGAAACAATAGAATACAAAAGAATTGATCGGAAATTTCATTATTTATTATTTCAGTATTGTTGCCTATGCTATTCAGCAACTTTAAAAAAGAGATTGAGCTTCATAACTTAATGAAATATTAATGAATATGTTAAAATAGGTATCTAATTTGCATAAATTATAATAAAGTAACAAATTTGTGATAAAAACAAATCTGTATTGACGTCCTTGCAATATTTCGCATTAAGCTTGCACTCAAAGTGAGAATAGGGTTAAAGCAATAGTTTTTACATATTCAAATCAAACAATAGATGAATTGGGGATTCTTTGCAGAAGAATTGACTTTGATTGAAAAAGTTGATAGTTCATATATATGCAAATAAAATTTGTCTTCTGACAGTGAGCAACAATACTTCACGTGCACTAATAACTACTCTTATTATTTTCATTTGTCTTATTTTATAGTGTTTCATGAAGCTACAAGGACTCTCAGAAGAGGAGCGATATTCACTTCTTCTGGAGGCGACCTTGTCTTTGAATGTTAAAAGATGAAGGCGGATGCCGATGAACTGAAGGCAATGAAGAGTCTGAAGAGCGTGTTTGCTAAGGGAGTTGGGGCTAAGACGTGGGAAGAGGCGATAGAAAGATACCCAACCTTCACTTCAGAAGCAGCCCTGGAACCCTATGTTGGTATGCACAAATCATGGCTTCGTATAATGTCTATTGAAGAGAATATTGAGCCCCAGCAAGATATACAATAATTGCTATCCTGTATCTCCATCAATCCAAATTTTAAAGTTTAGATGAACTAGTAGGGTTGACTATTCTGACTGGGGGGGGGGGTCAATTTGGCCCCTGCCTCCCCCGTACACAATCCAGGACTGCCACGTAACCGCTACAAATCACAACCTGCCTTTCAATGACTTTATTGTCTCGCAACTTTTGAGACCAAATTTGCCCCAAAATTGGGACAGTCCATGCTAGAGGTTATGCAACATTACTTAACCACACGTCTAGCCACAATTGACATTTTGCATAGTACGTTTGTGTACAAAATACTGCCTTTTCTAAATTGTTCTATAAAACATGTCAAGTTCAAATGTGGGTCAAAGGCAACAGGTCAAAAGGAAAACAGACTTTCCTTGGGATTCCATTATTGCTAAAGAGTAAACTACCAGAACCCAAAATTCACCTCCTGATCTGCTTATAGGGCCTAAGATGCAGGCAAGACAACGCTTGGCGTTTGCCTTGTTTAATGATATATTATTGAATGTGTTAAAATAGGAATTTAATTTGCATGAATTATAATAAAGTAATAAATGAGTGATTTTTGTAAAAACAAACATCAAAGCAACATTTCTTTGCATGTGCATTGCTGTCCATGCAAAATTTCCCATCAATCAGACCTTCTGTGGCCAAGATATTGTGGGGGAGGGGGGTCAAATTGACTCCGGAGCTCTATGATCAATGTATATGTATTTTTTTTCAGGTAAAAAGTATACAAAAGGTAACATCCCAGAGGTCTTCCTGGAGCACATCAGCAGGGCCAAGAGAGACATGGACATGAATGCAGACGACATCCCAGCCCTTATGATACAAGAACTAGAAGAGGTATTGTCCCATATTCTTAAGGTTCCAAAGCACTTATTTGTAGGCACTTGGTAATTGAAAGAGGTAAACTGAATTTCACATAAAACAAATCTCAAAATTGTGAGTTTAAAATATCTCAAAGTTGTAATATTGTAATCTATAAGGAACTCAAGGTTAAGGGATTTACATGGAGAATGATCTTATGCTGATGAAAAATCATTGGTAATTTGTCATTGATAACAAAAAAAAAACAATTATATTCATGGCATAGAAATTGCAATTTTCCCACAAGTCATATATTACGTACAATGGCACTGTCGCCCAGACGACTGGCATGGAAAAGTGCACCCACATGCTATTTCATCCTATTTTCAAATTTGATTTTTCTATTTTGATTCAACATAGCAAATGTTAAGCTGCAGATAATTATGAAAAGGGTATAAATAAAAAAAAACAGTTTCCAGAACTTTGCATTGTGTATATTATCTGGGCTCAACATATTAGAATTATAGTTAATTTGTATGTTCTTTCCTTTTTATTTGAATTTCTGATATTACAGGATATCCAGTTATCCTCAACACCATCGGCTACTACCAGAATCTTCCTGACAAAGGACATCACAGCGATATCCAAAGTGGTCAGCCAACATACCCGACACGATGTGCATATATTGCATATTGTCCAGTCCCCAGTAGGAGATATTCAAGGTAACTATGCATGTTCCATGTCTTTTATTAAATATCTTATGAAGCTGACTGTTATTTCGGTATTCAAAGCAACATAACAAACGTTTTTGTGGTTGTGTAATAATGAGATAGCTGCAGTGTGTGTTAAAAAATATAAATTATTAAGAAAGAATGTTACCGTATAACTTCCAGTGTGTTAGATTGGCTGCTCGATCTGAATGAAAATTCTTTCTTAAGAAATCCTCCTATGAAGCTCAACATTCATATAAATTTTTGTTTATATCACTTGGATTTTAAATATAATCTTGAGTTCTGGTAATGACAGAAATTAATTTCTGACAGAATCCAATGACATTTACAATGAATGTTCAAAACTTCAAAAAATAATGATTACTGAATGCTTTTGGGGGAAAAACATATAATAGCTGACTAATGCTGAACAAATGAAGATAAGATGCTTGCCATGTGATCTCAAACACATTACCTCCAAAGCAAGCTAATTATATTAATTAGACAACTGCGGAGTAATTGTGAAACAAATGCATTTCTAATGTCTGGGTTTTTATTCCTAAAGAAAAAGGTGCATTCAGAACTCAAAAAATCACATTGTATCTGTTTGAAAAGAAATTGTGCCTCATGTGAAAAATCACATGTATGTATATTCGTTTTACTTCTATAGGAAATTAAGGCTTATTCATACTGTTCTAAGTAGCCATATAAAATGTGCATATATATTTTATCAACAGATGTCAACCATAATGTCTGTATGCAGTATGGTATTGTCGAGTCTAGGAGGAGGGGTGCTGGCACTAGCCAACTCTACATGCCATCAAGATCAGACTTCTACAAATATGCAGTGGAGCATTTCACTTCTATTGATGAAGTGGTTCTTGACGTTGGAGACGGTAAGACATTTTATCTATATACAGATCCAATTAAATTATGATACAGTTTTAGAATAAATGGGTAGATTAAATATATAGAGATACCAATAAAGCAACATGAATACAAAAATAAAATAAAATGTAAGGAAAGGAAAGTTGTGAAATAACGTCCAAATTGTGTAAATTCAAATTGGCTTTTTCAATTCAAGTATATTTACCTATTTTTCACTATCCATAAATTCTAGACGCATAATAACTGACATTAATAGCATCAAAGTTGCCCAGTGTTGCACAACAAAGATTTTAGTCACGAGATTTGGGGTCGTGCAAAATCATGGTCAATATCAATAAGCAACCCTGTGCCTTGTCGGAAATTTGTGTTAACCCTAACTTTACCGAAAGGTCTCAGATGGCGCCCCCAGACAAATTTTGTTGTCAAACCCATTGCATTTTCAGCAATAGCTAGCGCTTCATGATTTTTTTCAAGTGTTATAAATCTTATGACACTGAGGTGTTGAAAATCAGACCTTTCATGATAAAAGGTCGAGCCGATTTTTTTTTCTTTTTTTTCTTCCAGTTTTCCAGTAGAATGCAAAAAAAAATGTTCATAAAACATTGAAATACATAAGAATTGAAAAATATGCAAAAAAAAGGCATATAAAAACTGTTTGAGAAGAAATGAACTGTGTAAAAGCTTAAAGACTTGAGATGACATTGTGAGCATATAATTTAAAAAAAATCCAAGTCAAGAGAGATATAGAGAGCTTTATATCTTCTCAAAAACTCTGAAACCAAAAACAATTTGGAATGAAACATTTTAGATAGGTTACAAACAGAGATTTTTATATATATTCTCACCAGGAGAGAAATTAAAACGGTGGTTATTAGAACCGATCGTTAGATATATTGTTTTTAAACAATGGCTCACATATTCACTATTTAAAAATACTTTCCATAGATATTACAATTTGAGACATTCAGATTGGTCTATTTAAACTATAACTCATATGTGTATACCATTTTCGAGAAATAAAATCAGATTTTAAAAATTCTAACAAGAAAATTGAAACGTCAGTGCCAAATTTGTTACTTAAGGGGTAGGCTCTGAGGCCCCCTCCAGTCTTACAAATTTCAAAATAGCCCCATTCAGTAAGGGTTTATGCTTTTTTTTTTTTTTTTTTATTGATAATGTAAAAGTATTATTTTAGTAAGACAACCAAAAATTTAAAAAGGGGTTTATCATTTAAGTAGAAATGTATTGATAAAGAGATGTTGAGCAAATTTAACTCGAAAACCAGCTTTGAAAATCAAAGACAGACTGAACTTTACTAAAGCATTCCATATTGAACTTACCAAAGTAAAATACAAAAATGAACAATATGTAATGCATTTGGTATGGAATTAGGTGCTCGTTTGCTGTGGTTAAAGCCCTTTACCTAGTGTTGCGTCTAATAACTTGGTTCTTCACAAGCTTCACCAGACAAACAAAATTAAATATTCTTTTCTCTATTATATTTTCAGGACTGCTGGCAAGGGTTGCAGCAGAATGTGGACGAAATGGGAGGATGGTAGAGGAGACAACACTGTCCAGCACAGAAATAGAGGCCATGATGGGTGCTGCAGACTCGGAGGAGATTCTAGATGCAGATCTAGTATTAAGCATGGACCAGACGTGTTCTATACCTTAGTGCATTTTGTTTCTCTCATTTCCTCACCTCGATCACTACCTCATTTAGTTCTGAAAAATCTTGTTAAGATATGTGACAAACTAACGTTTTTATGTAAATATTTTTATACAGATATGGCTGGTAGGGTGTTTATATATCATTCTTTTGGCCGCTGGAGTTGTATTTTCATGAGGGAAAATAAAACTCCTTTAGGTAGGCTAAAGAATATGTATTACATACATAACAGGAAATATCTATTATAATATTAGATAACCTTGATTAAGACCAAGTCATGGTTTTTACATGAAAGTCTGAACACGAACAGTTTAATAGAGTCTGATCTACAGTAGATATCCATTGTCTTCGCCTTTCTTCTCTGTGCTTAGCTGTTATTAACGAATATTGTTGATACATGAATACATTGTCTTAGCTCAAGCGCGTATGCTCCTACTGTTATCGTTGACCAGCTGGTCAATATAACCATCCAGATGACCGGGCGTGAACTGTTAACAATAAATTGCAGTCCCCATATCACTTGACATGCTGTGGACCAATCACACCTTAGCAACTCTCTGAGCTATCTAATACAAGTATTTAAGTCTATGTGTAGATGTGTTTTTAGTTTAGTAGATAGGTGGCTGGACTACCGATCATTAGGTACATGTATGTGGTTCAAATCTCGGCCACTTCACTAAGGTCTAGCTTTGGCAAGACCTTAACATACATTTACTACACTCAAACTATGTTGTACCAAAATATGTAGCCTAGTTAAGGTCAGGTAACATACATGCAGGAGCACCTTGCTATATAGATGAGCGCTATACTAGAGTGCAATATTATTATTATTATCTTTTATTAGAGCATATTTTTGTCTTGCCAAGTGAACTTGATTACTTTGAAGGTAATTTCAAAGGCACAGGGTTGGTGAACGTGACTCGTCACCTTATTTATTTTTCTAAAGCATCAACACAAAAACCCACATATTATTATTTTATCAAGGATAAAAACTCGGGTCACAACTATTGGGCCCTTGATTTTGTTACCATCTTGTCAAAATGAAACACTCGATCTAACTCATTTCCAAGCATCAGAAGACGGTTGTTGATATCAATGATGTAGTTGGAAGATCATATACTTCAAAGTTATAATCAAGGAATTATCAGAGCTGGAGTCCAAACTGAGGATAATTTATGCAAACATCTGGCAGATTCCAAAGGATAGTCAATAGAATTATTAAACTGCCTTGGTTCTTTGATATTTGATGCGCGATGCCACCAAAGTAAAAGAAAACATTTTAGAGAGGATGTGAACTTTGTGGGTTTTTGTTTGCACAGTTGATTTATTATATCAATAAACATAGAAAACAAATAGGCAATTGTTTAGTAATTATGTACGATGCCACTCTGAAAATCCCATTCCTCAACAAGCAAGATTTCTTGAGATATTGCCTTAAGAGTGTAATAAATATGTACTGCTTCAAGTACAATATTGATCCCTTGCTGATTGCTTTTCTGATTTTCATATTTTATATGGTACTATCAAGAAAATATTTCTATTAAATTAAATCAACCAGAGTAAAGTCCACATGTGTCCACTCATGGAATTAGCAACTTTAAATCTTGTATTTTTGGACGTGTATCTGTTTGCTTACACCTGGTTATACCATTCATGAGCACTTTCTGTGTAACCAATTATCATTATATTGAATACCTTTAATTGCATATGTGCATCCTCTGTAGCAATACTGGCCGCGGGTGTTTCATCGTTAGTTCTTTTGAATCAATGTGCATGTATTCGGAGCGCATATATATTTGTCGTGGTTGTTGTGGCATTGAGCCTACTTCAGAGGAAATTGTTAAGCTTTTACTCCAGCTGTAATTACTCCTTGTTATTATATTAAAGTTTCACATCACTTTAAGAGGGTCAATTTGTAGGATCACTGTAAGTTTATACGTATGTTTATATGTATAAGTTTATACATGGCACGCACCCTCCAAATCCATGTATAAACTTATACGTTTTGGATGGTCAGTACGATGTATAAATTTATACGTTTTGGATGGTCTGTACGATGTATAAATTTAAAAGTTTTGGATGGTCTGTACGATGTATAAATTTATACGTTTTGGATGGTCTGTACGATGTATAAATTTATACGTTTTGGATGGTCTGTACGATGTATAAATTTATACGTTTTGGATGGTCAGTACGATGTATAAACTTATACGTTTTGGATGGTCTGTACGATGTATAAATTTATACGTTTTGGATGGTCTGTACGATGTATAAATTTATACGTTTTGGATGGTCTGTACGATGTATAAACTTATACGTTTTTAAAGGGTCCATGTCATGTATAAAGTTATACGTCAGAACAAACAGCATGATATACATTTGTATATTTTGCAAGTTGTGTTATTTATAAAAGTGATTGACAACCTATTTTGTGTAAATAATTATTTATTTGTTATCAGTGCATTTATTTGTATTGCCAAATAAAGAAACATGGATTACATTTCAACTGCAAAAGCATCATTAATTAATTATTTAAGTGTATTGTGTTAATGTTTGTATAAATGCGATGTCTTTCTACTACTGCATGAGAAAGAGAGAATTTACTTTTAGTGATTTCATAAATACTTTAATGAGGAAAGCGAAGGAGTGAAAATGAGAAAGTTAAATATACAGCGAAAATGTCATATAAAGTGTGATGGAGGTGATAGTTGGCTATACCATGAGAAAAGCAAAGCAGTGGAGGCTATAAGCCCTATAAATGAGAGAGTTCTCAAATTATAAGGATTTGGCATGTAATTTGATTTGAATCTGGATTACCCAAGTCCAGATTGGAATAAATTATTGTTTAAATAAGTGAATTTTTTGTTTTGTTTGATATGTAATTGTTTATCATTGTATTTTGTTTGTCTAGCACTTAGAGATTTCGGTGGTAAGCGCTTTATAAGCACCGTATTCATTATTATTATTATTATTACCTTTGAAACACCATTCACCATATACAGACTGCATGTACATGCTAAAATACCATTTACCAGTCACTACCATTTACCATAAGTAATTACTATTGAAATACCATTTAAAATTTAGTCACTACCATCGAAGTACATTATCATTTAGTCACTACCATTGAAACACCATTTACCAAAGACATGTACCACTGAAACACCATTCACAATTTAGTCACTATACCATATACCATAAAGTCACTACCAGTGAAACACCATAACCATTTAGTCACTACTATATATACCATTAAGTCACTACCACTGAAATAGCATTACCATTTAGTCAATACCATTGAAAAACCATTTAACAAAGACATGTATCACAGAAACATGCATTCACCGTGAAGATTGCACCATTGAAACGTACACCATTGACCATACAAACTCCACCATTGAAACACCATTCAAGGCATCAGACGCCACCATATGAAACACCATTCACCATACAATTCCAACATTGAAACACCATTCACCATACAGACTCTACCATTGAAACACCATTCACCATCAGACGCCACCATTGGAACACCATTTAACAAAGACATGTATCACAGAAACACCATTCACCGTGAAGATTCCACCATTGAAACACCATTCACCATCAGACGCCACCATTGAAACACCATTCACCATATAATTCCACCATTGAAGCACCATTCACCATACAGACTCTACCATTGAAACACCATTCACCATACAAACTCTACCATTGAAACACCACTCACCATCATACACCACCATTGAAACACCATTCACCATACAAACTCTACCATTGAAACACCACTCACCATCGTACACCACCATTGAAACACCATTCACCATACAGAATCCACCATTGGAACACCATTGAAATACCATTTACCATTCACGCTACCATTCAAACACCATTCATTTACCATTAGGTTTTTTTGTAAGGGTTGTTATGGAGTAAAGGAAAGGGGGCACTTATCAGAAGGGAAAAGGATGCTTATTAGAAAGGAAAGGAGCATGTGCCAAAGTAAAAAGGGCAATTATCAGAGGTAAAAATAGGGCACCAATGAGAATGGAAAAGGAGGCATGTGTCAAAATAAAAGGGCCCTTATCAGAGGTGAAAAGGAGCATCTATTTGAAGGCCGCGGATGGGGCACTTATTACAAAGTAAAAGGGGAACCTGTCAAAGTAAAATGGGCTTCTCTAAGATTAATTTGAATAGGGGCAATAATCAGAGGTTAAGGGGGCACTTATCAGAAGCTAGTGAAAAGGGGCATTTACCATATATGACAGATGAAAAGGGGCACTTATGACAATATGGAATATATAGACACTTACAGAGGAAGTAAGGTTGGCAATTTGTGAAGGAAAAGGGGCACCTTTCAAAATATAATGGGGCCGGCGGGCATGTGGCCGTGAAAAGGGGCATTTATGAGAAGGCCGGGGAAATGACTCTTTAAAAAAAAAATTGCATATATAGGGGCACTTATATAGGCCTATATGTAGGAAGGAAAAGGGGCACCTCTCAGATTTGAATAGGGCCAATCATCAGAGGTAGGGCCTAATGGGGCACTTATAAGAATGTGGTATATATTATGGGCACCTATTAGAAAAAAGGGGGCACTAGCTGCATGTTCCTGTAAAAAAAGGGCTACTGCTCCTATGTAAAAGGGGACACTTTTGGCGTAGGTCTACGTAGAAAAAAAATCTGCCCACGCCTATTAATTGCCCTATATTTAAAAATTAAAAGAAAAGGAAGGGTTTCTTCCCTAACCATCCACTCGGGCGCTGAGCTGCGACCAGCCCTATGCTATGAGTATGATTGAAGTATGATTCCATGAAATCAGCCTTTTTCGGATACGCGAATTTTCGTAATCGTGAATTGGTACGGTGATGAATTAACGTGCAAAACGCAGGCACGCGACATCGACAGGAGGCCGAGACAGGAAAAGAGAGATGGTGGTCTACGACGTCGGGTATTACGGAGCCGTGCAAATGAAGTAGCAGAACGGTGGACGTCACGCCAAGGGCAGGGTATTTAGGGTAAACTAATCTTACTTATTAAATATATCACTTATTGTCATTTTAATCATACAAACTCTTGTTTGTTCAGCAGAGAACCGGAATTCTTCATTTCAGTCCCATTTACTTAGTATTGTGTAGTGTGTAGCAACAAAACTACAACTTACTTTATATAGTCTAGACCACACATAGACAGAAATAACCGTCTGGTATGGGTCATTCTTTAATAAAACTGACATTTGTTGACATTCCCCATACACAGACGGTAACCAATACGGCTCGCAACGGGGGGAGAGATTCAGCCGATTGTGCAGCACTTGTTACCCGAAACTTTCTCCCACGATTTTCCTTATTTAGATCTAATTTTCTGATTTATAAATCAGATAGAAATCAAATTTGTATTTTTTTCTCCTATGTACAGTTGTATAAGTTTTATTACCTATTTCTAAATGCGAAATTTACGGACTTACGTATATGAATTATCCAATTGTTTATCTCAGAACCATGAAACGGCATTCGAACTGGTAATCTATGACATGACCCGCCGATATATTTCGGGTCAACCGACCAAAACAAGCCCAATGGCCAATCAGAGCACGTGTTTGATATTGGACTTATGAATATTCAAACATCACCGGCTCAAGCCGGGCTGACTCATACGTAGCTATTGGACGTTCGAAAAGAAAAAATGAATATTCATCAACTCAAACCAAGATGGCTGACAACAAATCATGTTGGCTACAAGACTTTCTCGGATTAATCATTAATTTAGGATCTAAATGAGCAAGCTATCGTAAGTCAAGTATATATTTCCGGGTTATTTATTATTTGTTATAATACTCAGTGTAATATTGCAGCCAAAATGAATATGTGAAGACGTAAAAAGTGAAAAACTCGTTGCATATCTCATTCATCGCGGTCCGGCCGAACCGAACCATTCGTTCCGCACACTACCCCATACGCCGTACTTCAGTCTATGTATAGAGGCGGTCAGAGGAGCCAGATGCAATCTCAGCGGAACAACCGTCGATATCAGAGACTGAAGCTTTCGGTCTAGACCACACATAGCTGCATCGCTATCCTGGCTGTGTATTAAAACCTGTTTTATTGATCTCAACATTTCAAACACCACTGTACAAAATTAAACTGATTTCTCTCAAAATCGGTACTTTAGTGACAATTGATGACACCTAAGTAGCAGTAAAATACATTTTTTTCAACTCACCGATGTTGGAAAGAATTAAATAACTTAAAAATTAAAATCGTAAGTCCACTGTCAAACTTGCGGAACAATTGCAGAATACCCTACCACGGTTTTACAGAATTAGAACTAACAGTCAAATATTAGAAATATAGAACTAGTAGAAGCCAATGGAAGAGTACCAATGACTATCGACCAACAGTCTGACAAATATTAGAAAAAGAGACCAACGACCCAACGACCATCGACCAACAGTCTGACAAATATTAGAAAAAGAGACCAACGACCATCGACCAAATAGTGAGGCATATTTGTTTAAAAGAGCCAACGACCAACGACCATCATCCAAGGACTCACAAATATTAGAAAAAGAGACCAACGACCCAACGACCATCGACCAACAGTCTGACAAATATTAGAAAAAGAGACCAACGACCATCGATCAAATAGTGAGGCATATTTGTTTAAAAGAGCCAACGACCATCGACCAAAGACTCACAAATATTAAAAAAGAAGCCAACGACCAACGACCATCGACCACCCACCAAAGACTCACAAATATTAAAAAAGAAGCCAACGACCAACGACCATCGACCACCCACCAATACTAGTCTAGTCTAAGCACAAAACTGTTTTTCTTTTGTATTTTTAGCATGAGACATTCCACTATTGTAAGCACAAAACTATTATTTTTCTTTTGTATTTTTAGAACGAGACATCACTTGTTAATTAAAAAAGCACAAAACTATTATTTTTCTTATGTATTTTTAGAACGAGACATTACTTGTTGATTAAAATATCTAATTAGGGTCTTTGAACGCAGACTAAGCAGTGTAAGAGAGGGCACAAGGTACAAACAAATACGTGTGTGGGACTATGAACGGGCTGGACATTTTGTGTTACTGAAATGTGCTCAGAATTCAAGTAATTCATCTATTAAATGACTATAACAGACAATAAACAAGACAAAGGTAAGGACAAGAATCAGTGCTTATCAATATAACAGACATTTTGCATGAAATACCATCAGGAAAGCCATCTAAATTTGTCACAAATTAGCGACAAACACACCAAATTCAGCGCTGCAATGACGCACAAAACGGCGTAGAATTCAACTTTTCATCCACCAAATGAATTCAAACACTTGCATTATACAATCTTCAATACCTGTATCACCGTTATCGCAAACAATAAAATCACAATCTATATCTACGGCTAATAGACATTTTGCATGAAATACCATCAGGAAAGCCATCTAAATTTGTCACAAATTAGCGACAAACACACCAAATTCAGCGCTGCAATGACGCACAAAACGGCGTAGAATTCAACTTTTCATCCACCAAATGAATTCAAACACTTGCATTATACAATCTTCAATACCTGTATCACCGTTATCGCAAACAATAAAATCACAATCTATATCTACGGCTAATATATGAAGACTAACATTATGGTAGGGTATTCTGCAATTAATCCAAACTTGCTTACAGTTACAGTTTTATCGGCATGATTGTGTACATTTGTGTGTTGTAAGTCTATTGACTATTCATGTGTGAAATTGCTGCCTATTAGCACATGGTACAGCGCTAGAGGTCCATACGCAGTATTGACTCTCTATGCTTTGCTGGAGTGGTCTAGACTAGTCTAGTCTAGACTACTTGGCCTTGGCTCATTAAATAATACTAAATAGATGGTTACCAATTTGATATGTACTTTACGATAATAGTGATTATTTTAGTATACGAAAGCGCATGCACAGACTTTGCTGAATTAGCAAACTCCCTACTAGACAGAAATAACCGTCTGGTATGGGTCATTCTTTAATAAAACTGACATTTGTTGACATTCCCCATACACAGACGGTACCCCGTACGCCTCGCACCACGGGGAGAGATTGAGCCAATTGTGACCCACTTTTTACCCTAAAACTTTCTCCCACGATTTTCTTTATTTAGATCTAATTTTCTGATTTATAAATCAGATGTAAAAATACTATGTATTTTTATTCTCCTATGTACAGTTCTCAAAGTTTTATTACCTATTTTCAAATGCGAAATTTACGGACTTACGTATATGAGTTATCCATTTTTTATCTCAGAGCCAAGGAAACGGTACGTTCATGCATTCGAACTGGTAATCTATGACATGACCCGCCCGATATATTTCCGGGGCAACCGACCAAAACAAGCCCAATGGCCAATCAGAGCACGTGTTTGATATTGGGCTTATGAATATTCAAACATCACCGGCGCAAGCCGGGCTGACTCATACGTAGCTATCGGACATTCGAAAAGAAAAAATGAATATTCATCAACTCAAACCAAAATGGCTGACAACAAATCTTGTTGACTACAAGACTTTCTCGGATTAATAGGATCTAAATGAGCAAGCTATCGTAAGTCAAAGTATATATTTCCGGGTTATTTTTATGGCTATTTAGATTCAGTGTAATATTGCAGGCAAAGTGGATATATGAAGACGTAAAGAGTGAAAAACTTGTTGCATATCTCATTCATCGCGGTCCGGCCGAACGAACCATTCGTTCCCACACTACCCCATTGACGTACTTCAGTCTATGTATAGAGGCGGTCAGAGGAGCCAGATGCAATCTCAGCGTAACAACCGTCGATATCAGAGACTGAAGCTTTCGGTCTAACTCCCTACATGACTGAGTATCACTGCAGTCGGATACTGTAGACTATCTCTGTTTAGTTTAAATTCCAATTTCTGATCACCGCACCCGCAGGTGTAGTTTTCGGCCGTGCGGGGGATTACGTGCTCTGCGGGGATTACGGGGATTACGTGCTCTACGTGCTATATGCGGCCGAAAACTGCCTCCGAAAAAGTGAACAAGGAAATGAATATTGCCATGGCAATAATGAATTCATGATTTTTTTTCTGGGATTCTTTTTTTGTTTAAATAATAATAGTATTGGCTTCATGAATAGAACAAACAATGATAATAAATAGGAAGTAAAGAGTCCAAAAATAGGATTTGCCTTAAAGGGCGGGTTCAAAGAAAATCACAAATATGGCAAATACCATATTACTAGAAACTGGTAAGCTAATAGATGGCCATCGTACAAGTTGTAGGTCAACTTCAAATCGGATGATTTATAAAAATACAAATAAAACCACCTCCATAGCATCTGGGATATGCGAGAGATTCGCCAGAAAAATAACGATGTTTTAATGCCGTCACAATATGAACCAGTCCTGCCCAAGCAGACGACATCCCATAAAGAATGAACATAATTGCAATGCTATTATTTCTCAAATTATAATGAGTTTAGTGTATATAAATGTGATGGAATTTTACACCATTCAAAGGGATATGATCCGATTCTGATAACTAAATTCTTTTGTTTGTAAATACACAGGATAGGGGTTAATGAACAATCAAAGAAACCACACTTTCAAATTTAAAACCCCTGGAATGAAAGCATGGACGCATTTGTTCCCTCTTGAAACGCCGAACATACCGCGGTGTATGCAGCTGAAAATACAATGGCGTCTTATTTTGTTTACAAGCGACGGATTCCTTTATTTTTTATCGCTGCATTTTTCATCAAAATAATACCATGCGGGGGTTTAGAGTGAGGCAATAGATTAAACATTTAGTCTGACGGTAGTGAAGTAAAGAAATAACTGAAGAGAAGACGACGAAACAGGCACTGAAAATGTGTGAGATGTCATGGGACATCGTCTGCTTGTGCAAATCATGTTCAACATGTGACGTCACACATCTCAGCAGCGATCGGAGAGCATTTCAGGTGCTATGTCGGGGCTGTATTTAAGAGTTTTGTAATTCATAATAATCATTACTTCGAATGTTTCCGAGCATGGAATTTTGATAACCTTGTCAAATCAAAGTGTTACCTTTGCAATAATGACAATAAAGTGAGTTTTTAAAATCAATGAACCTGATCTTTAAGTGGCCGAAAACTCCCTCCTCTACTCTAGGCCTAGAATCAAGAGCTACATCTATCGAATTTGCAACGCAAAAGCCCAAAACAATTCTTTTCTTGTTGTACACTGCACCGTGTATCTTTGGATGTGAGTGTCACAGAATTCAGCAACGGTCAGTGACATACACTGTGGCGCCTTTTTACACTAGAGTAGAGGCTCCGGTGTGCCGCCGTTTCGCGGGAACTGCCGATTCTATTTTTATGCAAGTACTCACAAAATACTTCAAGTTCAAGTCCAATACCCTCAACACGTAGAACTTTAGCTTACAGCCAGCACATGCGCATTATGATTATCCCGTCTCAGCCTCATTTTCGTAATTTGCCGCCCAGCCTAGCCGACATGGGTCCTTCAGATTGGGTATCGCTGGCTCCCATAGGCTCTATGTTATAATATATTAGTGCGAGGAGATTTTCCGGTTGGTCAGATACCAAAATCATGATATTCCAGTTCAAATCTTCTATTTTATACGATTTTTACAGTGTCCTTGAAAAGTTAAGTATTTCACTTAAGTTTTAGTCTTACGTACCTAAGTCTAAAGTTTTAAAAATTCTAATTTTCGTCATATTTAAAGGTAAAGACCAGTTTTGGAAACACCCCTCTCTCAAAAAAATGAAATGGAAGCTCTCATTACCAATCATGTGAAAGAATATGTTTTGACTAATATGTGATGATACAAATTTTGCCGGGAAACCGCCTACTAATTGATATATTTGGTAAATTATTATATCTATTGGGACCAAATAGATATCGCACACGTGGTCGCGTAGTCCCATATACATCTTTCTGTGTACAGTGCTTCTAAATTTACCAAGACTGGGCCAAATTTCTTATCATTTTGATGATTCCAGAACCTTGCAGTACACACCAAATATATGCTAGATGATCAACCTTTTCTGATCGATTTCACAACGTTTCTTTCACAATGCAATCGCATGACCAGAACTGGTCTTTATCTTTAAGGTACAAACTTGCAAGTTGTACTGAAATGTTTGTTGATTTTTCTATTTTATGTTTGTACCTATGCTGAGTGTGCGTCACCTTTGTGTGAAATGCGTCACCTGTTAGTAAAGCATGACATGTACGCTAATTGCGTAAGCTTACGTAAGTGGGGGCCCTCTATCACTTTAATTTGAAACAGCTGGAGCGTATCGGCCAATTAGAGCGCATAAACTCACTGTACAGCGCTGAATACGAATAGTTCTACGTGCTCAATGGAGAGTCCATATACTTACTTATTAAAGGCACAAATAACGTAACTGATCCACAGCGTGGTCAGTATTGTCCACCTTTCGAAATGGTGCGAGTAAAGCGAGTTCCCGAGTGGGCGGCCATGCATTACCTGGCGGCCGGCATGGCCGGCAAGCGTTACATCACAAAGCTATATGCGCAACGTCACAATCAAAACATGTACCAAATTACTACGGGTAACCAAAATAATCATCGTTTATCTCTTGTTCGGTAAATTTATCAAGTTTTAAACAAATTCACCTTTTCCTTGAATGGACCACCCGACTATAATGCATAAGGCGGGAAAGGGGTACGTACTACTAGAAACTAGCGGGTCATAGCGGGTACACACCTCACTTCATATACCGTTATACACAAACCCGCATGTTATATGTCTATTGTCACCCCCAGCCGCACGCGGGGTAGGCCATCAATTACGTCATCGGTAAGTGGCCACCCCATGCAACTAGCCCCAGGGGCGGATCCAGCCGGCGGCAAGGGAGGGGGCCGAAAAAGGGGCCCACTTCGTGCGAAAATTTGAAAACCGTGCCGGCCGATTTTCCGCTCAGGGGAGGAGGGGTAGTGAGCAAATTTTTTTTTTTTGGCTCCAAAAATTGGAAATTGGTTGAGCGCCAGGGGAGGGGGGCCATCTTTTTTTTCCCAAAAAAGGGTGTTTTTACATGTTTTTTTCTGGGGAGGCCCCGGCCCCTGGATCCGCCACTGACTAGCCCTGCGGTGGCATGATCAAAATTTCTGCAATAGATCACAGACCACAGACCTCGTACTCCCAAATTAACATCAAATTTCACCTCCAATCAGACGAAAAGAGCTACAATATTGATCTAGTTATGTCTTAGTCTCGTAACTTATCAGTTAGCACCTGCTACGACTGGTGTCGTAGATTTCCGACATTGTTGACGGATACTCCGTACCGATAAGTACTTATGCTATGGACGTCTCGGCAAAGCAGAACTTACCTGGGAGTCCAGCGTAGTTTTCAATCGCATATAAATGATTTGCATATAAAAATACTTTTTTCTTCGACCTTGACCGGTGGCCGCCCACCGGACATTGCCGCTCACCGGAGACTCTACTCTAGACCTAAACTAATTGCTAATTTTGTATCAAATTGGTAACGCGAAATCAGCCATTTTCGCATTATTTTCCATACTCCGTAGGCTTATCCGCTGGCCTATATAAATTATAATGCCTGGTAAATTTTGTTTAAGGTTGAATGTATACATTGCAGCCATACACAAATTATTTTGATTGATTGGTATACTTCAAGATCCGACATACGTCAGCAGAGCTACCAAGTGTCACGCCCGCCGAGTCATGAAAATGTCACGCACTCACGCATAGCTAATCTTTGAACTTGGCATCTCTGCTAGACCTCAAAACATGTGGTCGGTGTGTGCATGCTGGCTGGTCGTATTTGGTACAACTACTTTTAGTTTTAGACAACACTGTGAACACAGTAGTCAGTACAATCAGTTTCCCTTCACAAATGAGCTTTTATTTGTTTTTTATGTTGGTTTCAATTTGCATACAGATATAAGTGAGTGATTAGACCAAAGACTTGAGCCATGGCCTCCCTAGGACGCCACATGATGCGAACTTGCATGCAGCTTGGGTCAATATCTTCTACAAGAAACCTCCCTCTCCAGTTTGTGCAAAGACATTTCCCAAAACCTTATAAGGTAAGACCCTTCAATTGTTGTAATGTTTTAAGTTCAAATTTCAAAGTTTATTTTCACATTTTCATTTTAGAAAATGTAAGAAATACCTGAAATGGAAAATCTGAAACAAAACACTATATTTTTACAATTATTATACCACAAGGGGAACAGAAAGGTCATGAACGTTTAGAAAAACAAGGAAAATGAAATTAAAGAGCTTAAAAGTAATTCTTATCCACAATTATTTCTGAAATATAAGTCTTAGAACTTGTTGGAAAATGCTTCAAAATATGGCTCAGACTGCACCAGACAGCAGCTAAGAATCCCAGAGCATCCAGGGTTCACAATAAGGGCCCTGGAGCCCATCAGCAAGTGCTTGGCTCACATCAGTTCAATATTCCTATCAAGCTGCAAATGTACATGATTAAATTGTATTTTTGGACCAACCTGCAGGATCTGACAGAAACTATTAGTGATGCCTAAGATTTCTGTTATACTTTGAAATTTCAGGCTACTCCATCGTTTCATACCTGTGCCAGATGCCTGAGAGATTCAGACATACCAGCAGGATCAGGCATCTCCAGAGTAGAGAGGAATTCCATGGTCCTCTCCAAGACTCTCTTTGACGAAGCCACACAGGATTCACCAAATAAAGGTGCTTTCAAGGATGTCATCACGACCTTCACAGAAATGGACAAGAGGCGCAGGGGCCACGTACAGTTCATTGAGACTGCCCTGAGGTACATGAAGGCCTTTGGTGTGGAGAAGGATGTTGAAGCATATAACATGTTGCTTGATGTCTTCCCCAAAGGGAAGTACGTTGCTAAGAATGCTTACCAGTCCATGTTCAATCATTACCCTGAGCAACAGGTGTGTGGCATCAAGGTGCTACAGCAAATGGAAGACAATGGTAAGTCTGATGAGTCTTGAAATACCCCAAGATGCCACAAAGGTATCTTGCCATTAAGCTACATGTACATTCCCCCTGAAATTCAGTATTTTAAAGCAAAGCGTTTCATAGATCTAATTATCCCTAGGATATGTCACTGCATTTTGCTATGGTGCTGTACTGTTATGCTTCTCTCAATATGACTAAGCTAAAGTCTGCTTTTGTCATGCCTTTCGCTATCAACTAATGTGTTGAGGAATTTGATCCCCATCGACTGGTTAAAGTGAGTTGCCCAGTAGGTAATTAGTCTGTTGCTTGAGGAAAAAATATATACCCAGTATATTTGCAATTTTTCAAATAATGTAGTATTATTCTGAGCAATATTTATATTTCAAATGAATAAGAAAACCATAGGGTTAGACTTAGCATTATCATTGTATCATATCTATAAGAATTTGGTTCCAGACACAATCTTGCACACTTCTCAGGAACATGTTCTTGGTTTTTGTCTCGCCTGCGTAGCGAAAAGCTTTTCCGGTGGCGGCGACGGCGGCGGCGTCAACATCAAGACTTAACCTAAGGTTAAGTTTTTGAATTGTTAATATAATTTTGAAAGTATAAGGTCCTATTAAATGAAACTTGGACTAAAGGGTTATCAAGTATCCCCAATCATGTGAGGAAAATTTCAGGTCACAAAGTCAAGGTCAAAGGTCATTTCAGGTCAACAAACTTAGACTATGTTGTGGCATCATCATCAAAAACTTAACCTGAGGTTAAGTTTTTGAATTTGTAATATAATTTTGAAAGTATAAGTTCTTATTCAATGAAACTTAGACTAAAGGGTTATCAAGTATCCCCAATCATGTGAGTAGAATTTCAGCCCACTAGGTCAAGGTCAAAGGTCATTTCAGGTCAACAAACTTAACTATGTTGTGGCATCAGGCTAAGACTTTTTTAATTGTTATCATAATTTTGAAAGTATACATTCCTATTCCATGAAACTTGAACATAAGGGTTATCAAGTATCACCAATCATGTTATTAGTCTTTAGGTGACAAAGTAAAGGTCAAATGTCATTTCAGGTCTGGAAACTTAGACTTTGTTGTGGCATCAACATCAAGATTTTGAAATTTTAGCATAATTTCAAAAGTGTTTGTTCAAATTCCATGAAACTTGTACCCAAGGGCTATCAAGTATCACAAATCATGTGACACAAATTCCAGGTCACAAAGTCAAGGTCAAAGGTCATTTTAGGTCAGTAGACTTGGATTATGTTCTCAAAATTTAATATGAGAATTAATAAATAAATTTGTTCATATTTCATGAAAGTACATATTTGAATCATTCGAGTACTTTCCCATGAATATTCTAATAGTAATTTTAGTATTCGATCCCAGGCCTAGTACATGTATGTACATGATCAGTTACAGCTAGGTGACAATATTGATGTTTCAATAATATATATTGGAGTATACATGTATCTCATAATAATTATGACTGCATGTACATGTATTAGGAATAGAGGTACTGTAACAAAACTGAGAGATTGAGACAGATAGTGAGTGAGAGAGAGAGAGTTAGATCCTGTTTACATCTTAATGAATAGATTAAATTAGTATATTGGACATATACATGTATAGGGGAGAAGGAAAAAAAATCTGAAACAGTCCATTAAAAGAGCCTCTGTGTACAAATTAAAGTTTGTATTTTAGAAATTTATCAGGACACACACTCAGTGACACACACTCAGTGTGCCAATGTATGGACCAACTTGTGGTTTTGGTATGCACTGCTGCAGATCAGAGCTAGTCTAGCTAAAAATAGCCACATGTACTTCAAAATGCTTATTATATTCAGAGGATTTCATTTTCGGGGGTCTGCAAATGGGCCACCCTGCCTATAAAAATAATGTCCCAACCTCAATTTTTCATCATATCGAATTGCGTAATGCCGAATTGCGTAATGCAGGCGAGACCGCCGAGAGCGTTTCACTTGTTGTCAGTAAAAACCTTGTCATTCTTTTTCTTAACCATGTAATTGATTCTTCCTCTTGTTCACTAATTAGGGAGGTTTTTACAATAAATGGTAGATTTATGCTTCAGTGCATTTTGTTACATTGCTGTGGCATTTCACCGCAGTAAAATCTTTACATATTCATAGTACATGTATATGCCTAAACATGTAATTTTATGTGCGTAAAAAAAATTGTTGAACTAATCCCTAATTTGCATATAAAGAAAAACATAAGAAATTCAGGTCCCCCACGCTTTAGGGCTAACTACTCATCTCATTATTTTGAAACTTTGTGTGTTAGTTCTATGGATGTATATAAACCAATGTATTGGAGCTTGTTTTTTTTAATCCCCTCCTTTTATTTTTCATGAATTTTTATTCGACCAATCTCATGCGAGATAGCCTAATTATCTATTCATACATCAATAATTAAAAAACAAAATAAGATTTCCTAAAACTGTTCCAATAGACTTGTAGCAGACATATCACTGATATATTACACACCAGATTTGAGCATTCTGCAGTAATCTGCACCTTTCCCTTCATCCTAAATTTAGGCCACAATGTCACCACCTCACTCAAAAACACCATTCTGAGAAAACAAAGTAAATAAAAAGAAATACACTTTGCACACAGTCATCCTTCAACGACACACCTGTACGGCATAATAAACAGACTGAGAAGGTGATATATACAATATATACATATTTTATATTTACAGATATAATAGTTGCATGCTTTTCAATGCAAATATTGGATTAAAATCATTAATAAATTCAATTAATTGCACTAATTTTAATGAAAGGATGGAAAGGGCCCAGCAGCCAGCGTTGAATTCTATTGATGCTGCGGGACCCCTTCTGAATACAAGGCTGGCAGTAAAAGCAATCGGGTAGGCAGTGACAGTGTCTTACAGGTACCAATTGTTACCCTAAAATAGAAGAAAAGACCCCCAAAAAAAAAAAAAAAAAAAAAAATACCAAGAACACACAAATGAAAACCTTAACTAAATTTGTTTTTAAATAGCCTAAAAAAATTCAAATTCCAATTCAATTCAAATTCATATGTATAACAAGAATTATTAAAAAATTGGAAATTCGATAAAGCTATTAATGAGTACATGTATGTACAACAGGAAAAACAGTATTTACAAAGAGAATTATTCAAACTTGGATAGAGCTATCAATGAATATTTTCAACAAGAAATATATATACATAGTGATTAATTTATTATGATATTGTAAAATGCTATATCATCTCGTCGCATGCGCAATAAGGGATCATGATCATGTGGGTGACATTAACACCTCCACAATGCATGTATTATGACCACAACGCCTTTAGCTTAAAAGCTACCAATCGAATATAACCCCCCTTCCCTCTCTTCATCGGCCTCATCCCTACTTTTCCTGAATGCCCTAAGTACCTCCCTTCTTCTCTTAAGAACCTCACTTGCCCGAACTCTTGCCCTCTTTATCCTAACCCTATCCTTTCTTTGCGAACAAATGGTGGCGTGAATTCCCATTTTGAGATTTAGTCTCTTGAAGATTCTGTTGCGACCAGACTCTGCTCCACAGTTGAACGCAAGGACTGCAAGGTTGACTGCAGTGCGAACAACACGTGGACCTCTCCACAGGTGTTTAGGACACCTTTTCCAGATGAGAGCATTGAAGCTCTCATTCTGGTTCTGGGTGATACCTGGGAGGCATCTCTCAAGGAGATCTGGGTCACTGAGTCGCGTGAATGTAGGAAGTAGAAGCTCGAGAAACACGGGGTCCAAGTGATTCTCGTTTATCTTCTCTTTTCCTGTCTTTTTGTATTCACACCAACCATTTTCAGGACAGAACTGATGGCGCACATCACTATCAGACAATTTGACTGAATGATAGAGAACGGCCAGTATTGCCCTGCGCATCTTCTCTACTGCTTTTTTCTTATCATTATCATTACCGCTATCTAGAACCCCCTATTACTATTTGTACGAATTGTTGACCTATATAACTTACACAATCCACCAATTGACCCTGTATCTGCCGTCCCTCTTAGCCTACCCGCCATCCGCCCTACCCCCTTCCCATCCTGTAATTTACCAGTGTGAGTCTTTCTAACCTTATCTAGTGCCTTATACATTCTTTTGCCTACATGCCCTATACAATCTAATTTATGCACTTTACATTCATCCCCATATGTATTCTTAACTGCATTGTATGCATTACTATCCCCATCACTTAACATATACTTATACCTCAATTTATATAAAGCCTTTGATCTACCCCACGTTATTACAGCTGCATCTACCTCCATTTTCCCACTACTCCCTTTATGATTCCCTAAACATACATCCTTATGACTAGCTTCCCAATCCTTATATTTATCACTACTCTTATCCCAACCCTTCCTATACTCACACAATTTACATGACTTTGAAAGAACCTCTGTGTCCAAAACCTCCCCTGTGTCTACTGATATTACCACCCCCACCCCATGATTCGATGTGTAACCTCGCTTATGCCATGTACCATCGTAGGACACTGCCACGTCCACATAGTCATTATCTCCGATGGTCGGGTCCTTGTCCATGGCCCTTTGTCGTAGGCATGCTGCCACCTTCTTCTGGTTGTCCTCACTGGTCTGCAAAATAAAAAAAAGAACAAGAGTATGTAATAAATAAAAAGTAAATGTCAAGTCCCCTCAGGCCTCTCACCCATTAGACCCTATTACAAATTTTTAGATTTGATTAATTTTCATCCCTTGATTTGACAAGAAGGGATATTGATGTACATGTACATGTATTATACTGTCTATCGACCACAACTAAAAAATATTAATCTGTTTGGAGTAAATGTAGGTACAGCTAAGACAATGTAATGAAGAAAACACCAGGCTGGTGACTAACCTCTTTGGATAAGGAAGATAAAGTGGCTATGTGCTTGCTGTAGCTATGGGCTTTGACTGGTGGGGCTGCTCCGAGGATGGTCAGCAAGTCGCACAAGCCCTCCCGTGCCAAACCAACCTCCGTTGCTGCCAGAGTAGCTCTGCGGTTAATTTCTGCAGACTTTCCACGTCCTTTGCATGCATTTTCTGATGAAAAGAATGTCTCTTCCTTCTTGCAAATGGAGCAGCGAAGGACCATGGCGCAGTTCAACCCATCCCTCTTTGATGAATTCTCCAGAGGAATGAGATGCCCTGTAAAAGATATCAAATACAGTTTATGGAACAGGGAAAATATTTTGAAGAGCACAATCCCCAACTAATAACATAGTGCTGGTTATGACATAGTACATTACACAATTATTCACGGTATCAACAAGACTAAATTCGCGAGATTAGTTTAGCTCGAGTCTAGGTCTCATTTTCGTTGTCTGACTTGTCTCTACAATCTAGAGTCTAAATTAATCAGGACATTCATTATATATTCCCAAACCTAACAATCAGGTAAAAACAATGACATCAAGCAAGGTGCAAATATACTCTATTGGCAAACTTGCACTTTCATCCATCCTTATTTTTTACATTCCGATATCCCACTTTGATGTCAATTCATCATCAATCTTTTGATTTGGCCTTATGAATATGAGCCATTCACCCCTTGAGCATGAGCTTGCAATACAATCTCAAAGTTACAGTTTGCAAACTATGAATTATCAAAGATATTGTTTGATAGCAAGTACATACCTCCCAGACAAACGTGAGCCTTTTGCAAAGCAGCTGCAAGTTGTGGGACACTAATGATGTAGAAGCCCTCTAGCCGACGCGGATCTTTACATGTGGGACCAGTATTAGGAATTTGGCTGTCCCCACACTTATTCAGGGAAAGCTTCCTCTCTGAAGCTGTCATTTCTTCTGGCACCTCTCCAGCATTCATTTTCCTCTTCTGTAATACCTGGTATTGAACTCCTTGGAACACCTTCCTCTTCCTCACATATTTTGGAGTTTTGCGAGGCATTTTCAGTGAGTTGAGACTAGGGTTGACACTCAATAGAGACAAAGCATGGACCTACTACATGGACGGTAGCGTACGAAGGTGCTAGGCTGGTAAGGGCTGGCGACCTCATGAATAAACATGACTATATGACGTCACGAACGTCATCGCACTTACTCGTCCGCGCCACGCCTACTCCAGATCCTAGCTTGAGGGGGTGCTAGGCTGAATGGAGAGGGTGCTAGGCTGGATGTAGTTAGTGCAAGTTTAAATGTAATACTAATAATAATAATAATACTCAGTTCTTTTATAGCGCATGACACATTACAGGATAGCATGTCCCTATGCGCTTTAAATAGAAAGGATAGAATTACAAGAAAAAGTAATACAAATTAGAAAATACACTTAGAAGCAAAAAAGTACATGTACATGCTAAGAGATAATTGATGTACATTTCTAAGGCTCAATGGACGTACTCATGGAGGGGGTGCTAGGCTGGATGGATGGGGTGCTAGGCTGGATCTAGTTAGTGCACGTTTAAAAGAAATCATATATGCTCGGAAATAGATGGAGTTAATTAATGTACATTTCTAAGGCTCAATGGAGGGGGTGCTAGGCTGGATGTAGTTAGTGCACGTTTAAATGAAATCATATGCTAGGAGATAGATGGAGTTAATATTTCTAAGGCTCAATGGAGGGGGTGCTAGGCTGGATGGAGGGGGTGGTAGGCTGGATGTAGTTAGTGCAAGTTTAAATGAAATCATATGCTCGGAGATAGATGGAGTTACCAGAAAACTTGTTGCAATTATTTAAAAAAAACAATGAAGTACACAAGTACCCCACTAGACAATCGGACCAGTTTCATCTACCACAGATCAGAACCGTCACTGCTCAAAAGACTTGTACATATACCGGACCACAGCTATGGAATGAGGCCGCCAGCCCTTACCAGCCTAGCACCTTCGTACGCTACCTACATGGACCAAGCATGCAGAGTGGTAAAACTCTCTTTGACACTAGATGGCAGCATAACACAAGCACACAACTAGTCTAGGCAATCAGCCCTTGTTATCCACTTTCTGCTGATACATTACTTGTATAATTTGGTTTAGAATTTTATTTTTAATGATTTTTTGAATAGATTGAGACCTATTGAGTGCGATTTTCTTGTGAAGGAAGCATGGAAGGTCATTAAATACCATGAAATACTTGCCTTTGAACTTGAATTTAACATACTTGTAGTGCTTAAATATTCAACATGAAAATTTAGATTATGGCATTTCAGACATCCCTTATTTCAGTGAGCTAAAAACAAAACAAAAATTAAAATTGCCCAAATCACACCTGATTATGATATATGCCTCCATAAAGGTCACGCTCTTTCTAGTCCATAAATTACCATCATTTCCCATTTTCTAAAAAAAAATGTATGTATTAAATTTTTTCCATTTTTTTTCCAATGAAAAGCTGTTTTACCAAACAATGGTACCAAGGAAATCCTACTCAGTATTTTTGGTCGGAATGCCCATCCGATCAAGAAGTACCAGCGCCTGATGTACTGGTTCCCCAAGTTTCGGAACATCAATCCTTTCCCTCTACCCAAGGAGATGCCAAGAGACCCCATCAAACTCAGCGAGATTGGACTCAAGAGAATATCAGAATATGAAGCAGAGTTCACAGTTTATAGTGTAAGTGACAAGAGTTTATCCTCACCCCCTCACAGGGGCGTATCCAGGATTTTGCAAAAGAGGGAGCATTATATTGCTTAACTTTGCTGACAAGTGAGCACAAAAAAAGGGAGAAAAAAGGGTTATCACATTTAAAAAAAAGGGAATCACATAAAGAAGGGGGGGTGGAGGGCACTTTTTTTTACTATAATTTAGATATATAGGTGTCAAAAAATGGGGGCATGGCCCAGTTTTACCATCCTCATGGACTTCAATTGTTTAGAAGATATTCAAATTCCTCTTTGAAATTTGGCACAAAGCGAAATACCGGTAGCGTGAATAACATAATTAACCGCACATTTTTGCCCATCAGAAAATGCAAAAAAATATGGGTGTGGGTAATACACTGGCAGATTATGCATTATTAACATTAGCTAGATAACCCTTTACAGTGATGTAAATTCCGCTCAAGGGAGACAAGAAATGTGGTCTTCATCGGCAGGTGGTCTTTATGTACAGGTCCTTTATTACATGTTTCTAGTAAGAACCAATTTTCAAATGAAACCAAAAAAAAATTGGGTCTTTAAAATCAGGTTTCGCGTAAGTAGGTTTAACTGTAAATAGACACTGTGAAAACTTTTCTCAAAATAATGAAATTATGTTGATGATTATTGAATATTGTATGCTGCATTTTGTATGCAATGCGAGTATGCTAAAGGAGTAATGAATAAAGGTATTTATTTAGACCCAATAGTCGCTCTCCTCAAATGATCATAATTTTCCATTTTTAAAACAAATTTATGCCCAATCCAATCACATGAGAGGACATTCAAAATGGTTTCTTAACAGTGACTTAATGTTCATTCATTCATTTTAGGTTGACAGGTCCAGTGAGACATCAGTAATATGCCAAGACAAGGATTATTCAGACCTCCAAGGCCGGGACTACATTGCCAGTGTGCAGAGTCCAGACCAGAAAGAAGACCTGGCCCAGCACCAAATCTTCAGACCGCTCTATGTAGAAGGACCGTACACTCTGTGGCTCAAGACAACCAGTCAATCTTACTATGTATTGAGAACAGACCCATTGGAGTTACAGGAGCCCCTCATGTATGAAAGAGGTATGAACAAAATAAATTGTAATTACATCAGTAAAGCACTTCAGACTAATGTTACCCCCATGAAGAGATTCAATTGCTATTCTGCACATGCAGTGCTCCTTCCCTACCTCATTGGGGAGCATTCTAGCCAGTCGCGTTTCACAGATAGGCAAATGCTATACAAGCATACTGTATGTAACATATGCACCCTACCAGATATGTACTTATACACCTGTACAGAGAGAAGCCATGAAGTTGCCTTGCATAAGGACATGGGTGCAATGCCATGGATCAAATCCACAATTTTAGCATGGACATGTACAACACCTCTAACAATATTGGGACAATTGATACCGATCAGAATAGATGATGCGTGCCCAAGATGGTTGGTTTACCTGCTAGTAAATGTTTATGCTCTAAATCTCTTTATCCTGTTCTTATATATCAAGAAAGAGGGCTTTCCATATATGGAAACATGTTAATAAACAAGCATTGATCAGAGCTGCCAACCATTCCTTTTTTGTCTATCATGATTCCTTTTTTTGGTTGCACAAGGTTGGCAGCTCTGATTGATTAAGGGTATTGTTAATTTATACACCTTCTCTCCTCTTTCCATGCTTTTTATTGTCTTGTAGAGGATAGGAAGCTAACAAGATGGAAATATTGAATCAAATTGAATTGAATTTATTGACCACTTTCATAAAAACATACAGTCAAACAATACAATAAAATATATTTTGCAAACATAGATAAGCCAATAAAATGGAAAATACACTAAAAGGAATTACGAAGTAGTTGGATCATCAAAAAAGTTACAGAAACTTATAGGTAGATGATCCAACTTTTTAAAATTTAAATCAAACATACCATGTCAAGGTTGCATTATTTCTTTTTCAAAATGTAATGCAATTTTCAAAAATGCATCTCAGCTAGAACTTCTGTTATAACTTTTTTATGCCTGACTTCCTCTCCTTTAGGTCAACTTCCCCCAGCCCCCACAGAAGGCAATGTCTACGCCATGTGCATGGCCAGCGATGGCAACCGAGAGATGTTAAATGAATGGATCAATAGACTACAGGATGAGAACCCCAACCTAGCCAGGCTCACTGTCATCTTCAATCTATTCGACAAGAAAGGCGATGGCCAGGAAACACAGGTCCATCATATAGGGGAGGGAACAAAGATGCTCGGAAGTTGATGATAATTAATTTGCATAGATGCCTATATTGTGTTCATACTATATATACTTATACTGAATTGAATTGGCAACATTGCTTCTTCATCCTATTCAACAAGACAGGCGATGGCTAGGAAACGCATGTCCATCATATAAGGGAGGGAGCCAAAATGCTTGAAACCTGATTACTTTGCATAGATGCACACACTGTGTTGATGATATGAATCTTTATACTGCAGTTTGCAAAACTGGCCAATTAAACTTTACAGCAATTCGCAATTCTTAAACATGAAAAGACACCCAACTCCACCACATAGGGGAGGAGGCAAAGATGTTGGGGAGTTGGTGATAATTGATTCGCATAAATGTAAACATTGTGATGTCTATAGTAATACTTCATGCATCAGGGCACATTCGTACATAGAATAGGCAGATCAAATAATCTCCTTTGCTGATAATAACGATTGGAAAAAAACTAGCCCTGTCTAAAAGTGACCATAGTGGTCAGTTTCAGCCAAAATGACTAATACGTTGTGAGTAGGGTCAATAATACTGATATTTTGGAAATCAGTTTAAAATTTTTACTCTGGATAAGCTATTTAAACCTTACCCACCAACAATTCTGATAAATACCCTAAATCCCTTATCTCCTAGTATATAACATTGACACAGCAGATGTTTTTGCAGACTTTTTCCCATGATGCATCACATGAAATCGCCAAAACACTGGTGTCGCTACATGGATTGTAAATCCACCATATTGAATCAGCAAAACTGCATCCTATTTCTTCAAGAGGACAGGCAAAGGCTAAGAAATACATTTCCATCATGAAGGGGAAGGTTCAAAGACTTGCGAAATTTGATTATGGTGATTTGCAAATTTACGTAGATGTATCTTTTGTGTTCAAAATGTAAAACACTATATTGCAGTTGGCGAGATTCCCATCATTTTCTTCCATTTTCGCCTTAGTAAAGAAAAGTTGATGTAAGTTTGTAATACATTGTATGTCAAAAGTGACTGAGATGTTATAGGAAGGTGAGGCAATTCAATTGATATACAGTGGGAGCTCGTTATAACGAGGTCCTTGGGACCAAGGAAATTACCTTGTTATATCAGGAATCTTGTTATATCAGGGTAAAAAATACAAAAGAATATAAAGAGCTGGGACCAGCAAAACCATCTTGTTAAAACAGATACCTCATTATATGAGAGTTCTTTTATATATTGAGGTTCCACTGTATAGTCTATTTGGAGCCAGAAGGGTGTTAACTCATATCATTTTACACAGAGCTCATGCCATACTGGCTCCAAACAGATATTTGCTTTTTTGTGTTGCATATTGATATTTTATTTTTATTTTGGGGGTCTGGACTTAGACTTTTGGTGCCCCGTGTGTCCATTGGTGTAGACCAATTGGGTAGGAGACGAACTGGCTGTAGACCAAACGGCTATAAACTGTAAACATCGGTATATTATTA
Organism: Mesocentrotus franciscanus; assembly: GCA_037976565.1. Taxonomy (NCBI): domain Eukaryota; kingdom Metazoa; phylum Echinodermata; class Echinoidea; order Camarodonta; family Strongylocentrotidae; genus Mesocentrotus; species Mesocentrotus franciscanus. The sequence continues at coordinate 14,938,762 of CP137673.1, forward strand.
CATGTTCGAGGACACGCATGTTTGTGGGAATATAACATCCCGAGGAAGATCTGGAAATTTACTGCATAACCAAAGACCTACTTTTTTTTTCTGTGCAAATAAAGCAACTAAATAAACGTAGCCCTATATGAAAGGGCCTCAAACTATAAAATATTTATAGTGTTCTCTTGAGAGTGGTTGTCAAAGTGAAGGTACGGTTCTTTTGAATGTCCTCGATACCCCCTCCACCCACACCCTCACACACAATTATGTATGATTTATTGAATGTGCATACTAAAGCTGGAAAGAATCAGAAATTTTACTCATGATACTGTATATAATTGTACAATGTTATGTTTTATTGGTGATATATGATTAAATATTTTGAATATATCACACTCAATTTTTGTGTTTCTTACTCAATGTTCAGAGTTTGTATTGATGTGTGACTTTCATGTGTCTTGAATTTATTTTGTATCAATTCTCTTGATTTTTTCATTCTTGTACTAAATTTTGATATCTTTCTTCTCCCAAATGCTTTTTTTATTTTCTTAAAATGAGGGATGCTTTTTCTCATTTTTTTCTCATCCAGAAATTCAGAAACTATTGATTTTTTTAAATGACCATATTAAAAAGTGTAAACAGTACGTTTACTGCTTTCTACACCTTCCCTCAAGCTTAACGAAATCAGGGACCACCTAGCCTTTAATCACGCTGGCTTTGTAGCTCTGTCGATTCCATGGTCGATCTTTGAATAGTACTCTGTTTTTGTTGGTAGTTGACACAGCGTGCAGTGCATTTCGAGGATCGACCATGGGATCAACAGAGCAGGCTAGGGATCACTGCAAATCCAAAGAGCAAAACAAAACAACAGGAAAAAACAAAACGAAACAAAAACAAAGATACACAAAAGAGAAACCTAAAAAAAAAAAAAAGAAGAAAAAATATAAATACAAAAGATTGCACATATTCTTTTGATTCAATGATATTATTATTCCAAGAAACATTTTACAAAAGGATTATTATGCTGGCTTATCAGTAAATCTCAAGGATAGGCATCTCTAAATAATGCAGTAATATTACTCTTTTATATGTGTGTTATGCCAGTATTTGTGTGTGTATGATAATGTGGGTGGGGGTTAACTGCCCCAGGTGAAAACATGATCTTATTATTAGACTAGATAATTCTATTATTGAATCAATTTGAAATCATTGCCTCTGAAGAAGAAAAAACGACAGAAGAAAAGAGGGGGGAGGGGGTGGGACCCTGTAACCCTTTCCCCGCCCTTGGATCCGCCCTAGGCCCTGGAAATAACATTGAGTCGCTCATCACGTGATAATGAAGTCCTGTGATATTTCTAGAAGTATAATGCAGTAGAAACGGCCACTTCGGCCTGAATCTGGACACAGCCAAAATGAGTGTTTTTGTTTTGTTGGTGTGTATTCTCGTACCTCTGGTTTCAGCCCAACCACCTCATGACAAGCGAAATGTTCTCCTTATAATAGGTAAGTTGAATTAGATGAGATTAAATTTGACTTTCACACTGCACTGGTGACTGGAGATGGAGCTGGCGCTGGCGCGCTGGAGGCGCGAGCTAGCTAGCTAGCGCTAGGTGATCGGTGGAGTCGTCGGAGTTCGTGTACGGCTATCGCGACGGTTGTTCATATAATTATAAACGTTTAGACCGAAAATTTCTGTCTCTTTTGTTCGTTAGCCTCTGATTGAGGTAGCTAGGGTCGGTTCCTCTCTTTAGAGACAGAAGCCGACCATAGGCGCTCCTGTGCAAACTTGGTGGAACGGATCTGGCCACCAAATTCTGGCCAAACTTTTGGACTAAAAAAGTAAAATGTCACTTTAGCGGATCCATATCCGATGCATTTATTTTTGAAAATTAGGTCTAGGCAAATATACATTGGTTCCACTTACCAGATTGACTGTATGATGCATTTAAGGGTCTTTTTTCCCGGTTTTCTCCGAGGGTTTTCTTCGTCGAAATTGAACTCCGCTCCGTGTTGAAATTATGTACTGCGCATTTGCTGCAAAAATTTCAACACGGAGCGGAGTTCAATTTCGCCGAAGAAAACCGGGGAAAAAAGACCCCGGGTGAGCCCCCCCTTCAGGTTTATGTTGTTATTTAGATGGTTTTGGCCACGGAAGTTAAACAGATCCTCTTGACCTCTTCTTTCCTTATTTGAGTCCCTTGAATTTTTGTTCTTCTCTCGTTTTGTTACCCAAACATCTGCCATATGAATTCGTTTTCTGGACTTCCTGTTTGCTGGCTGTGAAAAACTAAGAATTTAGGCAAGGAAAGTTTCTGGTAACTAGGGCAAGTTAAAATGAACTCTTTTGAATGATTTTGGGTCATAACTGTGCAAATTGTCAGAAATCAGTGCCTGCACCCGGGGTATACTCACATATTAAGACGTACAGGGGTGTGCCGCTCTAATGGGTCCCATTTTTACCAAAATATCACTAAAGATAGGTTTTTTCAGAACTTCAAAATTTGTTGGTGGCAAACACCTGAAAATAGTGAAAAATGAGCCTTTATTTTGAGAAAAATCCCCCCAAATGACCCATAAAAATGGGTAGGGGCCGGGTTCAAGTCTTGAGCAGCACACCCCCGTCCAAACCAAATCTGAGTACTTATTATTGGTTTTAGCCTTGGTATCACATTATGTCAGGAACTTCTCGAGGTATAAACTTCAAACTGGGTGCTAGTATTATCTACCGTATATATAGTATCCATTGCTGTGTATGTACAGCAATAAATCACCTGCATGTTCTGTGACCTGAGTCACCTGCTGAATGCAACTTAAGCAAGACAATAAAAGTTGTATTGATGTAACGTCCCGACCTATCCTAGAAAATTTTCCCAGGAGATTTTTTTATAAAAAAGTAATAATAATGTAACAATTGACCTAGCTAGTAGCTACCCTAAATTTCTATGGCCTGTTACAGTGTTACTCCAATACAACTGTTTTGGGGACCTTAGCTTTGGATTGAATCTGTGCAATCTTGTTTTCTTGTTGAATTGTGTTCATCACTATACTTTAGGTTCACTTATTGTCTGCCTCCTGTTCAACTTGTGCTGTACAGGGTGTATATCACAATATCTGGGGGTTTTTAATGCAGTTTTTGTACTTGTTGGGTCTTCTGTTTTTAAAAGCTGAGGTGAAATCTCCTTCCAAATTTTAAAGAATTTTACTTCATGATTTTTTTAATAGAATTTCAATTAACTTATTTTGAAAGTTATATGGGTCTCCCAAAGATATGTGTATATGACAACATTACAATGAAATACTAATAATTTGGGAAATTATATGTTTTATGTCTGATAATAACAGGGAAGAAAATACACGGGGGCTCGGGGCGAATTCGGGGGCGAAATGCCAAAAAGAGCCCCCGAAAGTCATAAAAGAGCCCAAAAAAATTTGCATAGAGTTCAATGCAAAACAAATTAAAGAGTGTTCTTTTCGTGCAAGCAAGCTCGAAAAGTAGCCCCCGAAATCTTTTGGTAGTTGATCTAAATTATTTGGGGCCTTGTGTAATAATTTTTTGGGAGGGAATAATCTCAGAGGACACTTCAAAGCAAGGGTAACACAAAACATTTTATAGCATAAATCACTCATAATAATCTTCCCCTTTTACATTCTTTAATGTTTCATTTTGTTTTCGTGGTTCTCTCTCTCCCATTCCTTCACAAAACCCACGACATATAGCTGACGATGTTGGGTTTGAAACATCAGTCTACAACCACACTGCCTGCAAAATGCCCAATTTGGCGCGGCTTGCTCAGCAGAGCGTGACTGTGCGTAACGCATACACCTCGGTCAGCAGTTGCTCGCCGAGTCGATCAGTGATCCTGACGGGCATGCCGCAGCACCAGAACGGGATGTACGGACTGCACCACCAGGAGAACCACTTCATGTCATTTGATACGGTGAAGAGTCTGCCCCTCCTCCTAGCACCATATGGCATCCATACAGGTTAGTTCCCGAGTTGGCAGCTGAATTTGAAAGTTATTCATTGCTAAAGAAGAACTAGACCACTACACATGCATCTGTAAGGGATACAAGAAAGACTGCTGCTAAAATGTCTGTTAACCCTTAGCAGTTCAGAGGTTTTTTCCTGAATTAATCAGCTTTCTCTCCTCAAATAAGCAACAATTAATCTTATTTGCCACTCACTCCTTTCTACTCTAAAAAAAAAAGTTTATTGAATAAAGCAATGTGAAAGTGAATTGCAAAATTTGACTGAAAAAATGCCAATTTGTACATGAAAATATTAATTTCATATTTTACGCCGTTTTGCCAATTTAGAGACTTAAGAGATTAGTTACAATTACATCATTCTCATTCGAGAACCACACAACGTACTGCATTGGAAATAGACTCAATTTTCAGTGATTTTTAGCTCTTTCTGCTCATGTACAGAGTCTAATTCCTAGCATTCTGGATCAAAAGGAGACTGTTCTGCTATAGGTTAAAAAATGGCATTCTCAGATGGTATTTTTTACCCTTGATGACATGGAAGGGCATGACATGTGCTAATCCCTCAAGAAAATCCTCCATATTGTTTTCCCAACTTTTGTAGGTATGATTGGCAAGAAGCATGTTGGACCAAAGTACGTCTACAAGTTTGACTTTGAAAGGGATAGTGATACCCTCAACATGCTACAATGCGCAAGGAACATCACTCAGATGAAACTATATGTCAGAGAGTTCTTTGCACAACAGAACAACACAACGTAGGTTTAATAGAAGAATACATAATAGCTTAAGAACCAATCAATCAAGTGATTGAGGTGTAAAATATTTTTGCCCTAAAAATGATTGTATTGAAGAAAATTGTGAATAAATGTGCTTCACTCCTACTAATATACCATGAAAGTGAAGAGCTTGTTGAGCTCTTGTTTGGTACCAAATTTATCACAGTGGCTCACATATTTCCGGAGTTATTGCAGATTGTATGATTTTTGGTTTGTGAACATCCCATGGAATTGCCCAACTGTCATTCAGATGTAAAACTAGAAAGTGCAGAACATTCTTCCAGATTTCATGCCACAAGAAACATGCCAGTGTATTGAAACTCTGAATTTTGCCATATGCAGAAGTTTCTCCCCCATGAAAATGGATATTGTTAACAATAACCCAATTAATTAACCGACATATTCATCTATTTTCATGATCAACTTCCAGCCCATTCATGCTCTACATGGGGTTCAACGATGCTCATCGATGCGGGGGCCAGTACGGGGAGTTCTGTGAGAAATTTGGCAATGGCGAGAAGGGCATGGGGATCATAGAGGACTGGAAGCCAGTCTACTATGACCCCAAAGATGTGGAGGTCCCATACTTTCTGCCTGATACCTTGACAACGAGAATCGACATCACCAAGCAGTATACATCACTCAGCAGACTGGATGCAGGTAGAGCTCTTTTTAGACATAGCTTTCAAGCCATTGTTTAACAACGCCAAATCTGAGATGCATGGCCCTATACGTGTTATCAGCATTTGTATTTTGTAATATGGTGTGATATTGAAGCCCTAAAAATGATCATGAAGTGCCTCATAAAAGTAAAAATCTTTGAGTGACTGGTTTTACCATACTCATTTTTATAAAAACTGTTGGGGAAAATGGTTCTTGAAATTTCAAATTCCAATCATAAATATCTTGATAATCAGACGGGCGATCGGTTTGTAAAAGTCATGGGATTCCTGACTGACCTAAAGGTTTATAATTATGATTGAAGCATGAGCTAAATCCAGGATTTTGTTTAGAATCTGAGATAAAGATACCCTATCCCTTTAATAGCGAAATGCAGGGGCACGAGAAGACCCTCCAAAACGCAAAGTGCATTGATAAGAAGTGATGTTTGTTGATTCAAAGTTTGTTGATTTTGAAATGTCTGATTGAAGGTATAGCGAACATTAAGCCTCGTTGAGATGGTATATGCATTTACCATCTCCGTATCCTAACAATATGGTTGTACCTGCTGAAATTGTGATTTTCAACAATTATGCATTTTGCGTTCTGGACTCGTCTTTTCGTGCCACTACATTTCATTGAGCTACCTCAGCCTCTGAACTCTAAACTAAAGGCTTATAGCAATAACTATTAATGATGTGAATATGTAATGTATGGATAACCATGATGATAAAAGTGGTTGGACCTCACTGATTTTAGCACCCATAAAATCTGTGGTTTTGTCAATATGGATATTGCCTCCATCTCTTCTGCCACTGACATCACATGGAAGGAGCACTCATTGAGGTCAATACATACCTACAGTACATACAGCAATGGTTTCCAATTAATTTTAAACATACTAGTAAACAACAGGGGAGTGATTTGGGAATGATATATCGCTATATAGTTATCTTCATTGTTATCGAATAGGTCGGACTATCCCTTAATGACTTAAAAGACCCTAATGAGACTTTGGTGGGTTGATGGCCCCTTCGTGACCACCTCGCAACACAGCAAGATCTCGCATTTTTCTTTAGAACCTTTGCACATCTTTTGAAAATTAAAATTTCTTCATATAATATTCAATATATACATTTAGACATGTTTTGCAGTAATCAATTATTTCCAAGAGCCTTGCTTAAGACGTGGATGGTGATTCAAAGTCCTATGAGGGAAATGATTCACACTCTACTGATGTTTGATGGTTAAATTGTTCCCAAATGACTCTCCTGTTGTTTACTTTAATGCAGTCAAATAGTGTAACAGGATTTGTGATGATGCACTATTCATTTATGACAAGAATCCAATGTAACTTCTTCTTTTTTCCTACAGGTATTAGCATGCTGCTGGCTGAATTAGAGCGTGTTGGTCATCTCAACGATACTCTTATCGTCTATACAGCTGATAATGGTATCCCATTCCCCAATGCTAAGACCAACCTGTTTGAACCAGGGATGGGGGAACCGATGCTTATTTCGAACCCCTTCGACAAGCATCGCTGGGGACAGGTATGTCTGCATGCATTAGTTATATTGCAATTTGGAATAGCTTGAAAGCACATAAATTACATTTGTGCTTCAAGTGGAAATTTTGTTACACTGGAAACTTGTTTTAAAGAGAACATTGAGACCATGAAAATTACCTAATTACTTAATGTTTGATGTTTGTATGTTTTCAATCTCAGGTGAGCGATGCCATGACGAGTACAATGGATATTGTACCTACAGTATTGGACTGGTTTGGTATACCTATGCCTGGTGAGGAGGAGGAGGCCACAAAGCCAATCCCCAAGACCAAAGAGTTTCCCACTCCTGATGAGACGAAGCGACCCGGCACCGCATTAACCGGTCACTCGATGGTGCCGATCACTGAGAGCGAGCCTGGCACAGGCTGGGACCATGTCTATGCCAGCCACAACTTCCACGAGGTCACCATGTACTACCCCATGCGTGTCCTCCGCAACCGCCGCTACCGCCTAATCCACAACCTCAACAACCGGGCTCCATACCCCTTGGCTACTGACCTCTATGCCTGCCCGACCTTCCTGGAGATCCTCAACAACACTGTCAGTGGGAAGCCCACCTACTGGTTTAAGACCCTGGAAGACTACTACTACCGAGACGAGTGGGAACTCTACGACCTGCAGAATGACCCCCATGAGTTGATTAACCTGGCTGACGACCCTGATCATCAGGAGATTAGGCAGAATATGACCACTCAGCTGCATTCTTGGATGATGGAGACCGCAGATACCTGGCATTGCTACCCTCATGGGGTGCGGTATGGACCTGATAGTGGGTGTGGTCCCATGTACAATGAACCCACTCAACAAGGAAGCCCTGAGATTAATATCATTCACTGATCAAAAGATTGGGAATGAAATGCTTTCATGCTAAACTAACCTGAAATATATATATCAAAACAATGAAATGAATATCTACTTATATTGGAATACAGATTCATGTAATTTGCAAATCTAAATTCAAGTCTCATTGGATATTTGCGGTAAGGTAGAGGGATTTTTTTCTTCTTCATTGTTCCATACAACAATTTCTAACATGGTACCCCCCCCCCCAATGAAATAGAGAAAAAACACAAATGGAGAAAGCAATAACTGTCTAGGCTGAATGCTATTAGTAAAATATATATGATGCATGTAGAGGTGTCGTGGTCGAGTGGATACGTCACCGTACTGTGGATCACAAGGTCCGCAGTTCGAGTCCCGCTGCGGCACTAATGTCCTTTGGCAAGACATTGATCTACATTTGCCACACTCAACCCAGGTGATGTAAATGGGTACCTGGCACGAATTCATTCCTTGAAATGCTAGCGTGCCATTACAGCGAATTCATTGTATCGCTATATGAGAATTTTATAATAACTGTACTTTAAGTGATTACCTTTTTTATTCCCAGTCTAAATATTATATATAGAAACACTGCATAAAGAAATGTATAGCGAAATGGATGTTTAAACATCATACAAAAACTCCATAAAGAATCAGGGTCCTGTTCTCATTTGAATGTTGTAATGTATGGAACGGTATCACTGGGCTGGGCTTATGGTGAGCTAGTCCAGATTCTGTCGGTTTTTATATACCGGAATTTGTTATTCTGCAATCATCTATGTCCTCCTCCCTTGCACGCATCCCACACAGATCGCGTGACCCCCAAAAAATCCACCCGTTGTTTGCGAGGGTGAGAATGAAAGGCAAGAACTGTCTCCGGTTTAGCGTTGAGGGTGTGGTATTTTCTCAGCAACACGGAAACAGTCCAGGCAGTGGACTTATGGTGAGCGTGCACTGAGGAGTGGCCAGCTGTCTTGTCAACTGACCTCTTCAAACCAAAGTGAAAATATAAGATGTCGTTATGTAGTGTGTAGTCCCCTTTCACTTTACAGCAACTCTTTATAAGTTTCTTTATAAGATTTTTCCGTATGAATTTCCTCTAGCATGAATATACTAATATGTTTTAGCAGTTGACACGATTGTAAAGCTGGAGTGTATAAGGATCATGGATGAATTTATTGAATTTTTTTCTTCTCAATTGTCTGATTTTTCCATACCTGTCTTTGTGTGTATGTTCTTTGAGTAATTAGAGCCCACCAATATTATACATTTCATATTGATTATGTTTTAAATCGATTCAAATAATTAATATCTATATAGTATATGTATCTGTTTTGGAAATTCTCAGGCGATAATTGATTAAAAGATATATTTTGATATTCTAATCAAAGCTATTTTGTCCTCATAATGTTTGTGCTTTTGGAATCCTTGTGTCCAGTTGTAACAATCATTATGTATGTTCTCATAGCCCTGAATATTCTGATATTTAGACATTGGGATGTGTTACACCTATTAACCCTTTCACTACAATCATTCCACATTTTGTGGTTTGGCTCTATAAACTTTTATTCAGAGCCCTAAAAAATATGCCAGATGCATAAGTAGAAAGGGCAACAAATTCTTTCCACACTGCATACAATTTCGTTTCATGACTATAATTATTGCATTTGATGCCAGGAATTTTCAAAAAGGAAAATAAGGTTTAAAATCCTTAAATTGGCCACACCTTGAGAGGCAGACGCGTGTTTGTGGTGCTCCGTAAATTCCCATATTTTTTGCGTTTTTAGTGCACTTTCTTTCTGCTGATATACATCTACTTCTTGGAAATTTTCCTGTGATTGTGGACATTTCACTCTTTTCGACGGTTTGTGAACATTTTCCGAGATATATTTGTTTTTCGTCAATTTTAATCAAGTTTTTTAGCGAATTTGTATTTCAAATTTGGACTTTCTGCGTATCATCAAAACAAATATGCGCAAATATATTGCGCCATACTAGTTAAGTTACGCAAAGGACCAGATACCAACGCATATATAGCAACGCTTCGTGTGACGTAACCATGGAAACTTTGCCTACAAACTTACGTGGACTCCGCGTGAAGCAACTGCGTTCTGAGCTACAAAAAAGGGGTTTGCACACAAACGGAGTAAAGGCGATCCTTCTTGAAAGACTAGAAAATGCAATAGATGAAATAAGGAACACTAATGCCGCTGGAGTTGTAGAGGAAGATAAACAAGAAAAGCAAGATGATGTCTTCAATGATGACGCGGACTGCCGACAACTACTACAGAATGTACTAAGTGAGATGAAAGGCTTAAATAGTCGGCTAGACACTATCGAGCAGAAGTTCAACAATTTGTTCGAACAGCATAATGGTCAGGAGAATGAGCAAGGGAATCTGCGGGCACAACAAGCATCTACCACCAAAGATTGCCCGACAATTGCTACGCATAGTCAGCCAGGAGTTATATTATACTCACCTACCGTCCCGACGGAGAATCGTTTTGAAGTTCTCTCTGATGACGCAACTGATGATAGCGACGCAACTGATGACAGCGACGCAACTGATGACAGCTCAGGTCGATCTTTGTCAACTGAAGATCAGCTAATGGAATATAGACAGCGGCATCGCAAACAGATGGAAGGACATCGTCAACGCCATCAGGAATTGAAGGAGAGCTCCAGATGTGATATTATAGTGGCGGGGGACTCCATGGTGAGACACATCAAAGGCGAGCGTCTTTCACGGAGGAACATTAAGAGAGTGATCTGCATATCTAAACCTGGTGCCATGGTGAAAGATATCGCTACTTCGTCGCCTTGTGAGATGCTAAAGCCCGGCGGTGAACTAATTATTCACGCAGGGACCAACAACATAGTTGAAAGTGCTAGCAATGTTGCAGACGAGATGGCCGTCCTTTGCGAGTCCGTGGTTGCTGAAGGGTTCTTAGTCACCATCTCCGGCATCATACATCGCAGATGGGAGAGCGCCGACGAGAATAGGCGAGTAGACGAAATCACCCGACTGATGGAGAGAGCTGCTCACCTGAACAACTGGGGCTTCATCGACAACTCAGGCATCAATGGGCAACATCTCGGGCAGGATGGAGTCCATCTTAATAGATCCGGTATACGTATCCTGGCGGCCAACCTCTCTTGTCATATCCACAGTCTCCAGTCGACAACAGGTCAGATTAGAGCTCCAACTCAACGTCAAAGGTCCTATGCCGATGCGGCTGCTGGAAAGACAGGGGGTTCATCAGTTTCTGAAGTCTTCACGGAACAGAAGGGACCACAACGCAGAATGATGCACAATGAAGGGCGTAAGGTTTCTAGAAGTTCATCGACTGAGGGTCTGGATTTACACCAATCGTCCAACAAGGCCAGACTGAAAACGTCCAGGCAGGAGTGGTACGATTACCTCCAGGTTGTACGAATGGTAATGAACAGTTAATTGCTGATAACGCAAATGATGAACCTAATACATGTAGATCTTATGAAGTAATACCAAAGTCATCAAGAGTATCATATAATTGTACAAATGTCAGCACCGAAAATCTTGAAAAGGATAAGTCAATGACTGACAGACTACATGACTTAGTAAATGGATGCATCCCCACAATAAACCAAAGAGGCATTAAGTTTTGTCACTTAAACATTCACAGCTTGATATATAAAATTGATGAGCTGAAAATCTTACTTAGAAATGAGCCTTTTGATATCATTTGTTTGAATGAGACGTTGTGTGACTCATCAATACCTGACTCTGAACTAAACATAGATGACTTTGTATTGCTTCGTAAAGACCGAAACAGACGCGGTGGAGGCGTCGCTATGTATATATCAATAAGTATGATTTCAAGCAAAGACATGATTTGAATTGTAATGATTTGGAATGTTTGTGGCTGGAGCTCTGTCATCCTCACAAACCTCCTATTTTGTTAGGTTCAATTTATAGACCACCGAATTCGACATCAGACTATTTTGAGAAGCTTGATATATGCCTTGCAAAATCAATGTCTGAAAACATCAGCTGTGCTATTTTTGGAGACTTTAACTGTAACTTCATGAGTGATAAAAGAGATACAAATGCAGATAAATTACACTTCCTATTCGAGCTATATGGTCTTAAGCAATTGGTTAACCTACCTAGTCTACCTACTCGTATCACTCAAAATACATGCTCAATTATTGACTTGGTTTTTGTCACTGATCCAGAGTTGTACTCTGAGACTGGCGTCTTTAAGACTAGCATTAGTGACCATTACTTAGTTTATACTGTGAGAGGTTTCAATAACAACCAAAAATCCGCTAAGGGCAAATTTACTAAATTTCGTTCATTTAAAAACCTCGTTGTGAATGACTTCTTATTAGATCTACAAAGAATTCCATGGAGATCATGCATAAATTGCAATGATATTGATAGAGCATGGGAGACGTGGCTTAGATTATTCATGGGCGTTGTTGATAAACATATGCCGCTCTGTGAGAAAAGAATACGAAACAATGCGTGCCCTTGGACTAATGAGGAGATTATTGAAACGATGCGCGAAAGAGATCATGCCCACGATGTGGCGTTGAAGAGAGTTGACGACGCATCGTGGAAAAGGTACAAAGAACTAAAGAACAAGGTAAATCATCTTCTGAGAAAAGAAAAATAAATTATCACAGTGCTCAGATAGATGACAGTAAAGGAAATAGCAAAAAATGTGGCAGAGTGTCAAACATATTATTCCTAAATCTAATCAGGTCTTACCGTGCAGCATTGAAGTGAATGGGGATAAAATTACAGATGATAAAGGTATTGCTCAAATTTTTAATGAATATTTTGTTACATGTGCTCAAAATATAACAAGTGGTATCCCAAAAATTCTGAAATAATTTTAGATGACACTGAGATTATTAATACAGAAGGCAAATTTGAGCTACAGCAAGTCACGAGCGCATTTGTTTTAAAAGAAATCGAAAACATGAGTGATGATAAAGCAACCGGAGATGATGGAATAAGTTGCCGTCTTTTAAAAATGTCAAAGCATATCATTGTGGACTCCTTAACATGTCTTATCAATAAGTCAATTACAACAGGACATGTACCAAAAGGCTTGAAAAAAGCAAGGGTGATTCCAATTTATAAGACTGGTGATATGGCCACTCCCGGTAATTACAGACCAATTTCGGTATTATCCGTTGTGAGCAAGATTCTAGAGAAAGCTGTGCATTTTCAACTATGTGATTTTCTAAACAAAAATGAAATATTGTATCCTAATCAGTCAGGCTTTCGTCCTCTTCACTCTACTGCAACAGCTCTAATGAAAATTATAAACCAGTGGGCTTTGAATGTAGATAACAATGAGTTAACAGGTGTTGCTTTCATTGATTTGAGGAAAGCATTTGACACTGTCGATCACGATATTCTGTTACATAAATTGACAGCCATTGGATGTTCTGATACTAGTATTCAGTGGTTTGTATCATATCTGTCCAACCGAGAACAGATGGTTTGTTTTAAAGGGGCTACTTCGAGTTCCTCAAAAGTTATGATGGGAGTCCCACAAGGTTCGATTCTAGGGCCACTCCTTTTTCTATCTACATAAATAGTTTACCCAAATGTATTCATGATGGCATTGTTGATATGTATGCTGACGACACAACTCTAACAGTCAGAGGAGTAATGTCACAGAAGTAGAACAAAAGCTAACCAAAGGTATGGAAAACATATTTTCATGGGTAACAACAAACCGTCTAGTTCTTAATGCGGATAAGACAAATGTGATGCTTATTGGATCACGATCAGTTCTTAACGGAGTAAATGATTTTTCTGTCACACTAAACGGCAGCTGTTTGAAAAGAGTAAAAGTGGCAAAATGCCTGGGTGTCATGATTGACGAGGAGTTACGTTGGACGGAACATGTGGAAAAAGTTATTAAAACTGCTCAAAGAAATATAAGTGTAATTAAGCGAGCCAAAAGTTATGTTCCAACAAGATCTCTAAAACTTCTGTATAATGCCATCGTACTTCCTCATTTTGATTATTGTTCCTCGGTGTGGTCTGAGCGATTTCAAAGACAAACGATTAAATTACAAAAGGTTCAAAAACGAGCTGCACGTGTAGTGCTGGGAGAAGGATTTGAAGTATCTTCAAATGATATGTTTAGTCGCTTAGGATGGATGCCTATTCAGACACGTTTCCAGTTTGGACGTGCAGTGATGATGTATAAATCAATGCATGACATGGCACCAACATACTTAAAACAAGATTTACATCATGTTAGTTCACTACACGATCACAACACAAGACATGCTGTAAGGGATGCATTGTGTGTACCAAAATTTAGGACGGACACTTATAAAAATAGTCCTCTAATTTCTGGAATTAAAGTATGGAACCAACTTAAAAGTTCTGTCAAAATGTCACCTACTTTGAACAGTTTTAAACACGCTCTAAAAGCCCTGTTATCTGTAGAAGACGTGTAAGTGAACTTTTGGGGGTTTCGTGCGAAGCTAACCATTTTTTTCCTATTTGCAAAATTATGAAATTTGGTTGACATGGTTATCGTTATATTAAGTATTCATACATGTAATGTATCCATTTTCAGCTACCTTGTAAACAACCTAAGTGTATTAGTTAAAGAGCAATTGAATGTAAATATGTATATAACAATTTTGGTATCCCGTGCGTTAAGCTATATCAGATTATTAAATGAACGTTTGTAAATTTTTATTTAATTTGAAAATTCCATTCACCTATTTCTTGTAAATGATCAAGGATGATTCTTAAATGATCAGTTATTTCATGGGGATACCAATTAATGTGTATTTTACCTGTTTATATGCTTGTGTATTTATCTATTTTGTTTTTGATGCTGTTATTTGTTTTATTATTACCAAACAGGGCCTCATGGAAGACCACCAAATTGGTGATATGTGCCACCCTGTATAAATATCAGAAATAAATAAATAAATAAATAAATAAAATCAAAATTTTGGGGGAGGGGACGCGCAAGCCCCCTTGTTCTTCTGTTAATAAGGGCATTCACACGGTGTGTGTACTATTGTGACTCAATTTTGTTCGTACCCAATGATAATAACAATATCATAAAACAAGAATATGCCTATAGACCACCATAAAGCTTAATAAATTGAAAGAGAAAATAAAGAGAAAGAGGAAAGAAGAGAGAGGGTTGTTGAGGGAAAGGAAAGGGAGAGGGAAGTTAGAGAAAGTAAGAGATAGAGAGAGGGAGAGTGAAAAGTCGGAGGACGGGAGTATAATGAGAAGGCATGAAAACGTGTTGCATCATTAAATTGCATTTTCAATAGGAGGAAGAGTAAACAAATAGTTCTTTAGAGCATTCAGCATTGGGGTTACTGAGGTATCAAGACGAAGTTTTCTATCCTCTGATCGGATAGATTCCCATAATCTTGGATTATGGGAATCTATCCCTTTAAGGATAGAGACCTCTATGCAAGGAAAACGGAGGTCATGATGTGAACCGGGGGGGGGGAGCAGGGGCGGATCCAGCCGGCGGCAAGGAGGGGCCTAAAGGGGCCCACTTCGTGCGAAAATTTGAAAATCGTGCCGGTCGATTTTTCGCTCGGGGTAGTGAGCAAAAAAAAATTTGGCATCCGGGAAGGGTAAGTTTTTTTCCACCACCACCCCTGGGCGCCAGGGTAGTGAGCACAATTTTTTTTGGCACCCGAAAAATTTTCCCTACGGAAGGGTTATTTTTTTCCACCGCCACCCCCTTGGGCGCCAGGAGGGCCCAATTTCTTTTTTTTTTTTTAAAGGGTGTTTTTACCTGTTTTTTTCTAGGGAGGGGCCTGGCCTCCCCCTGGATCCGCCACTGGGGGAGTAATCACACTTTATTAATATACTTGGTTGAAGAGGCAGACAAGTAAGAGAACGAGATTATAATCGGAGGAGAATAATTCAAAATACGATTCATAAGCGCTGGGGTTTGGTACCCCATGATAATAACAACAATATCATAATCACACCATTATCATTATTATCAAAACAAGAATATGCCTTAAGACCACCGTGAATGACACAGCATACTAAATTACAATTTTGTCACGCATATTAACCATAAAAATAAATTTAAAGAGATCAAAAGTAGAGAGAAAGAGAAGAGAATAGATTCAGATGAATAAAGAGAGAGGGGGTAATCTTTGAAGATAGAAGGAGTGTTGAGGTAGAGGGTAGAGAGAGAAAGTAAGACATAGAGAGAAGGAAAGGTCAGAGGACAGGGGAGTAAAGTGAGAAGGCATGAAAACATGTTACATTTACATCATTAAATTGCATTTTCAATATAGGAGGAAGAGTAAACAAATAGTTCCTTAGAGCATTCAAAATTGGGGTTACAATGACTGAGGGTTTCAAGACAAAAGGTCTCTACCCTCTGATCGGGATATATTCCCATAATCTTGGATTATAAGTCCATGAAGTTACATACTTATGTCTCAAATGTTTTTCGAATGATTACTTATTAACTATTCACATATCCTCGGAAGTAAGTCAAGTGACAATTCTGCGTTGTGTATTATGGAAATGTAAATTTTGGCCGCGCGCAGTGCGGCGAATTTTTGACGCTACGAAGTCCCGTTTTGGTACCATTTGGTCGAAATATATTAGATATAACTAAATTTAAGATTTGTGAGGTCGCAGTGCGAAAAATTACATCTTTAAAAGAGGAAAGAACAATCCTGATGGGGTTTTAAGCACAATCTAATCATGAAAAACTGAAATTATCTTTATAATAAGGATATCTTTAATAAGGAACATGATTATATCAATTTGAAAATGCGATCGAGCTTTGGGTGAAATTAAAGAAAAAGTTGCTACTATAGTTGCTTTAAATTAGGAGCACATTTTATGGAGAAAGGAATCGGGGGCACATATCCAAAGGGAAAAGGGCACTTATTAGAAAAGAAAAAGAGCACATGTCAAAGTAAAAGGGGAATTATCAGAGGTGAAAATAGGGCACTTCTCGCACCTGAAAAGGGGCACTAATAGGACAACGGAGAAAAGGCAATTATTACAAAGGAAACTAAGGGGCAGTTATCAGAAGAAAAATGGCACTACAAATGTAATTAGAAATGATAAGGAGCAGTGTATGTCTAAATAAAATGGGTTCTTATCAGAGATGATGAAAAGGGGCACTTATTACAGAGTAAAAGGGAGTACCTCTCAAATTTAATAAAGGCACTCATCGGATATGAAAAGGGGCACTTATAAGAAATTAAGAATGAGAAGAGGGCATACAAAGGAAAAGAGGCACTCGTCAAAATATAAGGTACACGTACCTCTCAGATTTGAAAAGAGGCAATTATATTTAGAGATGAAGAGGCACTTATCAGAGATGGTAAGGGGCACTTCTTGTACCTGAAAAGGGGCACTCACCTGAGATGAATAGGAGCACTTGAGAGAATGAAAAGGGGTACTTATTACAAAGGAAAATGCGCATTTGTCGAAGGAAAAGGGGCATCTATGTGATTTTAATAGAGGCATCTATATGTCAGAAGGGGCATTTATGAGAAGAGGATGTGGCTCTTATTAAAAAATAAAAGGGGCATTTATCGGAACTTATTGGAAAGAAAAAAGGGGGCACGTGTAAAAATAAAAGGGGGCACTTATCAGAGGTGAGAAGTGGCACTCATCAAATATGAAAAGGGGCACTAATCGGAAGGGGAAGGGGCAGTTATTACAAAGAAAAGGGCACTTGTTAAAGTAAAATGGGCACCAGTCAGATTTGAATAGGGGCAATTATCATAAGTAAAGGGGTGGTAAGAGGCACTTATAGGAATGTAGAACGGGCACCAAAAAGGGGTACTTTAGGGGTATACTTGAAAAAGTGGGGATACTGTGCCCCTCCCCTCCCCCCCCGCCGGTGCCACTGCCTCTGGGTCCAGGGGCAGAGCCCCCGGAAGCTCTTGGGTTTTCACGGGTTTTCAGACCTTAAAACGCATAGATTTTCTTCTATTTGTCAAACCAGTTTTGCAGCAAAATCAGTTGATATATTTTATAATTGGACTTATTATTTTATTTTGTTTCAGTGATACGTAATTAAACCCTATTTACCTTGACGTTTTTTTTTCCTTCGATAGCTGCAGGCTAGCTAGCCTTTTTCAATAGGCCTTTATTGATTTAATGAACAGTCGCTATATACGACAAGATAATATCCATTTCACTTTCAAAATAAAAATCATTTCAAAAATCAAAATAACTTGATAAATTTCGAGGGTAGGCCTATTTTAAATTTCGGTACTTATGATACTAAAATATCTTAAGTACCGAATGTAGGCCCAGTGGCGTAAATTTATTGTGTATTTTAGAAACTGGATTCATGCAATTTGGTGAATACTTTTAGTCAACATTTAGATATACTCCTAAAGCCCATTCAAACACCATTCGCACGATTTTGGGCTCACGTTTTGACCAAAATTAAGTTATTTTCCAACGATTTTTGTTTTCCGCTAACAATTTTGTTATGGTAAAGATACATGCCCCCTCCCCTAGGAAAAAAACAGGTAAAAATACCCTTTTGTGAAAAAAAAAAGGATGGGCCCCCTCCCTTGGCGCCCAAGGGGGGGGGTGGCGGTAAAAAATAATCACCCTTCCCGTAGGGGAAAAAAAAAATTGGGTGCCCCCCAAAAAAATTTATGGTCACTACCCCTGGCGCCCAAGGGGTGGCGGTGGAAAAAAAATTACCCTTCCCGGAAGGAAAAAAAATTTTCGGGTGCCAAAATTCTTTTTTTTTTGCTCACTACCTACCCCTCCCCCCCACTGAGCGAAAAATCGACCGGCACGATTTTCAAATTTTCGCACGAAATGGGCCCCTTTTTAGGCCCCCTCCCTTGCCGCCGGCTGGATCCGCCCCTGTCAAAAGCCTATAGTAATAGCAATTGCTCGTATTGATATTTCCTCTAGGACTTTCTACAAACTTTGATTAACATATATGATGAGTGTTTTAAGAGGAATAAAACTTATGCTGATCTTGATCTTGTCATGTAATTTGGTCTGTAATATACACGTGTACTTGTAGCACACAGTCACACACTAGTACTAAGCATACACCCCCGAGATCCGCGCGAATAATTTGGTTGATGATCTATATATAATACCAATTTAGCGCCAATCAGAGAACTGGAAAAGTCGACGCCTCTTTTTAGCCTCGATCAAAATCCTAATTTAGAGCGTATAATATTAGTATTTAAGCTAGGCACAATTTTAAGAAATTGGGCCCCATAGAGCCTATTATACGAAATATAAGACTTCCAAAATTGGGGGCCGGAAGGGGGGACGCGTACGTCCCCCTGTCTCCCCCTGATTGACGCCCTTGATTGCAACTGTACATGTACATGAGAGAAAGGAGACTGCAAACTCGCTATTGATTTACGATTGATTGATTAGGATCGATCAATCGCAACTCGATCTTCATAAGACGGGGCCCTGCTCTAAAGGCTTTATATAGTGATAAAGCAGTGTAGAGAAATGACGGGGGCTGCAGCCCATATCATGTTTTAAAAATTACCAACAGGTATTTTACGGGCATTTCACGGGCTATCGATCACTGCACTTTTTTTTTCATAGTACATTTTTAAAAAAGGTGTCAATTTTGTTACTCGCTTGTTTGCTCGCTCGCAAAGTTTGGAACTGAAAAGTTTTAGGCAAGAGGACTCATAATCAGCCGCCCCCCCCCCGTGAAGTCATTGTGCCCCTATGTCTAGAATAAAGCAAAAAAAAATAACACACGCTTGACATGCGAAGACGGGAAAGGGTGATGAGGAGAAAATGAAGGAGTGAGGAAGTGGGACAAGTTGATAAGGCGGAAAAAGGGAGAAGGATAGACCAGCGTACACGTACACGTCACACAAACGAAAGTTAGCGACGAAAGTTTACGAGCGCCCTCTGTCAGCAATTCTGGTGACTGTCATCACGAAAATGTTCGGGTGGCATCATTATTTTCCGAAGTTTTGCTGATATTAGTGGATTTTACAACAAAATAGCCGGAATATAAATTTGCAATTGGAAAATATCATTTATTCAGCTCGGACACGAGGAGATCGTTGTGGTATTCTATTGATTTACCGAGTTTTTGCACGACAAGCTGTGCGACACTGAGTTTGAACCTCAGCGGGCATTCGAGAACAACATAGCGGGTGCCTGTCCGTGTGTGTGTCGTCTCGCATCTGATGAGTAATTGCGTGAACACTACAGTGCAGTACAGAGATTCCATCGCTCCACAGAAAGTCGACCCCTAATGAAACTATGGCGCTGGCAAATAGAGATAGAGATGGTGAGTCATAGTGACGAATACCCCCACTATCCCTTTAGAACCTGATGCATGCACCTTAGTTTATCAACAGGCAGTTTTAAACCCATATGTATTGCTGGCTTCTGTACTTTTATTTAAAAAACTGGGCCAATCTGTTGAGATTCTGATTCTGACACAAGTTGATTCATGATCATGACTTCATGTTCATCTTGAAGATAACAAGTATTTGTGTCAACATGGTCAATGACACTGCCATTGTGATTGTCTTACTCAAAGATGATAAATCATTAAATGTGTTAAATAAAATTTGTTTACACTGTTTTGACAAAGATATCTTACTTCTATTAGTATTGTTACTGTTAGTGTTACTTTTAGTTACTGTTAGACTGTTTAACCAATACATATTACCATCGACCACTTGGAGCTACTCACAATGCATTTGAAAAAAGTATAATTTTATCTTGTGTATATTAAAATAAATAAAGGAAAATGAATTAGATATTGTAAATACTTCTACACTGTATACAATGTATATGTACATGTATATGCAATATTAATATGTACAGTACATGTAGAGTCTAGGCTTTTATTGTGAACACAATTTGCAAAGAGGAAGTTCTGTTTTCGTTTTTGTTAATAATTGTTTTTGTTTTTGTCATTGTTTTTGTTTTTGTCATTGTTTTTGTTTTTGTCATTGTTTTTGTTCTTGTTTTGGTATTTGTAATAAATTGTAGGGCCTACACCTACTGTTGCATCAATTGGGTATATCTGGATATCATCACTACAACTGCATTGATTACAGGTGTACAGCATGCATTTTACAATTTCATTGAATTGAATTTAAATGGTATTTAACATAAAATCCACATGGCGGCCCAAGGGCTGAATTGCATGGAGTTTACAAAGTTAAATCACCCCACAAAAATGTCTTACAAATCTATATTATACATTTATTGTAGTATTATAATACAATAATATGGAGGAGAAAAACAGAGAGAGAGAGAGAGAGAGAGAGAGAAAGGGAGAGAAGGAGATGCAACGATATTGAGGCAAAGGTCCCGCAAAGGTGTGACAGTCTAGACTCTAGAGGAAGAAGAGACTACGTGTATACATGTAAATTACATAATAAATGAATTGATTGATTAAATAAATAACCATCTGTTATGCTACCTGATACATTCTAAATTATGAAATAATCGATAGTTTTTGTAAGCGGAGAGAAAGAATAGGGGAAATAGAGGGGATTTTAAGGAAGGGGACAGAAGAAGAGAGGGTAAGAAGGATAGAGAGAGAGAGAGAGGGAGAGAGAGAGAGAGAGAAGAGGGGTAGAAAAGAGGAAGATGAGGGATAAGAATACATGTACATGATATTAGAGATATAAATACATTGTGATATTATATAGTGAGAGCAAATTAATTGATATAAGACTGTTCAATATGGATATTTAATGACTACAAAGAATACATACATGTAATTTAAATATGAAATAAAAATACAAATTCAATGGGCAAATTAATATGAAATCGTACAACAAAGGCCATAAT
This sequence comes from Mesocentrotus franciscanus, assembly GCA_037976565.1. Lineage (NCBI taxonomy): Eukaryota > Metazoa > Echinodermata > Echinoidea > Camarodonta > Strongylocentrotidae > Mesocentrotus > Mesocentrotus franciscanus. Next base: position 14,960,378 of record CP137673.1, read on the forward strand.
TACGGACTTGATAATGGTGAAATACATACATATGTAGTAACCGTATGAATAGTGAGTGGATTTTTGGCAATCGTTGCAAAAACATGACAAGAGATGCATGATATTTGAAAAGAGATGTCGTAAAGTGGTATTGAAACAATCATACAGTTACATGTACATGTACATGTACATGTACTGTACATGTAGGCATGGTTCAAATTAATCATAACGGAAAATGTGCTTTGAAGGTCATAAAGCGCGTTTGTTTTGTACAAAGATTTCCCTGTTTTCTCTGTCCCTAAAGGCAACCATGTACCAAAGTTTGAGATGAGTGCTTACCTTCACCCCCCCCCCCCTCTCTTCTCATCTTCCCTTCCCAATGAACTTGATAAAGTCTACTTGAGCATGAATTTTGTGAAACCTCAACAATTATTTTATCTTTGTAGTTTTTTAACTTTACAGTTTTAAAACTGAATTGTCACTTAAGATGTATTTTTTCTTCTGTGTAAGGGAATGTGTGTGTGTAGTAAAAACATATACCAGGTAAGGCCGGTAGGCCTACATTATGATTGTGTATGTTCATGTGTGAATGATTTTAAATTTTAAGTTGCATGAAAGTTCAAGAGTAGTTCACAAACTTCACATGACGCTCTGTATATCTCATGTGTTGTAACTTGTAATAGTATAGAACCAAATTTAATGCATACATCTTTGGGAATTGCCTTGATACAAATGATTTTATTCACCTGTTACAATTAATTGTATTTCAATAGTCGGTATGCAAATTGCATTACATGTTGTTACATGTAGGTAGGGCAGGCCATAATGTTTGTCCTACTGTACCTGTCAACAACTAATGTATGCAGTTGGCATTCTGACTATTGAAATACAACTATCAATTCGTAACAGATGAATGACATTTAATTCGTATCGAGGCACTTCACAAAGACGTACATGTACATACATTAGATTTGGTTACATTGAAAAATGGTTTATTGTTGTTTGCTTGAGTTGTGCAAATGGTTTTAAGGAATGTGCTTATCTTCCCACACATTTGGTTTGTATGAGTTATTAGTGTACATGAACATGAACATGTGTACATGTACATGTACAGTATATATCTGGGTCATGCTCTGGACAGGAGAAATCAAAACAGGAATCAGAGAATATCACATTTTAAATTCAATACCAGTATTCTATCAAATTCAGTCTGTACATCACTTTAAAGTTTAAAAGTGTAGCATTTTGCAATTCACAAAACAGACATAGAGAAATGTGATTACCGGTACATGTACATTTTTTTCCAAAAATAAAGAGCACACATGTTTGCCAAAGATATATATATTTGTTTAATGACAAAGAGAAAAGGTGTAAAGTGAAAACAAAGTGAAGTACAATGTATATAAAATGTATGTCACCAAAACTGGAGTACATCTGCATACATGTACATGTATGAATGATTGAATAGCAAAATATGCATGAACATGTACAGGGTATATTTTGTTTGAGGGTATATTTTGTTTGAGGGAAATCTTCAAAAGTTCAAATACTATTGAATTCCCCCATGTCATGAGGCCATAGAGATTGATTGCAAAATGCAAATAGACTACCGGTACGTTTCTAAGATATGTGTGTAACATGTGTAGGCTTAAATATTAGGCTACAATGTATGCTTTCTGATACAATGCTTAGGAATGGATTTCTAGGGTGAATCCGTGCAATTCATGTACATACTACATGTACATGTACATACATGTAGGTCCTGTAAGACATGATATTTACATGTACATGTATCCATATGTTTCATCCGTAACGAAAAATCTCTTTATATGATTATGACTAATGGCAGTGATACCATGAAATACCATTATTCAATTAATGGTTATATCAGCAGATTCTTCTGTTTTTCAGGAAAAATGTTGGAAAAAGTCCAATATGTTTGTCATACTGGAAACCTCGCATGGAATCACCCAATATCTTTTCCAGTAAAGGTTCCATGAAATCCATTGACCTTAATAATAATATACTCAGGTCAGATGACTCATAATTCTCAGTTTTGCCGTGGGTACGATCTCACTCACTCACCTGTAGATCTTTCAGTGTTCCTGAGTGTGCTTTATTTTATTCAGATGAAAACATCTACCGGTAGATAAATGGATATTACAATAATTGCAATAATATTGAAAATCATTGATTACATTTGATTTTGATCTACATTCTGATTGATTTGTTAGTATGCATTGATTGATTGGAATGATTATAGAAATCAAGGCTTCATGAAATGTACCCCTACCTATTCCATAAATAATCAACTCTAGGCCTACTGTATTGTGCATGTTCACAAACAAACAAATTGCACTCTTCGTACATGTACATGTAGTTTCATGTTAATAACTTTAAGTTAATGTAACTTATTCACAAATAGGAATGCAGCAAAAGGAGAATTTACAACATTACACACTGTACACAATGGATGTATTTGTGGACAGCTGCTGTAAAAGCCATGCAGAGAACCCTTCTGTAGACTGTAGGTTACTGTACTTTATACAGATGTACATGTACATGTAACGTGTAAGATTAGATTAGGCCTATAGTATGAAGGTATGATTTTACATGCAGTACAACATGTACAGTTCTGTACAGGCTTTCATCTACATGTACATGTACATGCTTATTGTAATGAATGACCACATTTGTAGAGGTAATATCAAGGAGGTAGAATTTTTAAGCTCATTGGTGATACCGTGATAGGTTGAATTACAAATGGAAATGTGAGCACTGCGACCTTCTCCAGGCAAAATTCAGGAAAGTGAGTCACAAATTGGGGTCAATGGTTTTTGTGAATCACGGATGTCAGTCAAAGATTTCAGGACAGTGGTAGGATATTGTATGCGTGTGCCATTGCTGCCATGGAGATTGTCATTTTGATGGTACTGTACATGATTACATACACATTTGTGTATTTAGCCCACATTGTACTGTACAATGTATGTGAACATGAATATGATGACCTTCATACATGAAACTCATAGACCACCAGCAGAAATACATTTATATGTCTTATCAATAACACTGACAACAATTTCTGTATTTGAATCATTTATATTGTTACTAGGTTTATTTTGAAATTTGAATCATGTGAAAGGCTTAAATAGTTAAAATATCAATTTCAAAATATTGTACATGTACATGTGTACATCACATACTGTATTTAACATTGAAACCAACATTTGTCTATTTCTAAGTGGCACAATTTTTTTTCTCAAGATATTTACATGCACATGTATGTAATGTACATGTAGGTGCTTTATACAATGTACATTTTTATTTGCCCCTGTTGATTTTACTTTACTTTACTTACTTTACTTTAATCCAGCGATGCTATGTACACACTGTAGGACTATGCCTGTTCATCAATCGTAGATGTCTTCTTCAGTGGTTATACCGGTACATTATCCTTGTCATTTCAAATTAAATAAGTGGGAAAGGACAAAAATGTGTGCAAACTTGCAATATCAATTCTCAGCTTACATGTATACAGCTTATACAGGCTCATAGACAAGATCATGGTTTTTAGACCAGTATTTGTCTAGTATATTCTTAAAATGGTTTACAGAAGTTGCTGAGATTTTAATGCTCCATGAGATATAACTGTCAGGATGTAGAAACTTTAATTGAATTTTAGTAGGCCTTTAAAACTGTCACCATGCAGCCAATTCAATAATATGCCTACATGATGTGTACAGTATGTAGCTTACATACATGTACACATATTTGGGTTGCAAAATTATGTACAATGTACATGTACATGTACTGTAGCTGCAATATCTATAACATGTACAATGTAGGTTTACAATAAGTGGGCTGTAAGTAATATAAGCTTATTGGTGTAATAATGTACAGTATGGAGTTCCTCTGTCCTGACTCGAGGAAAACTGTGCTTGTAGTACACCCAGATTTCCTAGAAACCCTGTCTCATGTTTCATGTAATATCTGATCATCTTCAGTAACCCTGAGCATTATGTGGGTGAAGAAGCTAAAAACAAGGGAGAGTAAATTGAAGGGAATTTCCCCTGAGACAAACTACTAGTACATGTACACATATACAGGGGTGTACATGTATATTCACATAATTATAGAGATGTCTCTACTTTTATCGTGATGGGAAAGGGCTATTCTTTGAGGGTGTGACCTGAATCATGACAAATTGTTGTTTGAATATGTAATGTACATTATGTACTCTGCATGTACAATGTACAATGCTTGACTAATGCCTGGATTACATTTGCCCCGGGTGCCGTGCGATAATTGGTCTACGATTTTTCGTGTGACATCGTAGGAGGCTACGGGCTACGATGTTTGTGTTTACATTATCTACGAGCATCGTGCCATTTCTTATATTGGCCCCCGGGGGCAGGCGCGGCAAATCCGTGCATAGGCTGCTCGGAGATTGTACGGAAATCGTGCAATTTCAGTGCAGTAGCCGTGCAGTCTCCGCAGCCTCCGCACGGAAATCGTACGGAGACCGTTCAGCTTCCGTGCAGAGGTTGTGCGTTTTTTGGCTCCATTTACACCGAAAAAATCGTGTGTTTGCTGCACGATCAGCGTGACCCTCCGCGCGATGCCCGTGCGGGGATTGTGCAGTGCCACCTACGACATGTCTACGGGCTACGGGCTTACGATTTTTCAAGTTTGTATAACTTCCCGAAACAAAATCGTAAAGGCTGCGGAGCCCGTGAATCCGTACAAAAATCTCACGGCCACCTCCTGCCTCAGCACGGAGGCCGCACGGAAAAGGGGATACGGGCAGGATACGGGCTCCGTAGACTAATCGCAGGCCAAATGTAATCCAGGCATAAGCTGAATCAACTCGATTCTCGTTCATTTGCTTTACATTGTTTTGTCATAAATTGAACTTTCTTTCCTTTTTTTCTCTTTTTTCTCTTTTTTCTCTTTTTTCTCTTTTTCTCTTTTTCTCTTTTTCTCTCATCCCTCATCTTTCTTTTTTTTTTTTTCCTCCTCTCTCTCTCTTTCAAATTTTATCTCTCTTTATCCTTTCTCTCTCCCCTCTTCCACTATTTAACTCTATATTTCTTCTTTCTTTCTCAATTTACTGACAAAGTGATACCGGTAATCACCATGATTTTCTTCAAATATAGTAAGCTGTTCCTTCACATTAAAATATTAAATACATGTACATGTACATGTATATCAAATACGGTATCAATTTTAATCAATATCATTATAATGAAGTAATTTATTTAATATACCATTTTATAATTTGCAATCGTATTACAGTGCCAGCGGGTGATCTTTGAGTCACTCTTTAGCGGTGTCTGGAGCCCAGAACAATGGATTTGGTTCGCTGGTCCTATTGTTCTGTGCTGCAGAGTGTATTTTCTGGGTGAGCTTGAGGAGCGCTCGCTGGTACTGCATAATTAATTAATTATGTATTTTTGAACTTTTAAATGATTGTAACCTTGTAGAGGTTTATGCAATTCGTTATTTTAACTTATTACTGAATTTTTAAATCCATTTATATATGATACAATGTGAACCAAGTATTGTTAGTCTTCAGACTTTTTATTCAATGGTATATTTTTCATAAAACCGAAATTGTTTTTTTTAATGTACATGTACATGTACATGTACATGTAATGTAGCATTTTCTTATAAACTGTAAAACAAGATTTTACTTTTAATACAGGTTTGCAAAAAAGGTGCAAATATTCATATTTTATTTTCAATGTCAATGAAATACCCAGGCCTACATGTATTTTGGGTTTGCGTGTGTTATTTAACTAGAAAATTTATGCATTTTATTTTATGTACATGTACATGTACAGGTGTACATGAGACATTAGATAACTGTGCACATGTACTGTACATGTGTCATGTACCAGGTATCCTTAATGCCTCTTCAAGACTTCCAAGACTTCCAGCCTTTTCACACACAGCTAAAATTCATCGTTTCTACTATCTAGAGCTGATTAGTTTAAAGCTGTTTAACTCAACAGCTTTAAACAGCTTTAAAGAAAATTTTCCCTGCGTGAACCTCGTTTATACGTTGTTTGGACAGTTACGAAGTCGCGATTCATACGCCCTTCAAAGCAGGCTGCAGATGTGAAGTGCGTATCTAAAGAGCTTGACATTTTGTGTGTGAACGGATATACGTGTTTAAACACGTGTTCAAACGCTCAGTAGGGCCATTGCGCATTTACGAGCAGTGACAGAGCAGTGAATCTCGAACGACCGCACCGAAATTTTCTGTGTGTGAATGATGTTGTATCTAAAGCTGATTAGTTTAAAGCTCTTTAAACTAATCAGCTTTAAAGAATTTTACCCGTGTGTGAAAAGGCTGATGTACAGGTGTACATGTACATGTACAGTATGTGACTATAGGCCTTTTTTCATTAGCTCGAGTTTACCAAATAACCCTCCATTTCAGACTCGGGATATTATCCAGAAGCTCGAAATTGCGTCTTCACCAGACCGATACGGTCATCACAAACTAGCTCGGACGGGCGCAAATAAGCCAGCTATTTCCTAAATAGCGGGATATTTTGGAAACAAGACCAACATTTCTCGGGATATTTTCTTGACCGAATATCCCGCTAATTGCAACTGCGGGCTGATGAAGATGCAAATTAGCTGGATAATTTGCGATTGGGATAATTAAAAAATAGCGGGTTATTTGGCAAACTCGAGCTGATGAAGACAGGCCTTATGTGTACATGTACATGTACTGTATGTGCATGGTAGTTTGTGTTTTACGATAAATCATTATGATTACAGTACATGTGTACTCTGTAGGCCATGGTCATCCAAATTCTGTTCACAAATTATTGGAGTAGACCTACAATGTGGCCTCTTGTAGGCATGTATAAATCTGTAATTTGAATGGTACACATGTAATGTACAGATGTAAGTTTAATACATCTAACTACCTCAAGCCTGTGAAGCTTGTGTAGTGGACATTTTAACTTTACAGTACAGGTTAGAGGCCTACAGTACATGCAGCAGCCTTTGCAGGCCAAGCAATAGTTTGTGTAGTTAAGATTCATTTTAATTAGGCCACCAATGTCATGGTCATATTGTACTCTGGAGGTAGGCAGCTGGCAGCAGTGTAAATATGATACACTGTTTGTTGACACTGTCATACACATGTACATGTAGAGCAGTGGTAGACCATGTGCGGTGCTAACACAGCAAGGTCATGGGAGAGATGAATTAGCTTTTACAGTATGCAATAACTGTATCATTTTGATAATAATGATTCATGAAAAATGATTACATGCTAATGTAATTGAATGTAATTGATATGATTAAAAACGAAATGTGAGCTGCAAGGATTCAATGCATTCAATGACAGATTATATGAAAAGCAAATTAAAAAATAGTGCCTCTAAATACGGACATTCTTCACTGCTGTATATTACATACATGTACTGTACATGTACAGTATTTCGTACTGAATGTATGTGAATGTGTAACAATTTTTAAAAATCATCATTCATAATATAATCATAAAAATGCACAGTACAGGGCTGTAGTACATACATGTTTATGTAGTTACAGGCAATTTACTTCTCATCTTTGAACATTTGATAATTTTCTCTTTTTTTATTAGAATTTATGGTGGATAAAAGAAATGGTACAAAAATGTAATACATGTTAATATGAACATGTTTTATGTGCATACAGTACATTTATTTATTCATTTTGTTCAAACAGGGTACATATATGAAGCTCTGTCAGTATTGAAAATGGTTTCCTGAGAGGCCCTGTACAAATTAAAAATTACAAATATAGAGGAATTTGAACAAAATTTAAATACATACATGTACATACATACATGTAACATATCAAAATGTTTTTGTTTTTGTGTTTGATTTTTTATACCATGATATAAAGGTTAAAAAAAATATATTGGTCCAGCATATACAACATATAACCAGTCATTTCAAATTGATGTACAGGTATGTAAATATTCATGGGTCAGTTACATAACATTCACTCTTTCTTGTTTTTATGTGAAGCACCTTTTATGCTACCCAAAACATGTGTTTGACTGAATATCACCATATGATGATCTTTATCTTCTTTGTTTGCAGCTGAAGCAGGGAGGGGACGTCTGTCTCTCAAGCTAAAGATTCACACCAGTACACCCAATCTAGTCGAGATGCAACCTGAAATCAACAATGGACCCAGTCAGGAAAGGGAACAGTTGTAAGTTTCAAGTTTGGAATTCATTTTTTTTTAAAGCAAGAAAAGGTGAATATTGGAAACTGTTCAAGACAATAAGCCACTTTGGAGATAGCACTTGTACAAATGACCCCCAAATATCCACAGATCCTTTAAACATGAACAAGTAATGGAAGCTGCTTCATGAATACTTTATGTTTGCCTTCTTGAAAAGAATTCTTCCACATGTGTGTCATGCAATGTACCATGGGTGCATAAATGAATAAAGATTACATTTCGTATCCAGCAGTCATCTTGATGGGTTTTTACTGTTTTGTATAAAAGATTATTATCTGCCCATACACATATACTGTTAGTATCTATGAAGTGGCATATTTATGTGAAGGTCTAGAAAACCAGAGCTAAAGGGTTCTGGAATCTTGATCTAGATCTATCTTGAGAGATACAGAGTAGTGAATCCTTTATGAAATATGTGTAACCCATGTACAGTACCACACATGGCCTAAAGACTCCCCATGGGAAAGAAGGAAAGTCAACATTTACCTCTTTTTTACATGTACACATACAAATATTTACATTTTTTCGAGTCTGTATCAGGACAATTACCCCCTAGACAATCATCCCCCGGAAAATTACCCCCAAGGACAATTAGCCCCGGAAAATTACCCCCAAGGGCAACCACCACCCCAGGGTAACCCCCTAGGACAATTACCCCCCAAGACAGTTGTCAAAAAACAAGACATAAGTAGTATCTGTGTACTATTGTATAAGTCAAATGTACAGTGTATATAGAAAGAGAGAAATTACTTCAAAGGCATCGTTTAACAATGTTAAATCTGAGATGCATGGCCCTACAGTGTACGTGTTATCAGTGTCTGTGATATGGTGTATTATACAACTCACTCCCAGATCCTAATCAAATGATTGGTCATGTGCGGTCACGTGTGATTCATTTACTGAGCCTATTGCACGCTTTTTCATGAAAAAGCGTGCAATATTTTCCCGTACTATCCAACGATTTTTCAGTGCCGCGTAGTAGTGCGCGTAGAGGTTAGAGCGTTTAACACTGCGTGTATACATGTACACATGGGCCTATTCTTACGCAGCACTATGCATAAATGGGTATAGATAGAGGTGCGCTTGCTATATCTATACTTATGTGTGCGCACTAAATTGAGACTTATTAAAACTTGAGATTTATTTGTCTCGAAACAATCTTGAATTAATTATTTTTACATCAAATAACAAGGATCTAGGAGTTTCGTTGTATAAAACAAATGATGCATGTTTTCATTCGTTCATTATACGATCTATCCGCCCTTGTTGATGCTGTGTGTATCTATCGCACTCAGCCTAACGGCTTTGTGCCATAGATACACACAGCATCAACTCCAGTGCGGTAGATCGTATAATGAACTCATGCGCAATTGCGCATGCATCATTTGTATAATATTGAAGCCCTAAAAAAAATTGCGCTTCAAAATGATCATGAAGTGCCTCAAAAAAGTAAAAAATCTGTGAGTGACCGGTTTTACCATACTCAGTTTCCCCAATTGACTGTAGTGTTATAAAAACCGTTAAGAAAACGAAAAATGAAATTTCAATTTCCAATCATAGATATCTTGATAATCAGACATGCGATCAGCTCGTAAAAGCCATGGGAATCCTGACTGACCTAAAGGTTTGTAATAATGATTGCAGCATGAGCTAAATCCAGGATTTTGTTTCAGAATCTGAGGCAATGTTACAGTACCTACCGGTAGTCACTTTAATAGTAATGTACTTTAAATTACCTTTAATTTACTTACAACCATGTACAGTACCTGATATCCAGTGGCGTAATGAGCGGAAAAGTTTGGGGGGGCTGGCAGACAAAAAAAAATCCGCACCACCCCACTCTTACATGCAGGCCCCGCTGAACGTTTTTCAAAGTGGGTGGGCGAGGCTAAAGTATTCTGATCAGGTATAGAGCGTAGTGTAAATTGGCGTAGGGTCTAGGGCAAAGCCCAGCAGGGTCAAGGGGCAGAGTCCCGGAAGCTCAGGGTTTTAGGCATTTAATTACGGTCAGATGAGCATATTTTGATACGCTATTTGTGACACTGGCAGGTCACTAATTAGCGTGGGGTCCAGGCGGAGCCCGGAAGCTCAGGGGTTTTAGGCAATAAATTACTGTCAGATGAGTATCCAGGGGCCTGACTTAGGGCCATTGGTTGAGCATATTTTGATACCTTATTTGTGACACTGGCAGGACACTAATTGGCGTGGGGTCCAGGGCGTAGCCCAGGCTCAGGGTTTTAGGCAATAAATTACGGCCAAATAAGTATCCAGGGGCCCGTCTTAGGGCCATTGGTTGGGTCAGGGCAGAGCCCTGGAGGCTCAGGAGTTTTAGGCGTTTAATTACGGTCAGATGAGCATATTTTGATATCTTATTTGTTACACTTGTAGGACACCAATTGGCGTGGGGTCAGGGGCGGAGCCCCGAAGCTCAGGGTTTTAGGCGTTTAATTACGGTCAGATGAGCATTTTTGATACCTTATTTGTGACACTGGCAAGACACTAATAATTGGTGTGGATTGGGGCGGATCTAGCTTTTTGCTAAGGGTGGGGGTTGACCAAATGACGATGCGGAGTCCACGAGCCGCAAATTTTTGGGGGCTATTTTGAACCCCCGTATGTGATGTTTTCCTGCCATCTACTCACACAATGGAGACCATAAAAAGTAGTGCATTATAACGTCTTTTTAAATCAAGTAACAGTTTAACAGTTTGACCCAATGACGCTCGTCCACTAGCAGCGTGCGCGCGAGGCCATTTTTGGTGGTTTTTTTGGTTTTTTTTTTTTAGGGGTTTTTGGGGGGCTATTTTGAACCCCCGGCCCGTAAGTGATGATTTCCTGGCATCTACTAACACATTGGAGACCACAAAAAGCAGTGCGTGATAACGTCTTTTTAAATCAAGTAACAGTTTAATATACAGTAATATCCAGAGTTATCACGTGTTTGGTTAAGTTACCAGATGAGTTGAATATCTTCTCACCATATTTGCACTTGAAAGGTTTCTCTCCAGTATGTATTCTTTTTTTTTGCGGCCCAGGGGGTTGACCCCTAACCCCCGTAGATCCGCGCCTGTTTAGTATACTTTTTCCAAAAAAGTGGGGCGGAGCCAGGCCCGGAGCCCGTCGTTCTGCGGGCCCTGCCATGTAGGCCTCTAAATAAGCATATTTCTTGCCTGACTGTAAATTTAGGAATTTGTAATTTTCCAACAAACGCATAGAAAAGTATAATTTTCTAAAAAGTGAGGAAAAATCTCGGATAATTATGTCATTTCAGCAACATTTGTAAATCACCGGTATCGAATTAGAAATGAACCACGTTTGAATTTTATTGTGACACTGGCAGGACACTAATTGGCTCACGAGATCATGTGATATCACGAACATTTATAAATCACTTGTATGGAATTGAAAATAAGTCATGGTTAAATTTTATTTGGGGCTGGTGCCCCCAAGCCCACCAGTACGCCAGTGCTGATATCTATTAGGTGTAGTCTGACCTAATGTATGTATTGTGTACCAATGTATGTATTTTGTCCTAATGTATTGTTGTTCATGTCTGATGATAACCCGACCTTGTGAATTTGTATTTATCTCAATAAACTTAAAATTGAAATTGTTTGACTCCCCCCTCCATACACACACATACACACAGGGTGATTATCCTAGAGGGTGATTTCCAGAGGGTAATTGTCATAGAGGGTAATTTTTTTTTTTTTTGGGGGTAATTGGCCCAAAGCCCAAAGGGTAATTTTCAGGGGGATGATTTTCCTCAGGGGTAGTTGTCCTTGGGGTATAATTTTCCAGGGGGTATGTCCCGCTTGTAATTGGCCGGGGGGTGATTGTCCAGTGGGTAATTGTTCTAGAACCCATTTTTCATACAATTGGAGGGTGGGGGTCTTCTGAATTCCTACAAGTGGAGTTTGACTATATGTTTTAACAACTTGTTTATGCTCTCACAAAGAGCAGTGCTGGCTACTGGGCATTATATTTATATAGTGAGGCGCAATGGCTCAGTGAGTCAGTGGTACTGTAGCGCAGTGGTCTCGTTACCGGGAGGTCCTTGGTTCGAAACCAATTCCATATGCTATTGCTACCAAGTTCGTCAGAGAGAACTTAAAGCTGTCATTCCCCTGGTTGCTTACTAATACAGGCAAACACATGCTTTCTTAGCAGTCAGGAAAAACAAACATTTGATTTAAGGTGAACATACCGGTATACATGTACATGTACATGTATGTAAACTTCATTGTTTTTATGAAGATCTAAGGATGAAAATGATGAAATACATTTTTCTTGTCCAATTTTACAGAAATTCAATGAGATCAAGAAGCATGGAATCAATTGGAAAGTTGAGCATCTCCCCTGATGAGGTAAGTTAGTATTACTAACAAAAAGAAGAAAGTTTGATTGTCTGTATGTCTTTGGTCTGTACATAAAAACTGTTAATACAAACCGGTCGATACCAGTTTTTTCTGATTCTACATGTATCTGTGCCCCCACTGACATTGGGATTCCCTTTCTATACTTCTAAACTTGGCAATTTTATTTTTCTGTCTCTTCCTTTTCCTTTTTCTACTTCTTTCACGGTTTCTCTACACTTTTGACTGAAAGTTTCACCTCTCTTTATAATATCTATGGTTGTAAGGTTTGATATACATTTGTATATATCTCTATCTCTCTGCCAGTTTTTGTGAGGAAGCAATTGACACTCTATTTCTGACAAGGTTATTAATTAGGGAGCAGTTCTATCCAGTACTTAACTCTGTGGGAAGTGGCAATGTTAAAACTATCTTGAAAATAAGACACATTTACATATATACATGTACATGTATATACATAATCCGATAGTGAAACAATTCAAGTATAGATGTATGTGGTTGAAGAAAAACTCCATGCAAAATTATTAAATAATAATCTTTTAAAGTCTACTCCAAATTTTATTAAGTTAAACTGAAAATGGAAATTCTTTTTGCCCAATTGATCGTGAGCCCGGCAGCCACTGAGCAGCGCCAGATCGACATTGCTCTATCCCTTGTTGTTGAACGCCAAACAAGGTAGCAGCAACTCCCATCTTTTAACGTCTTTTGGTATGGCGCGGCCGGGGTTCGAACCCACGACCTCCCGGTTGTGAGGCGGACGCTCTACTGACTGAGCCAACACACCGGGAACATGTAATGTGTCTTTTCAGAAGGGAAAGATAAATTTCATGTTCGATATCATACAATATAAATGAGGCAAGGGGAAAAAGGAAACCAAGTCAATGAGTCATAAATGACATGTACATGTACATACATCTTTGTGTGGAATAAAACATTATTTAACAGAAATGGTTGTAAAGTAAAAATGAAAAAAAGGTTTGATGCAAACTTTCTGACAAATTGTGAACTGCAATGCTCATCATCTTGTGAGGAATTATGCACAAGTTCTCTTTGATCCCCCATAGAAGATATTCAAGATGGCATATCTATTATCCCTGTTTGGTAAATCCAATCAAATATTCATTGCAGAGAGTGATTATTCAGTAGTCGGGCAAGAAGTGAAAATGGAAATGGTATATCAATTTGTTTAAGGATGGGCAGTACCAATGATAGATAGTCAAACAGAAAATAAAATTGTTAGATTTTCTTGTGGCCATGAAGATCAACACTTTATTTTGATCTCTTTTTTAATACATGGTGTACATTTACTTGGTCATTCTTTCGTAATGTAAAACACAACATTTCAGAAATGGAGATTGAAATAATTGCTTATTTTCTGGGGCATCATTGAACATTCAACAAATTACACGTAGGCCTACCAGTCAGACCGCAGCGTACGCGAATTCGCACGTATTTATAAAATTCGTATGCATGAAATCTAGGTCTTGGATGCGAAGTGCGAGAAAACACCCCCAAACTTACAATCTCGTAATTCTGCGGAGAAAGGGTATATTGACATGAAACTTCAGAAAAAGTTAGATAAAACTATGATGATATGCACCATGAAAAAAAAAGGCAGATTTGGGTTCTAAAAATGTCTAATGACGAGGAATAATAAGGGAGAAATTTCGGTAAGTGATGTTCGATTCACGAGCGTGGAAATAATCGTAATCGTTTGATGATTCGATGAAAAAAGTAGTTCATCATCTTCATCAACTCTTCAGCTTTCCATTGATACCTTAAACATATTATTTCAAGTTCAATACCAGTCAGGAGCTAGCAAAATACAACGAGTTTACCAAAAACACCAGACAAGAAATCCAACGCCTCGGACAGCCGATGGTTTGCGGGAGTATTGACCGGGGGTACTCACGCGATGTATTACACGGGATCTTCGTTGCAACAGCGATCCCGACAACATACTCGCGCGCAGAGCACGTTCGCAGTTTTCAGTGTACAGCGGACTGCGTAGTGGTGGTTTCCTCGTAAGAGGTCACTTTGAGGTCAACGAAAGTTCTCGCTCAAAAACCGCCAACCTATACTCTTGTCCCACTCGTTGGGTTTTATGTGTGGATTATTTCATGCACGCATAGTACAGTGAAAGCAAATTAAATGGAACAAATTCTGAAGTACAGATCCTGCATGGACAATGCGACACAATGTTAATCATTGTGATTCAGAAATATTCCAATGTATAGGGTGAATTGATGAATCTGTTTTATATGCTCATATTTTTGTTCATGACTTTGACGTTCAATATTAATTTATATGTTTAATATTTATTTACGTTATCCATTATCCTACATAATTATTGTAAAACTGATATCATTAGTCTTCGGACTACTAACATGTGTCAAGTCTCAATTTTGTATTTATTTTTATCTTTTGTATTATCATTAAAAATAAAACCTGAATGAACTGAATAGAATTTATATTGAATCAAATTATTCTCCCGGTCTCTTCTTTTCTAATTACCGTCGTTGACTCTCGACGTGTGCTCTCCCTCTCAGTTTTCATTGCTGAGATACATATCAACTACATAAATTGATATGCTCTCAGCTCTCGGGCTCAGTTTTTCTCAGACATTTAATGGCTCTCATGATCTCTCTTTGTCCGTCTGTCTTCTTGTCCTTCTTATAATTGCCAGTCTCTCTCTCTCTCTCTCTCTCAGGCGTATGTTATTTTCTACGCAGAAACATTCCAACTTTGTAAAATATTCATGAATTAAAAATGATCACGGGCTCCGTCGTTTGTCTCATTTTGCGGCTCTCACGTTCTCTTTTGATCTTGATCCTCTTCTTTTTTCATTCTTCGTCAGTTTCTCTCTACTATGCCAATATCTCTTTCTCTTTCTCCTTTTCTACTTTATTTTCTATGCTGAAATATTCCAACTAAGTAAATAAACACATGCTCTCGGGCTCTCTTTACTTCTTCAACTCTCATTTTCTCTGTCTCTGTCTTCTTCTTCGTTAGTTCTTCTCTCTCTCTCTTCATCATTTATATTTTATTTTCTATGCATCAATTCTAACTACGACAAGTTAGAAATTAAATGAATGCTCTCGGGCTCTCTCTTTTTCACTTACACTGTAGCTCTCATGTTCTCTTCTTCTTCTACTTCTTCTTCATCATAATCATCTTCTTCCTCTTCTTTGTCAGTTTTCTCTCTTCTTTGCCAGTATTCCCCTCTCTCTTCTTATATCTCTCTCCCTCTTTCTTCCTATATCTCTCTCCCCCTGAAGCACCTCATTCCATCCTAAATAACTTATAAATTTTACTGCAATATTTGTCTTCAAGCTTAAAGACATACCAAATACACAATTAATTCAGAAAATATAGTTTCACATGGCAAGAATGCTTTAATACTAACAGCTGATGTATAGGTTACAAATCAATGAAGACTACACTGTATATTATTATACAATTATTTGCAAATCATACAATTGTCAATGTATCATGAAGAAGAAAAAATATGCAAACCTGCATGAAAAACAAATTGTTTGACTTTCATTGAATATTAAGTGTACTGATTACCAACCTGTAAGGACACAACATGAAGGAATACCAATCTCTGATTTTCTTGCTTACATCCATCAACATAAATGAAAATAAAACAAGATTTTTATTTATGCCTCCCCTTGAAATGTGCGCAAAACACATGCTGATATAATAACATTGTTTATCTTTGTTACAAATATTACAAATATAAGTAATTGTATTGGCAAAAAATAAATATCTGCATTAACATCGCACATTGGCATGATACATGTACATGTAATGGCATAGCACAATTTAAGACTATTTGTGGCTTGCATCAATTTCCACAATTAAGATAATAGGCAATTACATTGTCGGATGCATATTCTAAAAAGAATAAATAAATGACACGACGACAGGCAGACTATGAATCTAAACAATGGTTAAAATAAAAAAGAACTATTGTCTTATTTGCATATGTTCCACATCCAGAGACTGTGTAAAAATTATAGCTTGCTTTAGTTTGTATAATGAAGAAAACAGTTATTTCAAGGCTTGACCAATGCATACTTTATTATATACATAAACAAACAGAAACAATACTTGTGATGATCTACATGAATAAGCAGACAACGTAACAGAAGAGTTGTTAAAATCACACATCTGCTGAATCAAAGTCTTTACATTTTGTCATTCTCTATCAAATCCATGATGTAAATTGATATCTTTAACTTCCATATCACTGTAGATGTCTTTGTTAGTTTTTTATTATTTTTAAGTTGCTTGCATTGCTAATGAAACTAGAACTGTCATCAAAAAACTTAATTACTAAATTGTCAAGGAGCGGAGATACTTGTTCTTGCATTCTTACGCCAGGAACGTTTTATTTTTATTTTATTGAATTTAATGGTTTATTGAAAATACTGAAAATGGCAGTTTAAAATAAGAGCACATGAAACACAAAGCAATGTTCAAACAATTATTACATAAGAATTGTGAGAAACTGACAATACATTCAAAGATGAAATTAATAAGATATGATATTATGACAAAACTATGTTCTATTATTCTTAAACTTAACTCATAGAGCTGGAATTTTATATTTGAGTTTGAGGACGATTTTTCATATTCTAATATTATTTTGATACACATCTTTACAATTATTCTCCAGAATAGTGTGCATCTACCCCAAGTGCCACAATTCTTATTATCTGTCTGGAGATAGAAATTTCTCGCAATAACACAGTTTCAACTACAATTTAGAATCTATCTCGCACATGATCGACACATTATTCAGGAGAATATTTGTACAGATTTGCATTAAAATAATATTAGAATATTGTCCTCAAAGTTGCTAAAACTCAAATATTTGATTCCATAAAATTACCGTTTCAACGTTTGCTCCTGGGAAAAAGATGACGTTCCATTCATAATGCAAAATCGGTTCTTGGTAAAATGATTATAGAGATTTATAAAGGTAGATGCTCCTTTAAGCCACATAAAAGAAAGTTATCAAATGCTGTTATCTTTCAATAACACTGGGGGTACTAGTCCAGAATCTGGCCCATTAAATTTTGATCTCCACCACACCAACGCAATATGCGACCCCCCCCCCCCCTACTTACTTGCTGCAAAGGCGAAGATGGCGTGATCATTAAATTAGGATGTCCGGCTATGGGGGTACCTCAAAATCTGAAATCTGAAGATAAAAGTACAACATTCAAAAGTCTAAGATCATATCGTGCGTGTTAATATTGCATTGAAATACGTTTTAGTTTTTTATACACACGTTTCGATCGGATACCAGTAAACTTGTACTTATTATGATGGTTTTGTAAAAAGATGACCTGCAGACAATATTATCATCCCTTATTGTCGATACGATAGTTAATTACGACAAAGTACTCTTAGAGTCTAGTCACTGTAGTCTGTAGTCTGTAGAGACAAAGAAGAGTAAGACCTGATGAATGAAAATAAAAAGTATGAGGAACTTAGGAAGACGAGTCTCAACATAAATTAATACTAAAAGCTGACTGACCGGTACTAGTATAAATAATAACAATTGAAGTAGGATCCGTCGACTGACTCAATTGCGTGGCAATTCGCACCAAGCTTGACAAGTACAAGTCAAGTCACACACTCGCCCGAGGTTGAGCTGTGTCACTGACATTTTTTTGGTGCAATTGCAGACCTACGAGGCTACGTCGTTACTACCCCAATTATGTAGATTCTAAATCTACTGGATCTAGCTCCTGGCTGCTGCTTTGAAGTTTATTATGCACATGTCACATTTATTCATCTACCGTAAAATAAATTTTGTCTGAATTGGATTCACACTCGTAGCTAGGCCAGGCTGCGGGCGCGGCCAGGCTACTCGTAGTGACTCGAATATAACGAATAAGCAGCACAAATCTGAACACACGGGACTGCCCTAAAGTTGTGCTGCGTATCTCCAGAGCTACGTCAACAACATTCTTTTCGCGGTTTCACGGCGACTATCCGCCTAATTTGGGCAACTTCCGGTAAAATCCAATATTCAAGCAATCTTTCAAACTTAATTTTGAAAGAAAATATTGGGTGATTCGATCCATTTTTTCAATGGGTTTTTATAATAATTATTCATCATTTCAGGGAAAAAGTTTCGACAAAAAACATCTTTAATACCAGTCAGGAGCTAGCAAAACGCAACACTATGTCAAAATGTGATTGCAATAAATACAGAATTAGCCCAATATTTGAGCTCAATTTGCGTTTACTTTGGAGAACGGAAATATTACAAATAATATACCAAAAGAAAGAGCAAGGATCGTAAATTCACTTACCACAACATTTCTCCGTGATACCTGAATAGTTTTTCCAGAGGGAGGGATTCTGTTGGCTCTTCCCAAATCTCGTAACATCTCGCATAAAATCTCGCGATGGATTTGGGTTCGTACGGCCGTACGTGAATCTTTATAAATTCGCACAAAACAGCTCATTATCGCGGGCGCTGCGGTCTGACTGCTACGTGTATAACCCAATCAAATTTGTTCTTAGAAATTAGAATGACAGAATGAAATGTCCTCTCTCTTCCCCTCTATCTCTTCCACCCCTCTCTTCCCAGTTGTCCTCTTCCCCTTCTCCCTATTCACCCTCTCTCTTCCCCCCTCTCTCTCCCTCTCTCTCTCTTTCCCTCTCTCTTCCCCTCTCTCTTCCCCCTCTCTCTCTCTTCCCCTCTCTCTCTCCCCTCTCTCTCTTCCCCTCTCTCTCTTCCCCTCTCTCTCTTCCTCTCTCTCTCTCTTCCCCTCTCTCTCTTCACCCTCTCTCTTCCTCCCTCTCTTCCCCCTCCCTCTATCCATCTTCCCTACCTCTTCTCCCTCATCCCCTCATCTCCCTCTTCTCCCCTCTCCCTCTCTCCATCTCCCTCCCTCATCTCCCTCCCTCATCTCCCTCCCTCATCTCCCCTTCTCCCCCTCCCCTCTCCCTCTCTCCATCTCCCCTCCTCCTCTCCCTCTTCTTTCCCTTTCCCAATCCCTCTTCTCCTTTACCAATCTACCCCATCCCTTTACTCCATCCCCAGTGTAAACACATTTCAAATGGAGAAGGGTAGGATGAATCATTCATACCCCAGTAGTGTGACCAAACATCTGGATGAGCAATGCATTGAACCTCCACTTATTCATTGCTTGTAGGGGCCCACCGGCCATTCAGTATTTGGGGCAGGGTCACTTTTGCCACATCCCGGGGCCATTCTACCCCAAATGTATGTACATTCATCGTCCCTGTTTCCTTTGGTCAATGCCGATCACTGCATGCTTCGTGCATCTCACGCCGAGCAAAAAAATGAATTTGCAATCTGCTCATGTACATGTATGTATGGGGATGTGTGTGCACACTTGCATGCAACCATGCATTGATGCCCTTGCATTCTCCCCTAACTAATTGTGGGTGGAGGTTGATAAATATTAGAGGGAACTCATTTTGCCGAGGGGCAAATGACAATTTTCTATCAGGTTTAATGTGTCAGATGGCTGTTGCATTTTGGGTATTAGGGTTACCGTTTTAAAGGGGTGATTCATGAGGATAGGGGTGCTTAAGGACAAATTCACTTTACAATATGTTGTAGTTCAATTTGTACTGCTTAATGTTGAAACTAATTAGGCTATGTTGAAACTTAAAAGAGGGTTGTTGGAAGATTATGTGTGTGGATATTGTATTACAGATTGAATTTACAATGCACATCATTTTGGAAGAAGTCCACAATATTGAGAAATGTTTATATTTAGTTCAGTGGAGATCTATACATGTACATGTAATGTATATGTTGGCCACCATCAGTTTATTTTGGATGAGAAATCATTGTTCATATTAACATGAAATTCTCACTTGATTCCCTTTTCAAAATAGGTAAATGCAAAAAATTACAAATTTGTTCCTTCTCACTGAAAATACATGTACATTGTACATGTACATTGTACACTGTATGTTATTAAGCCTATAAAATGTAACATGCAGAGATGTTTTAATTGGGAATTTCCAAATCAAGTGCTTCATGTACATGTAGGTAAATGTAATATAACATGTGTATCTCATTACCTGGGTCCTGGGGAATATGATACATGAACAAGAACATGTAGCACTAAGCAGGCATGAATACCGGCAATGAGAAATTTAATGATTCAACTTCCTCAATTAAATTTATCAAAGTTTTGCAGTTCTTTTTCTTTTAAATTACATGAATTAGGAAATCACCATTGTTATTAAAGTACAAGTACTTATCAATCAAAACTAAAAGCACTTATCATTTATAAATGTAATTGTGCATTGTAGTTTTGACCTTAAAGCTCTCAGTGCTGTACATAGCATGTATTTCCATTTCTGTTTTTTTTTATAAATGTAAGTTATTATTATTATTGTGTTTATCTTCATGGATCTATATGATCTACATTGTACATGTACCGTATGTGTAAATATTTCAGATACATTATTTTACTTTACATTGTGAGAAACTATTGGATAATTGGATATTTGGATGATCACTTGTAGAATTTGATCATGACAGTGATAAAATATTTCAAAATATAAATTTCCTTGTTATAGTTTGCAAATTTATCCAGCTCATTATTTAATTGTTTTTTACTAAGGATAGCTGGTTATTTCTTCCTGGAACAGAAATGCACATCATCTGTTTAGAGCCAGAAGGGCATTAAAACATACAGTTGTTTAGTCTTTTTAAAGAGAGTTAATTGCCTCCTGAATTGAAACAGATGATACTGTGGTGATCATTGGGACTTCTGTTCCCATGATGGAACAGAACAACCAATCAAAAATACATCTTAAATTCTTGAGATGACACGCATGATCTTTGCTCTTAATATTGCACAGGTTACAGACAGTTATATTATTCAGATTAGATTAACAGTTGCAACATTCTCACATAATTGGCAATATTAAAGTGCCTTTAAGGCCCATGATTCCAACAAGAGGCAGTAAATCACAAATTTTCTTCTTAAAGGCAAATTAAAACGGGTAAGAGCATTCATAAGGGTCAATTGTCGCCCTTGCATATTTTTTCTTTTTCTCAGTCCCCAAATATTACCTCTTGCCATTCATTTATATAGTTTACTTTGGGCAGCTCAATGTGTGAACAAGGCTTGAATCTTTCACTGTTTCTCCCATTCTGCAGACATACGAGTTCACATCGGCAGACTTGGAAGATATGGGAGAGATTGGAAGGGGTGCTTTTGGTTCAGTCAATAAGATGTGGCATAAACAGAGTCAGAGTATCATGGCAGTCAAGGTAAGAAACAGTTCAATTGGTAAGAAGGGGGGAGGGGTATTCCCCAGATGTTTCATTAACTGCAGAATCAATATCTTCTTCAAGTTATTTTTTGAAAAACTGATAATTTAGTATGAAAATGTAAAATACAGTTAAATGATGAAGAGCTATTCCATTTACTTTCTTGCCTCAAAATAATTAGAAGGATTTTAAGACCTATAAATGTCAAGATAAGAACAAAATATTTTGATAATTTTCCATCCTCTATCAGTGGCTGTGTGCCCCTACCCTAGCAAAAGAAGAAATTGATTTTTAAGTCAGATCACACCTATATCTTGTTACATCTGCAGTCTCTGTGATTTTTTGATGTATCAAAATGAAGCATATACACTGTACATGTACATGTATATTTAACATCATGTTCAAATGTGAGGAACCGGTATATCTTCATTTTTTTCCTCATACATGTATTGTATACATGTATATTTCCATCTACATCAATAGTCTGACTTTGAGGGGGAGAAGGGTGATATTTTGGAGTGATATACATGTATATGTACCTACACGTACAAATACTAATGGGTGTTCTTCTAAATGCAGATATCATGTTTCAGTCTGTGACTTTTATTCATTCTTTGCTAACCAAGAATGACGTTCAATGTACTTGCAGTTCACATAGTATAATATTTTGTGCAAATTCATGCAACTCAAGGAGTATGTTGCATTCTAGTCTGTTTAAATCAGTACTTGTACACATAAGTGTAGCATTAAAGAGCTTCCAGATGCTGAGTGAGATGCTACCTGTAATAAAATCTAGGGTAAGTGTTTTTGCTCCTAAACTAATTTTCCTCCATTTGTATGACCATTCTTGCAAAGTCTTTTTTACTGTTAATTTTTTTCATAATTTCACCTCAGGTTTGCAAAAAAAAGATGTAATAGCAGTGTGTGCCATTTAATTACAAAGGTTGTCAGAAAAATGATGTACCAAGTCCTTGCCTACATCCCTTCATTACAGTGTGAATTTGAATACATTAATATCCCATCTACAATGTAATCTTTCCCAGCCACTTTGTAGTCCTGATTTCTCTTCATTCCTATTCTCACATACTGTGTTTCCGTTCACATACGGCAGAGGATACGTTCAACCGTGGATGAGAAGGATCAGAAGCAGCTCCTCATGGATCTGGATGTGGTGAAGCGAAGTGCTAACTGTGTCTACATCATCAAATTCTTTGGTGCTCTCTTCAAAGAGGTATGCAGTCGATCTGCAGCGCGTGATACCGTAAATCTCCATGTATAAGACGCACCCCTATTTTTAAGACAACCATAAATCAAAACAAAAATCCTTTTTTTTGGGGGTTGCTTTTTGCCAACACCGTAGGCAGCAAGCAAGGCGCCAATTTGTGCTTGTGAACTTGTCACAAATAATAGTAACACTTTCGTTTTTAAAACTAAAGATGACAGACAAATTTCCTCCGAGTCCAAACAGAAATTCGGACATAGGCTAGTTTGGTTCTAGTTTACGAGTTGTAAGTTGACATCCCGTGTGTGCTCGTGAGCTGGGACTATGCCGGTGCTCTCCCAAGCACGGCTAAGTGTTGGCAGGCACAGTGCTACTGCTAGGTGAAGTTGCATAAATCGAGACTTAAAAAAAATAATAAAAATAAAAAAAAATAAAAAAAATAACTCTCTTCCATTTAAATTAGGAACGTAGGTTAACTTCAAATAGTAGATCCTATTCTTTATTCGCATGGTCGAAAACTACTAAAAAGTACATGTAGCATTTTGCATTTTATACACAGAGATTTATGGTAATTGGCATCTGTTTATTCATATTTGTCATAAACAATTGGTGTTTTCATACGTATTTAGCGATGCACAGGGTTGTTATGATCTATGATCTATGATTTTGATCCTTAGAGTTGCTCATTTTGCATGATTTTGGTGTCATTTTTTAAATGGATTTTGAAGTTTCTTTGCCAGTGCACAAATATCATATCCACAAGGGTTTTGGAATGGATATGTAGACTAGGATATTGGCAAAAAGAGATTCCTTTTATTTGCACTACAGCGCTAATTTTCACCAGTAAATTACTCTTGCGTACAGAGTGTAGACAGCAGATTATGTAGATATTCTTAAATCCCCATAGAAATTTACATTCGTATTTCTCTGTGAATCACTGTGTTATTCTAATTGGGCAAGTCCAAACTATTTTTGTCCCATTAAATACTGACCACATCTAAGATTAATGTACATGTATGTTCATGTATCAGTTTCTGATCATTCACTACTTACATGTCGGTGTTTTGCCCTGGCTACTGCAGCTTGGATGGGATCAAATATGAATTGAAATGACACACTTCATGTCAATTAACTTCTTATTACTTGGTACATGCACATGTAGTATGGGACACCAAATTACAAACTATTATGGTCTTGCCCAATTACCTGTCAATTTGGTCATATCTCTTCTCTCTTTTTGTCCCCCGCCTCCCTCCCCCACGTGCTTTCTGCTGCCTCCATCTTTCATAATCCCCCTTTCTCTCTTTCTAAAAAACATGATTACATTGTCTTACACAGGGGGATTGCTGGATTTGTATGGAGCTGATGGATTCCTCTCTCGATAAATTCTACAGATTTGTGCATGAGGTCCAGAACACCTATATACCAGAAAACATCATGGGAAAAGTTGCTTATGCGGTAAGATCATTTTATGTCTATTTTTAATGACTCATTAACATACATGAACAAAAATTAGTACATGTAGACTTTATGGAAGTGAAATATGGAGTGTCGTCCTGTCCAACTTTTGGATAAGGACTTCAATGATGACGACAATGACAACAACAATGACAACAACAATGACAACAACAAACAGTTTGTTACTACAATGTATTACTCTTTGTGTATTTGAGAGGGGTCACATGAATGGCAGCCATGACATACATGTAGAAATTATTATCTGTTGTAAATTGCCCTAGTCTTCCACCTTAAAAAAGAAGCCTCTTAGTAGCTCTTTTATAATTATGTGGAACTTGATTTGTCTTTCCAACTTCCAAACTAACCAAAAAAAAAGAAATATGAAATAACATTTTTAGACTTTGCATTTACACTGCATAGTATGAGTCTAACTGGGAACTTATATTTCTGTTTTTCATAGGATTTATGAAGAAGTTTGGTTCTTCAACACAAAAGAATGGTACTGTCTGGAATTTCCCCTTGATATGCTGATGAAAAGGCAGAAAGCGTTCAAGTTTGATGGGGTTTTAATAGTGAGCCATAGATGTGTGATTGGAGCCAAGGGGAATTTTCATGCAGCATTGAGCAATACTCCCATACCTTGTGACATTGACTGTTTGCTGCTGTTTATTTACTGCTATTCACTGCTGAAGATCCTGATATCATATTAACACTTCCCAGAAATCATGAATGATTTTATTTTAAAGAGTTTGTCTCTCAAGTTATATATGTTTATTTGTTTATTAATTTGTTTATTCAGTTATTTATTTATGTATTTACTTATTTATTTGTTTATGTATTTATTCTTTTCTTTTTTGGGGGGGGGGCAGATGTGTCATGACCTGTTTTTTATGAAGAGCTAACCCTATCTGCGTATCTCAAAACAACAACAAAATTATATAAGTTTTAGTTAGATATCACCCCCTTTAGTTATCTTTAAGACATTATGTAGCACTAATGTCTTGATTTTCATTCATATACATGGACAGGAGATGTATGTACTTTATGATAAATCATCACATATTAATATACAAAATATCTTGATTGTTTTCTGTTTATATTTTGTTCCACAGACAGTAAAAGCTCTCAATTACCTCAAGGAAACTCTGAAAATCATTCACAGAGGTAAGTTTTTTCCTTCCTTTCTCTGGCTAACATTAAAAAGAACATTTTCATAGCAAATGAAAGATATTCTGGAGTTCTTGTCATTTTGAATGATCAAATTCTCTCAAAAGTCCAATAAATTTCTAATGAAGATATAACAGAGAATTTGGTAGAAAGAAAGTAATAGCGGAGTAATAGACTATGGAACATTATAACATATTGTGTTTGTTGGGGCTGCCATGAAACACCCTTGCTCATTAAAGCATGTTCCTGCTATTCCTTTCCATTGTAACCCCTATTATATTTTTATTTTTTAAAAGATTGTGATCAATGAATCTTGCACAATTTCTAGAAATGAAATCTAATACCGTACCTAAAGATAACATTTGAAAAATTAGTAGTATATTATACATATGATTCTTATGTAACAAAGCAAGCAACTTTCTACATAGAGATGTCAAGAATGGTTATTCAGGGAATGCCAGATAAATTTTTTTTCGGCCAAAATTTAATTTGCGGGATATGATTTGTATGTATGCACGGCATAGAATTTAAAAGATGTGAAGGGTATGGCAACCATTAAAAGACAAATTGATAATTCCCTTTTCCTCTAATTTAACTTTCTTTTTGTGTTTTATAGATGTGAAACCTTCAAATATCCTACTAGACAGGGGAGGCAACATCAAATTGTGTGACTTTGGTATCAGCGGGCAACTTGTAGACTCAATAGCAAGAACAATGGATGCTGGTTGCAAACCTTACATGGCTGTAAGTATATGGTGCTAATGAGAGGGTTCGTGATGATTGAGGTGGTGGTAGATGTGGTGTTGTTTGGGATGGTAGACAGTGAAGGCAACATGAAACTATGTGACTTTGGTATCAGTGGGCAGCTTATAGTAAGGACAATGGATGCTGGTTGCAAACCTTACATGGCTGTGAGTATGTGGTGATATTAGAAGAAGCATTGATGTAGTCTCTACAGCTTCATTAGTAAAGGTTCAATGTTGAAGAGAGGACTAGGGAAAACATTTTTTAAATTTAAGGTTGATGATGATGATGATGACGATGACGATGATGATGATGACGATGATGACGATGACGATGATGATGATGATGATGGTTTCTTGTATACCACAGTCTTCTGGGTGCTCATGGCACTTTTTTTCTAAAACTATGTCTCAAAGAATTTCACTTTTAAAGTGAGTGTTTTAATCAAGACGGATGGTGACCCAATATTTGCCCCAGCAACTATTTTTCCTAGCATTATTTGTCCAAGATATAGGGTTAGGGTTGCAATTGAGTTTTATGTTAATGTTTGGTCCAGGGTTAGGAATTTGGTTAGTGTAAGATACTCACCATTGAGCCATTGTCGCTGGAGTATGTGTTATATAACTAGACAAGGGCCTTCATGCACACAACTATGATATGATGTATAACTTTAGTTTTATTCTGTTTTTTCATTTCAGCCTGAGAGGATAGATCCCTTCCAGTCCAGACCTGGCTATGATATCAGATCAGATGTATGGAGTCTGGGAATCACAATGGTATGTCTAGCTACATTATATCATTATCCAACTCATTGCAACAGCAACAATTTATTTTATGAATCACCTTTATACAAGATGAATATCTCTGTGCCACCCCTTATCTATTGGGCTATGTAGCATTCCTCCTGACAAGATGCAAGTTTCTTACATGCACGGTTGTATGTGTGTTACAGTTAATACTATCAAAAATCTTTCAACCTGCTGTTTTATTTCTTCACATTATATTGTCTTTTCAAATTATATATATATATATTTATATTGAATTGTAATTTAATATATGTCTGTCTTTTACATTTGATTTGGTGTTTTGCTATTTTAGCTT
The DNA here is from genome assembly GCA_037976565.1 of Mesocentrotus franciscanus. Classification (NCBI taxonomy): domain Eukaryota; kingdom Metazoa; phylum Echinodermata; class Echinoidea; order Camarodonta; family Strongylocentrotidae; genus Mesocentrotus; species Mesocentrotus franciscanus. The sequence continues at coordinate 14,987,979 of CP137673.1, forward strand.
TTTCACTTGATACTTGATTTCAATCTTGTAGTTTGCATTTTTGTTAAATGTTGATTAAATCAATAATTTAAGCAGTATGAAAATGTTTCCTACCATCATGTTCATTCAACCATAGGTACTTAATATTGAATTAAATTGTATTTTTGTTTATCCCCTTTGCCATTGTTTAGTATGAGGTAGCCACAGGAGAATTCCCGTACCCCAAGTGGAACAGTGTTTTCGAGCAGCTCTCTCAGGTCGTCAAAGGTGACCCGCCAAGGTTGAAACAAAACGACAAGTACTCCTACTCAGAAGACTTTATATCCTTTGTCAATAAATGGTGAGAAAACTAATGTGTCTGTACTTGATTAACCTCTTGAATACCGAGTCTTAGATAACGCAGGCTAGAACCTATGGAGAATGTGTGTCATACCAAATCAAGTAGTTTTCAAGGGGTTAACACAATCTATGAGAAGGCAATAGTCCCTTGGATAGGACCTTAAGCTGTAGGTCCCTGGTTGGTAACAAACAAGCTTATCTTCCCAAGCATTATAGATGAGATAAATATTAAAAGAAAACAACAACACCTCCTACCAACAACTACAGAAGCATACCATAACACATTGAATGCTAAGCTTGAGATCATGTGGGATAAAGTCTTTGGAAAGCATGTGCCATACTAAAATTGGATTGCACCCAATGGGTTAATCTTATAAGACAGTTCGTAGATACAGTCTATGCATGGGCAGATAAAGGTTATTTGTACACAATTGCAAAACCCACCAAGTCCTATATTGGATACATGCTCTTGAAAGTTATTTATTTATGCACCGACGGTACATTCTATGATACATTGAAGATAGTTTGTTCCTGTAGAAAGGAATTTCACTCTGTCTGAATCATGCACACACACAAAAAAAATATATATATATATGTATATATAGAGTGAGAAATTTGTTGTTCTCCTTTCAAATGATTAATGATAATTATAATTAGTTCAAGATATATGGTGCAGTTATTATATAAATATGCTCTACTGCCCTGTGATGAAGAAAAAGACCCTCCTAACAGTGCTTCTTTATGGAAACACAACCCAAAACTATTCAAAAGCTTCTGAAAACAAGAGCATCTTCAACAAAACTTTGCAGACAGCAACAGATGGGGCTTTTCTTATGATTAAAAAGAGAATATAGAGGTAAAGAAAGCCATTTAATTTGATAGAATAATTACATAAAAGAATGAGGTCATTTACAAGCTGTTCTTCCTTTAATTATGAGTAAAGTTTCAGCATTTGGCATGGTTAGCTTTTGTGAGTTAGGTTTACACCATGTAAACTTTCTTATTATCATTACCGGTATTAGGTATTTAGCGTCACCTGTGCTTGGGAGCCGAAAAGCAAACTGAATCACTGTAACCCTCGGGTTTCTCCTCCCGGTATAACTGAATAGGGGGTGTGCAGGTGGATCACTAAACCGGGGTTTCCCCCTATGCTTATACAAATAGTGCAGTGGGTTCTTAATATCCAATGGTGGTGATTCTCCTCTACACAGGGCCCCCGTTTAACATCCTATCCGAGGGATGGAGTGTTTTCCACTGTAACATAACTTGCGTCTATGAAACAGGGGAGGGACATGTTGATTCACAAGGCAGGCTTCAGTAATCTGCCTGGGTTGATTTGAGCCCACGATCTTTGGTTTGATAGGCAGATGCTTTACCGACTGAGCCACCTCGCCACCTCAAAGGGTTGTAAGGGTTATACATCCTATTTCCGTAACACTCCTATTATCTGTTGAAAGCCAGAAGAGCTTTAACTCCTATTCTTGACACATAGTTAACGCCCTTCTGACTGTAACCAGATGATATGAATTTTTTTTGAGAATGAATGCTAATTACCTAATGTTTATCTCCTGTCTAATCTTTCAATGCAGTCTCACCAAGGACGAGAAGTACAGGCCAAAGTACAAGAATTTATTAGTGAGTAATGTGGATCTTTATTTTTGTTCATAAAAGGTTTTAAAAGGATGAAGATTTATTTTTGTTGTTTTAGTCCAATGTGTTACAGGCTGCTAGATCACAAATAAAACAAGCACAGAGTGAAATATTGCCTTGGAACATTATTTACAGTATCTAATCATACTTCATGCCCTGTCTTGCTTTTGGATTGTGAAGTTGCAAAAGGGGGCTTCCATTATATGTAATATTGCATAATAAATGAAGACCAAGTCCCTTTTTAGCACCCTGAAGTAGAATGATTTGCACGTCCCTTGAGAGACCAATGCCAGGATTGGTGAGAGCAACCAGTGGCATAAGCGTCAAGTCCAACTTAAGTCGATCTTAGTCTTTGTGAAACACCCCCCTGGACCCATTGCTACATGTATATCTAATCCTAACACTGAAACTATCCTAAAACCCAAACCCTTTGTATGTATTGATGAAGTAGAGCATGAAGCAGATGGCACAGAAGCAATTGTGGGGTCACTGTGTTTTATGTTCTAATTGTCAATTCTCTATTTATATCCTCTTTTCCATAGGAGTACAAATTCATCAAGGAATATGAACACGCCAACATCGACGTCGCAACCTTCGTGTCGGAGATCCTCCTTGCAATGAGTGGACAGAGTTGAGACCCTTGCCATACTTTGGGATAGTTAATGGACTTTCAGTGAATTTCACGAGAGAAAACAAAATAGCCAAGCTCCAATATCTTTAATAGCGTTATACTTCATGTTTTTTGTTTTCCTCACGCAGATGTTCATGCGTTGGACTGTTTTTTGAAGAGTCATATGTTGTTGAGAACATCACAGAGTTTTATTTAAGGTGGGACTGCTTGAAAGAGTCCTATGTTGTTGAGAACAAAGGGCTTTTGAGTGAACAGTGCTTGCAATTTTTTGTGCTGTTTTGATTTTTGTTTGGGGTATTACATCCAAAGCTTCATTTTATTGCCCTTCCTAAAGGTCACAAACTTCTTGATGAATGCTGTAAGTGAACACAGTAAATAAATATCACCATGTTGCTAAGCAAGGAGAGTGTATAAGTATCAACCCCATGACTACTGAATTCTCTCCATCACATACGCTTTATACACGAACCACCCAGGTTCCTGTGGGCGATGGTTTAAAAGCAGAAACAATGCGCTCTCTGATATGTATGTTCGGCCGATCATGCACATATCGGATAAAGAAGGTCGCGAGAACCATTACCAAGGATGCCACAAACTTCTAACTTTATTTTGCCCAGCGTTATGAGAGAACTTGTCAAAAATTTAAAGTTACTTGCCCAGTTGTGATATTATTTTGAGCCAAGGTAAAAGGGCAGAAAGAATTTTTTGACTCGTATGGATTTTTGGGTGTAGAGGGCACGCATGCCAATAGGATGGGAGTACCCTTTATTCATAGCCCATGTTGGTTGGTAACTGTTGCAGAGATTTTAAAAATTAAGGCTTGTTCAGATGTGAGGTTTTAAACTGCTGTGTTTTTTTTTGTTAATAATGACGTATTTGAAATCAGCTTTACGTTTCTGTATCTTATAACACAAAATTCTGCGAATACGCATAAGACCTTTGTTGCACACAGCTGCCATTCATTTAAACGTAATTTGAAAACCATTGTGGTTTACCGCTTCACATTCAAACAAGTCTTTCTTGATAAGAGTTGGTTATGTCAATGCAATCTGGTGTGCCACATTTTCCAGAATCATGGAGTTGGTATGAGGGGCTATCATCTTGCAATTTAATGGCTTATTTTAAATAGACTTGACAGTGATTCAAATTTATTTGGAAGAACTTGTGCTAGCTGCATTTTGTTTTGTTGCCTGTCTCTCTGTTTGTTTGTTTGTTTGTTTGTATGTCTGTCCGTCTGTTCCCTACACCATTGTGGGGTAAAACATCATTGGGCTCATTAAGAGTGACAATTAAATTTAGGAAGTAGTGTTTTAATTGATGTAATGTTAACTTGAAGCAAGATATTAGATCATTCTGTGCAAAGAAAACTTGAAATGAATTGTATGAAAACAAAATCACTGTAACCTTTGATCATGCACATAAATTGTTGCTTTGTACATTTCAGCAAATCATTCAAATTGAATGATTTCTTGCAATTATGGATAGAAAAAATGAATTGCAATTATATTGAGCTGCATGCAATTTATGCCAAGTTTGTGAATTTTCTGAAGTAAGATTTTGCTGCTTTTTAATGTTGAATTAAATATCTTCCCACTTACCAGGTTTTACTGTTACAACCCAGATAAAAAAAAGTATTAGGTACTGTAAGCATCAGTTTTCATCATCATCATCATCTTCATCATCATCATCATCTACATCTCTATCATCATCATCCTCATCATTATCTTCATCTCCATCATTATTCTCCAACTCGTCATCATTGTCTTCATCTCCATCATCATTATCATCATCATTTTTCATCATTGTCATCACATGAATTTTATCATTATCACATCATTGATAGTCCTTTGATGACAATACCAATCACGTGATCATCCTATCCACAGCTATCACCTCAGTGTCGTCATCTTTAAAACCTGCATAACAACCAGTGTTCAGTGCTTGATTACAAGACTGCATGGCATACTTCCTGGTGTTAAGGTGTTAAATAGAGGAAGGAGCAAGTCACTGGTGTTACATGCCATTTTCATCAAGGCCCGTGTTGGAAAACTTCAATACCAAAACAAACAAAAGAAATCTGTGAAAATTGCTCTTTTACAGATCGCCGAAGTCTCATTTTGCCAAAGTTTCTGGTTTTAGAGTAAACCACACCTAACCAAAGTGAACACCATGAGTGCTCTTTTGCAAACACTCAGGGCAAACACACAGTTGTGACTAGTTTCAGCAGTTCCACTACCATATCAAAAATATAATTATGCAGAAGTTCTACAGTTTTACAAGAGCCAAATTGAAATATAAACAGTACTATCCTGTGAAATGAATGCTAGTTTAAGAATGGTTTACAGATTTTTAATGGTCTGCTTAGAAATAGTTTTTACAAACATCAAATGAAATCATAGAATTTAGTCAGAAAATTAGATTAGTTTCCAATTTTATGTCCCCTTTTCAAGAATGATTTTTCTTTCAACCAAAACTTCATAAGATTAGTTAAGCTAATAATTTATTGTCATCTGCAACAGGAGAGAAGCCCAATTACTCCAATATCAGTATTGACAAAACAGCAAAATAGATGAGAATTTTGGGATATTATAGCAGGAGATAATTCAAGATATTATACCTAGTACATTTGTATTGAATTATCAATTCCGTGGCTACTGACGAGCAAGTATTTCTTGGAAAGCTTAATGTAAAATGCATTGTCTCATATTCAACTAGTCCACTTCCTTGTTTTGTATTGTTGTCAATGGCAGGTTTTGTACCATATCACAGACATTTAAACAGCTATCCTTTTGCCAGCAGAAGGGGATATTTTTTATTTCTGGCGAGCAGTATTTGTTTGAATGTACGTAGGGAAGTACAGAGTCACTCAACAATGGTTAGATCAATGAGAGAGAAATTGATATTTTTTAGAAGAGAATCATGAATTTATTAGGTAATTGATTTAAGAGTAGACCAGTGAGTTGTTCAGAAGCACTCATAGAGTGTATGTCACTAGATGCGCGTGTGGGTGTGTGTGTGTGGTGTGTTTGTGTGTGTGTGCGTGTGTCGTGTTCATCGACTCTCGTGTGGAGCACGTGCAAACAAAAATGGGAGAAGTTTGGCACCTGACTATTTAAAGGCAAAGAGAATTTTAAGTGTATATTTGTGCTTTGGAAATGCATGAAATGTAATTCATGTAATCTATTGAATATAAAATTGCTTAGAATAATGCCCTTAAATGTTTGGGAGATTTAAAATTTCTTGAAATATTTAAATGAAAATTCTGGAATTCTAGACCTTTTTTCCCCTTGTATTTCTAAGGACAAATTTCCATCATTTTATTTACATTATTTGAAAAGATGAGTTTGCAAATTGCAATATTCTGTTTTTTTTTCCCCCAATGGTATTTTTCAATTGTAATGACTTAAATTTTCTTAATATATGATGGTGAATTTAGCACATTTTCTTTTGGGGTTGGTTCACCTTTTGAGGGGATAGTGGGCTCTGAAATTGGATAAAAAATGTCTCTGTAGCCATAAAGCCCCCCAAAAAAAAGGTGTCTAGTACCTTTGAGTTTGCACTTGAAGTGCAGTGCTCCTTTACCCTTACTTCATTAACTATAAAATGCTTTTGTTTTATGGTATTTTTGCTGATAGATTGTTTTAAAAAAGATTTTCTTGTGGTAAATCCTCTCTTTTATGTACAGTATGTTTTTATTCAGCTGACAAGTCAAAACTTTCCGCTGAAATTTGAGAGAATGAATCAAAAATGGAAAAGAGAAACTTTCCTAACATTTTTTGTGTATCATCTTGGCTAATTTCTCGATATGCTTTGCAGAAAGCTGTGAGGGTGTATTGTATTCCCCATGCTTTCTCATTATAGATATTGTCATGAACTGCCCAACAGGCAGCATGGTAATACTGGACATCTGCAGGAGTATGTTTCTTGTAGCTTATACACAATTGGTAGGTTATGGGGAGGGTGGGGGTATGTGTTGTAAAGTAATATTGAAAAAGAAAATACAAACTCGCATTGATCAGTATTCTTGTGGGTCTGTTTTCCTTTAAAGGGAGTTTGTATGTGTCTTGTTTGACCATAGACCAGTCTATTAAACATGAAAGCTTAAGGTAGTGAACTTCTCATAGTATTCTTATGTGATATATGTACGACCCCCTGAATGTCCATCTTTGCATGATGTGTATCTCCCTATCATTGTCACATAATCTGTTTGAGTGTGTCTGCTGAGAGCCGGAAGGTATGCGCCAAGCAGTGATGTGAGTCAATAAATCTCTGACCCTCACTAGACATTACGTTGAGTTTAAAGACCCTATCCGATGAAAATACAACTTTATATCAGTGGAAAGCTGAATGAACATAGAATACAAATATAAAGGAATTAAAAATATTTTCCTTTTCACTATTGCACAAAAGCAAATTAAAACCTCATTTTCCACACCTCTCCAAATTATGAATTTGCCACATTTATGGTGAGGACATAACATGTGGACCAGTTGGGCTCGCCTATACAGCTGAGGCGATGAGCCATGCTTAATTAATGCAAAGTTATTGTGAATATGCGTACACCACATAAGATGATGTCATCAAGTCGATAGCTAGTTTTTAGGTCAACAACTTCCGATTTTCAAAGCTTTCAGAGTTTTCAGAGAACTGTTACTCCTCGGACAGACACTAAAATAGCATATAATTGATATAATTGTAATCTATGGCTTATAAGCTTTCCATTGATATATAATTCCTCTATTTCATTTTTCACTTCTGACAGGGTCTTTAAGAGAGAACTGATGTAAGTAAAGCCACATATTTCGGTTTGTTAATCTTAACACTTTTATTCAAACTTGAAATGAATTTTAAACTTAATGAGCATTTTCTTAAATGATACATTTTCATGAGAGTAGTGTAGGCTTTAGTGGTATTATAGCTGTTGTTTATGCCCAAACTGCATGTATTATTTACTTGTTTTTTAATATTGAGATGGAGGAAAGGGTCGTTTAACATCCGAATTGTGATCATTTTTTAATTTTTTTTAATTGACTGGTCTGTGGTCAAACTTCAATATGGAAAGCAGGCCCCAATGTTTATAGATATACATGTATGCTAAAAAAAAATCATGTAATTTGTCTCTTAAGAACTTGAAATAAATTTACTAGAGAGAAACAGATATTTGATACAAGATTATTATGACAGATGTTAGTTGTTCTTGCGTTTTAAACAAAAAAATAGAGAAGAATGTATTTATATATTATATATATATGACTGTTGAATTATTGTATGTCTCGTTATATATGGATAGCCATATTATTTGTTCAAGATGGAAAATGTGATATCTGTTGTACATGTTTATGAATACTGAAAGCTGTGTGTGTAATGATTTGTTCTGTATACTATCACTGAACATTAAAATAAAACTAACAGAAAGAAACAACGAAAATATGTGTGTGAATTTTTTCTTCTCTCGTTTGATTTGAAGTTCAATGCATGTCCTGTGCAGTCCGGCTTATCTTATAGTTTGTTTGCATTTCTATGCTGTATGATGTAATACGAGAAGAACGCTAGCAACGCCAGAACGCCAATAATCATCAACTAACCAACCAACCACACATAACTGTAACATTTTACAGTTCTGTGACCAACCAACAATGTCTAGTGTGTTAATTAGGGAAGATTTTTTCATTCAAAAATGTTTTATTGAATTATGGTATTTTGCTTTTGAAAAGCAAACTGTTTGTGAAGCTATATTGAGGTTTAGAATCGTGGAAAGGTATAATATAGGCTTAGATAAAGTTGAGGAAATAGTAGAGAGCGAGAACGTATGAGGAGAACCAAAAATGTTTTAAAGCGATCTGGAGCTAAGGATATTAACGATTATTTGTTTCCCCTTCTATCTCACTACCCGTTTTTACCATCACACCCCTATCTGTATCTCTCTCTCTCGTCTTCTCTTCTCTTCTTTTCTCTCTTCCTCCGTCTCTCTGATAAAATTACAACATTACAACTACATTTTATGACCATTTCATTTATTCAAAACAATCTATCAAGACAGTCACCTCGCATAATTATATTTATCGGAATTCAATTAATGTGCACGACCAATCTTATACAGGTGCACTGTTTATATTCAACTTATTATTTGAATATTATGGACAGATTAAAGCCAAAAAAAAAAGGAAAGGGAGACATTGAAACCCGGGATTGAAACACAGGGAAGGGAGGGAAGGGGGAGAGAAAGGGAGACAGAGAGAGAGAGAGAGATGGAAAGAGAGAGGAGGGAAAAGACAGACAGAGAAAGAGAAGGAGAGAGAGAGAGTGACACATGTAAATTTAGTTTCTTTTATACACCCATATGCCTACAACATGTACAATTATCATAGTCTTCTACAATTGAAAAAATATTGCACGGTACCATGAAGAAAAGTCACAATTCATCAAAGGATAATCTAAAACAATTCTAAAAGTAAGCAGAGAAGCAGACTGGTGAAAGTTTAAACGAAATCGGACTTTAAAAAAATATGAAAGCTATACATTTTTGACAGTTATAATCACTATACGTATGGGAACTTCAAATTGGCTGAATTGGTAATGTCACTGTGACGTAGTCCCGGCAACTCCCACTTGCTCCAACACACAAATAGACTTAAGTATTTATTTTTCAAAAGGTATGACTCGGAAGGGTCTTTTTTTGAGGACCTGTAATAATGTGCTATCTATTTTGAGTAGCGCTCAATCCGACATCAAAAACAAATTGGAGAACTTTCATAGTGTGTACAAAGCGTCCATACTGTGTCACTACAGTGTTTACATTGTTTCCACATGTGTTCACACTTTTAATATATTAACATTTTAACACTGTGTTCATACTGTGTTAAGAATATCCATACTTTGTTCACATTCGCTGTGCTATAATGACTGTATTAGCACTTTTCATACTGTGTTCAACCTCAAAATGTGTTCACAGTGTTTCAACTGTGTTAATTCTATGTAAACAATAGTCTTACCTTGTTCACACTATTAAAACCGAGCTAATGTAAATTGGGATCGTTTTCTTAACCCGGCAGCTAGTATTAAGTGAAGACACTGCAATCACAATACTTTCTTGCTAATGATGTGTAACGCTATTCACAATGTGTTTACAGTGTTTCAACTGTGTTAATTCTATGTAAACACTAGTCATACTTTGTTTACACTGTTAACACTGAGCTAATGTAAATTGTGATCGTTTTCTTATCCCAGCTAGTATTAAGTGAATACACTGCAATCACAATACTTTCGCGTTGTGTGTGACACACCGTAGTGATAGCAAAACTCTTGAATAGCGTACAATCATAGTGTCATCAAAGAAAACGTTGACACCACTTTCTTATGAAGAAAAAAAAAAATTAAAATGTGCAAAATTTGGATCACAGGATTAATCCGACATTAAAAACAAGTTGGAGCATTTTAATAGGGTGGACAATGAACGCTCATACTGTGTCATCATTGTTTACATTGTTTCCACACTATGTTCACACTTTTAATATATTAACATTTTAACACTGTGTTCGTGCTATGTTAACGCTCTATTGATACTGTGTTCACATTCACTGTGCTAACTAGCACTATTCATACCGTGTTCACGGTGTTTAGTGTTTACACTTTGCTATTGCTGTGTTAACACAATTCATACCGTGTTTAAAGTGTTTACACTGTGTTAATTTTGTGTTAATACTAGTCATGCTTTGTTTATACCGTTAACACTGAGCTAATATACTGTGTTAACACTTATTCGTACTATACGTACGTCCTAATTAAATTCAGTGGTATTTATACTATACAAATTCAGGTGCTAACAATTAATGTTAATGCTGCGCTAACTCTATTCATACTTTGTTCGCAAGGTGCTCACAGTGTTTTACACGTGTTTAAATGGTCTCCACATTATGTCTAATCTATAGCGGGTCATAAACAGGCTATTTATGATAAAAGGGCGTAATAACTATAAGGCGACTTTCTCCTAAGCGTTGTTCGTAAAACTTTCTACGTCGATCACAAAGCTGGAGCCATTTTTCTTCCACACTGCTGATAATTTTCCTTCCTTCAACACCTGACCACCAGATTTGACTAGTCTCACATAGCTCCACTCGAAGAGTCTTTCGCTGTCCAGGTCATCACCGACTTCTTGCACGCTTATTCCCAGCGTAGTAGCGCCCAGTTTGCGGAACGATCGAAAAATAGCCTCTGGTAGTAAAGATATAAAAAATACAAGAATAAGTTAAACATAAAATATCACATCTACATGTATTAGATGACAGGGGTGAACGGGGGGTCGTAAGTACATATTCCTCGAGTTTCTACAATGAGGGTTTATACTACTACTACTTGTACTGGGGTGTTGAGCACAATTTTTTTTTTTTCCTTCTAAAATTGAAAACAAAATTACCACCACCCCTTGAGCGCCAGGGGAGGGGGCCCATCTTCTTTTTTTCCCAAAAAGTGTGTTTTTACATGTTTTTTTCTAGGGGAGGGGGCCCCTGGATCCGCCACTGGGGGCACCAATCCCAACTTACCATCTGAATTCAAGTTCATGTTGTATGCAACGCATACAATTTATTCATTTATCTACATTTTAGGATGCTGATGATAACAATTTTACCTCATGAAGATAATGATTATAATGATAATCGTCAGTTATGAAGATTTTGTTCGAGCGAGCAGAGCGATCGAGTTTTGGAAATGATTTACAATTTTACAATTGAAACACATTTCACCAAATCCTTTGGGCAATGTAGTACTTCTGGACCTTACTTAAGGGCATATACTTTCGTTTATATGATTCAGGTAAAACTAAATGAAATAAAATATCAAGCGAAGACGTAGGCCTATCATGGGTTTACATATATTCTGTTGATTTATCCACGTGTTGATGTAAACTGGACGTTTGCATCATTAACAACAATGAAGGATTTAGCGGGGGTACAACCTTTTGAATACTACTTGTTTGAAATGTCGGTGTAAACACCACCAAAAGTCGTCCGTTAAGAGTCAGAAGTGCATTATGTCTATTGATAAACGATATGCATTAGTGCCCTTCTGGCTCTCAACAGCCAAAATATAACCATTCATTTTTTTTTTCTCTCTTATTTCTGCTTGTCAGAAAAATTAGGGAATTCCTTTCAGAAAACAAAAATTATGGATCCGCCCCTGCACATCAAAGCTATATCGCAGTCCTCTCCCATTAGAATCTTTTGCACACACCCATGCATACAGGCTTATGCAGCCATCAGCATATGCGACCTTTTACATTTCTATCAGCCCAGTTTTCAAATGGCAAATACGTAAATAGCATTGGATATGTAGCGGCCGACGCTTTTTACCCCTTAACCTTCTGCGATTTCTAAACTTAGAAGAAAATCAATTCGATGCCTTAGATGTTTTCAAATATGCATACGATTGACCTAATTTCTAGAGAAAATGCTACTAGTGGTGGCAAGTCAGGCTTGCTCGCCCTTTGCTTCAAAAACAACACTGACATTTTATCAATAAATAGGCATGTAGCGTATAATCATATCTTATTATGTGGATGATGAATGTACATGTAGTAATATTGTTTTCTTGTATTACTCATATACGTACAGTATACCACACAAAATGCTCAAGGAGTTACAATTATATTGAAGGCTACAGATTACAGGCTACAGCATTCAATGAGTTCTTTGCTGGCAGACCCATTTACTACACCTGACCGGAGAGGGGAAAATGTAGATTAATGCCTCGCTCCTATGCATAAATAAAGAGAGACGGAGGTGGAGGTGGATAGAAAGAGATAAATAAAGGGAAAGAGAGAGAGAGAGTGTGTGTGTATAGAGATAGACTGAATGAAAGAGACATAGAGAGAGAGGGAGTGAGAGAGAGAGGGAGAAACACACTCACATACACACACACTCACACACAGAGCGAAAGAGAGAGAGAGAGAGAGAGAAAGAGAGAGAGAGAGAGAGAGATGGAGGGAGGAAGAGACAGAGGGAGAGACAGACAGAGAGAATGACAGACAAACAAATGGACAAAATATTGGACCAAGGGAATTTAAATGCCACTTAAGATACATTGGATGCTAAGAGGCCTCACTGACCTGGTGATTTCTCTGCCGCCGGGCTGCATCCCGGATACATCATGTGTGCCTGGGGTGAGTAGAGTTTGGTCGCGATTCCCGCCAAATCCTCGAAGTTGTAGAGAGTCATATGCAGACGTCGCCTCTCGAGCACGAACCCGCGAACCGCAGCCCTAGACGACGACGATGACGACGGGGTGGCTGCCATTTTGAAACACTAACATGCAGCTCGATCTCGCGTCAGTCAGTTTACCACCACGACAAAATTAGACGAGGTTATAGCAAATATATCATCTCAGTGCAATTTGCAGATATAGAAAAGTGACCGTCTGGCATTCATAATACATACACAATCACAAAGAGACTTGAACGTATCTAGGTATATAAAACACACAACTTAATGTTAAGCGCTGACAATAAATCATTGATCTTGCGTAATAAATCAATCCAATTTAATAGACAACTGCATGTAACCATTTATGCACTAAACTAACATTAAATGATGCTTCGTGTGATGAAAAGTGAATGTCGTCCCATGAGGCCGCTCGCTTCCTTGAGGTGTCGCGGGTCGTCAATAGAGTTGAGCTACAGCAGAAGAGAGAAGCAGAGTCGACTCGGAGGCATGCAAGAGGAAGTCCAGAGATGCATATCAAACCACTTTAGTCGTGCACATGTCATTAGGCATCGAGCGAGGAATCTAACAGGTGACATGGCCGCTTATGTTATGCTCATGTGCAGACAGGGTTGCGTTCACACTATAGCTTTAATACCCATTCACACTGACAGCGTTTCACGAAACCGCCATAATTAAAACATGCATGATAAGTACTTTCCTTTTAATTTCGCCGACATCCCATTTAAATGCATGTAAAAGTTAACACATGCTCAATGGCGTGTTGGCGAATTGTGCTCATGATAGTCTCGTGAAATGATGATCGATCAGATCGACAAGAGACCGAACTGAAGAAGAACAACAAGAACAACAAGAAGAACAAGAACAAGAACAAGAACAACAAGAACAACAAGAACAATAATAATTAGAAGAAGGAGAAGAAGAAGAAGAAGAAGAAGAAGAAGAAGAAGAAGAAGAAGATGCAGAAGAGGAGGAGGAGGAGGAAGAAGAACACTGAAGAAGAAGAAAAGAAAAAGAATGAGACGAAGAAGAAGAGAAAGAAGAAGAAGAAGAAGAAGAAGAAGAAGAAGAAGAAGAAGAAGAAGAAGAAGAAGAAGAAGAAGAAGAAGAAGTAGAAGAAAGACAAAGAAACTACTACTGTACATTACCCTATATGGCCAAGATCTTGCAGATTGTTTATTGGAGTCGGTTTTGCGGTGTGACATGGAGTATAATTAAATGTAATTCAAAACGAATAATCATATACTTGGGGCAAAGTTCGCTTGATTAAATACGCGTTTATAATAATATACCTATCCTTTCGAAACGATGATGCCTTCGACGAATGATAGAATCAGCGTCATAATATTATACAACAATGTGTAACCATTTTGATTTTAAGCCGAGATGCTATAACAAGTAAACCTTACCCGTGTGTGTATGAAGAGAGATATAGACAAGATAATAGGGAGCATTCCTGAATCAATACAATGGGATCGGTCAATATTGAATGTTCAACTGTGTAACTGTATATTACGCGTGATATATTATGATTATCACCGGTAATCACAATGACACGGAATCATGTTCATATTATGATGACTCAGCCTACAATGTGTGCTTAATTCATATCGAGATTACAATGTGCCTCGACAAAAAGAAAAAAATGTGATGTGTAATGATTGTTTGCAGCTTAGCGTAATAAACGACAGACGAGATGAACGAAATATTATGGGTGGATTGTTGAATCAAGAATTTATTCTTATGATTCAACACACTGGAAACACTCTATTTTCCCTCTCATACCCCCCCCCCTCTCTCTCTCTCTCTCTCTCTCTCTCTCTTTCTCTCTCTCTCTCTCTCTTCCTCACATTTTCACCCTTTCTCCTACCTCCCTCTCTCTCTTTCTCCACTCTCTACAATTATCCTTCTCTCTTCCCCCCTCTCTCTCTCTCTTAGTCTTGTCTTTTTTGTCTCACCCCCCTCCCATCCCCGGTCTCCATCTTTGATAACCCTTTCACCTTTCCTTTCTTACTTTGTGTATAATAAGCCCCTCTCTCTCTACAATATATAATACGTGAGGATTAAACAAAATGCTTTTCCTCCAGGAAAGAGATATAATTAATATACAGGAAAATATTTTAGGCCCCATTCAGATTGCGAAATAAAGTCTTTCAACCTAGGCATTTTGTGTGTGATAGAAATTCATTCAATCATAAAATACTATCCAATGAATGCAATATATAACAATGGATTTGGTGGACAAAGCTGTGAATATGAAAAGTGAATCATATTCCTTTTGTTCCGATCTGTAAAATAAGCTTTTATGTGCAATCATTAAATCCATATCAATTCCCAAACAATTCAACGTTATTTTTCAAGTTTATTTGGATACACTATATAGACAGCTGTTATTTCCGCACTTGTACACCGTGTACATTTTCTTTTATCGAGAAACAGAGTTTGCATTAGATATGACTCATCACCCAATTTTTTTCTTCTCTCCCTCTCTTTCTCTCTTTCTCTATTTCTGAAACAAAATCCATAACGCTGTGTTTGCTTGAGGTGTTATCATTGTCATCAGTGTGACGTAGGTGAATTTCAATGGGCGTAGCTCCTGATGTCGAGGGGGTATTAAGGGGTGAGCCTGCATCCCATCTATAAAAACAGATCAATAGTAAATGCTCATAAATGTACTATGGCAGATGTTCTTTTATTCCGGAAACAATTTGTTAACAATTTATGTACTAATATTTAAATATGTACTTATATGTATGTAGTAAGAAAATGACAAAAAACTTGCGATGGGATTTTAAAAAATAACATTTAAGCCTATATACCTATACAAGCCCACATACTAAAAGGAACTGTTATAGTCATAATATCAAAGTAGATATTTGCTTTTTACAAACAAAAGTTTGTAAGAACTACTTCAGGCAAAAGTCAAATCCAATGTTCCTTTGTATGTCTTTTATATTTCACCGAGCTGCGGAGATGTTGCTCAAGTAGGTATTATAGGGAATGATTTTGGGAATATAAATGAAAACAAATCTACCCGCTAACTTAGAAATTAAATAAATATTCTCTATACAGTCAACGGCCATGGGGCATTCCCTTTCTCAAATTGAAATGCAAAACGAATGGCAAGCTTTGTTTATTATTTGAAACATGCAATATGAGAGGACGGTTACAGACAAGCTGAGTTTAATAAAGACTGCCCCTAAAACTCTCAATAAAATAAATCTCGCAAAGGAACTCTCGGTTATAAATAGTAAAGGCTTTGGAGAAAATGGCGCCGTAAACACCTCAGGCTAACGAATGATGATCAGTGTGTGCGCCACATGCAGTACCTCCTAATTTCATGCGAGGTCTGGTCTACTTAAGTTACAACACAACCGTGTGAATGTTATGTTCTCTAATGATAATCACTACATTTCATATATCCTTATCGAAGCTTTCCATATGTGCAAATGAATAAGGACGGTACAAAGGTGTCATTTACTTTGCGGGTGGTTGCGGTTGGAAATTTGTGCATCCCTAAAGATTCGAGCACCCCTTTTCCCGCGGTACGCCACAACGCTCAAAGTTCCGTGCATATAATACGTCTGCCTCTTGCATATGTGTGTGATGTTAGAGCTGGCTTGCCGAGGGGGACACAGCGAGTGTATGGAATTAAAACTATGGACAGACGACACTCTAGCAGACAACGATTTTAGTCGCATAATGATTTTTAGGTGCGTTTTGAGAGATCTTAGCTCACGTCGTTGATCGTTATTTCCCCCGCCTTGCTATGTCTCCATCTGACATTAAAACACCTGCAGTGCTTTGGAATTTGTATTGGGAGGTGAGAGCTCGCTGGCTCGCTTGAGCTGAGTCTGAATTAAGATGCCCAGAATCCGCATCGGGTAATGAATGAACGAGACATGTTGCTCTTCCCGACATTACATGACGTAAATTTGTAAGGATCAAGTCTACGAGTCAAGTTCAATATCGACGTGGCATCACTGTCAACCTTTGCAGGATTCAACTAGGCCTACTTTTAAAAGATAACCCCGATCTTTTCATTTCAAGATACGAGCAATAGACCCGTAAGTATATATTATTCATTAATCTATAGGTCTGATTTTCCAAAATACAACCAAATGGAATGTTTGGTAATCACCAAGTTGATTATGAATCATTCATTCGTTTGTTTTTCACCATGCTTCATTGCACAAGGAAACGGTTTTATGTGGGTGAGATTATATGCTGTGTATTTAATACCCTTTCACGTGTTCAGTTCGGATTGTGATAGATTAACAATTTAATTGTTTATGAAGGTTGTATAAACATAGTCATGACTCATTTGTTAGTTATTGGCTTTTCCAGCAGAACAGGGAATGTGCATTTCATTGGGTGAAAAGATCTATAAAGATATGATCCTTATACCATAGCGATTTTCTACATCTATATAATTCTCTATGATACATATATTACCAATTTTACCCTGTATTAGTGTATATAGATTTTTTAAAATTGACGATTGACTCTTTACGATCTCTAAATAATACACAGGTAATTCAAGTTTCTTTTTAAATTACTTTTTTATTCTCTATTTCATTGGATTTCAACATCTGTAAGAATTTACAGCAACCTAACAGTCTTGAAAAAAAAAAATCAAGTCTCTCTCTTACAAGCTTAAGCTAAACAAACCACAATATTTCTGTCTTAGAGTGATAACCATGATAGCATAAATGACACTCTTATTTACAGTTTATTGTGCACCTCTACATATTATTACGTTTCCTCGAGTTGAAGTTTATATAGAAAGTGCTGTTTAAGATGATTCGAGATTCAGCTGAAATTTTCGTCAGGTTATGTGAAGATGGCTCAAATTCTTAATACTAAAACTTTCCATAAGAAAAAAACACCTTTCTTGCTTAACCTGAATACCCACCCCACAGATCATTAAACTGTTGATCAGATATTTATATGCAGTAAAGGAAAATGTTGTAGCATTCCTAAATAGCTCCCTCTGAAAGAGGTCTTGCATTTGACATAATGTCCATTTCAATGCTAGATATTCGTAAACAACTTCTATCTTTACTTTTCACTTAGGAGAAACCTATGCCATGTTTATAAAAATATAAAATTGCACAAATGCTTAAAATATTGTTTTTCATTTTCTTTGGGGAGGAGAGGGGTGACATTTTTTTCTTTGAGGGGGGTGGCAGGTTGATATGATGTCTGCATACAGTCTAATGTTCACATCCACTTTGCCTTAATTTGATGATTATACTGAGTTGATATATATGTCGTAGCATATAATAATAGGCAAGACAATCGCTGAAATTCCCTACGCTTTTGATAGCAAGATATGAATTAATCATTTATTAATTTATAATATCTATTTCTGCATATAGGATGAAATGCATTTCGAGATGCTTATTTTCAAACATTTAAAAAGTGGCTTTTTATGAGTCGATAAGAACATGTAAATCGCAACGTAACAGATGACCGGCCTATTCAAGCATTTTGATTACTCGGAAAGAAAAAAAAAGTTTTGAAACTTGTGATGATTAATACTGTTTACATTCTTTTAGCCACGAAATACCACGATAACGATAATTGCCATGCTGAATTGTGCAATAAAACACCCTTTCACACATCTCGGTATGACGTACGTGTGTGTTGGTCATAGTGGTCGAGTATGGGCTGCCAAATGAAGTCAGTGATCTTCAACACTATCGCTGACTATCATAGCTCTTTGGAAATAATATACATGTATATTATGTGTGTGTGTGTATGGGGGGGGGCACCTGTATTTCCGATGTTTTGTAGCTATATGTTATAATGATAATAAAAATAATAATAATAATAATAATATTTTTGCTTATATATTATAGCGCTTAATACGTCGGGAATGTCCGAGTTTCTAAGCGCTTTACATTATTACCCCGGTCATGGGATTATGGCTTGCCCGCACACAATGTATGCACTTTCTCCACTCCCCGGTGGAGAGCATTCCAACAAGAGCTACTAGGCTCAAATTGCTAAGCATACCACATTGGCTTTCGCATCCTACCGGGTACCCATTTAACACCTTGGTGGAGAGTGGCAAATGTAGATCAATAACTTGCCAAAGGACATTAGTGCCGCGGCGGGACTCGAACCGCGGACCTTGTGATCGACAGTCCGGTGACGTATCCACTCGACCACAACACCTACTAGTTTTTTTGAAATAAAGTCTTTGAGAAACAATTAATGTCTTTCAAACTAAGTTGATGTCAGAGTGGGCTTCATTTGTTCCACTGTTAAGGGCTTAATTTTACTTGTTTTCCTCAGAAAATCAACAAACGCCAGACAACGATGGCGTGTGCTTCATCAACGAACACGGGGAACGATGACCTTGACGTCTCGATCACGGAGGCGATCGTTCAAGCCCATTCGATGTACGATGAGCTCTACAACAGCCGACAGCTAGAGAAGGTGGTTGATTCCATCTACGCTGAGGATTGTTGCGTCATGATGGAAGGGCGTGACGTCATCCGGGGTAGGAAAGGTGAGGTTTAAATTGGGAATCAGTTGTATATGGATTATAATTTATGGCAGCGAAAGATTTTCGATGCTGCAGCGTAAACCTGCATCCGACCAAAATACTCCGAAGACCACTGACAACCTTTTTAAAGACTGACAAAGACCTCTCTGCGACCTGTAACTCCCGACAAGTGGTTGTCGGGCGTCGGTGACCGGTCGTAACTCTAGTGTGACTTAGGCTAAATACACCTATACGCTCATTCGCATACCACCTTTATGAGGATTACTTGAGTAGGGAGGTGGTTATAAACGGACTCTGGTAAAGATAATTGCAAGCTTTAAAAGAATCATGAATATTGGCACCCCTTTTTTTGAGAGGGAAAGAGAGAGAGAGAGAGGGAGAGAAAGGGAGAGAGGAAGGGGAGGGGGTAGTATACGACGTGAAATGTATCGATGATAGATAAAATAGAGAAAACCACATGATTGACGAAAATACTATAGACATGATAGAGGAAAAGAAGACTGAACACGATCGCAACTGCTTTTGCAAAATCAACCTTATATTAGGCTAATATAAATCTACTTCAATAGCCTTGTTCGTCACCTATCGATATTCCAATGACAATGAGGTATAGCGTAATCTGAACACGATTTCTATGGGATGTACACTTTGGTATTGAATTGCCCTTGAGTTGATTTTTTTCGAAAATACTTGTGATCGTGTTGCTGTAGAAAAAGTAGAAGAACAGAAAGAAAGGGACTGAAAACATACGAAAATGAAGAATACGCGGAGAGCAGAGAGGAGGACAAAAGTAGAATGGTAATGAAGAAAGGGTAAAAGGAAGAACAGAGAGAGAAAAAATACAAAGTGATGATACAGTACAAAATTAAAAGTGATGCCGAACTGTTCTGTGATGAACAAGACCAGAGACTGATTGTACAGTAATGTTACTGGTTTAAATACCTGAAGAATTAGAAAGACTTCTACTTTAAAAAAAAATGCTTCTCTGCTCTTTCTCTCGAATAAAACTGCTTTCATGTTTCTTTTTACAGAACTACTAGAGCTTCTCTGTGGCTTTTCGAAGGACCCCAGCCATCATCGTGTGGAAAGCACTGCGATGGAGATTCGAGAGATCACTGCACCGGGCCAGCGAATTTACGAGCTCGGTCGCTATTCATTTTTCGACATCCCGAACACGGGACGCGCGGACGGCAGACACGTCATCGTCTGGACTCGAATCGGCGGGAAATACTTGATCACTTTGCAAAGTATAAATCCGATTACATGAGGTTGACCGTGTGCAAATATCGTCTGCATCACTACGTTTAAACTCAAGAAGAAAGACTTTATAATACAGTATCCGTCAGAGAAAGGCTTTACTCGTGAACTTGAAGGCGTAATAGCCTAGATTGTATAAATATTGCACTTGAAATGGTTGAATGTTCTGAGCACCTTAGCGGCATGAATAGGACTTTTATGGTAGGAAATAGTTTTGTTTTCCTTCTTAAACTGGCACAATATGAAAGAAGGAATTGAATAGACGTACTACCAGGATATTGGCAGATTGACAGATTCCCACAAGCGCACGCTCATCGTTGTATAATCGTGACTGCTTCGGAGTAGTGCAATACAAAGTAGCTGTGACAGACGCTCACATTCTTTCGCGATGTTGAACACGATAATGGATAGGTCATAGCTCCCAGCTTCCTGTAATATCGTCCAATATGCTAATCGACCTTTCTTAAGGTCGTAGAGAATAAACCCAGCTCGTACTGTGGTCGTATATAAGTTCGTTTTAAAGGTCTCTCTGACTCTTAGTCAAATCATGAATACACTACTATACGTTGACTTTGAATAATGTGTTCTTATTGAAGTCGTGTTCACTTGTATCCATGGTAGCACATCATGAAGAAAATGCCTCATTTTATTCTTGGTTGACTACGATAAACATACATCCTCCCGGATTTTACTAAAATTTTAAAATGGCATTTGTTTAAAATCGGGTTTAACAAAGAAGTTAATCTGAGGTTTAATTTTTCTTCAATTACTTAAACGCGATATTAGACCCAGTGTTGGGTTTAAGTTAACCATGGACTTAGTTTATAAGTCCATAGTTTAACTGAATTAGAAGAATGCGGATCACATTGTTAAGTATCGTAAGAGTTAATGCCTGGCCTTGCGGAATACTCCTTTTGAAAGTAGTGACATCTCACCGTGTCACTTATTTAGAACGCCTATCCTAAACGTTATTCTTAGTTTTGACGTGGTAAAATTTTTCACTCCAATTTATCATCAGATTGGCAAAACCTGATAATTTGTGAAGAAATTTTCGTCCAAACTACACAGGGACATTATTTGCAATGAAATAGTATAAATATTATCTTGGCAATAAGACATTCCGACTCATGGATTGTTGTAATTCTAGTAAAATTCTTGAGATTGAAATAGGTGAATTATGTTTATATCGTCTAAAATCATAATAATAATTTATCTAATATAAATGTAATAATGCAATAATACAATTGTCAGTAACATATTAGAAAGGAAATACTTGACAATATCGCACAATTATGTATTCAATAGGAATTCAATACGATCTACATTTGCAATGGCATTTCTTCAATGATTGAAAAATAAATCAATTTTACCCGACAAAAATAGCATGTCTTCATAATGAGGAGCGGTCCAAAGGTGAATATGGAAAGCGTCTCAAATGGCGAACGCCGCTATGACCGGGGGCCAGTTTTCACCCGATACTGTGTGTTGGGGTAGGAGACCGGCATTCACAGTACCAAATTATGGTAATTTTGAAGCATCAATGAAATATGAGAATTGGATACGGTACAACAATATCTATAATCATTTTCATGTTTAATTTCATGGATCGTGATCACTTTTGTAGATAAAATAAAGAATAATAATAATCACTGAGGCAATGGAGATACATTCAGAATTCTCTACTAAATTTATATTACAGTCAATCGAATGCGTTGAAAATTAATTTGACATTAGACTGTAAATTCCCCATCTTGAAAGGCTAAGATTATGATACAAATCATAATAAACTAAGCAATATATGAAGTATTGCAGATTTCATATTGTTTTTATCTAGTAATTTCTTTTTACGAGTCATATTTCTTTTTGTAAATTAAAGATTTTTCATTTCTCGCGATCTATAGGTTATCAGTACAATAAGATGATTTTGATTTCATATTAGCTAAACGGTGAAATGATCCAGGCACTAGTTCAATAGTGCTTCAAAATCACACCACATCACTCTTTCCCTTTTTATTTCACTTTAGTTGCTTCTCTCCCTTTCTCTCTTCTCTCTATTCCCTCTCTCTGTCTCTCTCGGTCTCTCTCTGTCTCTCTCTGACGGTCTCTCTGCCTATGTCACTCTCTGTCTCTGTTTGTCTCTGGTTGATCTTTATCTGACTGTCTCTCTTAGGCTGTCCCTCTTTGGCTGTACCCTCTTTATCACACTCTCCCTCTCCTCTCTTTTCCTCTCTCTTTTCACTTGTCTTTCTCTCTATATTATATTGTATTATTTCTTCTCTCTACTCTTGTACGTTCAGAAGATATATTAATTGTCGCCATTAAAAATAAGATTTATATTAATTTCCTGCTTACATACAATTCTGTTATTTATTTCTTTGATAAACTTATAAATCACGATTTGGTCAGCGCCTTGTGACAACTGTTATGCAAATAGTATCACTTCGGAATACCTGACAAAACATTGAAATCTTTTGGAAATGAATGAAATCCGAGACGCAGAAAACAAGATGAATACATGTATTTATAAACTGAACGATTATTTTAAAGATTTGTTTTTATATATAAAATGGTATTAATTATACAAAGTGGTAGAGTCCGATTAAGAGCAATACTCATTTATTATATCACGCTTTCCTCTCGAATAATTTCACTAATCAGTACATCGCGCGTCCCCATTTAAAAGGAGCTTCCCACTGCGCTCAATGAAATCCTATTCGTAGTAAAAAACCGAAACTCCTTTGTTACGTCAGGCATAATACTCAAACTCTGCACCCCCTTTCAGCTCGTTCAAGAGCGAAATACTTTTGTTACGTCACACCTAAGTCTTTGTTCCAATCACACCGCGCGACTCTTTTTGCCCAAGAGCAACACTCCTTTGTTACGTCACACCTAACTCTCAAACTTTGCACCAATCAGAACGCGCGAGATGTTTGTGACGTTCATGCACGCCTCCCATGGCCCAACCCTGCTGTGCTAAGCTACGCAAACAATCCATATTTGAGATAGTGTTAAGTGTAATTGTGCTTCGACGCGACGAGATACAATGTCTAAAACATTCTTTGTTATAGTCGATCTTTTAAAGGGGATGAGAAATATAACCAAGAAAAGGAACAGGATTAAACCAACAATGTCTAACAGCTATTGATAAAAGAAAAATCGTTATTTTGGGTGCTTCAAATGGTGAGTAAGCCGAATGGCACAGTAACTGTTTTTTTCATTTAGCGCTTTTGACATTGTGCAGACTACAAGCGTACTCAATAGTTTGTATAATCAAAGAGTTTGATATAAATGGCAGAACTGTCTCAATTATATTTGTCCAAACCTGTAAACGTTCTTACACACTTTTGTGCACCTATACTGACGTTATAATGAGACAATTATGTTAATTCATATACAAACTAGTGCTTCTAAGACTAGAAAGAGAGAGAGAGAGAGAGAGAGAAAGGGGGGAGAATGGAAGAATGTGAAGAAAGATGGTAGATCTACACCCCTTCCATGTTCATCACTCGGTTACCTTGTAATATCGCATTCATTGGCCTTGTAAGAGGGGGGAAGGGGTTGTGGCTACTACATGGCTAGACACATCTTAATTCTTGTCTGAGATTTGTGAATCGTGTCATTTGGCTTAAAGGGCAAGTCCACTCCAAAAATAACTTCTTTCAATAGAAGCAGAAAAATCAGATAAACCAATCAAAAAAAGTTTGAGCAAAATCGGATAAGTAATAAGAAAGTTATGAATTTTTAATAACATGAACAACTTTGAAAGGCACTAGACAAATTGACAACTCACTCATGAGTCTGTGACGTCATGTCCTCACTATCCACTAATTATTTTCTTTATATTGATAATATAAATTTCCTATTTTCCCCCTAAGAATCTTATTTTTTCACACCAGCATCCAAGTCAGATTGACAGTAATATTTGTGTGGATGCACTAATATAGAGTAATTTTTTCCAGTTAAATCATGAAAAATGTGAATTTTGATAAACTATGTATATAAATATCAATAATTATGAATATACAATATTCAGAAAATAGTATCAATTCTTCAAAGTTCATAAAAGATTTTGTGAAATGTCATGCACGCAATATGATACAAATCATATAACCTGGGCAAAGGCATGGGGAAATAAAGTTTTGGGGGATAAAAAGGGAAATTAATGGGATTAAACTATATAAAGCAATTGATAAATAGTGAGAACATGACGTCACAAACTGATAACCAAATTGGTAATTTGTGTAGTGATTTGCATTGTTCCATAGTATTACATACTTTTTCAAAAATTCATAACTTTCTTATTAGTTATCCGATTTTGCTCAAACTTTTTTGATTGGTTTGTCTGATTTTCTGCTTCTATTGAAAGTAAGTTATTTCTGGAGTGGACTTGTACTTCAAGCCTCGTTTAAACGAACGTTCATTCTTAAAGGTAAAGACCAGTTTTGGAAACGCCCCTCTCTCAAAAAATGAAATGGAAGCTCTCATTACCAATCATGTGAAAGAATATGTTTTGATTATAAATACGTGATGATACAAATTTTGCCGGGAAACCGCCTACTAATTGATATATTTGGTAAATTGTTATATCTATTGGGACCAAATAGATATCGCGCACGTGGTCGCGTAGTCCCATATACATCTCTCTGTGTACAGTGCTTGTAACTTTACCAAGACTGGGCCAAATTTCTTATCATTTTGATGATTCCAGAACCTTGCAGTACACACAAATACTTATATGCTAGATGATTAACCTTTTCTGATCGATTCCACAACGTTTCTTTCACAATGCAATCGCATGACCAGAACTGGTCTTTATCTTTAAACAAGAATTAATATGTCGCATTGGTCTATACGTTGCTTTCAATATTATCATTCAGTATAGTGTTTAATAGGACTACTATACACTCTTGTCAATCATTATTTTCCGAAATAGGATATTGATTCGGGAGCACCAAAGAAAAACAGCTCTTCTCAAGATATGAACGCATCGCTGCCATTGGCAAGCAAAGCCCGAAGCGAGATGGGATTTTGCAATAACCAGCCGGAGATGGCGTTGTTTACATCGTTTGTCTCCGCAAGTCGAAGTGCAGTGAGTGAAATTGGCGTCCCTTCTGCTTGCAGTTCCAATTCCCCCCTTCCTGAAAATCTGACGACACGTTTTCAGAAGCTTTCCCTCCGAAGTACCTCGGATAGCACCTGTTTGAATGGAGTGGATCTAGATGATAGCGATGACCACGGGGACGATGTGGAGGATGGTGACGGTGTTGTCAACAGTGTGCTGTCTTCGTCTGATGTCGACATGGTGGATGAGGTGATTGGCGATGACGAAGAAAAGATACCATCACACCGAAACAAGTTTGATCGAATTCGGCTCGATGAGTACCGCGCTCACCTGGTCGACCACGCCAGCGAGATCATCCAGTCTTTCTACGAGACGTGTAACGTTCGATTAGACAGCACGAACAACAACTCTAACATCGACTCGATGCAGGCTGTGTTGACCTCTTCGTTATCATTAGATATACCACATGCACCGGTGTATCCTCATGGGGATGTCGGGGAGAGAGTTGGAATATCGCTCCCCAAATCATTACTCCACCAGGCCGTGGGGCACAGAGAGAAACCCGTCTCGTCATCGTCATCGACGCAAGACGACCGTGACGTAAAGAGACGACCACGAAAGAGGGTATCATTCACGAGTGCGCCATCGGTCAAATGGTTCAAGAAAGATGATAGGATTGAATTGCCCACGAAGAGAATGGGAAAGCATAATCTCATCGCCATTTTAAGACAACTCGTATTACCACAGAGGAAATGCAGAGAGGAAAATACGTGTAAACTGAAAGTTATACCCATCCTAAAGAAAAAATATAAACGACTTAAAGCATGACCACTTTATTTGAGAAAACACATAAGAAAGTTCAATAGGGGAAAATTCATTGAAAATGGCGCCAAATAAATGTCTTTTAAAAATGGCCTATTAACAAGAGCACAGCAGCAACATCAGCAACATAAACAACAGCATCAACAAAAACAACAGCGGAATCAACAACAGAGCATTCCCATATGTAAACTAGAAATCTGTTTTTTTTACTACTAATTATATATTTCATCAAAATTTAATGAATATACAAAGTTCATAAAGGTGGTCACGTCATAAACCAATTGAGGCATGTACTTTCTTTCTATATACAATTAATGTTATTATTTCCAGAAAATGAAATAAACGAAACAAACACAAAATGTGTTTACAAACTAAGTGGCAAGTTTATTACCAGTAAAAATCAGATCTGTACATATTAAATCATTTATTTCTTAGTCTGATTATCATTTCTTCCTAATCATAATTTGTTACTTCTCTATGTACATTTTTTGTATTAATTGCACTTGATTGATTACAAATTTTGATTCACTAATTAGCTAGTGCTGAATTAATCTCATTTTTCTAATTCATATGGCTAGTTTGCGCATTTTAATATATATATTTTGCAGATTGTAAAACATTGTAAAACATTGTAGCATAAGCGATAGCAACGGAAAATGGGCGCAGAAAAGCATAAAGGTAAACGCTACATTGGGAGATTTTATCACAACAATTTACATTTTAAGGAAAATTCTTTAAACATATATTTGAAGGAAAAAAAAATCACAACATAACGCGATTTATCAAAATCACACCTACTGCATGTACATATTATTTAGTATTTCTGTGTAGAAGCGTATGATTAAATAATTAAATATGATTTAACTACAAAACACTTAGCTCTATAATATTATCTAAAACCCAAGCAGTAAGTTTTAGAAAGAAAAAGAAACTACAAAAAATGTCAATATATACAGAAAAGGAGCTTATTAATAGGCAGAAAATAATTGATTTAAAAATATACAAATGCACACTTTCGAAACACATCAATTGAACAGCTCATTGATTTTCTAAACGTTCGATGATTATAACGAAAGGCAAATATATGTCGTAATAATTGTGTTTTTGAAACGTTTTATCCGAATAAAAGGGCTCGAAGAAAACGAAACGAAAGGGTATCATTAATAATGGTTGTAGTGTGTGGCATGAATGATTAATATATGATATTCGTTTGCCAGAAGCTAAGCTCGATGAATTTGAAATAATTATGACATAGTTATGTATACTCCTGATGTATAATTCTGATGTCTTTTGTCCATTTATGAACATACACGTGTTAATGAAAATAGTAATGACAAAAAACCCACTGCAAGGGGCTTTTCGTAATTGAGAATATTTTCGTCAGAGTGTTCTATTTAATTTGTAGATCAAACAGGAAAAAATCACTCGATTTGGCAATCAGAGACTTGAGGTTTGTAGTGAATGTTTTCCTCTCATTCTCCTAAAACTTGTCGACCCATTGTCCTGGCTTAATGCTTGAGTATGAAGCGCTTCTTACGATCTCCCAGAATCAACCTAATAAAAGGAAAAAACAAAAACAATTTATGTTATATAATAAACAAAGTTTCAATGCACTATATTTTCAGGTACATTATTATGATATTGTGTTGTTATCTCTTTGTGCCGTCATATCGAGTGGCTATCAGTTCACATGATTGGCAAACCTGCTGTAAAATAACCGTTATGAAAAAGGACTTCGCACTGCATGCTAGGTATCAAGATAAAAAAAAAACAGATAGTGACACCCCAAGTCATGTTGGAACACAAGTTAGTCACGTTCACCTCTCAAGGAAGGTCAAGTTCAAGTTACATGTACGGGTGACCATCACCACAATATACGGAGTCCGGATGTGAAGACGTTTACATTTGAGCCTCAACTGGAACTATACCAGTAGCGGTTCTTGGGGGCTAAAGCCCCTCCCTGCGTTTAGATAAACGTTAGGGAGGTACATGTAGAAAATGAGTGCAATAGCCCTCAAGCCCTCTAAAGCCCCCCCCCCTCCCCACCAATTATTCTTCTAGAGCCACACCTGCACTGTACAGACAATTATAATCTTAGTGATGAGTTATACAAGATTGCACTATTAGCAGCAGGGTCACTAGAAGAAGGGAAGGGGCGTGTACACTTAATCTTCTTTTGGAATTACCTCAAAGACGTAGGCAAATTTATATGTGAGTTTAGGACTTCTTAAAGCCTTTTTGACAAACTTACAATTACATTCTGTGCTCTATTTCGTGTAGGAAAATGGAAATATGTTGGAAGAACCCTTTTTGTTTGATTTCGTTTTCCTTCCTCATCAGTAATCTTCCCTCTTGTCTGCAATTGTGTGGTCACTGAATCTTATTCGACCCCAGCCCACCCCCCCCCCCTCCATTCATTTTGTTCAGTGGCACATGTGGTCATGTCGGAGTAAATACCTGTAGAAGAGACCTGCCAGTAGTCCACCAAGTGCAGGTCCAGCCCAGTAGATGTAGTGCTCTGCCCAGTAGCCTGAGATAACTGCAGGCCCGAAGCTACGGGCGGGGTTGAAGGAGCCTCCGGTGGAGTGGTACCTGTAGGTTAACAGATGGAATGAAGAGAGAGAGAGAGAGAGAGAGAGAGAGAGAGAGAGAGAGAGAGAGAGAAAGAGAGAGAGGGGGGGGGGTAAGGAAAAAAATTGAGAAGATGATGGATACAACATCGGATTCAATCAAATTAAGTAAGACCAGTACACCTCCCTATCACCACTCCCTACTGGTCCTAACCCATATCACAGACGAAACAGGTAGTGAGAATGATTGACAAAAATATGAAAAACTAAACTTGGGCTAAATTTGCATATGCGACATAAAACCCAATTCCCGCTGATTGAAGACGAGAGATCTTGACTTTAACATTTCACCATTCAATTAAATCAAATACAAAAAATACAAAAAATTAAATCAAACCAAGTCAAATAAAAAAATCCAAAAAACAACACCAAATCAAATCAAATCAGCTTTATTTCCCCCAAACTGTTTGCTTTCGATTCGAGGAAATTAAGATTGGCACTTACCCGCAAAGGATGCTGACGAGGACGGCGAATCCGTAGGCGAGTGGGCCGGTGCTCTGGCGGGCCTTCGCATCAAGGTTGGCCATCAGGTAGATGAGAAAGATCATGGTGCTGAGGATGGCTTCGATGACCACAGCGGTACCCGTGGTCATGTCCAGCTGGCGGTTGGAGTCGTACTGGTCGTAAGGAACCAGGCCGCGGTACTGGTTGCAGCCGCCCTTGATGTCGTAGTAGGAATCATTGAGGACCACTGCCTGCGAGCGAGAGAAAGAGAGAATGCAATAGAGGGAGAGAGAGAGAGAGAGAGAGAGAGAGAGAGAGAGAGAGAGAGAGAGAGGGGGGAGTGGGGTAAAAGACAACAATATGGAGATTATTTATTTCTACGAAAAAAGAGAACAAAAAACGTTCTTTTTAACTTTTTCATGTAGCTATAGAACTTATTTGTTTGTTTATTTGTGTGGAAGGAGAAAATCAGAAAAAAGCAATAACAATTGAAAAAAATTGGATCAAGAAGAAAGTTGTGATTTTTTTAGGGGTAAAAAGTGGGTTCAGCTGTATTATGCAGAATTTCCCAATGGCAATAGCTTCATGATGTATCACTCTTTGAACTAACTTTTTTTTCATCGCGAACTTCAAATTACTAAAAAAATATCCCTTTGTTATTCCTTGCATAAAAAGGCATACCTTTATCCCATAATTAGCAAAGAAATTGAAATGATTATTGCCCCATTACTGAAATGAGAGAAGTGTAGCTTTTAATAATGTTCAAGGGAATTTGAGTATCTGTGCGTACACTTCGAATAGAATGATTATGGTGTGAATTCAGCCATGGAATTACATTTTTGTAACAGGTCTCGTGGTATAGTGATTCAAGCACTTGACTATCATTCCAAGGATTGAGAGTTCTAAACCTTAACGTCCTATGGTAAGACATTGATCCACATTTTCCACTTTATTCCCAGGTGTAAATGGGTACCAGGGCCCCGTCTTACAAAGAGTTATGATTGATCCAAATCAATCGTAAGTCCTCCAATCAATCGCAACTTTGCAGTCTCCTATCTCTTATGTACATAGTTGCGATTGATATCAACTCTTTGTAAGACGGGGCCCTGGTATGTGCTTGGTTAATAATAATATTGCAGAACGCGTAGGAAGAGCAGTATAAACATTGATGTTGCTATATCTCCTGAGTAAATGAGACCCAATTATTATTATTATTATTATTATCATCATTAATATTTGTATTACTATAAGTATTATTATTATTATTATGATTGTCATCATCATCATCATCATCATCATAACGGCATCTTATGGGAATTTCTCCATATCAGTAATGGTTTAAGTTAACAAAAAATAATCACTTTTTCTTTAAGTCTTCTTCTAATACTCGATTTTCCACAAATAAAAGGTATACCTTGACGAAAGCCGCTCCAATCAGAGCTCCCAAGATTTGGACAATGAAGTACATGATGGCGGCGATTGCGTTGATACCACCAGAAAGAGCCATAGCAAAGGTTAATCCGGGATTGAACAGGCCTCCACTGCTCATCAGTAAGATATTGAGAGAGACAGACAGAGAGAGAGAGAGAGAAAGAGAGAATATAAAAAAGAAAAAAGAAAGGGGGACAGAGAGAAGAAGAGAAGGAAAAGGAAAGAGAGATCATGAGGAAGAAAGGGAGAGACAGAGAGAGAGAGAAAGTATAAAAGAAGAGAAAGATAGGGGAACAGAGAGGGAGAGAGAGAGGGGGCACAGAGATTGATAGGCAGAGGGAGAAAGAGAGTGACGAGCAAGACGGAAGGAGGAGGAGTAAATGGAGTTGGAAGAGAAAGAGATAAGTTAGTAGGTAGGTTTAGGTAGGTAGAGAGAGAGAGAGGGAGGGAAGAAAACAGTAATTGCTAAATGAATAATATGTCGCCAACGACTGAAATGTATTTCACTCCGATTTCTGACATAGTTCAACTAAAAATTACAATCATGAATGATATCAAAACAGCTAATATGATTGTCGATTTGGAATATTCTAGAAATTTCATTTTCTCAAACATCGGTGGCTGTAGTATTTC
This sequence comes from Mesocentrotus franciscanus, assembly GCA_037976565.1. Taxonomy (NCBI): domain Eukaryota; kingdom Metazoa; phylum Echinodermata; class Echinoidea; order Camarodonta; family Strongylocentrotidae; genus Mesocentrotus; species Mesocentrotus franciscanus. The sequence goes on from CP137673.1 coordinate 15,019,588, forward strand.
TAGTTTTAATAATTAGAAATACGAAGTAGTATAACTTCATGACTCGTCAAAATAGAAAAGATATGAAGACTATTATCAAAATTCCTTAATGAATGACCCAACACAATCATTATACTATATACACCTATATACTACACTTTGTCTGTAATGCATGTTGAGCACTCTGAACTGCTTTAGCGGCTAGGGTCGATGATAAAGATCACACTTGAAGATTAAATAGACACTATTTGCCATAAACCGAGCAAACTGCATGTTTGGCGGCTTAGTCATCCAAAAAAAGCATAATTTGGGATTGGGGATTATGAGACCGTGGTAATGGAGAAGTATTACGTCATTATTTTGATCATTTTACAAATATTAACAAAACGCATCAAAGTTGGATAACAATGAGTACGATCAAGATAATAGTATGATATGAGGGAAGTATATCAGTGTATGAAATTTCACCTTTTAAAAATCATTTCATGATACTACCGTAATCCTTCATTAATTTGTGCTGGGCGGGTACAAAAGAAAACTTTAAAATGACGTTCAAAAATAACGAATGACTTCCCATAAAAGAAACAAGGTTTCTGTCATGGTTTTGAAATGACTGAATTTGAAGGAGCACTAAACAGTGTAAGTCAAGTTGGGAGTTAAATTCCTATATGTTTGTTGTACATTACATTAATCATTTTCATCATAGTTATTTCCGTACATAATAAAATCTTTCCAATAATCATGTTCTCGTTTGTCATAATTTTAACTGTTTACATCATTGTCTAGCATAGAACATTAGTATGTCGGCAGGATATATTCATGATATTTCATCAATGAATATTACATGTGTCTCTGCTGGCAAAAAGAAGTTATTACAAGAAAAGAAAATCTCATTTCTAAAATTAAGAACAGAACAATGAAAGAGATTATGACTAAAACAGAGATACATATTTTATACTGTGTACATAATATATACTTTTCTCCATACCGTCCTTATGAATAAAGGCCCGACCACTGGACCCGACACAATTCATCTAAGCGTAATATCTACTTTTGTCATTCTTGTTTCTCATACTATTTAGAACCCCGTGTTTTTCCTGAACGATGATATTAAAAACACATTGTTTGGAAAAGGACAGTTGTCATAAAGAAGCTAGCCCTGTGTTTCTGAACACTTTTATTTTGAAAGAAAATGAGAAACTAATGTTTAAATAATACATATCTAAAGTGTTTTTGAAGTGTATATATCCAACTTGAACAAAGATCTTCCTTAATAAAAGCAAGCAATTCTCAGTTTCTCCTAATATCATTTTCTAAGATATATATTTTTTTCACTAAAAACTCTATACTTTTACGATAGGTTAAAAAATATATATTAAGCTGAATATGATGCGTTGTTTGCTTCTAAGTGTAGTAAAATGGAAATGCATTTACATGATTGGCAACAGGTGTGTCAATTTTGACAGACATGGCGCATTACAAAATGTTCACTGTTATTATATAATCATGTAACACAGCGAACAAAAAAGTACAGAAATGTCATGAATCTAAGAGAGAACGAAAGGCGGAGATAAAAAAACGCACTACGAAAAAGAGTGGACAAAGAAAGTCCTGCGCTTTATACTGACAATCAAAACTTAAGTATTTGGGAACAATTCCCTCATATTCACCGTCACTATGCTAATTATCGCATAGTTTGTCAGTTTGTAAACTTTAGTTTCATTTAATGTGTTTTATCAATAAACCAGATCAATTACCATGAAGATTTCAAATTCAATGATGCCATGCAGAAAATTGGCGGGGAAACGAATAAATTCATATTAGCTCGTAAAACCAACTTCTCATGGAGTCAATAACTAATATTTTATCATCACATTATCTTATGTGGGTACAAACTCATTTACTGCGATGTTTCGAGTCTATTCCATATCTACCTGATGAGGTCTGTAGCCTATTGGTCGCCATTTTGAATCCAATGAATTCTACGTTCATGGAGGCAGACAAACTTATTCACAAACCACAAAATGTTGTCATCTTTAAAAAGAGTAGAATAATATGCTGCATTAAATAAACAGAAAGATACTGAATATGCTAACATGAAGTGCTTGTATCTATAACCAGACATATTAGTCTGTAGTAAAAGAACTGTGTCTTTCTAATAATGGTTATAACTTAAATGAAAAGATATATTACGCTCCTACATGATAATTGGGAAGGGGACTTAAAATTCTAAGCTTTGCGCAGGGATTACAAAATATTAATTAAAGTGGCAGTTGTTCGAAAGGAATGTGTTGATGAATCGTAAAGTAAAGTAAAGCTTATAGAACATATTGTATAATAACAACAACATAACAATTAAATATATTATATCAATATACATGTATTATATTCGTAATAAACAAGATTATGATTGAAATATTCACCTGATGTTTAAGAAAGCGGAGCAGAGGAAGCAAATTCCCAGCCCTTCTGCGAGTGCAATGGCGGTCACATCCATGGTCGTTACTGCCATGCATGCGATGAAGGTATAGATCATGGTTCCAATGAATTCAGCGAACGTCGACTGGATGAACTTTTCGAAGATCGATGTCGCTTTCGACAGCTCGACGATGTCGCTGGCATCGATCGAAATTTTGTCCTCTTTCCTGCGCGCCATTTTTGTTATTTTTCCACCTGAAATGTATCACTATGTATGTTCCAAATAGGGGACTAAGATAGCAGCACCAAAGTCACTAGTTTATCTTAGTATATTCACCAACAGGTATAATTCGTTTGTTTCAGGTATAGTACTAACAAAATATGCGACGCGTGAAGACAAAAATGGCGGTAAAGCAAACCTGACAAAAACGAGCAAGTTGTCTTTTAGATGTTATAACGGGCTACACCCTGGTATTTTGCACGGACGCACACGCAATAGTGGTACTCGAATAAACAAGCCGGGTTATTGCTGAAGAAGACGCGATCCTATTGGCTAGTTCTGAAGGCATTTGTTTGAATAGTTGCAAAAGCAAAGTATGCATATTATTAATCATTAACTCAAGATGTTGTTTGTGGAATTTTTGGTATATGAGTCTGTATGTTGGAATAATCAGATAAAATGTACTTGATCTTCACATCTCCCTAAATGTTTTCTGTTTGTTTTATATGACTTCTTTCTAAAAGTGTTAATCATAGGTGCATGTTATCAACTTAGTTCTTTTGAATTCTCCTTTTGAGAACATCAAACTACCCCGGCAATACGATCACTTCTCTGCATCCCATTTTTATTCACCGCTCTCGTATATAAGCCCTCATGTCTAGCATCTCTAGTGAACCTGAAACTATATTACGTATTATATTGGTTATATAGCCCAAGAGACCGATAGCCCACCATACCGACAATTTTGAGCTCGTGGGCCTTCTGACAATTTGTTTTATAGGTTCACTAAACATTTTACTGACAGCCAACCATACCAACAGCCCACGAGATCGACAGTTCGGTCTCGTGGAGCCTGTAAGCCACATACTTATTAGAAGGTTCCGAACGATGGTTCACGAAAACGAAATTTTTTTCTATCTTACCTAATGTATTTCTTTGATTTATCCGTCTATAGAAGGCTGCCAGTCTCATGGGCATTCGGTCTCGTGAACCCATTTAGAACTTTTTCCTTGTTGTTATTTTCTAGTATTTCCTTGTTTTGTCGGTCGACTGGGTTGACTCCATTACATTATGTTATCGGATATTGAAAAAAAAAATATCTTATCGAATATTATAATTAAGATACCAGCGGGACAACGGCACCAGATTGGGAAGGGGGTAGGGATGGAGAAGAGGATGGCTTTGGTTTGGAATTATCGAACCTTTGACATTGTGTGTTTGAAAGAAGGAGTATGAGTGATAATAAAGACTCCATCATTCCAGCATTATTTTGGACTATTTGTCTTTTTATTTGCTATCAGTGTCCATGATGTTCATTCAACAGTGAGTCAGAAAATGAGGGATTAAACATTAACAGACGAATCGCGTACCAGGAGTGTATGGTCACAGTTCCTGTGAAACCAAACACAGCAAGTTAACGATTAACTTCTTCAATTTGTTTGCATAATTTTGAAGTGCTTCGTATATATTATGAGTTCATCATGTCTGCTCTTACTATAATGTACTTCGAACCAGACATTGAACGAGTTGAGTCGTTGTCGCATTTTGTTTACTCAATGAGGTCATTAAATATAGAAAATGATGTTTGAAGTTCGATTTGGAAGAAGAAGAGAAAATGTTCTGAGGGTACGTAAATTAGCAGGTCTTAATTAGAGTGCACTTTCTTCGCGGTTTTTAACATTTTCGTCAATGGGTGATCTACATTATTGGAACATGGTATAGGTTTTAAACGCTATGATGCAGTGAAACTACAAGATTTAAGAGGGGGAAAATGTGATACAACAACGAATATTAAAAAATGATTATCTTTTTAATGAGGAAAACGTAAAAAGTTTCTGGAAACGATCTTGTTTGAAGAGGAATAACAACAATAACAAAGATTAAAAGATAATTTGTTTAATCAGGTGAAAACGTAAAAGATATTGGCAGCGGTGGGATTCGAACCCACGCCATCGAAATGACTGGTGCCTTAAACCAGCGCCTTAGACCGCTCGGCCACGCTACCTTGATAACGTTGATAGCAGTTATAAGTTTATAATTCTTGATCACAAGAAAATTTCGCATGACTGCGTATGTGTGCATGTGTATCGCAGCGCAGTCGCTTCATTCACGATCCCATATACCAACTATGCTGTTGGCTAGTTATGTAGATCCGTAGGCCTATGCGCTAGTGAAAAATCTGAGTAGATGTCTAGCCTTTTCTTCTAGGACTAGGTCTAATTCGGATGCCATTTGTCACAACAACAACACAGATATTAAGCCTTTGTCGTAAATTCCATTCTGTAGATCTATATCTATTTCAAAGTGACAAGGATCATCATGATTAGACGTGCTAGCTGCATTCTTTGGCGTCAAAGGAATTTCTGCACCACCCATAATCTGCTGAATGTGGGACATTTTCAGAGCAATTACAGTTTGAACAAATTATATCCACACAGTGAGCAAGACATCACAATTTCATGTAGAAAATCACATGAGGTAAGGCCGAAAGCTTCTAGTTTTAGCTTTTGAAAACAAAGCGTGTGTACATGTATCTGACATGTAGAACGTAGCTTAGCCTTAGTTAGGCCCCAGGGTCCCCCATCATAAAATTCATACATATTTTAGTTTAATTTCCTAACACTTAGACTACAGTAACATTTCTTGTGCAGTGGATTTCATTATGAATATGATTCCTATGAATTTATGGAATAAAGATGTTCACAATGCAATGTTGTTAAAAAACAAAGATTTTGTGTGCATTTGTCATATTTATAAATGTTTCATTGTAATCTTAAATTAATTTGAATTTTAGAAATGCATAGAATAGATCTTGAAAGTCCATAATTTGCTAATATTAATAAAAAGTAATACTAGATTCTAGATCTAGAGTCTATGTAGTATGTGACTTTTTAATTGCATTCTTCATTCTATCCAGACTGCAGAGCAGAACGTTGAGTCAAACTCCAAGTTCAGTGGACAAATTCCGGTTGGTAAGTATAGGCCTATATGTATAATATGTGCAAGACTGAAACCTCTGAATCTATGTTTTGTCTTTTGGTAGGCACTTTTAAGGCAACTTTACGTGAGCTGTAAAGTCGCCTCAAAAGTGCCAGCCTACGTACCCTCGGTTTCCATGGGCTATATATAGGCCCTAGGCTTTTTGTATAGCCTATACCGCGTTTACCTAGTGGTCCCTGTTTTAATATGCTTATCGGTATGACTGAGTATGAGAATAACAACATTCACCAGTCAATTGGTTAATCTTCCTTAATTACCCCTTTCAAGACAGGATTTATTTTTAAGGCAAAAATTAAAATTATTACATATTGATATTGTTCTTCAAATTGGCAACAATAATCTTTCTTCTTTTATTGGTACATTTAAAAAATAAAATATGTAGTTTCTCTGAAAACAATATAAATGGGTATATAGGCATGCTGTCAAAAAGTTGACAAAAAGGCAAATTTTGATAAAAAACTGATTTTCTAATCTCTCAATTTGCTGGTTTGTTTAAGATGGAGGAATGTATATACTAGTTACTACACACTTAAATCTGTTCAAGTTATGATGTTTTGTTAAAATTTGTTTATTTTTAAAATATTTTTGCTGTCTTTTTTGTTTTGTTACTTCTTTCAGATAAATTGCTTGTAAAGTACAGCAGGAGTGGTGGAGCAGGGGGTCAAAATGTAAACAAAGGTAATGAGATACATGTAACTTTATCTCTCAATATTGAAAATTAAGCTAAAAAGTGCTTTACAAAAGTAATCCATGTCTTAACATGATGAATAACGATAGTCGATAACCCTGTTCTGCGGTAAAGATACTTGCCTATTATTTACTATTACTACATTTACCGGGGTATAACTATTTTTATTGCGTTCTTTTTCCAATGGAACAAAATATGGGTAAAATTTGAAAAATTACTGGAAATATTTGGGAAGGAGAGAGGGTTCACTTCAGAAAAGAATGATTGATGATAAAGTGATGATACTTTGAAACTACTTACATTGACAGTTCAATTTCTTTAAAGCAAGCCCTTAATTTTTCCTTCATACAACATGTAGATTTTATTACATTTTTATTAGAAGTACAGTATATCATTTTAAATTTAAATTTTATGACTTATGGAACAAGACAATGAAAGAAAAAGGCTTTGTGATGTGAATTTGGATATTACATTAGTTGCTATTACCGGTAATGCATTTTATGTTAGTTGATGATGTTTGAATTCTTTCTCTAAAATCTCTAACAAAACAGGTGTCATCAATTAACCATAATTTTCTGATTATTTTCAAAAATGAAGATTTATCAAATATAATCACAACACATGATCTAAACTATTGTAATGTGTGGAAGATAAGTGAGAAAAAAAAAATCGAATACAGTCTGAGATTAATTTGAGAGTTATTCTGAAGTAACTCTCGTACAGGAGTTATTGAATTAAGGTTGAAATGATATTATGCATCTTTGTTTGATTTATTAGTATAGGCCTACATGATAATGATGTAGGCCCATGACTATACATATAATTATTATTATACAACTCACTCCCAGATCCTAATCAAATGATTGGTCATGCGCGGTCACGTGTGATTCATTTACTGAGCCTATTGCACGCTTTTTCATGAAAAAGCGTGCAATATTTTCCAGTACTATCCAACGATTTTTTCAGTGCCGCACAGTAGTGCATGTAGAGGTTAGAGCGCTTAATACTGCGTGTACACATGGGCCTATTCTTGCGCAGCACTATGCGTAAATGGGTATAGATAGAGGTGCGCTTGCTATATCTATACTTAGGTGTGCGCACTAAATTGAGATTTTTTAGTCAGCCATAAACTGTCACGAAACAATCTTGAATTAATTATTTTTACATCAAATAACAAGGATCTAGGAGTTTCGTTGTATAAAACAAATGATGCATGTTTTCATTCGTTCATTATACGATCTATCCGCCCTCGTTGATGCTGTGTGTAGCTATCGCACTCAGCCTAACGGCTTCGTGCAATAGATACACACAGCCTCAACTCGAGTGCGGATAGATCGTATAATGAACTCATGCGCATGCATCATTTGTATATTATTATTTAATTGACCTATTGGATAATACATAGACAGTTCATAATACATGTACATGCAAACAGTTTTAGGAAAGTGTAAATGTAAATGATGGTTATCACATTTTTTTCAGTTACTAAGAAAGACTTCTATCATGTATAGTGATTAATGCATGCTCTCTTCCTTTTTACATAGTGGAAACAAAGGTGGATGTCCGGTTTCCTGTTGCTACAGCAGAATGGCTGCCTCAGAATGTGAGGGAAAAATTGCAAGTTCAGGTAAATGATCTCCTCCAAGACTAATTTATTACTAGATTATGGGAATAATAATAATAATAATAATAATAGTGTAAACTTATAGAGCGCACACTCCGTCCAGGGACGCTCATGGTGCTAGCTCAGCAACAGTTCTCTTTAGTACAAGTGAAGTAAATATTTATTTGATAATAGAGATATACCATTCAATATTCAAAAACTCAAAAACAATTTTGCAACACCCACTTCAATCCTCAGCTCCGCTCGGTGGGGCCCGGTGCCCTCCAGCTGCTCCGTTCACTGACAATTTGAAGGACTAGCCCAGTCAGCACATGATTCACAGGAGCTCTATAAGCATCCGAGGCCACCAGGCCCCACACCCGCGGCCAATGAGACTAAAGGGTGATAACTAATTAAGCTCAGATGTACATGTATATACAAATGAGATGCATTGAGTACACCTGTAGAAGTGTAGATTGATGACTTGGTGAATACACAGTTTTACAGGCTGTTCTTACATTTTTAATTTAAATTTGAAAGTAATGTGCCTGTAGATAATCTCTACCCACCTCATTCTCATTGGAAATGTATTGTTGATGTGAGGTATAAAACAAATAATACACAGAAAACAGCAGTGAGGGCATTGGTAAGAATAACCCACACAAGGTACCTTTGGAACAGTCTAACATGCCTGAGGCAATAGCCGAGGGTGTTTGGACTGTTTCGCAGGTACCAAGTGTGGGTAATTTTACTAATGCCCGAACAAAATGATGTGTATTATTTGTTTTATAAGATAATGTTTTTATTTGTTTTATAAAATGATGTTTTATAACATGATTTTACTAATGACCTGTAATTAGTAAAATTACGTGTTAGGCAAAATAAATGCCTGGTCACGTGTACGCTCTCAACCAATCATTTGATTAGGATCCGCTTCATCATCTTATAAAAAACATATAATCATCTGCTTTACTCTAGCAGTTGGACAATCTTCCATTGCCTCAGTGATCTTGGGGGCTATACTATCCCCAAGAGCACCTCTGCAATGAAAATTTGTCCTATCACCAGAGTAGTCTGTAATTATTTACTTAAAGCCCCACTGCACTACTTGTAGCTACTTGCTCCCTCTATATAGCAAACAATGCCTAAGCGATGCCTGTTGGTCCCCCATGATCCTCTTTTTCTTATGTTAATTGAGAGCTGAGTTGATGAGATAACCACCTGTCAATGACCATGCTGGGAGGTATAATCCCTCCTGGCCAAACTAGTGCAGACAGGTTTTAATACATGAGGTTTTAATTTCCAGTGCTAAGTATAAAAAAAGATCAGAGATAAAAATGCCTGAGGTAAAAATTTCAGGGGTAAAAAATGTTGGAAGTACAGAATCTGGAGGGGTAAAAATGCCAGAGGTAAAAATTTGAAGGGTAAGAATTATTATCTCTGGCATTTTTACAAATTTTACCTGACACATTTTTACCTGAACCTAATTTTCAGAGCTAATTTTTTAAAATTTCTATATACAGCAAAAAAATAAAATCAACAGCAGAGGAGAGATGGTGATTGTGTCCGAGCGAACGAGGTCACAGATCAGGAACTTCAGCGACTGTCTTCAAAAGATCAGAGATATGGTAGCAGAGGCAGAGAGAAAACCTAAAGAGCCAAGTGAAAAGGACAAGGCTGTCAGAAGAATAAGGTAAGATTGCATTGCAATACAACAAATTGTTTTAGGTGAGTTTTCAGTTACATATATATATATATATATTGAAGTTTGAAGGTAAATTTATCTATTCAATATGTAATTACAGGCAACAAGATCTGTTTAGTTTATATAAATTTACATCTGTACTGGTAAGTATAATCTTCATTTTTGGAGGATGAGGTTAATTGTGTAATATTCCACCCATTCACACTTTGTTAAAACAGTAATGATGAGCAGGAATTCTCTATACCAGTAGATATCTTTCAAGGAGAGTATAAAGAGACTTTTTATTATTCAGATCGTTTTATATTTTCATGACAATGGTTTTAATCTATCATTTTACTTTTTTGTTTAAAGGGAAATCCAACCCAAACAGACAACTACTCTAAAAGAAAGCAGTCAAATCCGAGTCAGAGAAGCAAACCGATGAAAGTTTCAATTAAATCTGACTAAATATAAGAAAGTTATGAATTTTCGAAAGTTGTAATTACTATACGTATGGGCACTTCAAATTGGCGGAAGCGGTAATGTCAATGTGATGACTAAAATTTGAATTTTTCAATAGTTCATTGCTCAGGATGGTCTATTCTTTTTAGAGGACCTATAATAATATGCTATCTATAATATATTTTGAGTACCGGTAGTGCCCCAAGGGAGAAGGAACTTACGAGAAAAACAGAAATTAATATTTTTGTACACAGCAAAATCATGTGTGGCATGAAAATGTATCCCGAGTAAAGTTCAAAATATCTTATGTCATGAACCATGATTGACTATGAAATATTAAACAAAGTTTAAGAAAATGAAAATTTCATATGGATCTCAGATTTTATATTTTACCTCAATTTGTTGCATTTCAATGGCAATAAATATTGTCTCAATTCAATTTCGATATTTTCCTATTAAAGAAAGAGCATAATTAGCTAGATTTTACATTTACCCTAATTTGTTGCCTTTGAATGGCAATAAATATTGTCTCAATACAATTTGTTATTTTCACATTTTCTGTTTTTTCTATATTTTCCAGAGACCATCTAATATTGAACTATAATTGAAGGGGCATCTGAGAGGTTTGCTCTGTATATCAAAACACCATATTTCTTGCTACATCAATACTAACACTTTTCTCCACAAATCTTGTACATCTTTTCACACCAAGTTTGTGAAAATCTGATGTATTGCTATCGTGAAATACAGTATTAATACTCCCTTTGGAGGAAAAGAGACATACATGTACAATAAATGTCATCATAAGTTGAAATCTGATGGAAGATATTTGGAGTTTCCTTTCTATTCTCTTCCTACCATTTTAGGGTGGAATCCGCAAACAGAGAGCGATTAAGAGGGAAGAAGGCGCACTCAGCTACCAAGCATGAAAGACAGGTCTCCTTCGATGATTGAACGACATAGAAGAACATTTCATAGAAAATCCAATGGATCAATCGTCACTGTAGGAGGGACTTTCAGAAAAAATATGTTTTTCAAGAAACAGAGATCGGAAGCACCGAAGTTAGCTTGGAATATATTTGTTTTATATGAGAGATGGATTTCTCAACATGTTTGAGCAGCAAAGATTGTATGAGAACGAAAAAACACTGGATGACAATACACGATGCCAGGACCCCAAAGCCAATTATGAAATTACATTTTAAATTTTTATCCCCCTGATTCTATTTTTGTGTTGGGGGCTAAGGGTTGATAATACAGATGAAAGTTAATAATTTCAGGGAGATTGTATGTACTATTTACAGACATCATTAAAACTAACTGAAGTATTTGGCATGTCTGGTATGTTTCCGATGGTTTATATTATTCATATAATTTCACAGTATTCACTTGTTAGAGCCTCTGATTGATTATTCAGCATTCTATATAAACGTAAAAGATAGAATAGCTTTACCACAGGTCAATATAGAGGAACAGAAAGAGAGAGAGAGAGGGAGAAAGAGGGGGGGGGTAGAGGAGAGGGTGAAAGAAAGCGATAGAGTGAAATGGAGTGCGAGAGAGAGAGAGAGAAAGAGAGAGAGAGAGAGGGAGAGAGTGAGAGTGAGAAGAGAGAGAGAGAGAGAGGGGAGTGGGATGATGACGGAGAGAGACAGAGGGGAGGGGAAAAGAGAATGAAATCCCCTCTACTCATCACTTTATGCTGCAGCCTTTGCCCTTCATCAACGCATGCTTCACTTGGTTCAGAATCTCCAGCACTTCATTATTCATTTATAGCACACTTTAAGTGAATTCTATATGTAAATATTCTACAGCTCAGTTTCTTTCTCATTTTATGGTATGACATAAATGTTTAGGGAGGGCAAAGTGTGTAAATGTATTTGTTTATTTGTGTATTTGTTTCCATTTGGCAGAAACTAAGTTATGGCATACATGAAGCTTCCGACAAGAAGAAACTGAACATAATACAAGTAGAAATTTTGCATGATATTAAAATTTAATTAAATTTTCTCTGTTACATAGCATAGAACATTTCGATGAATACAATAAATAAAAATATATATTTTTTTTACAATGGAATGCCTAATAGTAACGGTGGAAAAGCATACAATGCCATGAAAAAAAAATCAAACAAAAATCAAAAGATTTCTTTCCATGAAATACATTTTAGCTACCCTGCCCCTCTCCCCCCCCAAAAACCCCCTACCCCCAAGGCCCCTAGTGACAAAAGTATTAGTCCAGGTGAGCGCAGGCATCAAGAAGACAGAACCATCAACGGCGATATTTGGCACGGCTATTTTTCCTTTAACATGCTTTTTGCAGATAAGTATTATTTCATATGTAGTTTTTGAAAAAAATCTGGACTCTTAACATCAGCACCCTTACTAGTAAGAAGTGTGTGGGACTCTACAGATGACTTTCAATTCTTACACTAGGGTGATAATCTCAGAAATGTAAAACTGATTTACACACATGAAGTAAAGAAGATATATGATTTTCCTTGTTCAAAGAACATTTCAGTTACGAATTGAGAGGCTACATGATCAAAGAGTAATTCAGTCACAGTGAATAAATAATACAATACAGAATGCTTTCTCAGCAAATAATATACAAATGATGCATGCGAATGAGAACATTATACAATCTAATTGAATCTATCCGCACTTGAGTTGAGGCATTATGCATCTTTCAATAGGTGCATAAACAGCCTCAACAAGAGCAGATAGATCCTGTAATGAACAAATGAAAACGTGCATCATTTGTTTATACAACAAAACTCCTAGATCCTTGTTATTTGATGTAAAAAAGAATTCATGTCGACATTTCTTCATGTCATGGTAGACAAATAACCCCCAAGTTTAATAGGCTTACTTTATTGGGCACACGTAGATAAACTCACTTACTTCTACAGTCTACACACGCAATAGGTAGTGCTACGCATGTATTAACCCACACACAGTATCCTCTACAAGCACTGAGTGATGTGCATCGCATACTTAAAAATCACTGGATAGTACTGGAAGCTATGAGATTGTCTCAGTAAGTGAATCACACGTGAACGCGTCTGACTAGTCATTTGATAAGGATCTAGGATTGAGTTGTATAAAATGTATTCATATCTTTTAGTCTTTAGATTGTAATACTGAACTACCAATGTTTATACATGTATTCAAAAACCAAGAAATTAGAATTCTTGGCCATACACTGTATTTGAAAAGAAAATGAATCAATGAAATTTACTGGTGTATCCATGTACTATAATTAGAGTGGCTCATAAACAAGAAACATGTAGAAGGAGAGCTCAATGATTAGCCTTTTCAGTACCAAAGATGGTTTACCCCACATACATTTTTCTCCTCAGACATGTACAAGTTTGTCTTTCTTCTTGAAATCAAAAACGGCATTATGGATCATGAAGTTTGGAATGATGACTGATAACAAACAACCCGGAAACATAATGCCTCTGGCACCATCTTTGATTGGCAGAGGCATAAAAGTGCCCCCAACCCTCCCTATTAAGACATGTTCAGCTTCATTAATTATTTTACAAAACAGAGATGGGTTTAATATATATATATATTTAATTAAGCATGTCTCAATGTGCATTGTTTCTGAATTCTACTTTAACACAGGATACAATAAACTTCTCCATATTTGTTAGTACTGAACATACACTATTAAAAAAAAAAGGACCTACATTCTTCAGTGTCATCTGACATCGCTGTCTCTAAGCGCATAATTTCTAACTTTTCTCTTGGGAGGCTGCAGCTGGGGTTGTACCCTGCCTGCCGCCATGGCCGATAACTCTGGTTTGGTTGAGGGTTTTGAACCTCTGACCTTGTAGTGGGTGCTATGGCCAGCAACCTCAAGGCCTCCTGTGCTGCGGTGCTGGTGGGCGTGGTGGCTGGATGGGATGGAGGGGTGTGGCTCCTCGGGTATAGGGGAGTGGTCTGTGAATATTGCAGAGACAACATGATAATATATAAAAAGGTGGCTTTTCTGCCATATGCAACCATTTAAAATGAAATTAAGAAACTACAGAAGATAGTAATTAAAAGAATGTCGTTAAGAATCACTAGAGAATTGGGGTACAAAACTATTCATAGACATTCTTTTAAAGTAGATGAGAGGTAATCATCTTCAAAACAGATTTTAAGCAGTATGTACATGTTTGCATAATGGACACTGAAATAGGTAGGTTTTCGTTATCACTTTAAGTATATGCTTCAACTATTCAAAATGCAAGTCTTGTTTTAATAAAATTGCTTGAAATGAAAGATATAAGAAATGGTCCTTGTATTCAAGACATTACTGTCCCGGCATTCTAAAATGCCACTCTTTTCAAATCCATGACTTGCCTTTAAAAAAAAATTATCTTTTGTGGTTCTGTGTCCTTTTAATTTTGTTTTACTGTTCAATCAAGGTATTGTTACAGTCTTACCAGGCTTGCGCATTGGAGAGGGTGACCTGAAAAATAGCGGGCTGGCACCATCGTCCAGAAGACGCCACACATCTTGCATAGACTCCTCCCCTAGCGATGACATCATTAGTGGTGTGTGCCTCTGATTGGCTGAGGAATCACTGCTGGGGGCCTCCCCTTCAGAGCTGTGTGAGTGCCGTAGTATTTGTGGAGGGGGATTACCTATGGAAGCAAAAATAGAGACATGATAACATCTGTTAATTCTCTACTAATTAGTTTCTAGAGTTACGGAATCCTCTTCTTTTTTCTTTCACCTAATCTAATGACTAAGACTCGAGTGGTTGGTTTAAATGAGGGCAGAGAAATGAGATTAGTAAAGCTACTGAAAAAAGAAATGAAGGTACATGAAATTTGTGCATTTAGAAGGGATTTTTGTATCAACAACCTGTATTTGTACATGTGCTGTCATCCTCAACAACTCTTTGCTTGTTTGGTAAACAAAGTGAGACTTAACAGCAGAATACCCCAACATGCATACATGTATATAAGGGTTAGCAGTAGGGTTAGGGTGATGGTTACAGAGCATAGGGTTGGGTTTACTTGTGTGGTAGGGTATTCCTCGACAGTGCCCAAAGTAACAAAATAAATCCTTTATCTTAGTTTTAATGTTAAAAGAGACCATGTTATCAATTGAAACTGAAGAATTAAGAACGTCATGTATAAAACAAAAGTAGAGCTATCAGAGATTTTAAAAAAAGGTAAATAATTGTGTTTGTGTCCGAGAAACATAGTTAAAAAAAAAAAAATCTGTTACAGATATAGTTAACAACTATTAAAATCATTCATACCCTTACCAAGTTTTTTAATTTTTGAAGTATGTCAAAAAGTTCATTTGTCCCAATTTATGTTTCTTGAGAGTGTGACATATCAAAGCTTAAAGTCCACTCCAAAAATAACTTACTTTCAATAGAACCAGAAAAATCAGACAAACCAATCAAAAAACGTTTGAGCAAAATCGGATAACTAATAAGAAAGTTATGAATTTTTGAAATAGTATGTAAAACTATGGAACAATGAGAATCACAACACAAATTGCCAAGATGGTTTTATTGAAAGTAAGTTATTTTTGGAGTGGACTTGCCCTTTAATATCAAAAAGTATTCAACAAAGGACCTAATTCAACCAGTCCACCTTTCATTATTAAGTTACGAAAAAAACAAAAAAGACATCAAATTTACAAGAGGTATGAATAATTCTGTTGCTAACTGTATATCTACCTAATTCATAAATAATTTCTAATACATCTTACCTTGTGAATGATTGCTTTGAAGAGGTTGTATGTATTCAGCATGTGCAGCTATCCTAGGTGTGATCTCTGGTGTTGAATCTGATGATGAGCTGAGCTGTACCTGTACGACATCGGTCACCCCTTCATTGTGACTTCTTCCTCTGGCAAACTGCAACTCCTACAGCAGGAAAAAATTATTATCAAAGGACATACTTCAAGTGTAATTCCATTACTGTTCATTATGATCTTCTTATCCTGCACCTGTCACAAGCATGTGTCTTATTTATTACAAATTCATTGGCATACGGCAAGATTAAACCACTTTAAAGTTTATCAAGAAAAGACAGGTTTGTATTATAGTCAATCCTTGCACATGTATTTGTTACAAGATGATTTTGACATATAGTTACTTATACAGAATACTACTAACAGCAAAGATTATCCAGTCCCATTGAAATAATACCTTGTACTGTGTAACAATAACTTTGAAAATATAATTCACGTTAACAAAATGAGCGGAGTTCATTCAAACACAATTTATCTTCATGCATTAACATTTGAATGAAATTGTGAATGAAACATACATTATACTGTATTTTATGGAAATTACACTCCAAAAGCTGCCAATATGAAACATTAAAAAGATTCATGATTTTACCTGCTTTGTGAGAACATACTGGAGTTTCTCCAAGTTTTGAAGCTTGGAAGAGACCTGCTCTGCCAGCTTCCCAGCCGTCATGCTATGCTCTCCTGCAGCTGACCTTTGACCTCTTGAGGGCTGGGGAGCAGGTGAAGGTCGGTAGAGGGCAAGCTCCGATCTCAGTCGATTCCCCATCTCAATGAGCTTTTGTTTCTCCTTGGCTAGACGACTGATGTGACGTGCTGCCATTTTGAGTTTGGCTTGCAGCTGAAAGGCAAAGAAGAATCATGTAAGTATACTGTACGTCAATGATTGATTGATGTTTTCCAAGACATAATAAATCTGATAGGTCATCACTGAAATGATGAACAAAAGCAATTATAGTAAACTTTATACAAGTCAAATCTATTGAGACTGCAAAAATAGTAAAAATTTGACTTGGGAAGTGTAAATAACACGTTTTGAATCGTTTGGTCCAAAAATATTGATTCAACTTAGAGAAAATTTGAATTTGTCAAATTTTGAGTTAGGCAGATTTACTGTTTAGACAATGACTTCAGGAGGAACATATTAAACATTTCATTTCATTTCTCTCTGTAAATCATTTTTTTACCAAATTATAATTTTTATCAACTACATGTATATCTCACTTTATTTTCCTTCTTCTCATTTTTAATGTTTCCCTTCTTTGTATCCAATCCAGCAGCCTTTTAAATTTGTTTCTTCATCCTTTGAACATGTACCACACTTTTTTCCCCTTTCATTTTCCTCTTCATCTTCACCAATAACATGTAGACCCCCCTTGAAGCATCATTAGGTTCCAAATGCTTACCCCATTAATGTCTGTGTTCTCATCATCTCCTGGTTGAGATCTGACTCTGGCCAATTGCGCCCTCAGGTTATGCACCTCTCTCTGAAGCTGTGTCACTAAAGCACTCTGACAAAATGAAAATTATAGAACATGTAGTGAGAACACAATTGAAAACATGTGAAAGATTTGGAATTTTATAAGTTTTGCAAGATTTGGGAGAAATATGGCTTCAAGTAAATGCATGAAATGATATTCAGATTGATGAACTTCTTAGAAGATGAAAATTAAAATATAATCAGGCATTAATATCGTTTTGGTTCTACATATTAGCTTCAAAAACTTGCACTGTAATGTATAACAGAGAGAAGAAATACTGTACATGAGGAAAATGAGAAGGATGAGAGGGAAAGAAAATTAGAGCAGAAAGAAGAAGAAGGAGAAGGAGAAGGAGAAGGAGGAGAAGGAGAAGAAGGAGAAGGAGAAGAAGGAGGAGAAGAAGGAGAAGGAGGAGAAGAAGGAAAAAGAGAAGGAGAAGAAGAAGAAGAAAAAGAAGGAGAAGGAGAAGAAGGAGAAGGAGGAGAATAGGAAAAGGAGAAGAAGAATAAGATGACGATTGACGAAGACGAATAATAAGAAGAAAATGAAGAACAAGAAAAAGAGGGAGAAGAAGAAGAAGAAGAAGAAGAAGAAGAAGAAGAAGAAGAAGAAGAAGAAGAAGAAGAAAAACAAGAAGAAGAAGAAGAAGAAGCAGTAGAAGGAGAAGAAGAAGAAGAATCAAATGAATCTGAAACCCCTTCAAAAGAAATAACACAAGTTTCAATGTTGACAGTTGATAAAGAGTAAACTTTAGAATGTAGTAACTAACCTGAATCCCACGCCTTGTTGAACCTCGACCAGCAAGATCCATAGTCAGTGCAGAAACCTGGCATGAAATAATTGAATATAATTTATAATTAAACATGTTGTCACACACTGACAAATAAAAAAACATTCGCATAAAAGTACAGTGAATCAATAAGTTAGGACATTCTGATGTGTCCACTAGTGAGCAGAAGAATGATAATGTAATATACAGATAAGCTTTAAACCTGACAAGAGATACCAGTCAGAATTTTGTAAATTTTAAATATATTAATAATGAAACCAATGATGCTGATATCAGTGATCTATGGTAATGGTTATAACAATGATCACTATAAACATAATGATGAAGATGATTATGAGGATGATCGATGGTGATAATAATAATAACGACAATTATAAAATGATGATGATCATGACAATGATAATGATAGAAACAATGGTAATGGTAATGATGATGATAGTGACAATAGTAATGATGATGATAATGACAATGGTTATGATGATAATGAAAATGGTAATGATGATGGTAATGACAACGATCAATGAATAATGATAATGATAATGTACACTTACCTGTTGCCCCAGGGTGGTTGCCTCAAGGTTGGTTTGTAAGGTGCCCTTGTAATACTCGTCTGCTTCCCTCCTTGCCTCCATCAGCTCCAGTTCTAGCTGACTCATTCTCTGGGCATTGGAAGCAGATTCAGCAGCATGGCGTCTGGCCTGGGTAGAGAGCTCATACCTTAGCTGATCCACTTCTGCCTGTTTCTCTCTCGGCTGTAAAAGAAGTAAAGGAGGAGAAGGAGGAGAAAAGAAAAAGCAGAAGAATAAGGAAATAGAAAGAAGAAAAAGGAGAAGGAGGAATATAAGAAAGAGAAGAAGATGAAGAAGGAGGAGAATGAAGAGGAGAAAAAAAATATAAAGAGTCTTCAATACTACATGTACCACCATTTGAACCATATCTACACTTATCTCCACTAACACTCTTATGAGCATACAAAGCACAGGGGACTGCAGAAGAGAAATACCAAGGACTCAATTGAATATACATGTAAATTCAATACATCAATAACAAATATCTACCTGGCTCAGCACTGCGTTCCTCCCAACACCCCCCCCCCCCTCAAAAAAAAAAATAGCTAACAGGTGTACAGAATTCCGAGGAGAATGCTAAGCTTACCTGGTATTGTTTCTGGCTCATTTCAGTTTCTAAATGACTCAGTCTAGCCTGATACTTCCTCAACTCTGCTGATGTTGTGACCTTATCTGCTCTAAGGGCACCTAAGACAGATCACAAATAATGACAATCATATTGTTTTTTTTCTTTAATATCCTGTACACTTTTGAGACAGTCATTTCACATTTTGTGGTTTGACTCAAACAAATCAATTCAGATCCATAACAAATACACTGGATGCATGAGTAGAAAGGGCACAAATTTCAGAACACACTGTGTCCATTTTGTTGCATGACCATATAGCGTGTGATGCCAGAAAATTATAGAAGGAAAATAAGATTTAAAATCACTGAATAGGCAAAATGTTTAGAGGTTCAACATCAATGTTTTTCTATCAAAATTGGCAATATTGCAACTTTTTGACAAACTATCTAATTCTACCCATGTATACTGGTGAAGTACAAAGCATAGTAATCTCTTTTAGCCAATATCCAAACCTAAATATCCATGCCAAACATCTTGTGGACATGATTTTTGTGCAATGGAAAGAAAATACTTCAAAATCTCATCTTTAAAACGAGACCAAAATCATACAAAATCAGCAATTCTAAGGATCAAAATCAAACAGTCCTATGCATTGCTCATTATGCATGCACTAATTGTTTATTAATACGTATGAATAAATAGAAACGAATAAATGAGCACTGCGAATTGACTGAAAATCATCTGAGGGTTATTCAGTGAAGTGCTCTTTAACATATCAAAATAAAAAGACAGCAACAACAAACGCAACAAAAGCTAAAACAAATATACTCCAAAGAAATACAACATTTAAAGTCATATCTCACCAATAGTGTCATTCAATGACTGGATATGACTTTTTATTGCATCATTTTCGGCAAGATCAATCTGAATCCCTCCTTGATGACCAGACGGATATACCCCTCCATCTTGAATGGTTTGTGCCAGGGTGGATAGTCTTTCCTCCAGTCTCCTCTTTTCAACCTTTATTTCCCTGCACTCTTTCTCTAGGGACTTGACATATTCTATGGTAGAAATGAAGACAACTCATTCTCAACATTTTGTGATAGTTCTAAAATAAACTTCAATGAAGTACATTCCTGAATCAATACCTCTCTTTTACAAATATTTTCAAGTCTTTATTTCAATTCATTTATTTATTTATTTATTTATTTATTTCTGACATTTATACAGGGTAGCACATTTTCACCACTAGTGGTCTTCTATGAGGCCCTGTTTGGTAACAACAAAATACAAGCCAATAGCAATCATGAATATAAATTCATAACAGTAACAGAACAAAACACAGAAGAAAATAGGTATATACATGTATACATATTCTTTGGTATCCTCGTAATAAATGTGGAATGTTGCATATTTGTAATATCATATAACATGTATAGATGGTAATCTGTTTTTAAATCAGGTGAAAAATGATAAATTGCTTTTCAGACATTTTTACTTCTAAACTAGCCTCATATAGTTTCTGAAGGTCATAAACAAAGTAGAAAGATGATTTTGGCTCAACATAGATCCACACTTGAGATACAAAAAGTTTTATATACATATTTACATAGCATATATTACAATGGATTCCTAGTTAACTAATAAACGTTGATTGGAACTAATAAAGCATTTGACGGATTTATAATTATATTATTATTCTGCCACTTTCTGGTAATCTATGTATATATATATATATATATATATATATATACAGGTGTATATATATATTTTTTTCTTTTTCTTTCAAGTCAATATATTTACATGTTACAAAAATTATGTTTGTCATTTTTTTGAGGATCCACATTTTACAAGCTCTGCTTTTCAGTGGATCCCTCCATTTCCACAGGGTTATCTTGAAAAATCTTTTAAAAACCATTGTACTGGATATCTATGTATACTTTCTATCTCACAATTCTAAACCATGTAAAATGTATTATATTATTGAATATTGAATTGTATACTGATTTCTTGTCAAAATTACTGTTCTGTTGGAAATGAAAAAATAAACTGAAACGGAAACTAAACTGAATGTATTTTAAGTTAAATACTAATGAACATATCAATCATCCGTACTGATAACAAATGATGTAATTCATGCAATCTGAAATGCTTCATGTCATCCTACATTATAGGAACTATGAAGCAAAGTCAATCAATGGATGGACTTTGGATATGAATACTACAAGTACAGTTGTATTGTAAACACATCATAAATCAAAGATGTGATTCATACAAGAAAAATGTGTTTAAAAGGAGTTGAAGCATTGCATCAGGCAGAATAAGCTCCTCTCTCCTGATGAAAAGGGGATGTGCTGACAATTCATATTCATAGAAACAGAGAAGAGTGTGGAAATTCCAAATATACATATTTTGTACTACGTGTCATTGAGAAAGAAAAAGGTTAATCTGCCTTTAAGCTAGGCAAAATCCATCCATATGATTCAATAAAGCTATTCAAATATGCTACAAAAATACTAAAAATGTAAAACGGGAACAACATTACCTGCTATAAAGGATAACATCTTATGTTCTATCAAAATAATTCATTTGTGAATGGGAACACAGTAATCACAATAGTCAAAATGAGAGAATGATCTACCTTCAGTAAAGGGAGCTTGTTGCTCATCCTTTGTGCTTTCCCCTCTAGGTATGATGGACCCATCTTCTCTCTTATTGGCGTTCACTCCATCTTTGTTCATTCTGTCCACATGGCTTTCCATCTCTTCCATCTCTCTTTTCATATCCTTGATGACTGCGATGAGAGATTCGTTCTGGGCCTGAAGCTCCTCAATCTGCCTGGACTCCAAGTGGGTGTCCTCCGTGCCAGTATCTCGACTCTGATTAAGAAAACAACAGACCATTTTCGTAATGTAATCAAATTTAATGCTCAAATCTTTGTCAAGTGCCTCGTTAAAAATGATTACATTCACCTGTTTTTAATATTGGTATTTCAATAGTTGGAATGCAAATTGCCTACATTACGTGCTGTTAGGTAGGACAAGCCATAATGTTTGTCCTACCTAGCAACAATTAACATGCAATCCACATTCTAACTATCGAAATACAATTATTTGTTAACCGGTAAATGAAATACTTTGTAACGAGGCACTTAACAAAGTTTTGTGCATTAAATTTGAATTCAGTAGAAAATGGTCTCTTGCATGGCCATCATCTTCTTGGAAGAGGGGGTGGGGCAGGGGTGGGGGGGTCCTCCCTTCTTCATCCATATTCTAAGAGGAGGGCAACAGTCTAAATGCCACCCCAACATTTGTGACCGATCCAACTTTTACGAAATAGATCAGAAACTATCACCTCCCTTCTGTGTGTCCGTTTCCTGATCTCTCACTCTGTGTGTCTCTGTCTTTCCCTCCCCCTTTCTTTTAGGTGACATAGATGTACACAGTAACAGGTAATAAAATGAGTTAAACAAAAATTGTATTAAACTCCAACTAGTAATACAAGAAATACTGTTATTTTACCATGAATGCTCACTATTAAAGTGCAATACGATCTCACTCAATCTGTAGCTTGTCCTTCTCACAGGGTAAAAGAGCCTGGCTAGTGGTGTATTAAACTCAAACATGTGCTCTTTGTTATGTAAAAGTTCTCTTTAATTTATGTTTCTTAACCTATCTTTAATATTTGTTTTCCTTATCATAAGTAGAAAATATACCATGCATACCGTAAAATATAATGCTATACGACATGCATACTTATACAAGCCTAGACTTGGCTTTTGAATGCCTGTCATTTTCCAATTATTTTATCTCATTACTTTTATTAGCATGTTTGTTAATTGTTTGTTTTAGCTTTGTTTTATTATATCCATTTCTTTTGGTATATAATTTGTATCTGTTAATTTTGTGTACCTTTTAACATTTCTGTCTAGTTTGTATACGTTTTATTGAGAAATTTGAAATAAAGAAGAATTGAAATGAATTGAATGATTGAACACAGATAAGAGACATCGGTGTTTCATAATGATGGATAATTAAACTCACTGGAATCATATCTCTGTCAATCTTTAGCTTGTGTTTTCTCAACGTGGCTACAGCTTGGTCCCTGTCTCTCGCTAAGACTCTGTTCAAATCATCTCTTTGCTGGAGCTCCCTCTCTAGTTCCCTAGTCAGTGCAACAGCCTGTAAACAAAATAGTATGATATCATGAGAAGGAAAAGTAGGAACAAAACAACAGATACTTGGTCTTAATAATGGACGGGCAACAATTTTGAGCTTGGCATACACTATTTGAGGCATATCAAAATCAAAGTTGCATTTGTTCCCGTCTATACACACAACATTTTATGCTTTGCACTGGACAGTCTTTATCATTAAAATGTGTATTGAGGGAACCTGAACTTACAGATCATCTGACTATAAAGACCACTTTTCTAGTCTCACATGAGTGGCTTTTATACAGGTATCACTTCACAATCACAATTTACAAATGATCACAAATCACACATCATGTATGTTAAAACATGCAGAATCAAAGTATACGTTGATGTCTGGAACTAAAAATATGAACTGTAAAAGTTGCTGATTTAAAAAGTAAGTAAAACTAGGCTCACTTCATCTCTTGACTTAGTAAGTCTAGCAATTAGATCCTCAGATTTGGCATACTGGTTTCTCTCTGCATCCTCGTATCTCCTCTGCCAGTCCAGCTCCAGCTGAGCCTTGGTGCGCTCCATGTTCTGTTCCTTCTCTGCAGCCAGAACTAGCTCCTTCTGGTATCTTAGTTTTTCAAAAATAACATAAAATAATGAGAGCAGTTATAACTGGAGTAAGGGCATTAGGTGACGTGCCAAATTCAGAACATTACCCAAATGTCACAAAATACTTCATGTTGTATGAATGTTTTTATATAACAATGGTGGGGTGGCATTATTTTCTCCTTGCTTATAAAATAAGAAAATCTTGTTGAAAATATTTCTTCTGAATTAGAGTAGATAAAATTAAACCTTTCTGCTTATGTTAGTACACACCCAAATCCTAGAAAGCAAATTGATAAGAATAATAACTCATAGGAATTTGTTCAGCTATGCTTATGAAACTGCAGATTTACATGTTACTCTACTAATGGAAGTGAAGTCTTGTTAAGAAAATGAGGAGTTTCTTATTGAGATCCCCAAATGAATTAAAGATCCATTCTCGCTTCAATTGGTAAAGAATCAAAGACACACATTCAGGTTAGTGATGAGTACACTACATGGTGAATTGCTGTTTGGTCTACAACGGTGTCAACCAGTTCGTCAACTACCCAATTGGTCTATTCCCATGGGGTCTACACCTAGTCCATCTAATAAGGTCTAATAATGATTTGATGATGATTATTATTTATTAATATATAAATTAGACCATATGGATAGTAGACAAACTGGAAATTAGACCAACTGGAAATAAGACTAAATGAGCAATAGACCAAATAGGTAGTAGACTAATTGATAGTAGACCAAATGACTATTAGCCTAAATTGTCATTAAACCAAATGATAAGTACACAAAATGAATATTAGACCATGTGGATAGTAGAAGGGCTGGGTGTAGACCATATGGGAATAAACCAATTGGGTAGTCGACGAAATGGTTGTAGACCAAACGGCAATAAAGCCATTACATTACCTCTCTATGTCATCCTTGCGGCATTCTAGTTCTGTCCTGAGTTTGCCTTCTCTGTCTCGCAGGGACTCAATCACCAGGTCTTTCGACACCAAGTCTTTGGATACTTTGGAAACTTGACCATCAAGTTGATTCCTTAGTTCTCTGGACTCTTGCTGATGTCTGTAAAAATAACAAAAAGTTCAGACACCTTGGTAACAGCTATACTCTTGCACAGAGAGATATAATATGCAATGGTAATATGCAATGACACAATTGAATTGCCATCTTTCACAAGAATGTAAAGCAAGCAGACAATGATACTGGTGAAGTAAATTTCATTCTGCCATGTTAGGGCAAAGCTATGAAACCCCACATTAAATATGGTTGCCTGTGGATGATGTAATCACTATATCATTCTGAGAGCTCAGGCTAACCATACAAAGTCTTCAGTGGAGTCTATATTTGCATTACATCAATCTAGTATCACAATCATCATTAGAATTTAGCCATTACTTCAAACAAACACACTTTCAACAACTGTATAATATGGAAGGAATGTTATAATAAAATTAATACTGTCCTGATATGTTCACACAAAATTGCAAGTACATTTACATATATACAAAAGAGGGGGAAATATATTAAATACTCCATAACTTAACAATTTTAAAACAATCATGAATGAATTAGCTTCTTGTTGAACTGTGTGAGACAGGAAGTTTTTGCGATGAGGTTTTGATTATAGAATAGTCATTCAAATATGAGAGTGCAAAGGGTTAGCCTATCTTCTTGAGTCTTTTATCATAGGTTGGCAAGGTATTTAACAAAATTTTACAACTTCCTGAGATTTTAACTCGCCTTTCAACAAGCATTTCTTTATCCTTCAATGCATCCTGGTGCTCCCATGTCTCCCTCCTGCTCTCCACCTCCTTGGCCTCCAGGGCTCCTTCCAGTCTCCTGATCTCCTCCTGGAGCTTCCTCTCTGCCTCCACCTGGGTCTCCTTCAAGCCCACCACAGCAGTCTCCTTCTCCCTGGCATAGCGGTCCAGCTCCTTGTGTCTGACATGGAGAATCACAATTATAATGAACAATAACAACAACAATAATAATAATAATAATAATAATAATAATAATAATAATAATAATAATAATAATAATAATAATAATAATAATAATTTATTTTATTTTAATTATTTATTTATTAGTCTTGTTTTAGTAGGGTGACTCCATCAGTAGTTACAAATACTGTTTTCCATGGAGGCCCTACAATAATAAAAATAATAATTATGATAACAACAATATATAATAAAATACTCTGTTTTGAACAGTAGTTTCATAACTTTATACAGACAATAGCACTTTTTAAATTACCCAGGTCATTGCAATTGATTACAATTACAAACTCCACTCTCCACACTCCACAATCTTTCCCTTGTCCTAACAATGTTCATGTACTATTCAACAATAATAATGGATTTCATTTAAACAAAAAAATGCCACCTATGCAAGCATTGAAAATGCAACCAACAAACAAAACAGAACATACAAACACATAGTACAATTTAAATAAATGAGGCAATGTTTATACAGATAACAACTAAATTATTCATACCCATGCAAAGTTTTTTAATATTTTAAGTATGTGAAAAATTTATTTGTCATGATTTGAGAATGTGACATATTAAAGCTTACATCTAAAAGTATTCAACAAAAGACCTAATTCAACCAGTTCACCTTTCATTCTCTAATTACAATTAAAAAAAACAAAACAAAAAAAACAAATTTTTTTACAAGGGGCATGAATAACTTTAAATAGTTGTTAAATGTACATACCGGGTAGCCCTTTTTCTATAAATGATCAATATTGACTCACTTTCTGTTGAATTCCTCCTCGGCTCTCTCTACTGCTTGCTGTGTGTGTAGCAACTGAGACTCAAGCTCTGCAATTCTGAGGTCACATACATCATGAAAATAGAGAATTAGGACATGACAAGAATTATTTAGGAATATTTAATCACTAATCTTTAACAAGATCTTACTCCTGTCTACCAATAATTTCATATACAAGTGTACTGCATAATCCCATATCTACAGCATTATTGAAGACTACAGTGTAAGAATCTCATATAATTTTGTTGTGTCATTGTTTGACTCGACACTGACTCAAAACCCTCCAGTATTTGTCAATACTGGTTAATTAAATTTTATTTGGTCTGTTGTCAGTCTGGTGCAGGTCTTGTTGTATGACTGGGGTATTAGGACTGTTCAGTTAGTGAACTGAGTTACACTTTAGTAGAAAGTATGTTCATGGTATTAACAAAACATTACATTACCAGGTGTAAAGATTACTTGTTGATACATTTTTATTTTTGGCGTGTATCTCACTAAAATTCTATTAAAAAAAAAATTGAGAGAAAAAATGCAGCTACAGCAGCAACCAGCATAAAGGGAAAGTTTTGCTGGCTCAGGCCAGGCTGTTGGGCATGGTTTCCGAACAAGCTTGAATGTGCAGCATAGCTGAACAAGTTTGGAGACTCTAAAAACAAGGTGAAGAAGGCAAATAATTTTTACTATGCTTCCTCCAAATGCTGATATCGGGACAATTTTGTACCGACATGTCAACAGAAAAAAAAATCGATACAGAATTCAAGTTTGTTTACCTTGCATCTTTCATGCCTCGGAGGTCACTCAGCTCCCATTCTGTCTGTTTGAGTTTCTTTTTGAGGTCGTCCATCTTGGTGTCACTATTCTTGAGCTCTGTAGAGGTCTGTTGACTGGCCCCTCTCACCAGGTCCAATTCCCTGCTCAATAGCTTGGCCTATATTGCATATTAGAACACAGACAAAGCATTGTATTGTTAAAAAGAAAGAAAAAGCTTAGTAGTTTGCCTTTGCCAAAGACATAGAAATCAATAAAAACAATTCTATCAAAACTGGTTTATGATGGTACAATTTTACCTAGTTTGTACTCTATGAATATGAAGTTTTAATTTGTTTACCAAGTTTGGTGCTAAAGGATCTAAAGTTTCTATCTCAAATTTTAAACTGGTATAGAATATGTTTGGATCATAGCTTTATCCTAGCAAAATGGTACATTTGTGATGAAGGGACATTGTTTAAATATCAAGATTAACAACAAAAACATAAACATTTAAACATGTATTGGTGACACTTATGTGCCTCCGCATAGTAAGGATTAGGCAGGTGGTTTAAATTCAGCCAAAATAGTGTGAAGCTTGCTAGCTCATCTCATATGTCCTTACCTTCATTTCATGTGCAAGCACCGTTGAGCTCAGCTCATCGATCTTGGTCCTATACTCCTTCTCTCTCCTCCTGGAGGCATCGTCAAACCCAGCTGACATCTCCCTGCGCTGAATCTCAAGCTCCTCCTCAACCTCACCGATCCTCCGCTTCATGTCACGCCTCAGTGCCTCCAACTCATCTCGCTCTGTCTGCAGCTCAGCATCTTTAGAACTGAGCATGGATAACATTATACTATTTAATTGAATGCAGTTAGAAAATGTAAGGTGGTGTGGTAGAGTTTCAGCAGAGCACTGTTTGTTGTTTTTTCTTCCTTCAAGAATTGCTCCATCTGAAAATTTAGATTTCTAGTTGCCAATGAATAATTTATAAAAACAAAAAAATGAGGCTATGGAAGCTACATGTGTGGAGCACTGACTTGTTTGCTAAAGAATGATTACATATGACTACATATATACACCATTCAATTACACTACAGGATAAAGTAAAGACATTAGATATTGCAAGGAAAGTACCTTCAAAGAAGGCTTACTAAGGTCTAGAGTTTATGTTCAAACATTGGCTTTAATATATATTGCCAACATACTGTACCTCTTACAAACCTGAAATAATATATCTTCTAATACAAATTTTTGAAGATTTTATAAAACTATTTTCAGGAGAGAAACAATTCTCAAATATATATATTTTGTTGGTAACCACTCTTTGGGTCGCTTTAGTTTAAAGTGATCGGTCCATTTCACTGAGAATGAAATACTTACATCTTGTATTGCTCCACATCAGCCTGTTTCTCCCTGACCCTCTGTTGATAGTGCCTCTGGAGATCCTCCATAGACCTTTCATCCTGAGCCCTTCTCGTCTTTAGCTCATCGATCTGAATCTTGAGCTGGCTGACTGCTGCCTCTCTGGACTGCAATCTGGCCCTTACTTGCTCCTGGGTCACCTCAAGCCTTCAAATTAATAATATCAAACATCAGTAACAGAACAATCTGTCTGTTCAAGACAATTTGTGGCAAGTTTGGTATCTCAAGTATTCTTAGTGCCAAAGTTCTGAAGCTAAATGTATAGGAAGGGTCGCTGAATCAACGTCCACACGAATATAAGTCAGACCTTCAACAAATTCAATATTTATTACAAGAGGTAAATATCAAAATAGTCTTTTGACACTGATCTCCGATCTAAAGAGAAAACATCAAGCTACATGTATATACACGTAGGGCCTACGGTGTGTACCATATTTACCCACTACAAAAGCTATGGTTAACATATTGAAATTTGCTAAGTTTCAAGAGAGATGCATTTATCCATTTATTTTAAGTAAGGCATCTGCTATACAGCACTGTTATCGCTACTTCTGACATAGCAGTTCAAAAATGCATTCTCGATCTAGAGTTACAGGAAGCACATTGTATATTTGTTACTGTGTTTTACCATAGTCCATACATAATTAGTAATTACCGATCTAATTCCTGATCCCTCTCTGCAAGAAGCTTCAGATTGAATTTAAAATCTTCTTTGAGTGTCTGAAACTTCTCTTGCTGCTCCTTCAAGATCTTGTCTTTCTCCCGGATATGATCCTCCAGACTGTGGGCATGCATCGCCTGAAGGTGGCGCCATTCCTGCTCCTTCTCGGCTGCCAGTTGTGCAAAGGAGGCATCCTCAAGATTGGTCACATTATCTGCACGTTGCTGTGCCATGGGTGGTAATCTTTACTGCAGTTCAGTCACATTGTTGAACCTGTACATGAAAGAGAGGCAGTAATACACTTTTGCACCAGGTGTGCTTCATTCTGTCACATGCAAGTTATGTGTATAGTCTATGGTGTAGTAATGAGGAACCAATGTGTGATGGAATGAACCATGCCCGGTGGTGATGTGAAAGTACACAAGCACCATAAGAGATAATAATTTCAATATTTTTAATTTTCAAATTAGATCTAGTTCTGACATTAAAAAAAAGATTCCAACTTGATTTCCCTTTTAAAAAAACTAATAAATCCTACTAGACTCACTGCACAATCAAATATGCATAAGATCTACCTTCATCTCTATATTAAAAATACATATTTGATTGGTACAAGTGGTTGCTTGCAAATAGATCTAGACCTAAACATAGAATTCTCAAGACTTTCCAGTGGGATTGATATTACAAATGTTGATTAATGTCTTTATCCCATCACATGTCATAATACCTATACACTGCACCTCTATATTATTGTCTTTCATCCCATCAGCTATCATATACCTGTAGGCCTATGTTACATTTTTTTGTTTTTCTTTATTTCCTTAATTTTTATTTTTTGTCTTTGGTTTTGTTGGTTTTGTTTATTACCATGATCTCTATTTTCAACTAAGTTCCCTATACATTGTAATAACCCAAGTTCAAGAGGTATTGTATTTTCATGATAACGTTGAAATAAACATATACATATATGCAGTGGGGAAAGCCTTATTATCTTATATACTATATAAGAACATAGCATATTTTCATAAAATGATCGTAAATATGAAAAAGCAAACAGCAATTGATGCTGAACTCAATCTAATTTAAATTGTTTGAATTAAATTTTGACCCTGTAGGCTGTATTGTATAAGCTTTCTATGATCAGGAAACAGAGTACAGACCCTGTAGAATGGCCCTCTAGTATAAGTCTTAAGACTTAAGACTTACTGGGCATCATCATACGTGTAGACTGTAGGAAATTCGGGTAATATTATATAAAAGAAGGATAAACCCCATGTTTATGACTATGTGAATGTGAATGTGTACAAAGATAGCTGGGGGTTTCTAAAAGTGTGTATGGTCCATTTTGCCAGCCATAGTCTATCCAATAAATGACATGTGATGGCGCCGCACATCGAGTAGAAATGAAATGACATAGTCAGACTCAGAGATATGACACTGACACTGACAGGGATGGTCAACGGTTGGTCGGAGGTGTCATAAGACATTTATAAGACATAACCATTGGCATTAACTGGTATTACCCTTAGACTTGGTAAGCTGGGGCCCGTTTCATGAAACCAACTCCATGACAGTCATATCTGTGTCGGAGACCTACGGAGATATCAGGAAGTGGATAAACTGTTTCACAAATGACAGACACATACCGGTGTGTTGGCTCAGTCAGTAGAGCGTCCGCCTCACAACCAGGAGGTCGTAGGTTCGAACCCCGGCCGCGTCATACCAAAAGACGTTAAAAGATGGGAGTCGCTGCTACCTTGTTTGGCGTTCAACAATAAGGGATAGAGCAATGTCGATCTGGCGCTGCTCAGTGGCTGCCGGGCTCACGATCAATTGGGCACAAAGAATTTCCATTTTCGGTTTAATAAAATTTGAAGTGGACTATAAAAGATTATTATTATTATTATGATATCGATACTATCAGCTAAAGAACATAGTCTTTGTCACGATCCATTAGATTTATCCCGAATAACCTAAAACAAGTCTTGGGGCTAAAATTGTTCAAAAAGAAATATATATATATATATATATATATACATATTCTCCTAAAATAAATAAAAAATAGCGCAATTATCAAACGATTTGCATATTTTTGGAAAGATTTTTAAATTAAAGGAAAATCCAGTGAGTGTTTTTTTCGACAGTCGAGTCAAAAGTTAGTTGAAGGATACCGACACCGTAATGTGATAGTTTATCAATACGTACTGTTTTTTTTTACTGTGACAAGGAATTTTAGGAAAAATACCTTTTTTCAGCCAATTTTATTCTAGGGTCTCGTAAACACTCGTTATCTAATTGATTCAATATTTAAAATATAATTTGGAAGAACTTATTAGAGAGAAAATAATAATGCACATAAGCCCTAAAGGTATGATGGTATCCTATTGAAAGACTATCAATCGACTATGGACAACGGTGTGTAACATTTTTATCTATTTTATTTATATGTTATCATTTTTGCAATTTAATTTAGATCAGTGGAAGGAAGTACGTAGATTGAAACTAATTCAAATTGATTTAATGTTCATATTCAGCTTTTTAAATTTCTGTATATTTTGTATTATCACTCTTTTTAATTTCATCTCCATGTTTCTCTGATCTGACATAACACTATGTTGTGCATTTATGAATATCATATAGGTGAATAAATGTTTGGACTTCAAAGAAATCATTGTTCATCGCATTTTCTTGAGGGGGGGGGGTTAGCTTCAACAGGATATAGTGAAGTACGTTGGGTACAAAAAGAAAGATGAGAGAGAGAGAGAGAGAACATGGGCATAGAGTTAGAGAAAGAAAATTGTAACAGATCGAGTGTGTATGTGAGTGGGTGAGAGAGAGACAGACAGACAGACAGATCTAGAGATAGTGACAGATGAGAGTCTTGAGAGATAATTGAGAGGGGAGAAGTGGGGGGGAGAATTGACGGAGAGAGAGAGATGGATTAGAAATCATTAGTGAATATATTTTTCGCAGAATGTAACTTGATTTTATTCTTTTTTCCAAAAAATTTCTTTGAGTCTTTAATTGAAATTACTGCACAATCATCGTTACATAACGATATGATTTATATTCGATAGATCTGAGAAGATATAAACTTTATCTATTAATAATAAATCATATTCTCACAATCCCTTCATGAAAAGAGGTAAGAACAATTTATTTCAACTTTATGGGGAACATGATAGAAACACAATCAACCTAATTACCTAAATAAAGATAAGAAAATAAATTTGTCCAAATATTTCCATCGGTTTTTATTATGCAAGTCGTAAAATTAAGCAGCATATCAAAAAAAGCTACACAACCAATCAAAATGCAAGAATTAGTATGGCCCGTTTCTTTTATTAATAATATAAACAAAATCTGTATTATAGGTTTTTGAAATATAGAGGAATCATTGGAAAAATATCATCATCCATAAGCCTACACGTACAGGGCTAATTTGGTTCCAACCCCCCACCCCCCCCCCATGAATAAAAACAGATAGCCAATGAAATATGACTAATTAGGCAATGAGGATGTCACCTGACCTATCAAATATTATTGGAACTAAAATGACAGACAAGTGAATAGCATGAGCCTCATGGTATTGGTAGATCAATGCTAAGGCTGGATTCATGCTTTATACAGAATGAGCATCCCAGAGAATGATGTATTGAACTCATCTATATTTTTCTCAAAATGATATTGAAACTAATCGTACATTTCGCGGCCTATAGAATAGCAACAAACTGAGTTGTGGTGGCGCTTTCCAGCAATTAAAAAAGATATGACGCCGGGTTCGGAGGAGTGACAACTCGCTTGTCGCGGAAGTTGTCACTCATCTTGGCAAAGGCGGTTTTGTGAAACACTTAGAGTTAGAGGACAAGTTGAGCAACAGTGTTGAGATGTCGTTGATCTTGTGAGATGTAGTTGATCTTGTAAGTTGTAGTAGTTGTACTTGTACTTGTACTATGATGGTTCCGAGAAACGACCCCTGCTGAGCCTGAGGATGTACGACTACGATGCATGTTGTCCTTGATTTTGGAAAAGATGGCTGTGTGAAATGCGTAGTGGACAAAGAGCTTACTAGCGCTGATTTAATCAAGAAGTCAGACTTGTGACGGTTTGGAGAAACAGGCCCCTGGACATCGACCCTCAGAATTCAGAACGCCAAACCCGCCAAACCGAAGAGAGCGGCTCTCCAGGTCAGGCGCCGCGCTGCGGCATTCACCTTGCCAGGCAAGCTCAGCTAGGCCGTTGGGGTCGGCCGGGGCCCACGACAACAACCGGTGCGTAGAAAGAGTAGGCAACAACAGAACTCAACAAGCAGGAACTGTCACTGTACTGTCCCCTTCATTTAAACATACACATTCAGTAAGTGGCATGATAAATAAACTTACAAAGTATAAAAGATACGGTATTAGAACAGTTGTTCATTTCAACAATAACAATTTACACAACATACAAAGAAAAACTCACTTGCTTCGCCGAATTGAATTAACCGCTACTACGTGGTTGAAGATGGTCGACGAATTAAAGCCAATTTAAAAATAGTATGGTAGCTGTGACTGCTCCTTATTTACACTGGAACCACTGATCACGACG
This sequence comes from Mesocentrotus franciscanus, assembly GCA_037976565.1. Classification (NCBI taxonomy): domain Eukaryota; kingdom Metazoa; phylum Echinodermata; class Echinoidea; order Camarodonta; family Strongylocentrotidae; genus Mesocentrotus; species Mesocentrotus franciscanus. The sequence goes on from CP137673.1 coordinate 15,053,773, forward strand.
ATTTTTTTTTTTCTTTTCGTAGAGATCAGTGGTTGGGACCACTGATGAAAAGTAATAATTGTGATTTTAGAGTAAATGAGACCTTTGATTTAAACAAGAGAAAGAAGAGATAAAGAAGAAGAAAAAAACAACCAACAAACCAAACAGTATTCATTTTTGGCCACTGTAATTTTAGGTACTCATGTCCGGCATTTTCTCTTCTGTTTTTAGTGAGATTTTCTGTTTCTATACACTTCTTTCCCATTTTACCTAGTACATCTATCTCTATTTTGTTTGAATTCCTCTTATTGCACTTTTAAGTGCTCAAAGGGGTATGTGGTTGGCAAATATCTGCTGCTCTTTCTGTTTCATTATCTGACACGCTTACTCTCTCTACTTGGTTCATGTTCATTCCATGATGAAATGTCAACACATATTTTGACCAATATCACATTCTCTGCCCTTATACTTTTTTTTCTTTTGCCATCTAACCCCCCACCCCCTCTCTCTCTCTTTCTCTCTCTTGTCATGTTCCCATTTAGTACCTGTTTTATTATCATTTGACTATCTTCCCCACTCTCTCTCCCCTTTATCAATCAGACATTCTCTTTTTTCCGCTCACTCATTTTTGTTTTAACTCTTTGCCCGCTACGTTCGACTAGCGGAACATACAGCGGGCTGCCAACTTCGACTCAAGTCACATTTCTTTCACAATACACACGGAACGCATTTAATTCTATTGTACGCACACACACACATAGTAACGCGTGCTTCGCATTGTATACACATCACACTTCATTGCACCGCTGCAGACATTGTTTACATTGAACTAACTCAGGACATAAACCTCCATAACAAAGTATTAGATATAAGAGGTATAGAATACCCTTCTAAACGAAAACTTGGATACAAAATGTATAGTTGATAATCTCAAAATTTATGATAATATACATTACAAAAATGATACCATTGGCAAGACTATTAATTTCTATACAATATTGCTACACAAAGTTTTTCATTACAGTACACCAATCAAAAGTTATTGCGAGTGGAATAAGCATAGTCCATGCAGAACCCCTCCTAAGGTGGCACCCTAAAAACAATGTGGCACAGGGGGGATTGTGTACGTGGCGGGCAAAGAGTTAAATCGAGCCCCAGACTTCATCCCAGAAATAAGTTGACCCATTTCCATACCCCTTATTAGACATGAAATATCTGTATTTTGTACAATGTTTTATAAATAATAAACAAAAAAAGAATCGAGAAGTACACATGATTTTTCTATACATTTATTAGTACTGTTTCATCAGAAACGTTCCTCTTCAAAAGTAACATTTCATATTTGAGGCACTTGCAGCAACACTGGATGAAAAACAGATAAACTATCCCTCTTGAAAAAAGAAAACTTTACTTCATTTGCAGCTTGACTAATTACATCGCCATACAATGTAATAGGATGAGATCTATATCAAATTTAAGGTTTGGGCAATACTATGGTTTAAAACAATAATGCAATGCAAAGAAGAGAAACTTTCAAATAGCCTTTAAGTAAACCCAAAAATATGATTCATCCTGCAGATATATAGGTAGTCCAAAAAAAAATCAAATAAAGTGCTCTCTCTACAAATTCTTCATAAGCTTTAAATGCAATCATGAGGATGGAACATTGCCTCTGAATTACACACTGAAAAAAAAAATCCTAGACATTTCAAAGTTAGCAAATATTGCAAGTATCAGTAGAGGTCCTTTCTTCCTTGCCATTACAATTATCACCTACACTATACATGCAGGGGTTTTCAAGAAGATAGGGGATGCACAGGCCTTCAAGATATTTCAGAACAAATTCTTTTAGGGGAAAAGCGAAGAAAATCAGCAAATCTTTTAAAAATCTTTCTAAAACTAATAACTGCTCTGTTTTTCTTTGGTATTTATTCATTCTTACTTGCATCCAGAAAGTGAATACTGATAATGGTAAGTTCTCATTGATTTTAACTTTTAAAAAAATTTTCTAATCAGCTAAATATACAGAACAACTGTCTCTTGAATCAATACTTAATAAGTGGCTAATTTACAGGCGCATATATACAATGTCATTTATTATTGGGAATGATATAACTTGTATTCAACATCGATTAGGACTCCCAGCAAGAATTATTGATGGTTATATTGATGGTTAAAGCACCATAAAAGTGACAGAGTGAATTCATGACAAGTCTTTTCTCTCATGAGGTAGAAGTTATAGGTGAACCAAATATTGAATGGACTGCCTACATTTAAGAATACTAATAAATCCAACCTCCTATCCCCCAAATGTCCAAATCTGCATTCAAGGTGTCATATTTGAGTGGTTTAATCACTTAAATGGAATGGTTCGTACCCTGGCATGGCACTTATGCAAAGCATTTTATCTAGATTGGTCCTGTCCACCCAGGTGGGTAGGATGTGAACATTATTGTGGTTGGATTAGCATGTTTACGCCCGTAAAAAGATGACTGGATGGAATGTTTCCCAGGGAGTGGAGTATGTGCGCTATGATGTGCAGTAATTGAATCTAGTGACTGTGGTAATGATAAAGCGCTTTAATCAGTTAATGTTTAAGCGCTATATAAGAAACTGGTATTATTATCATATTATTATTAATATCAATATGTCCTATGGCACATCACAATGAACATACTTTGGCACAACATTGATCTACATTCGACACTCTCAACCCAGGTGAAGTAAATGAGTAAGTGGGAGAAAAAAAATCCTTTAATGACTGAGCACCTTATCATGAAAGCCCTGCTAAAGCCATTGTAACAACAGTATTCAGCACTTTGTCTCCTGTGGAAAAGGTGCCTTATGATTCTAACTATTGTCATCATACTTATTGTAACTATTATCATACAATAACAACAGATGAATTATTACAATCTCTGAATGTGCAATATTTACACACAGAGCATTATTAGGTTGGCATGCACTACATAGCAGCATCATAATAATCATGATTATCAAATAGGGTAACATTGCCATAGAAAAAAAAGGTGATAATATCACACATTCCTTCATTTCTTTTTAGGGGTCTCCCCTTCCCCATCTCCAGTGCTCTTCCTCTTTTTAGATGGTCCAGTCTTGCTCGCTAGTAGAGATGGATCCAGCTTACAGGCCATGTAGTGGGTCCATAGGGCCAGTTCCACTTTATGTGGGGTCCACTCTCCAGAGGGATCTGGACAGGAAGAAATACAAATGTTGAATACATGGATGTTTGAGGATTGCTTTACCTGACTGCTAAGAAAGCATGTATATATATGCTTGTAAGTAAGCAACCAGGGGACTGACAGCTTTAAGTCCTCTCAGAGGGACTTGGTAATGAGGATTAAAGACTTACCAAAGGGCACAAGCGCATTGACTTGGTTTTTAACCTTGAAACTCCTGGTTACAAGACCACTGAGCACTAACACTGAGCCATCACGCCTTCTCAATCTCATTGTTGTAATTGAATACTTGGCTGGGGTTCAAACCAGCTGTACATTTAAAGGACTCTGAAAAGGTTCAAGACTTTAGATTGGATTTGATATCGTCTAATGAGATTCATCATGATATTGTCTGTTGCAAGCCATAAGGATGTTAACTCAGATGCGTGTACACCAAATTATGCCCTTCTGGCTCTCAAGAAACAATTGTATTCAATACAAGACTCAGACCCAAGATATTATACAGTCCAGGGCAATGAAGAATATTATTCAGGTGAAATACTTGCATTAGCACTTAATGTAAATTACTACTTTCATCAGTGATGTTTTGTTTAATATGGTTAGTTGTGGTGAGGGAACACTGTAAGAAGAGATGCTATACCCGCAAGCCAAGTGCAGTGAATAAAAAGCACTCTGCATCATTTGCCAAAAGGTGTTTTTTTTTGTTGGTCTAGATTTTGGCATAACTGCAGAATACCTCACCAAGCATCAACACAATGTATAAGGGTTAGGGTTAGAGTTAGGGTTGGGATTAGGGTAAGGATTAAGTTTGGGTTGGGTTCAGGTTAAGGTCTTAGGGTCAGTGTTAGGGTATGGATTGCTTGAATGGTGGGGGTATTCTTCTTCCAAAACTTGTATCAATATTATCACCAACACAACACACAAATTACCTTCTTTTTTAAGTCTCTTTACACAGTCTTGAACCTCTGCATTGTATCTCTTGTAGGCAGCTTCTGTGTAAGCCAATGGGGACTGGCCTGGGATAGCTAACATACTTTCATCTGCCATGAATGGGGCATGTTCAGGCGCTCCTGCTGCTAACACAGCTGTAATGACAAAAATAATTTTTCAAAATAAACTAGATGAATTATATTATTTCGTATTCTACCATGGTTGTGAAGGCAGTTGAATTATTCCTAAATTTGGCTTTGAATGTAAGAATAACTATTCTGAAAATCAATTTTTTTTGTAAATTGAAAAGTTAACATTCCTTTTTAAATAAGAGTAAAACAAATTATATTATTACCATAGTGTGAATACTTCTAAAACCATAGATAGCATAACTATAGGATTCTAGGTTTGATATAATTACTCCTTAAACTCATAAGACAACTACAGAACTGAAGCAATCAGACAATTAATCACCCCCCCCCAAAAAAAAAAGCCCCTTGGACAATTACCTCCTACCACAATTGCTGCAGGAAAGCAACCCCTAGATAGTTAGTTGTCTGAGAAAAAGGGGATTATAGAGGACAGTTTCCTGCATGTAAGTGTTGTAAGTGACCTCGGGATATAGTTGTGTCCAAGGGGATCCAATAGCTGTCAAGACATGGAACAAAACATGTCTACTAATATTTCATACAATTACAAGCCTGAAATAAAGAGGCATCCAGAATCAGGTATTCACCTAAAAACTAGCAATCTTAACTCAGTACCTGAGGCTGTTGCTGGACCCACTGCTTTGAGGACAATCAGCTCTTTGATGGCAGCTCCTACATTGGGCAGCTTCTTAAAGGCTTGTCGGCTAGACTTCTCAACCAGGTCTGGGCTATTGGTCTGGACCATTTCAGTCAACCTGGGACGAAACTTTCCTCTCTGGTAAAAAAGAGAAAAAGGCTTCTACTACTTTTTTCTTTTTTGAATTAAAAAAAAATCTGTAGGACTTCAAAAGTCTGCTCCACAAAATCAATCTGCAGTATAATAATTTACTGGTAAGGGAATATTCTTCTTCTTTTTTTCTATTTTTACAACAAGTTTCTGCCAAATTATGAAATATATTAAAGAATATACTCACACTCAATTTCCACTTCATAAGCTTTGCCAACTCCTCATGTGTAATGTATCTTTCTTTCCTCTCTTGTATGGCCTGTGAAAGTTCTGTTTGAAACCTGAGTACATAAAGCAAACAAACAAAATTATTCTTTTCAACTCCAAGTAGCAACTTTTCTTCACCTAAAAACAAGTTGACAACCATGGAGGGGGGTGGTGGGGTTACATTTTTAGTCTTTACATATTTAAACAAAATTAATACTTATTTTAAATCTCCTTTTTTCAAACTGAGTCGAAAATAGAATTTTGTCTTATGTTTATGTTTAGAAAATGAAAAGGATGATTTTTATTTTATATAACTATAGATTCTATACTATAACTAGACCTAGTTTAGATAAACTTCAATTTCAAATGTCAGATTTTGATTAAAAAATTACATCTAGAAAAGTATAGATCTAGAAAGATATCTACAACGTACATGTACAAGCTACACCAACTTGTTTCACTTCAGATTTACATTTTTATGTCATATTAAATCACTCATATATAAAGTTCATTCATTAAAATATCTTTTTAATTCTATGGTTAAAACTTAGATATTATTAGTTCCCCTCCCCCATCTTAATTAGTTTTGCTTTCTCTTTCTATTCTCTTTTATATGTTTCTCTGGCTATAAACTAAAGACAAAGTATTAATATAATAATAATAATAATAATGTCATCTGGTAGCTGGTCATGTGTTTTACAAGATGACAACACACTTCACCATGTTCACATATACTATTACTAGCTAGACCAGTGAGACCTTGATATACAAATCTGTAGAATAAAGACCTACTATTACTATTAGACTAAATTAGACTATTTAAGTTTTGACTCTGTAGTATGAAGGGGTGACCAAAGTTCTTTTTAAACATATAATTATGTCCTTCGAATATTGTTTGTATTTTCTGAATGTTGTTTAAAAAAAAAATGGTTGAACCAATAAACCAATAAATGAAATGACTTGTCTACCTTTAGTTTTAGCTTGTGGAGTCTAAATGAAAAGTCTTAGTTTAATAAATCATAAATTTCCTTTTTCTAATTCTAAATCTTTATTCTAACTTAATTAGTTCTACTTCTAGGGTCTAGAGACTATTTCTAAATTAACCTACCACTTGTCAAGGTCCAGCAAATTCTTGCTTCCACCAGGCTTCTGGATTTTGGAGGCCTTGAGTTTCAGGACCTGGTTGTAGAGTTCAAGAACCTTGGTCCATTCTTCAGCAGAAGCCGACTTGAAGAAATCGTTCGTGACAGACATTGTGACAGAATCAGAATCAACATCCACTGCAGCTGCACTGCCACTAGTATTGCACTCGTAGCGTAGATGTCTATGGAGTATGTTACGGGACTTTATCTCTCACACTTGTACATGGTTGAGATTATCGACTACATTTAGCGACGAATTACGGGCGCCGAAGCCTAAGCTTACCCATATCATAGGCAACAAACGTGACAATTCTTCTACGGTGACCTCTAAAAAGAAAGAAAATTTATAAAGAGCTACAGTTCCATGTACATTGTCCTGCGTAATTTGTCTCTTCGACTATACCTTAATCACACACTTAAGACATGTTCGGCAAATTCATTCGCATCAGTTGAGCCAAGAAAACTAAGGAATGTCCGAAAAATCATCTTTAGCAATAGGAAGACCAGCACGAAAATGTCGGAAAGCATCTTACACGACAGTCCTCTACAAAAAACATAAAGCGAAGGAAAAAGAAAGTCAGGTAAGGATAAGAAAAACAGAAATAGCAAGGAGAAGTATAAACTCTTGCCCCATTCGTTAAGATCTGTGTATTATTGTATAGTCGAACATTTGAAGAGACAGTTCTACTTGCACTTGGAGTTGGATCTTCTAGTTCTACTTCTACAGTTCTAGTTCTAGTATTCTAGTTCATTTTTTGTCATTGGGGGTGGTAGCCGAGCTAGGTGATAATAATAAATATGACATATGCAGGGCTGTCAAATTTGGGGAACTGCTTCGAGGGAGATCAAATGCTTTTTGGGGCGCTCAACAGGGGAAGGGGTGTTTTAAATATTTTTATTTGAAGTGCTCACTACCCCCCCTCCGTTGAGCCCCCAAAAATTGCATACGATACATGGTTCATTTTACACGTTTGGCGGGAGGTTTTTTCATAAACCGGGAGATTGTGGGAGAGCGCTAGAGCGGGAGGAAGGGCATGGTGGCAGTAGTCTCCCGCTACGAGCTGGTGGCCGGTGGGACAGCGGGAGAATGAGCGTGGTGGCGATGGCGTGAGACTCCCTCCTAATGCGGGAGGGTTGACAGCCCTGCATATGATAATGATATCACCTAGCCTTAATCGGCACCCATACCTCTGCGTGGAGAGAATTGCAATTTGCTTACCTTCCACTTCCAGTTCCACGTCACGCGTCACGATCACGTGTTCCTGAAGAACATTACACAAATTTTGACCTCTCATGAGACTGAGAGTTTGCAATGTAATTGTTGGTTCTGCCAGTAACGCGAATATCTGACTTAGGACTCTGCATGTGCACAGTATCACAAAGCTCGATTTTTTCCTTGCATTCCTTAATATTAGAAGAAAAAAACAGACTTGTAGCTGTAACTCTAAATTGTTGTATTTTCTTCCCAAAAATGATGTATCCCAGAGAAGCCATTTTTTAATTGATTTGAAAGCAGTAACTTTCTTTTCTGTCACATTATTAGTTCAGTATTTTAATTTTAACTTTCTTTGCTGCATGCACACATTTTCTTGTGTAGGGAAAAATACAGATCGGGGACCTGCATGGTCCCTGCCTGAAATTTGTCAAACACAGGTTCTGCAAGACCCATATTGACTTAGGTCTAGTTTTTATCAGTGATATTGATTTGAATTTTGGTAACAGAATTATTAAGGCAAATACCATCTGATCTATTTACACTCATTTGGGCATGTAGGGAACTTGGGCATGTAGGGAATATAGTGAAGATTAAAAAAAGGTGATCCTTTCATGTCTTTTCATATATCCCAGGTAAGAGCGATCCTGAAGAAGAACCATGCTGACAGGAGTACAGAGGAGGAACAAATAATCAAACAAAACAAAAAGGTTGTCAAGATTCTTGAGAAGAGGGTGCAGCTGAGGGAGCTTAATCGTCAGAAATCACAAGAGGTATAAGACAAATTGATGAAATATTATCTTGTATCTCTTCTTATTTCCCCCCTTCTTTTCTTTTTGAGAACCACACCATTTAAAAAAAAATCTAATTAATTAGTTTAAAAAAAGAAGAAGATGATGGAATCAAATATTTCTTGTTTCTGTTAGATTAGCTATTCCAGCTGAAAAGGATGTGTTATATAAAGATGAAAAACAGGATTTGTAATTGTATAATAACTGCCACTAATATCATTCAAGGTGCACTGTATTAGTTAATAGGTATGGCTGTCAATAATATTGCGAAAGGCATTGCTAAAACAAAATAACGAAGTAGCAAATGATGCGCAGCTATCACATGTTCTTTCCGAAAATTTGAGATGGAAATCCAATATGCTATTATCTGGCCTAGATTGTAAATGACCCACAGCTGTATCCAGGACATCTTAGGTCTGTTAGACTTACGACATATCTATTCATTGTGGATCTTTCTTTTAGGCCTTGAAATAGAAATGGACAATTGTGGATAAACAGACCATCAAAATGGCAGTGTATGAAACTTAATGAACAATCTGTCAAAGATATAGCAAGGATAATGTATGAATTGATGGTCCTTGATTTAGGGGTGTAGAGGTTCACCTATCAATTGATAGGTTCATATCTATGGAAGAAATGTGAACAGGGGAAATGATCATAAGTCTGCTAAAAAAAATTGTCATGAGTACAGTGTCAGTAAATTTGTATGAGGTAACATCCATAAACTGAATAAGCCCTGCATATAAATGTGGAGAGTTGTATTCTTAGGAATACAATATGACTCTATACATATGAGCTCCTGCCTTCTCTTCTCAAGAGACTCCATGAAACCATGTAAAACGTAAAGCATACGTTTGTTTTTAAAAATCCAAGGTTGAAGATTCTGTCGGGGAACTTGAACTTAAGGTAGCAGAGCTTGCAGAAGCAGTCCAAAGTGCAGAAAACTTAGTCATCTACACAGGAGCTGGTATAAGCACAGTGAGTAATAATGATGATATTAGTCTGCTCTTATCTTACACACATACACCAGTAGGAGTGCGCAAGGTATTGACAATGTTCAAGATATATAAATGCTCCTACCAAAATATGGATATTTATCATTGTCTGCACGACGGGGGCACCATGGTTCGGAGCGAACTCTGCGCGGGCCTCCCCGGTGGTTTCGCCATGCTCTGGTCTGCTGACACGAGGCAAGCTCCATTCATACTCTGCCACTCTCCCTACCCACTTTCACAGTTCTATTTTGGCTCATAATCATTGATAATTACATTTATTATTGTGATTGTGTTTTAATTGATCTAATAGAATATACTTATAGCACAAAAAAAAGGAAGCTGTCTTTTATTTTCTGAGGGTTCTGATAAAGATAATGGTTCGATTTGGTGAAAAAGGCCTGCAAAGTTGATGTATTTCGATTTTATTGTCTTTCGTGTGGTTCTATATGTAGCAGGAAAGTTTCTTTTGTCAGTTATGTAAAGTTGGTCAGGTATATTTTCTAGCAAAATTCTTATGCCTTAAATCTTGAAACCTTTCATGTAATGTAACCCTGACAGGCAGCCTCTATACCAGATTACAGGGGACCAAATGGAGTATGGACATTGCTACAGCAGGGAAAAGGGAGCACACTTCAGTAAGTCCTTTGTTTCATTTAACCTATTGTAAAATGGCAATTCTTTGCTACTCTTTTGTTCATAAGATATTTCTAGGAAAGGAAATAATGGCTTAATATTTATTCTCTTGGTGAATCTTCATAAAAAAGACCTATTAAGTCCATGAATAAAGACCTATTGATAGTGGCTGGCTTGGTAATGCTTTAAATTTAACAATCACCTGATCTGACTTTTGATTGATGAGAATTAACAAGCCTGAAATTGAGAGGCAACAAGAAGTACAGTTCAGAAGTTCTTGAACAAACAAGCATTGACTCCTCGTAACCATGAATGCAAGGATGCCTTTTCTGGAATGGTACAACTTGGTACAACATGGTACAACATGGTACAACATGGTACAACATGGTACAATATCTCAAGAAACTCATGAATTGAACTTAACTTCTTCAGTGCCTTTGTCACATTGGTAAAATAAGACAGCTTTCTTCATTTTAAATTGAACTTTTTTGTTGATAGGAACAGCTCCTTGGTAGATGCAGAGCCAACCCTGACTCACATGGCCCTAGCCAGGTTGGTGGAGGAAGGCATGGTAAGCTCTTCACATAATTCCTTTATGAATCCTATGTAATGACTATGCAATGTCATAGATGTTCTTATTGCTCATGTACAGTTAAGGTGAGCCCTGAAAGACGTTTTGTCAATTATTTTTTAGTGTAGAACTTTACCGGTAGTTGATAAATAGCAAGATACTTGCAGTACTGAGCTGAAGGAAGCTGATTTGTTTTCAAGTTAAATGTTGAACAAAAGAGAGGTGAAATAATGAGTGATATGCCTGACCTGGATGTTAAATTTCTTGCACTTAAATTCCAAGGAGATCAACATGCAACGGATGTTTAAACCTAATGGTAAGCTGTTTTCCACAATATACACCAACGTCTGAGCTTACTGAGTGAGGGTTGCTGCAGCAAAGAAGGAAAAGCTAGATATGATTAGATCAATAGTAACTCTCTTTTTCAAACTGATTTCTTTTTTCTTATGACCACTTGTAGGTGAAACATATTGTATCCCAGAACTGTGATGGGCTTCACTTCAGAAGTGGTGTTCCTCCAGACAGGTTATCTGAGCTCCATGGCAATATGTACATTGAGGTAAGAGGGAACAGTTCCTTTTGAAATTTCATTTTCTGGTAAGAGGAACAGTCCCAAGTCACCCAAGTTTCTAATGTTTGGATCTAGCTTCTAAATATACTATAAATTCGGATTTGCATAGTGTCATGTTATACTCCATCAATCTGAAGGAAACATTAACATATATTTATTTTTACAGTAAATTTTCACTTTTCATTTTTCCCCCTCGTAATGTTTATTTGATTTCTAGTTTTGTCTGATACCCTTTGGCAAATGTAATATTCCTTTCTTCTGTCTTTCTCTATATAGGTGTGCACAGAATGTGAGCCAGAGAGGCAGTATGTCCGACTCTTTGATGTCACGGAGCAGACATCGCTTCGCCGGCACAAGACGAGTCGAGAATGCCACAAGTGCAAGGAACCTCTCAGAGACACCATAGTGCACTTTGGTGAGAAGGGGGTCATAGACAAACCCCTAAACTGGTCCGGTGCCATGGATGCTGCAGAGGATGCTGATGCCATACTGTGTTTGGGATCCAGTCTGAAAGTAAGTCTCATGCCTTACCCATCAAGGGTTTGTGGAGAACTTCTTCAGTAAGTTATTCTAATTTCATGACCTAAATTCACCAATTTAATTGGTTCTAGCCTTCTAGGACACCACACATGGCGGCAACTGCTCTGCGTCCAATGTCTTACACCAACCAAATTTCTAACTTCAATCTTCCCCTTAATGTGAATCAGTTGCAACCCTAACCCTATATCTTGGACAAAATAAAGCCCTGGGCAAATGTTCTGGGAGTAAGTGTCGGGTTCACCTGTGTATAGATATTTACTTTATGGTGTTTAGGGCATGTCCCATGAGCACAGTTCTTTTGTCAGTCAATAAAGTGCAGATCAGAATGGACATAATTTCTTGTCAAATGTTATCTGTAATTGTTTTTGATAGTCATTCATACTTCTGTTTTAAACAAAAATCATATTATTGCAAATCTACAGGTTCTGAGGAGATACCAGTGCCTTTGGAGCACAGACAGACCAAAGAGCCAGAGACCAAAGCTATTCATCGTCAATCTACAGGTAAGGGAGAAAAACCCCACCATTATCAAAGGTCAAGGCCGTGTCTTATGAACAGTTGTGATTAATTGCAACTTACTTGTGACTGATATCAACCGTAACTACCTGTATATACATAAGAGATAGAGGTCTGCAAACTTGCGAATGATTGGAGGACTTGTGATTTATTTGGATCAATCGCAACTCTTTATAGGACGAGGGGTCCTAGATTATCTACATCCATCTTACTTGGAAATGTTATCATATTATCGATTGTCCATTGATTATTGATTTCTAATTTCAAAATGTTTAATTTTGTATTGTATCCTTCATTACCTGCTATACAATGGCATATATTCAGGAAATACAGTCAACCTTGCATAAGTAGAACTTGCATACCTAAGTCAAAAAATTGCATAAGTCGAAAGGAATCATAAGGCTCTTTATTTATTGTCAATTTTGTTTTAACCCATGCAAATTGAATTTAGTCTATTTAAAGTCAAAGCTATTTCTTAAGTCCCAATAGATTCAACTTGCGCAAGGTTTACTGTATTTCTATTGTCAAAATGAGTTGTGCTAATTGGTAGGTTACATTTACCAATGCTTTTGGTACATTTAAACACTTTTAAATAGATCTTCAGTAAAAGTGTTTGATATGATTTCTACATCACTTGCATTTTTCATTTAAAAATTATATGTGCATCACATTTATAAAAAATTAAACTACAAATGCTGTCTCAAATTTGTATTGCTTGGTATATCAATTTTTAAATAAAACCATCAAGTCTAAAATTGAAGTAAAATCGCCCTTCATTTTAGTGGACACCAAAAGACAGTCAGGCATCCCTGAAGATCCATGGTCGGTGCGATGATGTGATGGCACTACTCATGAAGCACCTAAATCTTTCAATACCTCTCTACACAAGGTAAGAAGGGTGTATACTATAGAGTAGACTTCTTGAAGAGTCATTGAAGATCGTTTGAAGCAAGGATGTCAACAGGGGGAAATGTCAATCCCCCACCCAATATACAAACACACACACACACTTTCAAAAGTGGAAGATATCATGACATTTGTCCACTTGGGACTTTGGCGATTTTACAATCTTAGATACAGTAAAATGCCTATTTTTAACACCCCAAATTTAAAAGGACCATATTGTAGGAGGGGAGCCAGCCCCCACCATCCGATAGAATGGGCTTAGAAAGGAAAAGGTACCATATGGAAAAAAGTAGAAGTTTATCATTGGATCCCCAACATTTGCCTTCTGCTCAAGCAAGCCTAGGTGACTTCAATCTGTTATCTACATATAAATCTTAGTTGTATTTGAATGTGAATATAGATGTGGTGCCGAGATAAATCATCTGCACGTAATTTGGAATATTTCTTACACATACATTTTTGTCTTTCTCATTTAACTTTGATACTCCACTCTACAGGAACAGTGATCCCATCTTCAAAATGGCAGCTCCCATCAAGCCCCATGAAGAGGGCAGCTACTTGACAAGATCCCTCTCGAACACGAGGTTGAACTCTGATTCCCCAAATCTCAATGTGGACAGTGTCATCAAGACTGAACAAGACAACTCTGCTAATAACCTTGCATCAAGTGCACTCTCACAAAAACCAAAGTCTCAAGGTGCCTTGGAAGGAAACAAGGACAGTGAAGATACCGAGGAGGAGGAAGAGGAGGAAAAGGAGATTCCTGTAATGTTGCCATCACCAGAGGGCGGTGTTGAGGGAGAGGGGATTATGCCTGGCTGGTTTGGGAAAGGATGCAGGAAGAAGGTGGTAAGGAAAGTTGGAAAGAAGAGGAGGCGATCCAGAGTGTCCAGTGTCGAGATAGGGACCTGATTGTCCGAGGGGGGCAGGTTCAATGTCATATTTGTAAAATCAATCATAAAACAGAGATAGTAGTAAATATTCTCAGGTTAGATAATACATTTAGCTGCTGCCATTTTTCTGAAACTTCCATCTTTTTTTTATAGTCAAGAACATAGTCATCAAGAAGGACAGATAATATGTACTGTTTTTCATCACCAGAGTGGCCAATTTGATGTCAAAGAAATTGTAAAATCAATCACAAAACAAACCTATCCATATCCCTACATTATATATCATTCCTGTTGTATTTTTACAAAAATTACATCATGTTTATTATTTTGTTTAAACAATAATCAGTGGAATAGCAAATTTATTGTGTTTCTAAGTGGAAAGATGGACTTTTTAAAAGATGAATCAAAGATGAAAAAAACCTACATACTTTTGAGTATTAAAGCTCCTATTTTGTGTTTCTTAAGTTTCTACTTCTCACCGGAGTTTGAGGTACACTTGCTCTTAGGAGTGATTGAAAAAAAAAAAATTTAAAGTGTACCAGTTACCTGAAATTTGTGTGTGTGTAAAGGTAGAATGTATAAAATCAACCTAAAAAACTTTACCTGACATTCAATAGGAAGCAATTAAGAAGTATGATTACAAGTATAAGCACCCTGCGTATTGCATGCACGGAACCCGAGTCAGACTTGGGTTTTGTGCCCACCCTAATCTATGCAAGTGCATAAGCGTACGTTAAGTGGTCTACTCAACTAGACGTTTTACAGTGTATTTAATCTGTAATATCTCCTGGTAGAAGAAATATTAGAAGCTTGTAGTTTGACTTCAGTATAGCCACATGGAACCCCTTACATCAAGAGCAATACATGTTTTTAGTGACTGGTATACTTTAACATTGTCTGCAAAAGAAAGCAGCAAAAGAGCTTCCAATTCAAACTAGCTTAATATGATGAATGAGCAATCGGTGTACCTATATAAACTTTCTCCAGGATTTTGGTGTCTTTCCTGATGACAATATACCTCTCTTTTATAGATTATATGCTTCTTACTTGCATTTCTGTTCGGGATTGAAAGTGTTGTGTCCATGTTGTGAAACCTAGAGTTTGGTTGTGCATTGGCTGACTAATTAAAGTTGGGCATATTACCTGAAACAGAGGAGGCTATTTTTAAAATCTAACTAATGCTGTTTGGATGATAGTTGCTTCTGACAAGCTTGACATTTCATTGGGTGATTGTCCAACCTAGCAACAACAAATTAATGCAAAATGTTGATTTACAAAAGAAATCATGTTTTATGTGATGTTTCTTTGCCATGTAAGCATGAAAACAAATCATTCATTTGTAATTCATATGCATTACAAAAATGATCTATCGGGCTTCTGACTTCAAAAGTGGTGCTTGAAGCACTGTTGTACTCTGCATGGCCATTCATTAGCACTAGGTTATCTTTGCATTGTAGCATGTAGATGATCTCATGAGATTAGTTTGTCTTGTTATATACATTGTACTGTTTATCAGGTGTCAAAAGTATGAGTAAATCAGTATGAATAATCAATACATATTTTTGTCCAGTGATCACAATAGTTGTAATCAATAGTATTTTTAACCATCTTGGTTACAGTGTGCATTATCTTAGAAAGTTGACATAGATAGATAGAGCAATAAACATGTCTATCAATATTGTAATTTCGGGCTTTTTGTAGTCACAGAAATTTTCAGTCAGGCATGATACCTCATTCGATCACACCAAAATGTAGGCCTTATTTTCTATGACACCATGTTTTTTTAAAAACAATTTTAACATTTGAACGCACCATAGTACCTGTGGTTAATGGGAATAAATCACAGATAAGTTTCATTCATACTTGACACAGAGAAACTTGTTATAAAAAATGCTGTGGTGGCAAATAAAATGAGATTAGTGTAGTGTCTTTCATATTTCAATATCCTATAACACCAAAATCGTTGGGTATGCCTAATGGGCTATTGTTGAGCGCAGTTGTATCTTATTTACCTCAACATTTCAAGCAGTTTACTTTGTCCTTGCATGCATGCATGTACTTGTGGCAATTTTATGGACTTTTTTAGTTTGTTTCAAAGTTTTATACATACTTACATTATCTTCCAATCTTCCAACAGAACATCCATAATATTGAATTTTACTTGCTTCCAGGGTATTTAGAACACTGCAATATGGAAAATGGTTAATTCTGACATCGATATATACAAAACTAAACAGCTTATACAGGGTACTTATTAACAGCCAAGGCAGTTATGGTCAATTCTCATTTGTACATAATACCCCCTTCACAAACACGGATTTTTCTTACGAGTCCTTACGGATCGCACAAATTCCGGATCTTTCACAGATCTTTGCGATTTGGCCACTTTTACGACCGATTTAAGAGTTATCACGAGTTATTACGAGCTAGTTACGATTTATTACGGATTATTACGAGTTATTACGATGTATTTACGGCAAAATTACACGATTTGTTACGAGTTGTCACGGATAACTACGAGCAACTTACGACCTGTTTGAAATCCAGGACCCGAATGAAATCATAAACAACACGTAAGCACTCGTAGTAATCCGTAAACAAATTGTAAACTAACCGTGACAAATTGTAAACACAATTGAGTCATTTACGGATTCTTGCGAGCAGTTTACGGATGGTTACGTGTTGTTGCGAGCGGTTTACGAGTGGTTTACGATACTTACGGATTGTTATGAGTTATTTACGGAAAAAATCAATCCGTGGACAATCGTAAGAAGATTTTTGACGTGTCAAAAAAATTGCCTCTCCTTTCAAGGATCCTTAAGAGTGTCTGCGAGTTGTTGCGAGTTGTGACGAGTTATTTATGGATGCTTGCGATTGACTACGAGTTGGCGATCCGTAAGGACTCGTAAGAAAAATCTGTGTATGTGAAGGGGGTATAACAGAGTACTGTAAACGCTGTTATTTTCGCGCCGAGCGATATATTCACGGATTCTTAAATTTGCGTTGTACACAATTCAGCCCATTCAAAACACGCATAAGAAGTCATGCTTATATGTTCGCGAGTTCTAAATTCGCGCTTGCCGATCTTAGCGCGAAATCCGCGAAAATTAATGTACCGCAAATATTTCCACGTTTACAGTAGCCTACTTCTTACATGCAATCTATTTT
The DNA here is from genome assembly GCA_037976565.1 of Mesocentrotus franciscanus. Classification (NCBI taxonomy): domain Eukaryota; kingdom Metazoa; phylum Echinodermata; class Echinoidea; order Camarodonta; family Strongylocentrotidae; genus Mesocentrotus; species Mesocentrotus franciscanus. The sequence goes on from CP137673.1 coordinate 15,070,964, forward strand.
AGTATTAGCTTTAAAAAAAAGTTTACATCAAGGGCCAGGGATCTGATGTAAGAGTTATTTATTCAACTATGCTTCTCAATGGAGGACGCTTTCCCTTGTATGCTCCTCAGTAAAGATCTCTCAAGAAATTGCTGTATGATTTTACACCATCCATAATCATCGAGTACATAATCAAATTGAATGCTACATTGTAATATACTGGTGATTCTCCTGTTGAATGTTTATATTTGATCTTTGTGAGTGTTGTTTGAATTATAGCATACTAATGGTCTAGTCAAGCATGTATGAGAAATTTAGCATATGGTTTTTTTTCCAAGTCTATGAATAGACAGGGGTGTGGGCAGATGCCATTTTTTTTTTTTTTACTATCAGATGATTCTTCACAAACAATTATACCTCAGTTTTATAGAACATAGCAGTTCAAGTTTCAATCTACCTGTCTCCCGAAATATTGATAAATTCAGGCCTTGTGTTTTTATCAGGTGACAGGAAGGCCATATTATGTTTGTTAGCCATACAAATGTGTATATTAATGTAATAATACATCAATATCAAGAGATAATCTATTTTTCCAGTATTATGAACCTGACTGTATGACTGCAGTAGTGACCCTAAATCTACCCCTTTTTGTATGCCTTAATACTTCAAGGGGAAGTCCTCCCTTGTATTATTTTGAAGGCAGAAAAATGAGATGAACAATTTGGTGAAAGTTTGAGCAATATCCAATAAATATTAGGAAAGTTGTGAATTTTTGAAGTTGTCATCAGTGAAACAAGAATTGGCAGCACTGACATATCTTGCGAGCTCCTCTCCAATTTTCTCTGTACAGAAAATTTCATAAACTTTCATTTCTTAGTTATTGATGACAGAATAGACTCGTTTCATACAGGGGCTGTATAAAAACATTTTCGCAATAATTATATTTAGGGAGAATGTATGATTGAAAATGTTCTTATGGGGATATATACATTTTTGAAGTTTTTTAATACAGGGTAAATGGGAGGGGACCTCGCAAGATGCATCACAGAGGTGCCAATTTGTGTTTGATTTATCGCATCTTCAAACACTCATAACTTTTTAAATATTTGTAATTAGTCTTTGCTCAAACATTCACTGACCTGTTTCTCTCATTTTTCTGCTTCTATCTAGACCAACTTGATATCAGGGTGTACTTCCCCTTTAAGTAATTCTCAATTTTCATTAACTGTAAAGCTGGTAATATTTGCATGTAAGGAGTGCTGACTACAATTTCACAAGTGGTCTTGATTTGCTAAAGTTATATCACAGATAAATTAATTATAGCAACTGCAATTCACAGAAGTGAATTTCCTGCTGTGAAAAAAAATTATCATGAAAAAAACTCGGAAAAAACACTTTGTTTTTCAGTATACATTGAATTTTAAAGGTATTACAAAGTTTTGGTATGGGGTCATGAATTTGGTTCAAATGAACATATTGGAAGCATATGCGATTTTACAATATTCAATGATCGTTGTCACGGTTGAAATCGAGTCTAAAGTGATGAAATTGTAAATAATAAACTCTTCATGTTGTATAGCGCCCTCCAAGACTGATATTACTATAGCTTTAAAACAATGTGTCTTGACTACAATCGACCGATTTGCTATTTCCATTTGGAAATTATATATCGGAACTGCATATTCTGAAATTTTCATGGTCGCAGCTACCATGAAATGGCCTTAGGCTCTAATTGAAATATTTGAAATTTACCGGGAGCGCCGGTAAATTTTGATTATTCAACTTGCTCGAAAGCAGAAGTTGTTTAGGGGCTAAGTTTTTTAGTGCTTATAATACATGTACATCCACAGGGGCATCCAAATATATCAACAATTTAAAGATTTACTATCCATCCAATTTTAAAATTTCCCAAAACTTTGCATTACCTTTAAGAACATTTCCTACATTTTCTTGTCATGTTAAAAAGATAACTCCCGGGTGTTGGAAACACAAATTAAATTTGCAATGAGGAATCAGTTGTAAGTTTTCGTAACATCTGCAAAATGAAATAATTTATGGTCTAAGGATGTGATTTAGGACAAGGATTTATATTTTATTATGATGTTTCAAAACGTAGTGCCGTTATGTCACCCTTTTCATTTTACATAATTGTTTCATAAATCAAGTAACTCTGATTTCTTCCAGTACACAAGACTTTTACCATTGCAAAATTGACAGGAAAAGGTCATTTGTCAAATTCAACATCGTAGCATTACTTTTCATTCAATTTCATGTATGATAAAAGAAGAATATGAAACCATTTGGAATGATTAATTTTCGATAGTGTTTATTTGACATTCTTTCACAACTATGAAAAGATATACTTCCCAAATATAATTTCAAATTATGAAAAGTGAATTAGAACACACAGTATGTTTTATAAATATTTCTTTATTTTATTGAAACTATCACACTTGTATTTCTTAAATTAATTTGCCTTTATTTTGCTTTTTTTTTCATTGCTACTTCTTTGACGTTTCCATGTAAAACAGATGTCAGAACTTAATGTAAAAATGTATTCAACACATTAGATTGATGTTACCCTGTGTGCTAGCAATACAAATTCAACTATGTAACTTGAAATCTAGTAAAACATTTTTAGTGAAGAACTTATTGTGAGCCACTATTGAATATCAGATAGATCTTTCAGATGTATTTTAAGTGAATTTTGTAGACTCTAATAAATATGCATTGATATCACAAATTAAAACTTCATTGTTATATATTTCTATGTACAGAGTTGGTAATTAATGCATTTATGCTATACACATACATGTACGGGGATGTCGCTAGGTGTTCTGGCATGTGACATATTTCCTGTGATTATTATTTTTTGAGCTTTTTCTATAAATGAAGAAGAAAAAAATACTTCTTTTTCCCCCTCTTTTCCCCTTTTCTACTTTCTTTTTTTTTTCCTGGAAATGTTTGGTGGACCCATGTCTTGGAGAGCCCTTTTAAGTATGAAATATCCCCATCTCAAAATTGCCTAGCAACACCCCTGTAAATGTATTAAAACTAAAAGGGCATTTAAAAAACAACTGCGAGAATATATGGAATGAAGATGCTCTGTTATTGAATATTCTTTAATTAAAGATCATTTTAAATTAAGAAATTTAAATATAAGTTCCTTTTCTTCTAATTTTCATATAATTTTGAATTATCGCTACATTTACTAAATTTTTGTCGTGAAGTATTCCCTGTAGAATAACACAAGCATTAACAAAAATAATGTGCAATAGATGATAATACGCATACATCAAGTCATCTTCACGGAACTACAACAGCTAGAACTAGAATTTCTTTATTTTAATAGTTTTCAAATAATTTACTTGAACAAAGCAAATATGTACATATTATCACTCAAATACAATTCATTGATGACAACTGGCTTTTGTTTAACCAAGGTAGCTACATCAGATCATCATCATTATACTCCTCTTCCCGCAGGCCCTGCAGTTGTATTTACCCCCGGCAATTGCAGCAAGGATATTAATGTCGGGCGCTGATTCGAACCATAAAGTGACTCGGTAACATTGTTGAAGGTTGATGAAAAAACTGCGTAATTTTTGTATGAACTGTTACTTATTATATTCCTTCTACTGTACTAACCCTCTAACATGCAGAAAATCCTTTAAAAAAATCTCAAACCACAAAGATATCTATGGTTTTCTTTGAAGGCGTCACTGTGCAACACCCTCTAACGGTAACTTCTCCCAACCATTTTTGAATTTCCCTAACCGTTTTTCCATGAAAATAAGACGTAAGACAGGCTTTTAAAAATCTGTCAACACCTAAATTTCTGGAATGGTATATAGAGCCAATTCATTGCTTTGTGACGATTTACATTTACCTGAAATGTAATTAAATTGTAATAATATAGTTGGGAGAATTAAGGAATCGATCAGATCAGTTTTCCCAATTTTTTGGAGTTAATAATGGTCTGTTTTCACTCAAACTTTCAGATTATCTTTAATTGTACATCTGGCATTGAAGTTACTACCTTAGCACCATGTTATCTCATCTGAACAATGTTACCAAGTCCCTTAGATTGACAGTCAAGTGAATGAACTACTATATACCACTAATCATCTTCAACGTCAACTAAATGACAGGTCATTTACTTGAACAAAGCAAACTATTAATGTTAATGCGTCAAATATGTGAGGTGCGTGACCTCTCTGCTTTGTGTTCAAAATGTTTTTCAGTGATTTGATGATGAATCTTTTTTCAGAGACATGTACTGAAATCCAGAGTCCCTCAACGAGGCAAAGGTCCCCGTCACCGCGCAGATCTAGCTACATCAGGGCGTTCAGGCATGCATTGGCATTATTCCAGTTCCAACTTGTTGGGTGCCTGTCCCCCCTCCCCCCCCTAGCCATGAAGGATCAGAATTTTGATTTGTTCTATTCAGAGTCAGAAGTGCGTCAACTCTGTTTACCCCCAGTTTTATTTACAAGTGTTATCCCTGTCCCCGCCCAAAACAAGTCTTATCCCCAGTCCCCGCCCAGACAAGTTTCATCACCGTCCCCACCCAGATAACTTATACCCGTCTCCACCCGAAACAAGTCTTATCCCCAGCCCCCGCCCAGACAAGTCTTATCCCCGTCCCCGCCCAGACAAGTCTCATCACCGTCCCCACCTAGATAACTTTTCTCCCTCCCAGCCCAAACAAGTCTCATCCCCGGTCCCCGCCCAGACAAGTCTTACCCCCGTCCCCGCTCAGACAAGTCTCATCACCGTCCCCACCTAGATAACTTATCCCCCTCCCCGCCCAGACAATCTATTATACGTCCAAAGTCCCTCAACGAGGCAATTGTCCCCGTCACCGCGCAGATCTATAGCTACATCAAGCCTACTTTTATGTCCGTGACGTCCGGGCATGCAAGGGCGTTATTCCAATTCCAATTTGTCACAGCACCACTACTACCAATGGTGAAAATATTCCCTTTCTCAACAGTATAGAAGTTACTGTCGTACCACTCCAAGTCCCTTGGTGGGTCATCCCTGGTCGTCTGCGACTCCCTCTCGGTGCCATCGTAGTTCATCTTGTACCAGCTCGTAAAGGGAAGCGTTCCGACAGCAAAGTGAATTTTCTCTTCTGAAAACCGGGGAAATTAATAGGAAGAGGGTAAGATGTGTTTAGACGTGGGGTGAAAAAGAAAGTTGGAGGGAGAGAGGGGAAGTGAGAGGATAGTAGAGAAATTTGTATACAGGTACATCGAGAGAAAGTAGAGGTGGCGTCCGCCAAATTCGATACAATGAAAGCTGTATAAAAAGACCGATCTAGGGAGAAGAGACATTAAGTCTTCATGTACAGGTTCATTTTACGTTTCATTGAGAAGCACTTTTTAAGGAAAACAGAAAAGGAGGCCTCTGTAGACATGTGGTTTTTCTATACAAGTGGTTGCTAAAACAGGTTTCAATTTGCATTCAAGTTATGGAAGTTGGCCAAATAATAGAGATTAAATAATAGAGGTGGCGCGTGTCCCTATGCCTATGCCCCCTTCCCCGCTGCATAAGCGTACGGGCAACATTTTGCCGGCAGAGCACTGGGAGGGGGGACTTATCACAAAAGCTAAACAAATATTTGCTCGCTCGCTTCGCTCGCTCACTCCCTCACTCCCAAATTTATAAAATAGAAATTTCATATCCGGTAAGAGACGTCAGTCCAACAAAGTTATTATATCTTTCTTCCGAAGAATGTGAGAACAGTTTTATTCAATTTATTTATTTATTTATTTCTTAATTATGGCATTTACCATAGAATAAGAAGTAGAAAGGAAACTCGAGAGAATTAAAAAAAAAGTAAATGTCAAAACTTACGAGCACGATCAATGGCCAAGCCTTTTACTGCATGAGCCTCCGAAGACAGCAATTCATTGGCGTATGTCTTCGTGCGTTTACGAACCGTTACTCCTGTGACATAGACGACCGCACTGTTATTCCAATTTAGACAATAAAGATCAGTTATGTTAATAATTTTGTAAATAAAAATTGTTGGAGAATAATATTTTTAAAACTGTGTTTCATCTAATGTGACTTCTTCCCAGAGGCGGCGCTCCCGGGGGGCAGGGGGGCACAGTGCCCTCCCACTTTTTCAAGTACCCCAAAAGTGCCCCCTTTTACATAGGAAAAGTGCTCCTTTTACTTTGACAAGTGCCCCTATTAATTTTTAAAAGTGCCCCTTCCCCTTTCTACCTCTGATAAGTGCCCATTTTAATTTGACACTTACCCCTTTTCCTTCAACAAGTTCCCATTTTCATTTGCAATAAGTGTCCATTTTCCATTCTCATAAGTGCCCTTTTTAATCTCTAATAAGTGCCCCTTTTCAGGTACGAGAAGCGCCCCTTTTCACTTTTGATAAGCGCCCCTTCACCTCTGATAACTGTCCTATTCAAATCTGAGAGGTGCCCCTTTTGCTTCGACAAGTGCCCCTTTTCCTTTGTCAGAAGTTCCCCTTCCCCTTTTAATAGCTACCCCTTTTTAACTTTATATTTTCACATGTGCCCCCTTTCCTTTCTAATAAGTGATCCTTTTCCTTATGATAAGTGCCCCCATTAAAAAAGAGCCCCTTCTCATAAATGCCCCTTTTTACCTATGAAAATAGTTCCTTTTCATTCTCATAAGTGCCCCTTTTCATTTCTTGTAAATGACCCTATTCACTTCTGAGAGATACTCGTTTTACTTTGACAAGTGCCCCTTCCCCTCCTGATAAGTGCTCTTTTCATCTCTAATAAATGCCACATTTATTTTGACACGTCCTCCTTTTCCTTCCTAATAAAAGCTCTTTTTCCTTCTTATGAGTGCCCCTTCCCCTTCTCATGATTACCTCTTTTCATCTCTGATAAGTGCCCTGTTTATTTTAGCATGTGCCTCTTTTTCTTTTTAATAGGAGCCACTTCCCTCTTCTAATAAAAGCCCCCCTTTCACCTCCGATAAATGCCCCTATTAAAATCTGATCGGTGCCTCTTTTTCCAACAAATGCACATTTCCCTTTATTATTAGTGCCCATTTTTCTTTCTAATAAGGAACCTATCTCTTTTTCATAAATGCTCCTTTTCACTTCTTATAAAAGCCCCTATCAAAATCTGATGGGTGCCTCTTTTCCGTCGACAAATGCCCATTTCCCATTCTCATAAGTGCCTCTTTGTTTAGGTGTAAGAAGTGCTCCATTTTCACCTCTGGTAATTAGCCTTTGTACTTTGACACGTGCTGCTTTTCTTTTCTAATACGTGTCTTATCCCTTTCGGTAAGTATTTATAGATGTTATAATTATGTTACTTATCAAAGGTCTTTTCAGTCTTCCGTTATGAGAATGTGCTTATAATCTCATCAGGATTGGGTATCTCCTCTTTATAAGATGTAATTTTTCGCGCTGCGACCTCACAAATCTTTAAAATTTTCCTCGCTCGCAAATGAATTTTCAGACCATCGCACCCAACTGCAAAGTATGATGCTTAACCAATATCTTATATGATGTATAAAGAGAAATAATGTAATCACAATATAGGGGTATATACCAATGTCTAAAAAATGGTATATTTTCGCTTTGAGATTTCCCTTTGAAGGTGCCCTTTTTCCAGAAAGTGCTCTTTTTTTGTTGGTGCCCCTCCCCCCACTTTGGAAGTCGCTCCGCCGCCTCGGCTTCTTCCACGTTTGTTATGATAAATATAGCCATACTAATCAGACTACATATAGCTTATATGAACTAACTCCTCCTCCTCTTCCTCCTTCTCCTCCTCCTACTCCTACTTCTACTAATACTAGTAATACTACTACTACTACTCCTGCTAGTTCTACTACTACTACTACTACTACTTACTACTACTACTACTACTACTACTACTACTACTACTACTACTACTACTACTACTACTACTACTACTACTACTACTCCTACTACTACTAGTATTAGTAGTACTGCTGCTAACATTTGATCGGCAATAACTATAGACATCAATCAAAGAAAAAAATCAAAGTACCAAAGTTTGTTTAATTGTCATTTTTCTGAAGCATAACATTTGACCTTTCTTCAAACAAAAGTTTAAAAACAACATTTTGAATTACATGTATGTTAGTAACCGACCACGCCCGTAAAACGTAAGGTATGTGACCCGCCCTCCAACCCCACATATACACAACATGAGATGACAGGTGTTTAATTATTTTTGTTTACTTTTTGCTCTACGGCACTGTTGCCCACAAAGTAGGAATACAATTTATTGTTTACCTCTCTTAATGAAATGATTGTGACAATATAGTTTATTCTTGATACTTTAAGTTTAAATCTTCTCAGAACTTTATTGATCAAGATTGGTAGATTGATCGATAAATCTAAGATCTGAGAGGATATTATCTTTATCTATCAAGATTAAACCATATTGTAACAATCATTTGTTGAAAAGAGGTTATTAAATATTTCATCCTTTTTAATATGAGCAACAGGGTATCACTTCTCAATCATAACTAAATAAGTTTTCTATGATTTTGGAGATCAAACATTAATGTGACGCCCTTTGCATTTCCCCCATTGAAAATGTTCTAAGCTTACCCTGGTATGGTTGCAATAAACTCCACGTTAACAGGTAAAGTGTCAACAAAGGTTTGCAAGCTATAATCAGTCAAATCCAGGTTCATCACAACAATCCTAGAGTTAGCTGAGCATGCACAGTAGAGTTTTCGATCTGTCTCGTCGATGTCAATTTTTCGGGGCCCTTGATAAAATGAGAACAGGGGCGGGGCTGTTTAAGTAAAGTTCGCCACAAACGACGTAAACAAGATATTTTGACATCATTAAAGCACACTTTTGAATGTGTAAATCCTGCAGTGTAAATGCAGCATGCAAACAATATGAACAGCGCCGTAATTATAGAGAGGGTAAGGAAGGACACGGGAGGGTGCACCCCAGCGAAAGGTGGAAAAACTAAAAATAGGGGTATAAAACAGAAAGAGAAAGGGAGAGAGAAATGAAGAGAGAGAGAGAGAGAGGCTACGCCACTGTGTGTGATGTTACATACCACCAGCTAGGCCTAACTAAATCTGAGCCGTTGACCATACATGTTTTCATTTCTTACGGGGGCACTAGCTCCTACCTGTCGTGCTTCTTTTTTTCCTTGCTTTTGTTTTATTTCATTTTTATCTTCTCTTTTCTTTCATTTATTTTTAATAAGAACGGATAGGCCTACAACTAATAAAAAATAAACGGCAAGAAGAACAAGAACAGCAATAACAACAACAACAACAATAATAAGAATAATAATGATGATAATATTATTAATAATAATAATAATAACAACAACAACAATGGAATGCATTACCATGACACTGATCTTTTATGTTCTTGCATTGCCGAGACGTCCCATCGAGTTTCGAACCGCAGATCTGATAGACTCCGAAGGAGTCTGCCAAGTGTTCAGTGTCTACCCAAAACACCTCTCTGTTGACAGAATCGTAAGCGACAGACTCCGGCTGGTAATCAATGTTGAGGTTCAGGGTGTCGAAGGAGACCGTGGGGAGATTTGATATCTTGATTGTATGATCGCATTGATCAACGGCTAGCATCTTCAATGAAACTGATAAAGACCAAAAAAAAAAAGAAGATAAACATTGTCAATTATATACCTCACTTTAGAAATCTAGCCATCTGATTGGTCGAAATTGGAGTCGTGATTTCAAGCCATGCCCAAAACACAGGGCATAGCAATAGCCCACAGGTATGGCGCGCCGTTTGACCAATAAATCAGATAAACAGTTTATCGCCGATTAACAGACAGTGTTTCAGATTTTCTGTGATGTTTTAACAAATTTTTACTCACTAAAAGGCTAAGGTAAGAATTCTTGGTAGATTTTTGTTTTAATTCGGCATATAAAAGTCATATCGACTGCTTTAATACTCGAGGACTAGCTGTTTCTATACTGGCTCGCGGGATAGTTGAATCCCATGCTATCACCCCTCGGCACGCCGCCCACCCAGGCGCGCCTCGGGGTGATAGCATGGGATTCAACTATCCCTTGAGCGTATAGAAACAGCTAGTCCTCTCGTAGCAGTCGATATAACTAAACTATGATAAGAGCATTAGGCCCATGTTCTACTAAAATTTAAACCCGACGCTTGGATTCAAAATCGGGCTTAACAGAGGAAGGGGTAGTCTGAGGTCCAAGTTTTCCTTCGTTAAACTTAGACCCAGGGTCGAGTTAACCTGAATTAGTAGAATACGGACCTTTAATGTTCAAACCACGTTCAATCTGTTATCTCCGATCGACCATTTTCTTTGGGAATTTAGAATTTACAAAAATGAAGATAATAGTTACACTTATCTTATGCAGAATATGCCCTTGGATGCTAAAAGCATTCAAAGAATTACTTCTCAGGTAACCGTTTAATCAACCTGGGTTGAGGGTGGTAAATGTAGTCGAACCACGAATCATTCGATTCACAGTCCGGTTTTGTATCCACGAGACCACCACACCTCTACCTCACGTAGATAAAGTAAATAAATTGGAAATCATCCCCATTTTTTTTCCTGCTGGACAAAATTGTCTATGTCTAGACGCCAAAACACAATCTCTTTATTAACTTTCCTATTTACTCCTCTGTAGGCAAAACTAACAATGAGAACATGAAATATATCTCGGCTGAAACGTCTAAGCATCACCGGTCAATGCAAAATTGTTTGCCGGCAGTAAAATAAAAATATTTACAAAATAATGAACATAAAAGTTACATCATGATTTCAACCAATATTAGGTTGTCTTTAAAAGGAAACAGTGTTGGTGGTAAAAGGGAGAAATCGATGACGGTCATATATTCTTATAAAATTATTTTTCTATTTGAAAAGTTTTTTGAAAAACTTAAGAGTTGATATTGGTATTGAGATTGAGATTGATATTTGAAAGATGTGCATTGTTTGCTGATTTTGCTGTATTTCATACATTATACAGCAGATTAAATATGTGTTTAGGGAGGAGATTATTTTGTTATACATAAAGCGGTGAGGGGCATACTGGTTCCACGAACATGACCATTGCTACATTCAACTTAGCTTTATTTCATTGGCTTCACTGACCTTAAAGACATCACTTTAAATACCAAATCCTGTTAGATTTTGTACTTAGATGCAAATTTATCGGTAAAATATCAATTTGTTTAATGAAACAATATCTAATTTGCATATTATGCAAATTTAACTAATTTCCACTACTTATATTTCCCTAAACTTATGGTATGTCGTTTAGGGTTTTTGCAGGGGAATATATTCTTTTGCAATCTGTCTTGGGCAAATTGCTATTTTGACTGGACTATTAAGACATCGCGGTTTTTAATGACATTCGTTCCGATATATCTATCTTCCATGATAAAACAAAATAATAAAAAATTGTATTCGTTTTTCTTATACATCAGTTATTTCATGTAAACTCTTACGGTTAGAGGGAGGTACAGCTGGAGGTGTTCTTGCTGTTGTTGTTGTTGTTGTTGTTGTTCTGAATTCGGTTGTAGACGCAGTCGTTGTACCCACTTGTTCGGTAACAGATCCTGCGGTTGTGGTACTGGGTGTTGTAGTAACCTCTGTGGTCGTAGGTTGGTTGGTGGTAGGCGTATCGGTAGTGATAGGTTCGCTTGTTGTTGGCATCTTAGTGGTTGTAGGATTTGTAGTGGTAGGTTGAATTGTTGTTCCTGTGTATGTGGTTGTAGCTACGGTTGTTGTCTGCCTGTCATCGGTAATATGGTCAGTTGTCTGCGTGTCATTATTATGGTCAGTTGTCTGCGTGTCATTGGTAATATGGTCAGTTGTCTGCGTGTCATTATTATGGTCAGTTATCTGCGTGTCATGGGTAATATGGTCAGTTGTATGCATATATGTGGTTGTAGGTTTATTTGTTGTTTGAGTTTCTGTGGCTGTAGATTCGCTTGTTGTTGAAGTTTCTATGGTTGTAGATTTGCTTGTTGTTGGAACGTTTGTGGTTGTAGATGCTGACGTTGTGGGAATATCTGTTGCCATAGCCGTCGTGGGCATGCGTGTTGTTTCCACACGGGTAGACGATTTGTTTGAAGTCGTAGAATTCGATGTCACTGGACGTTCTGTTGTTGACAACGTTGTCGATGAAGACATCACTGACATCGACATAGTCGCCATCGAAGAAGATTTCGATCTTATTGGCGTTGACGTAGTGGTAGTAGTTTTGGTTCTTGGGATTGCCGGACCTCCTACCGATAAAGATGAATAATAGAATATAGATATGAGTATTAAGTTTAGTTCTTTTGTTATTATCTTCCTTTCTTTCTTTCTTTTCTTTTTGTTTGTTTATTTGCGGTTATGCTCAATACTTATAAAAAGAAACAAAATGGACAGGGTAGGGTACGACGTGGTTCAAAACACACACACACACGCGCACGCACACACACACACACACATATACACACACACAATCTTACAATCGAACATTTTCAGACTATGAAATGAGACCGATATAAAATGGGGGGGGGGGGTTGAAGATAATGGATGACAACAGAAATCATAAATAATATTTACTAAAAATTATACAAAAGTTGTATAAAGTTTTATAATTTTCACCTCTTGATCGTATATGACACGCACCCAAATAAAACAAAAACAATGAGATAAAGAAGGATATAAGAAAATTCAAAGAGAAACAGAAGGAAAAAGAAAAAGGAAAAGGGAGAGGACAAGCAATACTTACGCCTGACGCAGACATTCCTTCTCAAACGCTCACCGACAATACGATCCCCGTTACTTGAACACATCGTGGGTTTGCAGCGGTATGATAGGCATTCTAAGCAAAACAAAAAACATTTGCACAAACTTATTCGGAAATTACACACTATTTTCTTTCATGTATGTAAACATGGTGAATCAACAACATGATATGATGAACATTTTAAACATGCCTCTTTGAAGATTGATCATTAAAGTTCGAGGTGAGAAATTGATTGGTTCCACACTAATAGTACAAGCAATAAGATGCACAAAACCGAGAGCAACAAAACAATATGAGTAGATAAATTAAATCAAGGATAATGTACGGTATTATAAGCAAGTTGTGTTTCTCAAGTATAGAAACAACAGGCAGTGTTAAAACAATGTAAAACGTGAGGAGCCTAAATAAAAAGCAGAATTTGTACATGATTAGGCTCCTGTAGGTCTAAAGAGATTTGTTGCACATTCAATCATCACTGCCTTCAAAATACGAACATTTGGCATGTTTGCTTCTTTGTAAATAACGTGGGTTTACGCTCCCCATAATATCATTGATCAGCAATATGCCGATCGGAAAGTTTTGTTGCACATTCAATCATCACTGCCATCAAAAATACGAACATTTGGCATGTTTGCTTCTTTGTAAATAACGTGGGTTTACGCTCCCAATAACATTATTGATTAGCAATATGCCGATCGGAAACTTTTGTTGCACATTAAATCATCACTGCCTTCAAAATACGAACATTTGGCATGTTTGCTTCTTTGTAAATAACGTGGGTTTACGCTCCCCATAATATCATTGATCAGCAATATGCCGATCGGAAAGTTTTGTTGCACATTCAATCATCACTGCCATAAAAAATACGAACATTTGGCATGTTTGCTTCTTTGTAAAAAACGTGGGTTTACGCTCCCAATAACATTATTGATTAGCAATATGCCGATCGGAAACTTTTGTTGCACATTAAATCATCACTGCCATAAAAAATACAAACATTTGGCATGTTTGCTTCTTTGTAAATAACGTGGGTTTACGCTCCCCATAACAATATCGATTAGCAATATGCCGATCGGAAAGTGTTGTTGCACATTAAATCATCACTGCCATACAAAATATGAACATTTGGCATGTTTGCTTCTTTGTAAATAACGTGGGTTGACGCTCCCCATAACAATATCGATTAGCAATATGCCGATCGGAAAGTGTTGTTGCACATTAAATCATCAATGCCATCAAAAATACAAACATTTGACATGTTTGCTTCTTTGTAAATAACGTGGGTTGACGCTCCCCATAACAATATCGATTAGCAATATGCCGATCGGAAAGTGTTGTTGCACATTAAATCATCAATGCCATCAAAAATACGAACATTTGACATGTTTGTTTCTTTGTAAATAACGTGGGTTTACGCTCCCCATAACAATATCGATCAGCAATATGCTAATAGTAAAGTTTTGTTTCATATTAAATCATGCACTGCCATCAAAATACGAACATTTGGCATGTTTGCTTCTTTGTAAATAACGTGGGTTTACGCTCCCAATAACATTATTGATTAGCAATTTGCCGATCGGAAAGTGTTGTTGCACATTAAATCATCAATGCCATCAAAAATACGAACATTTGACATGTTTGTTTCTTTGTAAATAACGTGGGTTTACGCTCCCCATAACAATATCGATCAGCAATATGCTAATAGTAAAGTTTTGTTTCATATTAAATCATGCACTGCCATCAAAATACGAACATTTGGCATGTTTGCTTCTTTGTAAATAACGTGGGTTTATGCTCCCAATAACATTATTGATTAGCAATATGCCGATCGGAAACTTTTGTTCCACATTAAATCATCACTGCCATAAAAAATACAAACATTTGGCATGTTTGCTTCTTTGTAAATAACGTGGGTTTATCCTCCCCATATAATATCGATTAGCAATATGCCGATCGGAAAGTGTTGTTGCGCATTAAATCATCAATGCCATCGAAAATACAAACATTTGACATGTTTGCTTCTTTGTAAATAACGTGGGTTTACGCTCCCCATAACAATATCGATCAGCATTATGCCAATAGTAAAGTTTTGTTGCATATTAAATCATATGTGCCATCAAAATAAAAACATTTGACATGTTTGCTTCTTTGTAAATAACGTGGGTTTACGCTCCCCATAACAATATCGATCAGCAATATGCCAATAGTAAAGTTTTGTTGCATATTAAATCATATGTGCCATCAAAATAAAAACATTTGGCATGTTTGCTTCTTTGTAAATAACGTGGGTTTACGCTCCCCATAACATTATTGATCAGCAATTTGCCAATAGTAAAGTTTTGTTGCACATTAAATCATGCATTGCCATCAAAATACGAACATTTGACATGTTTGCTTCTTTGTAAATAACGTGGGTTTACGCTCCCCATAACAATATCGATCAGCAATATGCCAATCGGAAATTTATCTGTTTTCCTGCAAAGTGGTTGTTGAAAATTTAATTTTAAGTCTGCAGCTCGTATTGAAGATAATGGATTGGCGATTCTCCGTATTGATGTATCCGCGATGCACGGGAAATACTTTTTGTATTTGTATAGCTGATTATACATCATTATCATAGGCAGCCGTAAGGCGATGCAACATGTAACACACAATATTAAAGCCAGTAATCTTCCAATGAAATCATCGCTATCTCCAATAAATTTTGTACAGTTGTATGTGATAGTCATTACAAACCTCATTATCAAGTTTCATTTTCACTCAAATTTGGTTGTTATCATGCCTGTTTCCATAGCGACGTTTAAAATTACAACGAACAAAGAAGATTCTTTAAATCGCCTCCCTTCTGATCACACAGACTGATGTTTACACTCGCACCCACATGTATGACAGAGCAGAGAAACGGTAATGTTTATCAAATCAGATACTGAATGGGAGAGTTAACATTTGACTTGAAAATTGAGATGTCAATGACGCTTAATTGAATTATATTGTAACCTGAGTTATCATGGACACTGCCATAGTCACACTCGCGCTATGAGGCGAACACACCCACGCACACCCACACACACCACAGTCACAGTCCCGTACATCAGCTAAATATATATTTTCATACTAGCGGGGTTTTGTTGGGGGGGGGGGCACAACCATTCCCTGCCAACTTTTTGGGAGTATTAGCATACCCAAAGTTCACCTAGGAAAATTCTGCCCCCTAAATGTTACTATTATCGTTGTTATTATTATTATTATTATTATTATCATTATTACCATTATCATTATTTTTTGTTATTGTTATCATTATAATCGCCCCCGCCTTTAAAAAATGCATCCGAAAATCTGATAACTTGTTTCATTTGTACATTATATTTTTCAGAGAAGTTTGTTTAAACTTGCACTGAAATACTAGCCCTTTTGTATTTTTGTGCCTGTCAGATTTCTGTTCTTTTTAGAATTCTCTCCCTCCCCTTTTCACACAATACTGGATCCGCCCCTGCATACATACTGATTTGTTGTTCAAATACCTGATAAAAAATGATCGGTTCTCGTGTGGTTCTTGTAAAACATAGACCTCGTACAACCGCCAAACGGTAAAACTGTATGCAAAGGAAACAAACAAACAAACGATCAGAAATGTGAATGGTTTCCGACCATGAATCAAACAAAGAGTTCAGTGTACAAAATTTCATTTTGTTAATTTGGGATCTACCGATGGAATGAAATACTTCCGATGATATCCTTGTAATTTTTCTATTACGTCATCATAATTGTCACATATCATTTAGGAAAATTAAAGGCAAAACGAAACATAGAAAGTCCTCTTCCATTAGGTTGAAATTATAATTATATGGGGGCAAATATTCCCTTTTTTTTAGACAATTAATTTAAGAAAAATTAAAAAAATCCTAAAATCACATCAACGGGGAAAATTATAATTTCGTCGAATTTGTTTTGTCTTTTCAAGTGGGATTATATAAAGGTTTTGTTTCGTTCAGCAAGAATTATTGTTCTCATTATTATGAATAAAAGTTGTATCGTTTATCAGAATTTCCATCAATTATTGCTCCAATTGATTTTCTTGATTTGTTTTAACCATAGTTCTTTATCATGAAAGTGATCAATACAATAACATCAAGATAATAATTTATCATACTTGTTGATTTCATTCCTATGGAAATATATTCTCTGATATGATTATTTGACGGGTAGGCAGCTTAAAATGGCCAATTATTCGTAGCTTACCCCCTTGAATTTACGTATGTGGAATTATTACTTACAGAATGTCAAGAGGAACAAACGGATGGAGAGCATGATGACATCTTTTGGAGATATCTGAATGAAAATAAGTAATCCGAAATGTAGTAATGTAGTTTTTAAATTGAATTGAATTCAATACCTGATGATACTAACAAATATTATTATTGTAGACAGGCTTTTAGGCTGCCGGTAAATTATGTCTTATCTGAGGGATATGGTGATTTGGGAATAATATCGTACGGGTTGACTATTGTATCAATTTGGCTCTAACCCAGGACCTTCCGAATAAAATGCTTTACCACGAAGCCGCCCTGTATTGTTCGGTGTCGTACAATATAATATACAAAGTACAATATCTTCAGAAGTCATCCTAAAATCATGATAATATCCTTATAAGCACGATTATAAATTGACCGTTGTTGTTCAATTGTAGGAACTGAATAAAGAGAGGATAGTGGCACTCTTGCAATGCATGAAACAGTGGCGGATCCAGGGGGGGGCCCCTCCCCTAGAAAAAAAAACATATAAAACACCCTTTTTTGGGGAAAAAAATAGGATGGGCCCCCTCCCCTGGCGCTCAAGGGGTGGTGGTATTTTTTCAATTTTTGAAGGCAAAAAAAATTGTGCTCACTAACCCCCCACTGAGCAAAAAATCGACCGGCACGATTTTCAAATTTTCAATTTTCGGAGGCAAAAAAACTGCTCACTACCTCCCCCACTGAGCGGAAAATCGGCCGGCACGGTTTTCAAATTTTTGCACGAAGTTGGTCCCTTTTTCGGCCCCCTCCCTTGCCGCCGGCTGGATCCGCCCCTGGCATGACAAATATTAAACCGTAAACGGTATGGGTGAAGGTGGACTACGATCGGGTCCTGATACTACTGCCATGTCGCAAACGGGTATGGAATCATCAACCAAATATTGCTGTCAAAATTACAATTAGCGTATGAAGAATGCACCCAATATAAGTCTACCCTAATTATTTCTGAACAAAGGGATACAAAATCACATGATACGTGGTTTCAAATACATTTCCTATTCCACATTACTTACAAATAGCCACTAACCAAGTCTTATCCAGATGAATCATGGAAGTCATATTATATTCAGCATGTTTACAGTGTCATCAGCGCCTTAGATTGGGCAACTAAATATGGGTGCTCTTTATAAAACATTTCCGATTGGATTTTATATTTAGGCCTAGGTGTAAATCAAAATTAATGAAGAAGAAGCAAAATATATTATAATTAATTGGAAACAAAGACAACAGTCCAGCAGTTTATAAAGATAGAGTATACTCACCATTTTTGTCTTCATGATTAATGTTTCTCCAAATTATTTCACATGCGGTCCAGTTGCATCGAAAAACCAAGAACAAGGTGATACAATATGTGTCAGTTAGTACGACCCGAGCTGCCGAAGTGACTTTGTCATTTGAAAGTCATGTTGCAATGAAACAATGTCAAAAGAGAAGATCGATCTTGAGGCACATTACAAATATCTTCCTCTGATTGGTTGTCGCAGATCATACTAGTACTCGCCTAATTAAATAGGGGCTCGACTACATTAATATTAAAAACGGGGGGATAGTGCCCGAGGTAAAATGACCTTGCCGAGACCGCTCATGTTTCATACGCCATATCATTACGCTACTTGCATGTTTATTTATTAAAACTATGAATAATTCAGCATGACTCTCTTATTCTCAGATGATTGATACTTCTTGATTAATACTTATTTTTCTTTAGATGTTAGACTAATTAATATTCGCGGCCGAGTCTACTCATTGTCATGATTGTAGGGTTATCATGTTCGGGCGGGTAATCCCGAGAGTATTCATGCATGCATTGCAATCGAGATTGATTAGCTTTCAACAATGTACGAATGATATATAATATAAGTAATAATAATTGAGTCTTATTAACCCAGGGTAGCCACATCATTATTTATACTGCTCTTATTGCACTTGTTATTACCCCAGCATTTTACAGGTACCTATTTACACTAGATGGAGATTGGAAAATGTGGATTAATGTCTTGCCAAAAGACAAAAGTGCCGGGCCTGGGATTCGAACCCTCAACCATTGGATGGATAGTCAAGTGGATGAACCACTATACCACGAAACCTCCATATGCAGCTATATGAGTACAGCGTCGCCATGGAAATGGCCTTAACAAGGAAATATATAGGTTTAGTAGTCGAGTCGTCTAATCAATTGTCTGGGGATGCGAAGGTCGCGGGTTCGAGCCCTGACACGGCACTTATGTCCAGCAGGAAGGCATTTTCATCTACTTTTATTCTCTCCGAACAGATGGGTGAATGGTACAAAGGGTGTAAAGGTCACTGTTATTATTATCAATAATATTTAAATAGTTATTACCGTAATTCACCTTTTACAGAAGACTCTTGAATAATGCTTATTTTAGTCAAGTTCTCAAGAATTTACAGGGATTTGGAAACAAAGAAAATTGTTTTGGTAATTTCAGGATGATACGGAATGTTTAAAATAACCTCTCTAGACTGAGGAATGACAAACTAAAAATGAATATCGAACATGTCAAATACGCAACAGAGTATAATGGAATAATGAACAAACAGTGAGACAATATATACTATCCTTGCAGTCTTTTAACTTTAAAACACTATTAGCTAAACTCTTATTATTATTGCTTTGATTTGCTACATGTGAGATATTTTCTGGGATCGGCCTGGGGAACAAAAGAAATCAAATAATTATTACTCTCTCTCTATCACTATCTCTCTACTTATAAACTTTTCCGGGAGGGTTATTTGCAAACAATATGTAATCAGGATGACCAGTTATCTGTAAAAACACGTATTGAAACATGTATTTTCGAACTGAAATTGTGGTCAGTTTTAAGCTGAATGATGCAAAGACCGAACTAATCACTTTTATATCTAAAAGCAATCAATCAAAAGTTCATGTTGATCAAATACAAGTCGCTGATTCAAATATTTCATCTTCTTCATCTGTGCGTAATTAGGGTGTCATCTTCGATAGCATGATGACAATGGATATTCAAGTGAAAAGAATTTGTCAAAGCGTGAATTCCCAGATAAGAAATGTCATGAGTATCAGGGAGGTTCTTTTAGATAAGGCAGCTGCTGCAATCGTTCACGCATGTATAACATCACGGTTAGATGGTGGAAATTCTTTGCTCTTTGGTATAACTCAACAGCATTTAAAGAAATTTCAATATGCTCAGAATTCTGCTGCACGTATTCTTTCAAGAAGTAGAAAGTTTGACCACATTACCCATATACTTATTGTACTACACTGGCTTCCTGTAAAACAGAGAATTGAATACAAAATTATTTTTTTAACATGGAAGGCAATGCATGGATATGCCCCTGTGTACATTTCAGACTTGTTGACTATTTATAACCCTCGAACTAATTTGCGATCTGCAGGTAAATACCTGCTTGAGAGTCCTCGAACACGCCCTCTTCTAGGTGATTGATCATTTACTGCCTGTGCATCGAGATTGTGGAATGGTCTTCCCCAAATCATTCAGAACTCAGCTAAAGACATACCTATTTCAGCTTGTCTACAATTAGTCACTGCTATTTTGTCTTCCCAGTTAAAATTATGAACAGACATTTTTGGTAGTTTTCAGTCTCATCAGCGCCTTCGATTAGGCAACTAGATATTGTCCTGGATTGGATTGGATTGGACTCCATGGATATTTAGTTCAGCTGTATCAAACCTACCTTCATGAGATATTAAACATTGTCACAAATAAACTAATAAGTCTGTGATTAATCAGTAATACGATTGGAAACGTGGAGAAGATGGCAAAGAAAAGGAAGTAGAAAGTACTATGTGAAGGATGTACTTCCTTTTTGATTTCCATTTATTTCAAACCCACATTCTTCGTAATATCTCAATAAATTCGTGAGATAAGAGATTGAAAGCATTATATACTGTTTTGTAGGTAGAGATGTGAGTATGTCATAGATGCTGTCCGGATGTTGTTTTTAAAATAGATTAGATGAGAGTTTCCAATTTTGATTTGAATATTAAGGTACTTTGTTCTGACAAACTAAGTCAGGTATAGTGAAATGGATTATGTGAGGCATAATAACAAGAACAAAATGGAAATAAAGGGAATCGAATAAGGAGAGAGAGATAGATAATTATGCAGACAAAGAACATGAGAGTACACATAGATCGTAATATGCTAGGGTGGATAGCCTTGAAGATGAATGAAAGAAAGTACACCGAACAAAAAGGCGTAATAGCGGAGACGAAGAGAGACGTATCATACGCAGTACAATAGACTAGAAAATGAAAAAAATATCACTACAAAGCTAAAGAGTTCGTGAACAAGATTATTCCACACCGTCAAATCTTGTTGTAATCATGTCGATAGATCATTAATGCGATAGCTAAAAAGGAGAATGATATGGAATAGCCCACAAAGAGTTGAAAATATTATAGTGAAAAGGCCCTCCAAAAATATGGAGGAAAAAAGGGACATATGGAAGAGAGATGGTTTGAGGAAAGAGGGAATAGGGGGAGGGGAGACAAGGATAGGTAGTGAGGGAGAATAAGAACGAACATGAATGAAAGAGAAAGAGAGAGAGAGAGAGATGGGAGTGGGGAGAAGAGAGGAGAGGTTTGGGTGGGGGAGGAGGAGAGACAACATTATATTGGCAATATAAAAATTCGCTTCTATGAAGAGAAGACAAAAGAGTCAACAACGATTATGCCCTGCGAGGCCAATTAATGGAAACAAACGGAAATGGAAAGCAAGCAATTTAAATTTCTAGTATTGTGCTCTTAGGAAGGAATATATGAACAACTCGTACAAACAAATAATCAAGGATACCTGTTTGTTCTATCATATCACGATGACATCGATTTATACCCAAGAAAACACGGAAAATTGTAATCATAATTTTAAGACTATGTCTTGTGTGATGTTGAATAGTTGTAATCATTTGATGGTTAATACATCCACATCTAATTCCCTCTAACCTATAAAAAAAAGCAAGAAAATTCACTGAATATAAATAAGCAATTGAATTTTAATATATATAAAACCAAACAAACAAATATAAACATATTTAAGAAAGGGTAAATTTTAGCGAGTATCCTATTGGCTGAAAAGGTGTCACGTGACACTCAAGATTTTGGGATACATGTAGGTATGTTTGTACAATATAGCTTTAGTGATATCAGTTTTGAAATGCAAAAATATTCACGTAAGTGTGTCGCCCGCCAAAGGTGGGTAATGTAGTCTATACATTAAAAATCAGATGAAATAAATGTCAGAATTGTCTTTTCAAGTCCAGTAGCATTAACATCACGATCAAAAATCAACCTAAGAAATTTCAATAGCCATGTCAATACATTATTGATATGTACGAATATATCAATAATGTATTACGTAATCCGAACATTATTTAAATGGGAGAAACAATAGGGTATTGAAATTGCACTTGATTTGATTAGATTTGATTTTCTTTTGCATTCATCTAAGTACACAGTTTTTCATTTCCAATAATAATATAAAGTACAATAAGTATTTTTCTGAAAATGAATCATAAATTAGCAAATATATATAACAATTGTTATTTTCAAAAACGAAATGATAAACTGTCATAAATACTAAATTTCTCAAACATTAGAATTATTTGCGGAAGAAGGACTGTCATTGTAAGCAGATTGCTTGATAATACGACAGCCCCAGACAAAACTCACTTGAGCTGGATTCTTAACATATTATATAATCGTGTTATACTTGAATATGTACATAAGTATTACAATTATCACACATAAAAAGCTTGAATTTATTATGTTGCTTTTTTTACACCATGAAAATTTCGAATTGAAATACTATAAGAAATGCTATCTATCATTACATTGATAATAATTATTCAAAAATTAGTTTATTTGACAAAGTTTTTGTAACCCTAGCAAGACCAAATTTCACTGGAATATTTCAAATAGACATTCAATTCACAAGACGAATGTCACCCTTCCCCTCCCTGTAACAGATTTATCCCTTAAAAGGGACAAAGAGAACAAGTGACAACTCATTTTCTTTTGTTTTTGCTTGTGAGAGCAAGCAAGCAGAGCAAACGGCCCCGGACCCTTTTATTGTTAAACTCTTAAAGTTGGCTTTATTATATAATATTGTTGGGTTAAGGGTTGGAACTTTGGTGCT
The DNA here is from genome assembly GCA_037976565.1 of Mesocentrotus franciscanus. Lineage (NCBI taxonomy): Eukaryota > Metazoa > Echinodermata > Echinoidea > Camarodonta > Strongylocentrotidae > Mesocentrotus > Mesocentrotus franciscanus. The sequence goes on from CP137673.1 coordinate 15,094,146, forward strand.
ACAAAATGACGAAAATAATCCCAGAGCCAAGTTGCTAGAGTATGTTTCGTATAATCGCTATAAATTGGCACTAGTCTTGTAAAGTGTGTTTAACTGGTTGAACCTCATGATTTTCCCCTTATTTTTGCCGTAAGGGATTTTTTTAAAGCTCTTGTCCCCCGGGCCAGAGAGTTCTGAGTTTGCCACTGCTTTTTGCTTTGGTTTTTGGCTTTGTCCTTTGTTTCTGACTTCGTCCCCCAATCGGTTGACCTGGCAAACAATTTGTTTGCAAAATCGTGCACGAACACTTCCACTGAAGAGATAATTGCATATTTCCCATTTGCTGTATTGTTAACTCCTTGAGATGAGAAGTTAAAAATCAGTTACCCCGAAAACAGAACTAGACTGACGTTCATCTCCTTGACCATAATATCTGAAATATTTACACATCTGTTACCATGGAAACATATCTTAAATCACTATTTGACAGACGGTAGTGTAGAGGCTATCGCATGTCTTGTCTTGCCATTTGTCATCGTCGGTGTCCACGGCGACGCATTCTTGCGTTGCTCCTCCATTCGGTTGGCCTGGAAGCCAATCTGTTTGAAAAATCATTAATACAAACACAAATGATAGTACTGTATTACTCGTTTCAATCCACAGCAAATAAATAAATGGCTACCCTATGTTCAATTATGATTGACTGATTAACAGGATAAAAAAGCCTTCAGCATTTCAAGGAGACTCCATTATGAAAACCCCCTCCATTTAAAACATGCCAAATTTTTTTCGCATTTTGGAATAACGTCGATTACGTGAAAACCAATACTAGTAATTAAAAGCCGCTAGAGTATGTAATCATGAGGAAATAGCATTTTAAAGATAATAAAGTGTCTTCCTTCCTCCCTCGCTTTGCCCGCAACCTTTAGACACATGATGATTTCTGGCAGTGAATTATACCTCAATATTTGAGCAACGAGGTGCCCGAATAACCCTCTATTTGACAGTGTGGTGCTCGAATATATATTATATCTTTTATATCGACATTACATTTTTACCGTCTCGTATCGTCTTCGGTCTTGTGGGCCTTTGGTCTCATGAACATTTGTGGCAATATCATAATTGTTGAAGAAACCGAGGCCGATGGGATAAAGATACCCTTGTTCTTTACCTTTCCCGTGCCATTTGTTTTTTCAATAAATCAATAATATTTGTTACATGATACATTGGTATACAAAGAATTTGTTCATGCTGTTGTGTACTATGCACGACCGCGTGTGAGTTCACTGACTCATGTCAGTGATCTGCGGTGGAATCGCAACAGGGTCACGCCGCTTGAAGATCACTCTAAGGAGAGATTTGCCTTAGCTTTTTTACTTACTTGTTACATTTGTAAGGGTACCTGCTGCGTCCGAAAAACACTGAAAGTCCCCATCGGTCTGACGATCGTTGCAGTTGACCCAAACAAACTCGCTGGATGAAACCCCCAACGTAGTTTCGACCTCGGTAATCTCGGCATCGGAGCCAACGAAGAGCACTGACGAGTTACCCGTGATGGTGGCATTCACCGTCGCAGGGCTGAGGCTGCTGCAGTAGCTTACGGCCTCGTCAAATATTTGTTGGTAGGGGTACAAGTGGAAGCACTTGGTTTGCGAGCATTTCCATTCTGAGGTGAAATTGACAAATATTTTGAAATGTTAAAGACCCTATCCGATGAAAATACAACTTGATATAAATGGAAAATTGAATGAATGTAGAATACAAATATAAAGGAATAAAAAGTATTTAACCTTTCTATCTATCTATCAGGTTATAGTTCATCCAGACGTTGGACAAAGCCCTCCTCATAACATTTCCATTCTCTTCTGTCTCTAGCTGTCCTAGTCCAAGCGGCCGTTCCCATGTATGATGTTAGGTCATCTCTCCATCTTCTCTTCTGCCTTCCTCTTCTTCTCTTTCCGTCCTTGGTTGCCATTCTGTTAAACGATTTGTCCATCTATTGTCCTGAAGTCTTGCTACATGTCCAGCCCATCTCCACTTTGATTCTCTGACTTTCTCCATGATGTCTTTAGCCTTTGTTTTCTGGCGTATGACTTTGTGATTGATTTTGTCTCGCAGAGATAAATGCGACATCTTTCTCTCCATGGCTCGTTGAGTAGTCACAAGCTTCTGTTCTAGATCCTTTGTCAATGACCATGTTTCTGATCCATATGTCATAGTTGTTAGAATGCATTGGTTGAACATTCTTCTTTTTAGTGACATGGGTATGTTTTTAACGGTCAACATGTCATTGTATCTTCCAAAGTTCATCCATCCTGCTTTTACTCTCATCATAACTTCTTCTTTTGTGGTGTCTTCCATTTTCAAAGTTTGTCCCAGATATTTGTAACTGCTCACTCTCTGTAACGTTCGATCTTCTATCTCGATGTTTTCATCTGTGTCATAGTTTGTCATATATTTTGTTTTATCTTTGTGCATAGTTAAGCCAATAAGTTTGCTCTCCCTGTTGAGACCTGTCAGCTGGTCTTCCAAGTCTTTGATTGATGTTGAGATCAAGGCCACATCATCAGCGAATCTGAGATCAGTAAGTGTTTCTCCATCAATGTTAACTCCTCCATTTAAATGCGACTTTTTAAATACTTCCTCTATAGTGGCTGTGAATATCTTTGGAGATAATGTGTCTCCCTGTCGTACTCCCCTCTGAATCTTGACCTCCCTTGATACATCATTATTAATGTGAATTCTGGCTACTGCGTTGGTGTAAATATCTTCCAGGATGCTCACATACTCTTCTTCAATGTTAATCTTTCGTAGGGCATCAAACATGTCTGTGTGTTCGATGGAATCGAACGCCTTCTGGTAGTCCACAAATCCGAGGCATAGGTGAAGTTGGTACTCATTTGCCTTCTCAATGAGTTGATTTATAGCTTGTAGGTGGTCTGTTGTTGAGAATCCAGCTCTAAACCCTGCTTGTTCTCTGGGTTGATTTGTGTCCAATATATCTTTGATTCTATTTTGGATTACTTTGGTGAAGATCTTGTACAGATGAGATAGAAGGCTGATTGGGCGATAGTTTTTACATCAGCTTTGTCACCTTTCTTGTATAAAAGAATTATTTTTGCCTCTCAAGTGGTTGGAATCTGTTGCTTTTCCAATATCTGGTTGAATAGTTCAGTAACTGTGTAATTGTCTCCTCCCCTCCTTGTTTGATAATATCACTTGTTATTTCGTCATTTCCCGGTGCTTTGTTGTCCTTCATACTGTTTACAGCTTCAACTTCTCTTTGTAGTATTGGCGGTATGTTTGAGTTTCTGGATGAGATATCTTTATGATCCTTCTGTTGTTTTTTCGTTGAACCATAAAGTTCCTGGTAGAAATCAGCGCATATTTCTAGTAGCTCCGATCTATTTCCATCCTTTTTGCTTCAATTTGCTCATTCTTGACTTTTTGAATTCCATCTTTTGTATTGCTTTTGGTCCCCTTCCGCTTTCTAGAGTCTCTAAAATGAGTTTAGAAGTTTGTCGTCTTTTCCTTTGGCGTCGTTTCTTTTTCACCAATTTCACTATTTCTGCATACTCCACTTTTTCTGTTGTTGTCTTGGATTCTTTCAATCGTATTTCCTTTCTTCATTGTTGCACAAAACCAAATTAAAAACGTCATTTTCCGCACCTTTCCAAATTACGGGTCAACAGGGGTCAAATTTGCCGAAGTTACAGTGACGACATAACATGTGGACCCCATCGGTTCATCTATATAGCTGAGGCGATGAGCCGTGCTTAATTAATGCAAAGTCATTGTGAATATGCGTACTCCACATAAGATGATGTCATCAAGTCGATAGCAATTTTTTAGGTCGACAATTTTCGATTTTCAAAGCTTTGGATTTTTAGTTTTCAGAGAGCTGATACTCCTCTGACCGACACTCACATGGCATTATAATTGATATTATTGTAATCTATGGCTTATAAGCTTTCCGTTGATATATAATTCATCCATTTCATTTTTCAGTTCGGATATGGTCTTTAAATATGATAGTAGTCTGCAGGCACAGACTCCATTTGACAAAACAGAATTTCATACAGCCTTGAGCCTAGCTAGACTCTGACAGTCTATGTCAGTATCAGGCAGCTTAAGTACAAGCTCTATGGAGTGCAGCAGATCATGCATCCTACGTAGTCTTACGGTTCAGACACTCTGTTATTTCGACTGAAAAGGGTTTGTCGAGTACTTTTTCAATCTGTTCTTTCTTAAAATGTTAATGCAATAATAATATTATTAATATTAATAATGATGATAATGATAATAATAATAATAATAATAATAAAAATAATAATAATAATAATAATACATGAAATAATAATCTGGATTTGTATAGCTCTTAATACGAAATACCGTCTCTAATCGCTTTACATATATTAAAACCCCGGTCATCGGATTCATTCAATGTGCGTTATCTCCACTCCATGGGGAATATTCCTACCATACGGTCACCGCGAGGGCATATGGCAATTACTAACACATTTTAATACAAGACCAATTCAATTCCATTTTCAATCCACATATGTTTGATTATATACATGCCATCTCCTGTTTCTTGCCATTGCAACGATATTGCTTTTAATAATATAGGCCTAGGCATACATGTACGTTCAATGAATTAATATTAAGAGTGGCAAAATGCCATGTGTAGGCCTGATGATATGTTAACCAATGAACACGATAGAACGATGACTGAATGTATTTTAAACTCCACACATCATGTGCACCCCCTCCAGTGTTGCCGTCAATACTTTACTAAGTATGAAATGTTTAAACCAATATCTTCAATAGATTTAGAATGTGTGAAGGTTACTAAAGTTTACCTAAAGTTTTTCAAGATTGTCAGAAAAGGGAGGGGATGGATGCATGCAATGGTTCTAATGTCCGGATCACTCACTACTCCAAGGCCCCGAAAAGAAGGGGGCGGTGATATCATCCTAAAACAAAACACCTTTTTCTCAATAAGAGTGTGTGCTTGTGTGTTTGTGTGTGTGGGGGGGGGGGCGTTTCGTCTCCCTTGATCCCCTGTTATTCTATACATAAACCATTCTTCCCTTACCAACAGCCTGCTCACACAGGTCTCCGATCCAGCCATGATTACAAGTACACGTGAAATCTCCTATGCCATTTACACAATTCCCATTCACACACGGGTTGGCGGTGGCGCATTCGTCTATGTCTTCAACAGGTATCCTTATGTGGAAAGAAATAATTCATAATCAACCATCATGTTAAATTACACAAAACACCCTTACATGATTACAATCAGTAAGCTATATTTTATAAATTTAATGCTACCTGGGAGAAATTTCAATTATTAAAAACATATTTAAACATATCGATCTTATTTACTGGGTGTAAGCCACAAATATGTTTAAATAAAAGCTATATTCTGTTAGCATTCCGGATGTTCGTGTAAACCTGCTCATTTATAACATATCCAAAGTGACCCATTCAATTAAAAATTTGTTTTCTTAAAAGATCCCTCAATGTTACCTTTTTTGCATTGCATTGATACTAGTCGTATGTCTGTTTTTTTTACACTGCATTTTGCAATTTTTAACATCTTTTTGTTATATATTATATGTGAACAGTTTGTGATCAAATTTAATTCTATGTTTTACGAAGTGAGAAAATTGTATAATATGTTAAGATAATTACATTACAAAAAAAAATCTTATTCTAAAAAAAGTACATTGTTCATTGGTTCAATGCGCCGTTCTATCATCCAGCAACATCAATCTGTAGAACAGTACAATGAAATATATTCAAACCGACACACATAACACACACACATCGATATAGACTATTATAAATACATAATTGTACATTTGAGCCTTTTTGATATAGTATATATTTGAGAATAAGTCATTTGTTTATTACTGGTTTAAATGATCTAGGTGTCATCATAATCATTTTCAAGGCCTCATTGCTTTATTTTGTCTTCAATTTTGTTTCCGTCTCCTTAAACCTGTCTCTCTACACCCATCCTCTTTCTCTCTCTCTCTCTCTCTCTCACTCTCCTTCTTCCCAATACCTCTTTTTCACACTTTCTTCTCTCATCACTTCTCTCTACTCCCATCCTATTAATTTCTCTGATTCATTCCCCTCTCCCTGTTTTGGTTATACCGAATAATTTCAAACCTACCTGTATATCTGGCACACAGTGTTATATGTTTCTGTGCATGATTTGTCCTGCCATTTATTGTCATTCGTTTTTACGACAACACAGTCTTGACTGCCCGCACCGTTTGGTTGGTCATATCTCCAATCTGTTTGTACAGAGATAATTACAATAATTACATCCCATAGATATCCTTTAGATATAATTGTGGAATGATAATGTGTATCAATTATTATTGGCATACTGTTGGAATTATTATATGCTCTTGTTTTGCATTCATTCTATTTAGATTAATCTGATAAAAGGAGACATGATGAAAAACGCACATGCTCATTAATGACGACACAACATGTAAAATCGCCATCAAACTGAAACACCTTCAAACACCAAAAGAAATTTCAAAATAAAATTTAACATAAGTGCTTAACAAGGAATTCGATGTTTTTCATTCCAAATTATATGTACATCCAGTATTTATTGCACCCCAAAAGTTTGGTTTATAGCTGTGCATCTTGTAATCAAAGTACGGCATTAAACTTGTTTTCGGCTTGAAGCCACTTGAAGGCGGAAGAATAGCGAATCTGGCGTTTGCTAGAGACAAAGTAAGATTGAGAAAGGTTTAGAGAAGAACCCAGGCTCCTCCTCCCCAGGACCAAAGGGTACACGAGGAAGAAGAGGAAGAGGAGGAGAAGGAGAAAGGGAGGAAGATAATGAGGAAGAGTGGGATGAGGTAGTGGAGGGGAGGCTGATGATGATGATAAAGGTGGTCATGTTGACGATGATGATAACGATGATTATGATATTAAACCTTAGTAAAAAAAAAGAAAGGCTGTTATTCGTCAAATGAAATACCCAGTTTCAATCTAAAATTAGTCGGGAGGACCTACGTCTTATATTCGTCGATGTTCCTTCATCATCAGCCGTGCAGACAAAATCCGTATCAGAGTCGTCACTAAAGCAGTTCACCCATACATGACGAGTTGACGAGAGGAAATCAAATAAATCCTCAACTTCAGTAATGGCTGCGTCCGAACCAACAAAGAGAACAGATGCATTCCTGTTCCCGCTTACGATGGTCTGGTTTAGAGTAACAGGATTGAGACTGTCACAGTAGACGACGGCATCATAGAAGGTGAGTTCTTCAGTTGAGACGTGAAAACACCTCGTGTCTGTGCATTTCCATTCTGGAAAAAAGTTGAGAAAAAATGCAACAATGTGTCAGCATTTAGAGAGGTATTGTGTTCTACTGGATATGCCACTGGACGGATCCCAAGGTAAGGGGTTCAAATCCCTTCCCAAGAACTACCATCAAAACAACGATTTGCCACATTTTATCCAGACAAGGTAAAATACCATCTGTAAGAATCTATTTCGATGAACTAGTGACATATAAGGGACATGAGATTAAGACCATGCTCCAATGAAAAGGAATATAGATCTATTTGACACTATGATAAACAAGACCATACATATAAAAGGGATTTATTTCTTGCTGAACTATTATAGCTGATGTTCTCTGTAGATTTATTTTAGAATATTTACTTTAGAAACAGCCAAGGATTAGAATCAAGATTTGATTTGGGTTACTTGTAAGATGAGCTCTGATGACATGGACTAATGTCAAATATACACGTATGATGAGCATTCTAAAATGTGCAATGGTATATAGGCTTATTTCTAGGATTAGTCTAAGATTTGGGCCACTAAAATTTGTAAATATCGCACGCAGACGTATAGTGACCGGGAAAAGCGTCACCTTACCGACTTCGACTTGGCAGAAATGTCCACTCCACCCCTCGTCACAGGTACATGTATACATCCCAAGACCATCGGTACAAACGCCATTTTGACAGGGGTTACCAACACACTCGTCTATATCAGCAACAGGTACTCTGTATGCAAAAGAGAGAGAGAAAACAGAGGGGCTGGACGAAAAGGTAAGGATATCAACGTGAAGGAGGGGGAGGCATGCAGTATGATGCAGGATGATGCAGATGATGATGACGATGACGGTCTTGAAGATTATTATAGGCATTCAGGCACAATTTTGTTAGAAAGGCTGACGTTTCTCGTCAGAATATCAACTTCAGATTTCTAACTTTTGCGAATAAGAGAAGCGAGGGAGCAAAATATCACAGTTAAACAGTTAAATTGTAATTTCTTTATCAAAAAATGATTAGCATAGTATAGAAACTACAAATAGTCCACCTAGCCATTCTAGTTGCTCGACTTTATATGAGATGGCGGTTGACCCAACTTTGATAATTTAGAAATTCACTCTAAAGCCGATTTCTTTTTTTGTTTGTTTTAAAAAGATACCTTATTAAAAATGAAGAGAGGATCACAAAACCACAGGCAGCCAAATGCATAAAATGAAAATAAATGTCATGTAAATAAATACTCAATAATGTTGTAAAATAAATTACGATGACGATACTGACGACAACAATGATAGTGATATTCATGGTTATAGTGACGATGCAAATAACGATGACGATGATGATGACATATAAATGGTAAAAATTATAATAACTGTATTTGTAAGATGATGATGTTGTTGATAAAGACGACATAGAAAAGCAGAATATAATATTGTTTCTAATGATAACGAGTGTTTCATCCAAACATCTGCCTGTCCTGATAGTATGAACAAAAAGGCTATGAACATACCTGTATATCTGACAAACAGTGTTGTACGTATCGGAGCAACTTTTGTCCTGCCATTTATTGTCGTTCGTTACCACGGCAACACATTCCTGACTTCCTCCACCGTTTGGCTGGTCATATCTGAAGTCTGATGAGTGGAAAGAAATTCAACGATAGAAAATCAGAGGTAAAAGATAGATATTACTGTTAAACTTAATCTGTGTCGATCTCTGCGTAACATCTCATCATGCATCAATCGGAATTGAAATGATTGATATCAGGTATAGATTTAGAAAGAAGATGACCTTTATGAAAGAAGGGAATCAAAGATTTGGATCTAAATCATAACAATATGAGAATAACATTGAAAGAGAAAAACGAAATATATACAATAACATACGTGTGCGTCGTAAGTCTGTTTGGCTGTTGGTCTAGTGAACCATCTGAATGACCACCTTCAAAAACTTCGGTAAACTCACAATATCGGACTTTTGGACCGTCGACTGTATTCTTGGGCATATTCTTAGCTTTAATCTATTCCAGCCCAAAAGACAGATATATTGGTTGAGAGAGAGAGAGAGAATAAGATCAGAAGGAAAGCTTACTTCTGATATCTGTCACTGTTCCTTCGTCATCCATCGTGCAGACAAAATTAATATCCGAGTCTTCATCGATGCAGTTCACCCATACATGGCGAGTTGACGAGAAGAAATCAAATAAATCCTCGACCTCGGTGATTTCTGCATCGGAACCAACAAAGAGTATGGACGCATTCCTCGTCCCGTTTACGATGGTCTGGTTTAGAGTAACAGGATTAAGACTGTCGCAGTAAGCGACTGCATCGCTGAAAGTGTTTTCCTCAGTCAAAAGATGGAAACACTTGGTCGCTGTGCACTTCCATTCTGTAAAAAGAAAAAACAGTTAGTATAAATACAATCCGCCTTAATTTAGAATATGTATGGTTAAGACGGTAAAGCATGATTATCACAAGATAAACTGATGTTAATAACACACAAAATACCGAGAGATAAATAATCATATGTATGTTATGAATCTCGAAAGAGGCATAAAAATAAGGTATCGTTCAGTGGCGTGGTTATGGCGAACGTGCTTACTCATAATGAAATAGAGAAAGAACAAAGAAGAGATAGAGAGGGAGAGAAAAGAGGGAACGGGAGAGAAAAGAGGAAGAGAGAGTGAGAGCGAGAGGGGGAAAGAGAGAGAGAGAGAGAGAGAGATAACGAGAGAGAGATAAAGAGGGGGAGTAGAGGGAGGGAAGATAGGAAAGGAAGAAGGAAAGGGAAAACAATAAAGAAGGCGCTATAAAGGTTTCTTCCAACACCTTTCCACAATCAATGGCCTTGTCGATTAACACAAGTGCCCCATTTATGCCAGTGTGCCCTCAAAATCTAGACCCAGGCTACGCCACTGATATCGTCAGCACCAAATAATCAAGTTTAGACTTGTAACTGATTTTACTTCTGTATGATGTTATTTGTATTTGATTTGTTTTGATTTGTACTACTTATGTTCCGAGAAATAAACATCCGTCAAAACTAAAACTTACCGTCTATGGTATCACAGAGTTCTCCTCTCCATCCTTCATCACATGTGCAACTGAAAACGCCCAAACCATCGGTACATACGCCATTTTGACAGGGGTTACTAGCACACTCGTCTATATCAGCAAGCGATACTCTGTATGCCAAAAAGGTAGAAAAAGAACAAGTTAACAATAATGAGCCTGTGTAGGTGGAGTCAATGGATAGGGTCACGGGTAGAAATTTTGATATTTCAGTATAAAAGGAATAGCCAATAACCCCTTCGCCCTAAAATAAGTAATGACGAAACAAAGAAAACACAATCAGCTATCACACAAACACACACACACACATAGACAGTCATGGTCGCACAATCCCAGCCCATACGCACACGCACACATTCACGCACATGAAAAGAAAAGCGTTAAAATAATGACCTTAAAGAAAAAGGATGCGATATAAATTACTTTAGCATGATAGTGATATCAATCATTTTCTTAATTCAATGATATGAAGAAAAACCAGCTCATTCCGCTAGCGTTGTTTATCACGTTAAATTTCTTATAATAAAAGCATAACTGGGTTACAAACGGCCCTTAGTGATGGCCCTTAGTGATGATAATGATAAAAGTGATGACTGTATCATGGCGACGAGCTGAGGATGACAACGATACACATCATAATGATGGAGACTAACGATGAACAGAGTTTCAGCTCTTTCAAGTTCTTTCTCTCTCTCTTTATCTTTCTCTTTGTCTCATATTCTTTCTATCTCTATATCTCTCCCTACCTACATGTGTTCATATTTAGTTTGAGATAAGTAGATAGTGATCATAATTTAGACCTACCTGTATATCTGACAAACAGTGTTATACGTATTGGTGCAACTTTTATCCTGCCATTTATTGTCATTTGTTACCACGGCAACGCAGTCTTGACTGCCCCACCGTTTGGTTGGCTAGATTCCCAGTCTAATGAGAAAATAAAATAACGTATTATGCAAAAATGGATCAGGGATACAGCATTACTTGATATCGGAATTAAAGAAAGTATGATTACGTTGTTGTGATCAACGGATTATTAGAAAGATGAAGGTAAAATTCATCTAACAAATAAAGTGACTTCTGCTTAAGGTGAAAAATAATTTCTAAGTTTTCTTACTCTTTGTATGTCACATTGGAAGAATATTATAGTAGAAGTATCCTCTGAAAATAAATTCTAATTCAAAATGCCCCTATATTGGAAATACGACGGGATTTAGTTGAAAAGTTGGTTCCAAAAATTCATCCCAAATAGGCCTACCTATATCTTTGCAGTGCAGCCGAGTTACAGCAAGACGGACTCATTTTCTCTTCTCTTCTTCCTATGTTATAAAAAACAAACCTTTCCCTTATTTGCATCCAGGCAGTTGCTTTAACAAGGTAATCGCATCACCAGTATTTGAATTTATATTTAAGTCATTTTCGGTTGGATTGTGGAATACTAAAACAGATCTGGAAAATTAAGTTTTGGAGGCGATTTACAGCGACCATATATATGATAATTATATGAAAAAAGGCTTCGAGTGGTTTTAAATAATGTAAATTACAAAGTCCAAATGCATGTCGTCAAACATATGAATTTTGATTTGTTTCTCTAGAGCTGGCAGGTATTAGTTAGGCGATTTGATAAATACAAAATAGCGTTTCGCATTAAATTTCCCCGGCTGAATTGTAGCCCCAGTATAAAGAAACAAAGAGAAGGACAAAGGGAGAGAGAGTGAGAAAACAAGATAGATATATAGATATATAAAGAGAGAGAAAGAGTGTAAGAGAGAAAGAGAATGATAGAGAAGAAAGGGCTGTACAAATAGAAAGAGATAGAGAGAGAAGAGACTGAGAGCTAGAGAAAGGGAGAATGGTAGAAGCGAGAGAGAGAGAAAAGAGAGAGAGAGAGAGAGAGAGTAGGACTAAGCGAGAGAGATGGGTGAAAGAAAGACAGAAATAAAGAGAGAGAGAGAGAGAGAGAGAGAGAAAGTAGAGAAAAGATAATGAGAAAAAAAGGAAAGTTACTTCTAATATCCGTCAGTGTCCCTTCGTCATCAGCCGTGCAGACAAAAATTGTATCCGAGTCTTCATCGATGCAGTTCACCCATACTTCACGAGTTGACGAGAAGAAATCAAATAGACCCTCGACCTCGGTGATTTCTGCATCGGAACCAACAAAGAGTATGGACGCATTCCTGGTCCCGTTTACGATGGTCTGGTTTAGAGTAACAGGATTAAGACTGTCGCAGTAAGCGACAGCATCGCTGAAAGTGTTTTCCTCAGTCAAAAGATGGAAACACTTGGTCGCTGTGCACTTCCAGTCTGTAAAAAGAAAAACAGTTAGTATAAATACAATCCGCCTTAATTTAGAATATGTATGGTTTAGCCGGTAAAGCATGATTATCACAAGATAAACTGATGTTAATAACACACAAAATACCGAGAGATAAATAATCATATGTATGTTATAAATCTCGAAAGAGGCATAAGGTATCGTTCAGTGGCGTGGTTATGGCGAACGTGCTTACTCATAATGAAATAGAGAAAGAACAAAGAAGAGATAGAGAGGGAGAGAGAGAGAAAGAGGGAGAGACAGATAACGAGAGAGCGAGATAAAGAGGGGGAGTAGAAGGAGGGAAGATAGGAAAGGGAGAAGGAAAGGAAAACAAAAAGAAGGCGCTATAAAGGTTCTTCCAACACCTTTCCCCAATCAATGGCCTTGTCGATTAATACAAGTGCCCCATTTATGCCAGTGTGCCCTCAAAATCTGGACCCAGGCTACGCCACTGATATCGTCAGCACCAAATAATCAAGTTTAGACTTGTAACTGATTTTACTTCTGTATGATGTTATTTGTATTTGATTTGTTTTGATTTGTACTACTTATGTTCCGAGAAATAAACATTATCCGTCAAAACTAAAACTTACCGGCTGTGGTATCACAGAGTTCTCCTCCCCATCCTTCATCACATGTGCAACTGAAAACGCCTAAACTATCGGTACATACCCCATTTTGACAGGGGTTACTAGCACACTCGTCTATATCAGCAAGCGATACTCTGTATGCCAAAAGGTAGAAAAAGAACAAGTTAACAATAATGAGCCTGTGTAGGTGGAGTCAATGGATAGGGTCACGGGTAGAAATTTTGATATTTCAGTATAAAAGGAATAGCCAATAACCCCTTCGCCCTAAAATAAGTAATGACGAAACAAAGAAAACACAAACACACACACACATAGACATGGTCGCACAATCCCAGCCCATACGCACACGCACACATTCACGCACATGAAAAGAAAAGCGTTAAAATAATGACCTTAAAGAAAAAGGATGCGATATAAATTACTTTAGCATGATAGGGATATCAATCATTTTCTTAATTCAATGATATGAAGAAAAACCAGCTCATTCCGCTAGCGTTGTTTATCACGTTAAATTTCTTATAATAAAAGCATAACTGGGTTACAAACGGCCCTTAGTGATGGCCCCTTAGTGATGATAATGATAAAAGTGATGACTGTATCATGGCGACGAGCTGAGGATGACAACGATACACATCATAATGATGGAGACTAACGATGAACAGAGTTTCAGCTCTTTCAAGTTCTTTCTCTCTCTCTTTTATCTTTCTCTTTGTCTCATATTCTTTCTATCTCTATATCTCTCCCTACCTACATGTGTTCATATTTAGTTTGAGATAAGTAGATAGTGATCATAATTTAGACCTACCTGTATATCTGACAAACAGTGTTATACGTATTGGTGCAACTTTTATCCTGCCATTTATTGTCATTTGTTACCACGGCAACGCAGTCTTGACTGCCCCCACCGTTTGGTTGGCTAGATTCCCAGTCTAATGAGAAAATAAAATAACGTATTATGCAAAAATGGATCAGGGATACAGCATTACTTGATATCGGAATTAAAGAAAGTATGATTACGTTGTTGTGATCAACGGATTATTAGAAAGATGAAGGTAAAATTCATCTAACAAATAAAGTGACTTCTGCTTAAGGTGAAAAATAATTTCTAAGTTTTCTTACTCTTTGTATGTCACATTGGAAGAATATTATAGTAGAAGTATCCTCTGAAAATAAATTCTAATTCAAAATGCCCCTATATTGGAAATACGACGGGATTTAGTTGAAAAGTTGGTTCCAAAAATTCATCCCAAGTAGGCCTACCTATATCTCTGCAGTGCAGCCGAGTTACAGCAAGACCGACTCATTTTCTCTTCTCTTCTTCCTATGTTATAAAAAACAAACCTTTCCCTTATTTGCATCCAGGCAGTTGCTTTAACAAGGTAATCGCATCACCAGTATTTGAATTTATATTTAAGTCATTTTCGGTTGGATTGTGGAATACTAAAACAGATCTGGAAAATTAAGTTTTGGAGGCGATTTACAGCGACCATATCTATGATAATTATATGAAAAAAGGCTTCGAGTGGTTTTAAATAATGTAAATTACAAAGTCCAAATGCATGTCGTCAAACATATGAATTTTGATTTGTTTCTCTAGAGCTGGCAGGTATTAGTTAGGCGATTTGATAAATACAAAATAGCGTTTCGCATTAAATTTCCCCGGGCTGAATTGTAGCCCCAGTATAAAGAAACAAAGAGAAGGACAAAGGGAGAGAGTGAGAAAACAAGATAGATATATAGATATATAAAGAGAGAGAAAGAGTGTAAGAGAGAAAGAGAATGATAGAGAAGAAAGGGCTGTACAAATAGAAAGAGATAGAGAGAGAAGAGACTGAGAGCTAGAGAAAGGGAGAATGGTAGAAGCGAGAGAGAGAGAAAAGAGAGAGAGAGAGAGTAGGACTAAGCGAGAGAGATGGGTGAAAGAAAGACAGAAATAAAGAGAGAGAGAGAGAGAGAAAGAAAGTAGAAAAGATAATGAGAAAAAAGGAAAGTTACTTCTAATATCCGTCAGTGTCCCTTCGTCATCAGCCGTGCAGACAAAAATTGTATCCGAGTCTTCATCGATGCAGTTCACCCATACTTCACGAGTTGACGAGAAGAAATCAAATAGACCCTCGACCTCGGTGATTTCTGCATCGGAACCAACAAAGAGTATGGACGCATTCCTGGTCCCGTTTACGATGGTCTGGTTTAGAGTAACAGGATTAAGACTGTCGCAGTAAGCGACAGCATCGCTGAAAGTGTTTTCCTCAGTCAAAAGATGGAAACACTTGGTCGCTGTGCACTTCCATCTGTAAAAGAAAAACAGTTAGTATAAATACAATCCGCCTTAATTTAGAATATGTATAGTTTAGCCGGTAAGGCATGATTATCACAAGATAAACTGATGTTAATAACACACAAAATACCGAGAGATAAATAATCATATGTATGTTATAAATCTCGAAAGAGGCATAAGGTATCGTTCAGTGGCGTGGTTATGGCGAACGTGCTTACTCATAATGAAATAGAGAAAGAACAAAGAAGAGATAGAGAGGGAGAGAAAAGAGGAACGGGAGAAAAAGAGAGAGAGTGAGAGCGAGAGGAAAGAGGGAGAGACAGATAACGAGAGAGCGAGATAAAGAGGGAGTAGAAGGAGGGAAGATAGGAAAGGGAGAAGGAAAGGAAAACAAAAAGAAGGCGCTATAAAGGTTCTTCCAACACCTTTCCCCAATCAATGGCCTTGTCGATTAATACAAGTGCCCCATTTATGCCAGTGTGCCCTCAAAATCTGGACCCAGGCTACGCCACTGATATCGTCAGCACCAAATAATCAAGTTTAGACTTGTAACTGATTTTACTTCTGTATGATGTTATTTGTATTTGATTTGTTTTGATTTGTACTACTTATGTTCCGAGAAATAAACATTATCCGTCAAAACTAAAACTTACCGGCTGTGGTATCACAGAGTTCTCCTCCCCATCCTTCATCACATGTGCAACTGAAAACGCCTAAACTATCGGTACATACCCCATTTTGACAGGGGTTACTAGCACACTCGTCTATATCAGCAAGCGATACTCTGTATGCCAAAAGGTAGAAAAAGAACAAGTTAACAATAATGAGCCTGTGTAGGTGGAGTCAATGGATAGGGTCACGGGTAGAAATTTTGATATTTCAGTATAAAAGGAATAGCCAATAACCCTTCGCCCTAAAATAAGTAATGACGAAACAAAGAAAACACAAACACACACACACACATAGACATGGTCGCACAATCCCAGCCCATACGCACACGCACACATTCACGCACATGAAAAGAAAAGCGTTAAAATAATGACCTTAAAGAAAAAGGATGCGATATAAATTACTTTAGCATGATAGGGATATCAATCATTTTCTTAATTCAATGATATGAAGAAAAACCAGCTCATTCCGCTAGCGTTGTTTATCACGTTAAATTTCTTATAATAAAAGCATAACTGGGTTACAAACGGCCCTTAGTGATGGCCCCTTAGTGATGATAATGATAAAAGTGATGACTGTATCATGGCGACGAGCTGAGGATGACAACGATACACATCATAATGATGGAGACTAACGATGAACAGAGTTCCAGCTCTTTCAAGTTCTTTCTCTCTCTCTCTTTTATCTTTCTCTCTGTCTCATATTCTTTCTATCTCTATATCTCTCCCTACCTACATGTGTTCATATTTAGTTTGAGATAAGTAGATAGTGATCATAATTTAGACCTACCTGTATATCTGACAAACAGTGTTATACGTATTGGTGCAACTTTTATCCTGCCATTTATTGTCATTTGTTACCACGGCAACGCAGTCTTGACTGCCCCACCGTTTGGTTGGCTAGATTCCCAGTCTAATGAGAAAATAAAATAACGTATTATGCAAAAATGGATCAGGGATACAGCATTACTTGATATCGGAATTAAAGAAAGTATGATTACGTTGTTGTGATCAACGGATTATTAGAAAGATGAAGGTAAAATTCATCTAACAAATAAAGTGACTTCTGCTTAAGGTGAAAAATAATTTCTAAGTTTTCTTACTCTTTGTATGTCACATTGGAAGAATATTATAGTAGAAGTATCCTCTGAAAATAAATTCTAATTCAAAATGCCCCTATATTGGAAATACGACGGGATTTAGTTGAAAAGTTGGTTCCAAAAATTCATCCCAAATAGGCCTACCTATATCTTTGCAGTGCAGCCGAGTTACAGCAAGACGGACTCATTTTCTCTTTTCTTCTTCCTATGTTATAAAAAACAAACCTTTCCCTTATTTGCATCCAGGCAGTTGCTTTAACAAGGTAATCGCATCACCAGTATTTGAATTTATATTTAAGTCATTTTCGGTTGGATTGTGGAATACTAAAACAGATCTGGAAAATTAAGTTTTGGAGGCGATTTACAGCGACCATATCTATGATAATTATATGAAAAAAGGCTTCGAGTGGTTTTAAATAATGTAAATTACAAAGTCCAAATGCATGTCGTCAAACATATGAATTTTGATTTGTTTCTCTAGAGCTGGCAGGTATTAGTTAGGCGATTTGATAAATACAAAATAGCGTTTCGCATTAAATTTCCCCGGGCTGAATTGTAGCCCCAGTATAAAGAAACAAAGAGAAGGACAAAGGGAGAGAGAGTGAGAAAACAAGATAGATATATAGATATATAAAGAGAGAGAAAGAGTGTAAGAGAGAAAGAGAATGATAGAGAAGAAAGGGCTGTACAAATAGAAAGAGATAGAGAGAGAAGAGACTGAGAGCTAGAGAAAGGGAGAATGGTAGAAGCGAGAGAGAGAGAGAAAAGAGAGAGAGAGAGAGAGTAGGACTAAGCGAGAGAGATGGGTGAAAGAAAGACAGAAATAAAGAGAGAGAGAGAGAGAGAAAGAAAAGTAGAGAAAAGATAATGAGAAAAAAAGGAAAGTTACTTCTAATATCCGTCAGTGTCCCTTCGTCATCAGCCGTGCAGACAAAAATTGTATCCGAGTCTTCATCGATGCAGTTCACCCATACTTCACGAGTTGACGAGAAGAAATCAAATAGACCCTCGACCTCGGTGATTTCTGCATCGGAACCAACAAAGAGTATGGACGCATTCCTGGTCCCGTTTACGATGGTCTGGTTTAGAGTAACAGGATTAAGACTGTCGCAGTAAGCGACAGCATCGCTGAAAGTGTTTTCCTCAGTCAAAAGATGGAAACACTTGGTCGCTGTGCACTTCCATTCTGTAAAAAGAAAAACAGTTAGTATAAATACAATCCGCCTTAATTTAGAATATGTATGGTTTAGACGGTAAAGCATGATTATCACAAGATAAACTGATGTTAATAACACACAAAATACCGAGAGATAAATAATCATATGTATGTTATAAATCTCGAAAGAGGCATAAGGTATCGTTCAGTGGCGTGGTTATGGCGAACGTGCTTACTCATAATGAAATAGAGAAAGAACAAAGAAGAGATAGAGAGGGAGAGAAAAGAGGGAACGGGAGAGAAAAGAGGAAGAGAGAGTGAGAGCGAGAGGGAAAGAGAGAGACAGATAACGAGAGAGCGAGATAAAGAGGGGAGTAGAAGGAGGGAAGATAGGAAAGGGAGAAGGAAAGGAAAACAAAAAAGAAGGCGCTATAAAGGTTCTTCCAACACCTTTCCCCAATCAATGGCCTTGTCGATTAATACAAGTGCCCCCATTTATGCCAGTGTGCCCTCAAAATCTGGACCCAGGCTACGCCACTGATATCGTCAGCACCAAATAATCAAGTTTAGACTTGTAACTGATTTTACTTCTGTATGATGTTATTTGTATTTGATTTGTTTTGATTTGTACTACTTATGTTCCGAGAAATAAACATTATCCGTCAAAACTAAAACTTACCGGCTGTGGTATCACAGAGTTCTCCTCCCCATCCTTCATCACATGTGCAACTGAAAACGCCTAAACTATCGGTACATACCCCATTTTGACAGGGGTTACTAGCACACTCGTCTATATCAGCAAGCGATACTCTGTATGCCAAAAGGTAGAAAAAGAACAAGTTAACAATAATGAGCCTGTGTAGGTGGAGTCAATGGATAGGGTCACGGGTAGAAATTTTGATATTTCAGTATAAAAGGAATAGCCAATAACCCCTTCGCCCTAAAATAAGTAATGACGAAACAAAGAAAACACAAACACACACACACACATAGACATGGTCGCACAATCCCAGCCCATACGCACACGCACACATTCACGCACATGAAAAGAAAAGCGTTAAAATAATGACCTTAAAGAAAAAGGATGCGATATAAATTACTTTAGCATGATAGGGATATCAATCATTTTCTTAATTCAATGATATGAAGAAAAACCAGCTCATTCCGCTAGCGTTGTTTATCACGTTAAATTTCTTATAATAAAAGCATAACTGGGTTACAAACGGCCCTTAGTGATGGCCCCTTAGTGATGATAATGATAAAAGTGATGACTGTATCATGGCGACGAGCTGAGGATGACAACGATACACATCATAATGATGGAGACTAACGATGAACAGAGTTTCAGCTCTTTCAAGTTCTTTCTCTCTCTCTTTTATCTTTCTCTTTGTCTCATATTCTTTCTATCTCTATATCTCTCCTACCTACATGTGTTCATATTTAGTTTGAGATAAGTAGATAGTGATCATAATTTAGACCTACCTGTATATCTGACAAACAGTGTTATACGTATTGGTGCAACTTTTATCCTGCCATTTATTGTCATTTGTTACCACGGCAACGCAGTCTTGACTGCCCCCACCGTTTGGTTGGCTAGATTCCCAGTCTAATGAGAAAATAAAATAACGTATTATGCAAAAATGGATCAGGGATACAGCATTACTTGATATCGGAATTAAAGAAAGTATGATTACGTTGTTGTGATCAACGGATTATTAGAAAGATGAAGGTAAAATTCATCTAACAAATAAAGTGACTTCTGCTTAAGGTGAAAAATAATTTCTAAGTTTTCTTACTCTTTGTATGTCACATTGGAAGAATATTATAGTAGAAGTATCCTCTGAAAATAAATTCTAATTCAAAATGCCCCTATATTGGAAATACGACGGGATTTAGTTGAAAAGTTGGTTCCAAAAATTCATCCCAAGTAGGCCTACCTATATCTCTGCAGTGCAGCCGAGTTACAGCAAGACCGACTCATTTTCTCTTCTCTTCTTCCTATGTTATAAAAAACAAACCTTTCCCTTATTTGCATCCAGGCAGTTGCTTTAACAAGGTAATCGCATCACCAGTATTTGAATTTATATTTAAGTCATTTTCGGTTGGATTGTGGAATACTAAAACAGATCTGGAAAATTAAGTTTTGGAGGCGATTTACAGCGACCATATCTATGATAATTATATGAAAAAAGGCTTCGAGTGGTTTTAAATAATGTAAATTACAAAGTCCAAATGCATGTCGTCAAACATATGAATTTTGATTTGTTTCTCTAGAGCTGGCAGGTATTAGTTAGGCGATTTGATAAATACAAAATAGCGTTTCGCATTAAATTTCCCCGGGCTGAATTGTAGCCCCAGTATAAAGAAACAAAAAGAAGGACAAAGGGAGAGAGTGAGAAAACAAGATAGATATATAGATATATAAAGAGAGAGAAAGAGTGTAAGAGAGAAAGAGAATGATAGAGAAGAAAGGGCTGTACAAATAGAAAGAGATAGAGAGAGAAGAGACTGAGAGCTAGAGAAAGGGAGAATGGTAGAAGCGAGAGAGAGAGAAAAGAGAGAGAGAGAGAGAGAGTAGGACTAAGCGAGAGAGATGGGTGAAAGAAAGACAGAAATAAAGAGAGAGAGAGAGAGAAAGAAAGAGAAAAGTAGAGAAAAGATAATGAGAAAAAAAGGAAAGTTACTTCTAATATCCGTCAGTGTCCCTTCGTCATCAGCCGTGCAGACAAAAATTGTATCCGAGTCTTCATCGATGCAGTTCACCCATACTTCACGAGTTGACGAGAAGAAATCAAATAGACCCTCGACCTCGGTGATTTCTGCATCGGAACCAACAAAGAGTATGGACGCATTCCTGGTCCCGTTTACGATGGTCTGGTTTAGAGTAACAGGATTAAGACTGTCGCAGTAAGCGACAGCATCGCTGAAAGTGTTTTCCTCAGTCAAAAGATGGAAACACTTGGTCGCTGTGCACTTCCAATCTGTAAAAAGAAAAACAGTTAGTATAAATACAATCCGCCTTAATTTAGAATATGTATAGTTTAGCCGGTAAGGCATGATTATCACAAGATAAACTGATGTTAATAACACACAAAATACCGAGAGATAAATAATCATATGTATGTTATAAATCTCGAAAGAGGCATAAGGTATCGTTCAGTGGCGTGGTTATGGCGAACGTGCTTACTCATAATGAAATAGAGAAAGAACAAAGAAGAGATAGAGAGGGAGAGAAAAGAGGGAACGGGAGAGAAAAGAGGAAGAGAGAGTGAGAGCGAGAGGGGGAAAGAGAGAGAGACAGATAACGAGAGAGCGAGATAAAGAGGGGGAGTAGAAGGAGGGAAGATAGGAAAGGGAGAAGGAAAGGGAAAACAAAAAAGAAGGCGCTATAAAGGTTCTTCCAACACCTTTCCCCAATCAATGGCCTTGTCGATTAATACAAGTGCCCCCATTTATGCCAGTGTGCCCTCAAAATCTGGACCCAGGCTACGCCACTGATATCGTCAGCACCAAATAATCAAGTTTAGACTTGTAACTGATTTTACTTCTGTATGATGTTATTTGTATTTGATTTGTTTTGATTTGTACTACTTATGTTCCGAGAAATAAACATTATCCGTCAAAACTAAAACTTACCGGCTGTGGTATCACAGAGTTCTCCTCCCCATCCTTCATCACATGTGCAACTGAAAACGCCTAAACTATCGGTACATACCCCATTTTGACAGGGGTTACTAGCACACTCGTCTATATCAGCAAGCGATACTCTGTATGCCAAAAAGGTAGAAAAAGAACAAGTTAACAATAATGAGCCTGTGTAGGTGGAGTCAATGGATAGGGTCACGGGTAGAAATTTTGATATTTCAGTATAAAAGGAATAGCCAATAACCCCTTCGCCCTAAAATAAGTAATGACGAAACAAAGAAAACACAAACACACACACACACATAGACATGGTCGCACAATCCCAGCCCATACGCACACGCACACATTCACGCACATGAAAAGAAAAGCGTTAAAATAATGACCTTAAAGAAAAAGGATGCGATATAAATTACTTTAGCATGATAGGGATATCAATCATTTTCTTAATTCAATGATATGAAGAAAAACCAGCTCATTCCGCTAGCGTTGTTTATCACGTTAAATTTCTTATAATAAAAGCATAACTGGGTTACAAACGGCCCTTAGTGATGGCCCCTTAGTGATGATAATGATAAAAGTGATGACTGTATCATGGCGACGAGCTGAGGATGACAACGATACACATCATAATGATGGAGACTAACGATGAACAGAGTTCCAGCTCTTTCAAGTTTTTTCTCTCTCTTTTATCTTTCTCTCTGTCTCATATTCTTTCTATCTCTATATCTCTTCCTACCTACATGTGTTCATATTTAGTTTGAGATAAGTAGATAGTGATCATAATTTAGACCTACCTGTATATCTGACAAACAGTGTTATACGTATTGGTGCAACTTTTATCCTGCCATTTATTGTCATTTGTTACCACGGCAACGCAGTCTTGACTGCCCCCACCGTTTGGTTGGCTAGATTCCCAGTCTAATGAGAAAATAAAATAACGTATTATGCAAAAATGGATCAGGGATACAGCATTACTTGATATCGGAATTAAAGAAAGTATGATTACGTTGTTGTGATCAACGGATTATTAGAAAGATGAAGGTAAAATTCATCTAACAAATAAAGTGACTTCTGCTTAAGGTGAAAAATAATTTCTAAGTTTTCTTACTCTTTGTATGTCACATTGGAAGAATATTATAGTAGAAGTATCCTCTGAAAATAAATTCTAATTCAAAATGCCCCTATATTGGAAATACGACGGGATTTAGTTGAAAAGTTGGTTCCAAAATTCATCCCAAATAGGCCTACCTATATCTTTGCAGTGCAGCCGATTTCCAGCAAGACCGACTCATTTTCTCTTTTCTTCTTCCTATGTTACAAATAATCAACCTTTCCCTTATTTGCATCCAGGCAGTTGCTTTAACAAGGTAATCGCATCACCAGTATTTGAATTTATATTTAAGTCATTTTCGGTTGGATTGTGGAATACTAAAACAGATCTGGAAAATTAAGTTTTGGAGGCGATTTACAGCGACCATATCTATGATAATTATATGAAAAAAGGCTTCGAGTGGTTTTAAATAATGTAAATTACAAAGTCCAAATGCATGTCGTCAAACATATGAATTTTGATTTGTTTCTCTAGAGCTGGCAGGTATTAGTTAGGCGATTTGATAAATACAAAATAGCGTTTCGCATTAAATTTCCCCGGGCTGAATTGTAGCCCCAGTATAAAGAAACAAAGAGAAGGACAAAGGGAGAGAGAGTGAGAAAACAAGATAGATATATAGATATATAAAGAGAGAGAAAGAGTGTAAGAGAGAAAGAGAATGATAGAGAAGAAAGGGCTGTACAAATAGAAAGAGATAGAGAGAGAAGAGACTGAGAGCTAGAGAAAGGGAGAATGGTAGAAGCGAGAGAGAGAGAGAGAGAGAGAGAGAGTGGGACTAAGCGAGAGAGATGGGTGAAAGAAAGACAGAAATAAAGAGAGAGAGAGAGAGAGAGAGAGAAAGAAAGAGAAAAGTAGAGAAAAGATAATGAGAAAAAGGAAAGTTACTTCTAATATCCGTCAGTGTCCCTTCGTCATCAGCCGTGCAGACAAAAATTGTATCCGAGTCTTCATCGATGCAGTTCACCCATACTTCACGAGTTGACGAGAAGAAATCAAATAGACCCTCGACCTCGGTGATTTCTGCATCGGAACCAACAAAGAGTATGGACGCATTCCTGTCCCGTTTACGATGGTCTGGTTTAGAGTAACAGGATTAAGACTGTCGCAGTAAGCGACAGCATCGCTGAAAGTGTTTTCCTCAGTCAAAAGATGGAAACACTTGGTCGCTGTGCACTTCCATTCTGTAAAAAGAAAAACAGTTAGTATAAATACAATCCGCCTTAATTTAGAATATGTATAGTTTAGCCGGTAAGGCATGATTATCACAAGATAAACTGATGTTAATAACACACAAAATACCGAGAGATAAATAATCATATGTATGTTATAAATCTCGAAAGAGGCATAAGGTATCGTTCAGTGGCGTGGTTATGGCGAACGTGCTTACTCATAATGAAATAGAGAAAGAACAAAGAAGAGATAGAGAGGGAGAGAAAAGAGGGAACGGGAGAGAAAAGAGGAAGAGAGAGTGAGAGCGAGAGGGGAGAGAGAGAGAGAGAGATAACGAGAGAGAGATAAAGAGGGGGAGTAGAAGGAGGGAAGATAGGAAAGGGAGAAGGAAAGGGAAAACAAAAAAGAAGGCGCTATAAAGGTTCTTCCAACACCTTTCCCCAATCAATGGCCTTGTCGATTAATACAAGTGCCCCCATTTATGCCAGTGTGCCCTCAAAATCTGGACCCAGGCTACGCCACTGATATCGTCAGCACCAAATAATCAAGTTTAGACTTGTAACTGATTTTACTTCTGTATGATGTTATTTGTATTTGATTTGTTTTGATTTGTACTACTTATGTTCCGAGAAATAAACATTATCCGTCAAAACTAAAACTTACCGGCTGTGGTATCACAGAGTTCTCCTCCCCATCCTTCATCACATGTGCAACTGAAAACGCCTAAACTATCGGTACATACCCCATTTTGACAGGGGTTACTAGCACACTCGTCTATATCAGCAAGCGATACTCTGTATGCCAAAAGGTAGAAAAAGAACAAGTTAACAATAATGAGCCTGTGTAGGTGGAGTCAATGGATAGGGTCACGGGTAGAAATTTTGATATTTCAGTATAAAAGGAATAGCCAATAACCCCTTCGCCCTAAAATAAGTAATGACGAAACAAAGAAAACACAATCAGCTATCACACAAACACACACACACATAGACATGGTCGTATAATCCCAGCCCATACGCACACGCACACATTCATGCACATGAAAAGAAAAGCGTTAAAATAATGACCTTAAAGAAAAAGGATGCGATATAAATTACTTTAGCATGATAGTGATATCAATCATTTTCTTAATTCAATGATATGAAGAAAAACCAGCTCATTCCGCTAGCGTTGTTTATCACGTTAAATTTCTTATAATAAAAGCATAACTGGGTTACAAACGGCCCTTAGTGATGGCCCTTAGTGATGATAATGATAAACGTGATGACTGTATCATGGCGACAAGCTGAGGATGACAACGATACACATCATAATGATGGAGACTAACGATGAACAGAGTTCCAGCTCTTTCAAGTTCTTCTCTCTCTCTCTTTATCTTTCTCTTTGTCTCATATTCTTTCTATCTCTATATCTCTCCCTACCTACATGTGTTCATATTTAGTTTGAGATAAGTAGATAGTGATCATAATTTAGACCTACCTGTATATCTGACAAACAGTGTTATACGTATTGGTGCAACTTTTATCCTGCCATTTATTGTCATTTGTTACCACGGCAACGCAGTCTTGACTGCCCCCACCGTTTGGTTGGCTAGATTCCCAGTCTAATGAGAAAATAAAATAACGTATTATGCAAAAATGGATCAGGGATACAGCATTACTTGATATCGGAATTAAAGAAAGTAGGATTACGTTGTTGTGATCAACGGATTATTAGAAAGATGAAGGTAAAATTCATCTAACAAATAAAGTGACTTCTGCTTAAGGTGAAGAATAATTTCTAAGTTTTCTTACTCTTTGTATGTCACTTTGGAAGAATATCATAGTAGAAGCGTCATCTGAAAATAAATGTTCTTCAAAATTCCCCTATATTGGAAATATGAGGGGATATAGTTGAGAAGTTGGTTCCAAACATTCATCCCAAAAAGGCCTACCCATTTCTTTGCAGTGCAGCCGATGTCCAGCAAGACCGACTCACTTTCTCTTCTCTTCTTCCTATGTTACAAATAATCAACCTTTCCCTAATTTGCATCCAGGCAGTTGCTTTGACGAGATTACGGCGATTTGATAAATACAAAATAATGTTTCGCATTAAATTTCCCCGGGCTGAATTGTAGCCCCAGTATAAAGAAACAAAGAGAAGGACAAAGGGAGAGAGAGTGAGAAAACAAGAGAAAAGTCATTTTCGGTTGGATTGTGGAATACTAAAACAGATCTGGATAATTAAGTTTTGGAGGCGATTTACAGCGACCATATCTATGATAATTATATGAAAAAAGGCTTCGAGTGGTTTTAAATAATGTAAATTACAAAGTCCAAATGCATGTTGTCAAACATATGAATTTTGATTTGTTTCTCTAGAGCTGGCAGGTATTAGTTAGGCGATTTGATTGTAGCCCCAGTATAAAGAAACAAAGAGAAGGACAAAGGGAGAGAGAGTGAGAAAACAAGATAGATATATAGATTTATAAAGAGAGAGAAAGAGAATGATAGAGAAGAATGGGCTGTACAAATAGAAATAGATAGAGAGAGAGGAGACTGAGAGCTAGAGAAAGGGAGAATGGTAGAAGCGAGAGAGAGAGAGAGAGAGAGAGAGAGAGAGAGAGAGAGAGAGATTGTGGGACTAAGCGAGAGAGATGGGTGAAAGAAAGACAGAAATAAAGAGAGAGAGAGAGAAAGAAAGAGAAAAGGAGAGAAAAGATAATGAGAAAAAAGGAAAGTTACTTCTAATATCCGTCAGTGTCCCTTCGTCATCAGCCGTGCAGACAAAAACTGTATCCGAGTCTTCATCGATGCAGTTCACCCATACTTCACGAGTTGACGAGAAGAAATCAAATAGACCCTCTACCTCGGTGATTTCTGCGTCGGAACCAACAAAGAGTATGGACGCATTCCTGGTCCCGTTTACGATGGTCTGGTTTAGAGTAACAGGATTAAGACTGTCGCAGTAAGTGACAGCATCGCTGAAAGTGTTTTCCTCAGTCAAAAGATGGAAACACTTGGTCGCTGTGCACTTCCATTCTGTAAAAAGAAAAACAATGAGTATAAATACAATCCGTCCTCATTGTGGTCTAGACGGTAAAGCATAATCATCACAAGATAAACTGATGTTAATAACACATAAAATACCGAGATAATTATAATAATTATAAGTATGTTATGAACCTCGAAAGAGGTAAAAGGTATCGCTCAGTGGCGTGTAATTGCGAATGTGTCTACTCATAATAAAATGGAGAAAGAACATAGAAAGGAGAGAGAGAGAGAGTGAGAAAATGGGGAAAGAGAGAGAAAGAGCGAGAGAGAGAGAGAGTGAGAGAGAGAGAGAGAGAGAGAGAGAGAGATTAAGAGAGAGAGAGAGAGAGAGAGAGGGAGATAAAGGGGGTGAGGAGAGTGGAGGGAGGAGATATTGGAGGACATGATGTTGCGCCTAGTGGAAATGTTCAGTTCTTAGGGTTAACTATGGATGAGCATTTGTTTTGAAAAAATCATTTAGATGTGGTATGCACAAAGTTGTCCCGAAATGTAGGTGTCATTTTTAGATTAAAATTAATTTTACCCAAAAGAGTGTTGATAACATTATATAATAGTATTTTTTTTCTTTATTTGACATATTGTAATGTTGCTTGGGGAAACACTTTTAAGTCATATATTGATAAGTTGAGAGTATTGCAGAAGAAGGCAATAAGGCTTATTACTAATTCTAATTATAGACATCCAAGTTCTCCATTGTTCCTTCGACTAAGAATGTTACCACTAGACTTGTGTCGTTCAATTGCGTAGTGTTTATGTTTAAACTTCAGTCTATGCCTCATGAATATACGTTAAAAGATTTATTCCGTCAGAACTCACAAATTCATAATTATAATACAAGTCAAAGGGGTCTCATTCATCAGCCTTTGCAAGAACAAATGTCACTCTGACCTCTTTCCATATCTCTTGCGTTAAAGAATGGAACAGTTTGCCTGATGATAAAAAAAAATAGTCCAACTCTTTCTAGGTATAGAAGGTCATCAAAAACGTACCTACTTGAAAGACTGACGTAATTTTTCTTTGTATCTTAATAATTTCTCATTCTCAAATGCTTTTTGACCACTGAGGACCAACTCATCAGTGTGTTTGCTGTGTATGTGCGTGCGTGTGTGTGTGTGTGTGTGAGCATGTGTGAGAGTATATGTGTGTTCTATATTCTGTAGCTTAGTATTTACATCCCTTGTTATACTCTTTTTATTCACCTTGCCATATTGTTAATGTATGTATTTTGTTGACTATAGGGCCCCGCTCACAAGCTTAGCTTCTAAAGGGGTCCTAAAACCATTCATTTTATGATGTAATCAAGTAAATATATGTTTAATGTACTATTACCAGTCTCTTTTTTATTTAAAAGATTATATCATGTTTTGTGTGGTTTTGAATAAAATGAACTTGAACTAGATATAGGAAAGGGAGTAGGAAAGAGAAAATAAAAAGAAGGTGCATGCTTTAAAGTCCTCTTCCAACACCTTTCCCAAATCAATGGCCTTGTCGATTAAGACAAGTGCCCCCAATTATGCCAGTGTACCCGCACTGTCTGGACCCAGGCTACGCCACTGATATCGTCAGCACCAAATAATCAAGTTTAGACTTGTAACTGATTTTAATTCTGAATGATGTAATTTGTATTTAATTTGTTCTGATTTGTACTACTTATGTTCGGAGAAATAAAACATTCAAACAAAACAAAAAATATAAGTTATCCGTCAAAACTAAAACTTACCGTCTATGGTATCACAGAGTTCTCCTCTCCATCCTTCATCACATGTGCAAGTGAAAAAGCCCAAACCATCGGTACATACGCCATTTTGACAGGGATTACTAGCACACTCATTTATATCAGCAACCGGTACTCTGTATGCCAAAAAGGTAGAACAAGAACGAATTAAAGGTAATGAGCCTGTGTAGGTGGGGTCAATGGAGAGGGCCACGGTTACAAATTTTGATATTTCGGTATAAAATGAATAGCCAATAACCCCTTCGCCCTAAAATACGTTATAACGAAACAAAGCAAACATAATCAGCTATCACACCCATCCACCAACACAAACATCCACACGCACACATACCCACACACACGCATGGTCGTATATAATACCTACCATACGCACACGCGCACATTCACGCACATAAAAAGCCAAGGGTTAAATTAAATGACCTTAAAGAAAAAAGGATGCGATATAAATTACTTTAGCATGATAGTGATATCAATCATTTTCTTAATTCAATGATATGAAGAAAAACCAGCTCATTCCGCTAGCGTTGTTTATCACGTTAAATTTCTTATAATAAAAGCATAACTGGGTTACAAACGGCCCTTAGTGATGGCCCTTAGTGATGATAATGATAAAAGCGATGACTGTATCATGGCGACAAGCTGAGGATGACAACGATACACATCATAATGATGGAGACTAACGATGAACAGAGTTCCAGCTCTTTCAAGTTCTTTCTCTTCTTTATCTTTCTCTCTCTCTCTCTCTCCCATATTCTTTCTATCTCTCCATACCTACATGTGTTACAATCTAGTTTAGGATAAGAAAATAATGAACATAATATAGATCTACCTGTATATCTGACAAACAGTGTTATACGTATCGGTGCAACTTTTATCCTGCCATTTATTGTCATTTGTTACCACGGCAACGCAGTCTTGACTGCCCCCACCGTTTGGTTGGCTAGATTCCCAGTCTAATGAGAAAAGAAAATAAAGTATTATGCAAAAATGGATCAGGGATACAGCATTTAATAGTTGATATCGGAATTAAAGAAAGTATGATTACGTAGATGTGATCAACGGATTATTAGAAAGATGAAGGTAAAATTCATCTAACAAATAAAGTGACTTCTGCTGAAGGTGAAAAATAATTTCCTATTTTTTTTGCTCTTTGTAGGTCACATTGGAAGAATATCATAGTAGAAGCGTCATCTGAAAATAAATGTTCTTCAAAATGCCCTTATATTGGAAATATAACGGGAAATAGTTGAAAAATTGGTACCAAACATTCATCTCATATAGGCCTTCCCATTTCTCTGCAATGCAGCCGATTTCCAGTAAGACCGACTCGTTTTCCTCTTCTCTTTTTCCTATGTTACAAATAATCAACCTTTCTCTAATCTGTATCCAGGCAGTTGCTTTCACGAGATTACGGCATGACCATTATTTGGATTTATTTTTAAGTCATTTTCGGATGAATTGTGGAATACATAAACAGATCTGGATAATTGAG
The DNA here is from genome assembly GCA_037976565.1 of Mesocentrotus franciscanus. Classification (NCBI taxonomy): domain Eukaryota; kingdom Metazoa; phylum Echinodermata; class Echinoidea; order Camarodonta; family Strongylocentrotidae; genus Mesocentrotus; species Mesocentrotus franciscanus. The sequence continues at coordinate 15,124,813 of CP137673.1, forward strand.
TTTTGGAGGCGATTTACAGCCACCATATCTATCATATAAAATTATGAACAAAAGGTTTATAGTAGTTTAAAAAAATATAAATTACAAAGTCCAAATGCATGGTCGTCAAAGATATGAACTAGATTTTTTCCTCTAGAGCTAGCAGGTATTATTTAGGTACTTTGTTAAATACACGATAATGTTTCGCATTAAATTTAAATTGAAGCCCCAGTATAAAGAAAAAAAAAGAAAAGGACAAAGGGGAGAGAGTAAAAGAGCAAGATAGATATATAGATGTATAGATATTAAGAAAAAAGATAGATAGATATATAAAGAGAGAGCACCATAATAGAGAAAAGAGAGAGAAAGGGAATGATAGAAATAAAGGGCTGTACAAATAAAAAGAGATAGAGGAAGGGAAGAGAATGAGAGCTAGTGAATGGGAGAATGATAGAAGCGAGGGAGAGATAGAGAGAGAGAGAGAGAGAGAGAGGGGGACTAAGCGAGAGAGATTGGTGAAAGAAAGACAGAAAGAAAGAAAGAAAGAGAAAAGGGGAGAGGAAAAAAGCGGACTTACTTCTAATATCCGTCAGTGTCCCTTCGTCATCAGCCGTGCAGACATAATTCGTATCCGAGTCTTCATCGATGCAGTTCAACCATATTGTACGAGTTGACGAGAAGAAATCAAATAGACCCTCGACCTCGGTGATTTCTGCATCAGAACCAACAAAGAGTATGGACGCATTCCTCGTCCCGGTTACGATGGTCTGGTTTAGAGTAACAGGATTAAGACTGTCGCAGTAAGCGACTGCATCGCTGAAAGTGTTTTCCACAGTCAAAAGATGGAAACACTTGGTCGCTGTGCACTTCCATTCTGAAACCAAAGTAAACAAATTTTAGATAGAGATATTGCATGTATTCGGAAATTTTGATTATATTTTTTCTATAAAATAAAAATGTCCGTATTTTAAGCACTTCTTTGAGTTTATCTTTTATGCATGTTTCAAATGTTTGCCTATAGGCGCAGCCCGCGCAGGTTTTTGAATGAAGAAACTCAATGGTTATGATCACCTTTTAAAAATAATTATTTGTTTTTAATTTGTTTAAATATTTATTTATTCATATATATATATATATATATATATATATATATATATATTTTTTTTTAAAGGCGACTAGAGTATGCCTATACAATGGGATGGCTGAATTCAACGATCAGAAATGAAATTCTTTGTTTCACCGGTGACCCCTCCCACTACAAGACACTCTGGTGCCGTCGCTGACCTGACTGCAGGAAAAGCTGTTCGTCTCATTTAATAGGTTTGATGTTACCTTTATCGCAGAGTTCTCCCGACCAGCCGTCATTGCACGTACATGAAAAAGTCTCCTGACTAGACACACACTCCCCATTTTGGCAAGGGTTGTTGGTGCAGGGATCTACGTCAGTTCTGGAAAAATGTAAATAAAAAATAAACAAACAAATAGTTAGGGCTTGATATCATCCGAGTAAGTGTTGACATGCGGGCGCTTCGCTAAATCATTGTATATGGCATGTATGGGATGGATTGTGGACAATGTTCTGAAGACAAATCTTAGATCTCAAAACTTGCCGAGCTTTGGAAAAATGGTTCCATTATTCAAGCACAATAATTGTACTTTCCTATCTCATTGATTATTTGGAATTGGGGGAAGGCGCGCGCGGCGGTGGTACACACATATATCCCTTATAACGGAGTCCCAATTAACCTCAAATCTATCTCCAAAATTCCTTTACACTGTCCTCTGGAGGGGGTAATTGTCCACGGGGTAATGGGGTAATTGTCCTCGGGGGTGGTTGTCCTCGGGTTATAATTTCCGGGGGGTAACTGTCCCGCTGGTAATTGGCCGGGGGGTGATTTCCCAGGGGATAATTGTCCTAGAACCATTTGTTAGCGACACTGATACGAAACAATGTTGACATAATTTTTGTTTACATCAAATAACACGAACCTAGGAGTTTTGTTATATAAAAACAAATGATGCATGTTTTCATTCGTTCATTACAGGATCCATTCGTTCTTTTTTAGGACTGATGGCTTCGTATGGTAGATGCGTACAGCCTCAGCACCAGTGCAGATAGATCGTATAATGAACTAATTCGATACATCATTTGTATATTAATGATATTCAGGCGCGAATCCAGGTGGGGGTGCGGCGAACAGGCCATGCCCCCACCCCCCCCCCCACTGAGCAAAATATCGACCGGCGCGATTTTCAAATTTCGGGGGCAAAAAAGAGAAAAAATAGTGCTCACTACCCACCCCCCCCCCTCCCTCACTGAGCGAAATATCGGCCGGCACAATTTTCAAATTTCCTCACTCCCCCTCCCCCATTGAAAAATCCTGGATCCGCCACTGCTGCTGGTCAATTTTACGTACCAATGTTTGGCTCGCATGATTTCAAATTTCCCCCCTCTAAGAAATCCTGGATCCGCGCCTGATGATATCGCTCAAAATTTAAAAATCAAAATCCGTTTCGATGTAAAACTAACGCAAGCAGAATCATTGCTTATTGAAATTGATAACTCGGATCTCAAAAATGTCATTATAGGTTTAATTTATAGACCCCCTGACTCTAATTTTGATTTATTCTATGATCAACTGGATATACATCTTTATAAAATAGGGGATAAAACAAACATATTTTATGCTTGGTGACTTTAATATTAATTTCCTGCCCTCATCTGATAATACTTATTCAACTAATTTTATGCAATTAATGTGTTCATATGGTTTCCGTTCGATTATTAATTAACCGACTAGAACTAATTTACATTCATCAACTCAGATTGATAATATTTTTTCCAACGTACATAATAACAAAACTATCGGGGGAATCTTATGTTCTGAAGTTTATTGATCACCTAACAACATTTTTAACTTGTGAATGCCATCTATGTTACCCTAAATCATTTGATGAGTATTTATATCGCAAAGAATCTAAACATAATATAGAATTACTGAAACAAGATTTATTTCTAGAGGGATGGACAGATGTCTTCAATGGACACGACGTCAATATCGCATACAATCACCTTAGTAAGAAATTGCAATACTATTATGATAAGAATATCCCTGTAGGCAAAGTGAAAAACAAACGAAGTGAACCCAAGAAACCTTGGATAACGAAAAGTTTATAAATCCATACAAATACGGAATCACGTCTATAAATTACACATACACAATCCAACTATCAATAACTTCAATACATATAAGATATATCGCAATAAATCAACAAAATTAATCCGTTTATCTCGTAGATTATATATTTCTGAATAAAAAAGGCCAGTTCAAATACTAATGCAACTTGAAAAATCATGAAAGAGGTTATGGGAACAAAGACAAATCCCCACCCACGGATTACATGACTCTAAATGGTACTAAAATACATGATCAAAATGTTTTTGCAGACTTATTTAATTCATTTTTTTTACGAATATCGGACCCGAACTCGCTAGCAAAATTAACTGCCCCAATGATTATTTCTCAGACTATCTTTCAGAACAAAATCAAGAGTCTTTCTTCTTAAACCAAACTAACCCCAACGAAATTATTAACATTATCGGATCTCTTAACAGCACAACAAAATCTCATGGTTGCGATATGATAAGTATGTCTCTCCTAAAAGAAATACTCTACCCACTAGCTATGCCTTTAACTCACATATTTAATCACTCGTTATCACAAGGTGTATTCCCTGATTTATTTAAAACAGCTAAAGTCAATCCAATTTTTTTCCAACATCTTTTGAAAACATGTTTTAGTTTTAATAGTTCTGTTCATTCCTATCCCACTCGCATATCTAGAAATTTCCATCTAACCCCAAATTATTAATAACACACAAATCCATTAGACATTTTGGACCGGATATTTGGAATAATTTTCCCGACAACATCAAATCTTGTTCAACCCTCTATTCATTGAAAGTTACACTTAAACGAAATGTAACACAATCAAATATGCCAAACGCTCTAAATTAGTATAAAAGCTTTGTCTGAAACCATGATTTATTATTCCTTTTACTCAACTGGCGTCTGCTGCACCAGCACCTGCAATTACACTGTACCCACTTGGTTTTACCATGAGAGCTAAGTTGCTAAATCTGTTTTTTTTTCTTCATGAGGCCGCCATCCATTTCCAGCCTAACCGCTCACGATGGCGGTCTCCTGCGTTCTAAAATTTATCTCTTTAGTTCAATGAAAATTATATACATATATCTGTTTTGCTGTTTGCTTTGTATTATGGTTATTGTATAATATTATTAGACACGATTTGCTATTTATGTAATACTTATGTAAAAATCTATTATCTTGTACTTGTTATAAGAACGCAGAAATAAAAGCAATCAATCAAATAAACAATACAAATGAGGTATTTAATGAGGTATACGAGTAATTTCCTTCTCCGAAACACTATTTTTACTATTTTTAAAATCTTGAACTTACACATGTATCTGGCAGACTGTGTCGTAATCGTCGTTACATGATTTATCCTCCCACTCGGTATGTATAATACTAACAGCTACACACTGCTGAGTTAGTTCTCCACCAGGCTGGTTAGATCTCCAGTCTGAAAGAATAATAAAGGAGACGATCGCAAAGGCTTTTGGGAAATCAACTCAAGGGCAGGATGTAAGACTACACTTGCTCCTCCGACGATCGCTCCCCGTCACTTTCCTACACTAAACAAATTCTCAGCCTAACTTCAAACCTGCACCCAACCCTAACCCTAACCATAACAATATATCTTTGGTGAAAAAAATCCCGGAGCATTCGTCACAGGACCAAAGTCGGTTCGCCTAAAGGTAATTTCCATTACCATTACAATGACAATTTTGTAAATGACTAATATCCCATAGCATTCATGTTCAGACTACATAATATTTATTGTAATGCTCTCAAATTACAATAATAGATCATCAATGGCAACAAAGAAATCATAGGTTGATTTTTCGAAAGTGTTGAATTGAAAATAACCATAGAGTTAAATAGACTGCTGTCAGATAACAGTTAAATGCAAAAGACATAACAAAAGTACAAAACAGCACCAACAACAAAAGCAACCACAACAACTACTGAACAAATATAATCCTTAGTCAAGAAGAGATGCTTGTTAATAAATCCAACTTTGACTAAAAAATCTGTCTTGTTCTAAAAAGTTCATATCAATCTTTAAGTTAACATAGTTAACAGAATGTATGAAGACGGGTGCAGAAACAATGTGAAAAAAGGAAGTAGCCTCAACATACAATGTACAATTTTCCTTAATGTTTGCCCATTTTCCGTTTGTTTGGTTATGTTTGTTTGCTTGTTTTCTTTTTTATTTGCACTTTGATCCGTCGTGACTATCCTTTCTCCCTGCACAGTTTATTGTGGTGTCCCCCGTCTCAGACGTTGTCGTTCCATTGTCGTCGATTACGCAGACGAACTCGTCCGATCGTTACAGTTCACCAGACGTACTGGTCAGTAACCCCCAATATGGTTTGACCCGAAGAAAAAAAATACTTGAATTTCATTTTGAAAATTTGATGAACGACGCCGAGAATGGAAGCAAATTCCATGTTTGACTAGAAAGACAGCATAAGACTTTGATAATCCAATGGTATAGATAGCTTTTATGTTCTTTCGTTAAAAACAAAACAAACAACACAAAAAAAAACAAAACAAAACATGTCTAGCGTTGACGACAATTCTTACTCCTCGCAGGCGTTGTAGTTCCATTGGCGTCGATTACACAGATGAAATCGCCTTCGACGACCCGATCGTTACAGTTGATCCAGACGTATTGGTCAGTAATCCCCAATATGGTTTGAACTTCTCCGATCTCCGCCCCTGTGCTGACGAAGAGCAAAGATGTGTCTCCTGTTTCTGGTATGGGGGATACTGGGTTAAGGCCGCTGCAGTAGGCTATGGCGCCGTCGTAATCAACTTTTGATGGTGAGCGGTTGTAGCATCTTGCTGTTGTTCCAGAACACACCCATTGTGATGAATCTGTGAGTGTACAAATGAAATGGAAAATCAAGATGACAAAGAAAGATAACGCAAAAAAGAGACGAAGCAGAAAAAGAAGATGATGATAGCAGAAGGCAGAGGAAATAAAAGAAATCAAAAAATCATATAATGCACAGGGTAGTGAAACCTGATATCTTCAGCTGTAAAGATGAAAACCTTATAACTAAGATTTAATTAATTGTTCTTTAGGCAATTGATGGTTCCATAATGTCAGAATTAATACTCTCACGTTCCTGCATAATGAGATTAAGTATGTGTAGGTGCTGTGGTACAATGGTTAATTCCCTCGACTCTCAATCCAGTGATAGACATGTAGAGCGCTTAGAGGCATCGATGGTATATTCAACCAGTACCGATTATACCAGTACTAATAAGAGTAGTAGTGCTAGGGCGTTGTCAAGAAGGTAAGGGAGTGGGGGGGGAGGGGCAAGTACAAAAGAGAATAATTTCTATGCCAATATGAAAGGGTCTCACATTTCTCTTCTGCATTTTGTGTCTAAAAAGTCCGACAAGAAGGCGGTCAATTTTATCGGCTCGTGTAGTAAATCATAGGAAAGGGCGATAGCCTTCCTTTACCCGTAAAGCACTTACTCAAATCACAACGTGGTCCTGTCCATCCAGTGTCGCAATCACACGTATACCCATTGGTAATCTCAGCACACTGTCCATTTAACATGTACGAACACGGGTCGCTGTCACAAACATTGACGGCTGGGGAGATCAAACATAGCATCAATTTTAGAAGAATACGAAAGGGCGGCTGTATTTCTACCTGAATCTTTTCAAGTGTATAGACCGGGACCGATTCAACATAATAATAATCGTGATTTTGGGGTGATAACATAGATGGTTAAATTATGCATGAATAAATAATAAAATCATCGAAACATTTACGACAGCTAGGCCTATATACAAAAGGGAAAATCATTATCAAGACAGTTGACAAATTGGTGAATTCCCTGTCTTCTGTGCGCATCTCTCTCACCTGTACCAAATCCCTTTAGCAGATTCATTTATTTGTAGGATTGACCAGCCATACTAAATTTCGTATGACTATCTGAAAACTTAGATTTCCGTCTGTAAAGACACATAATTATGGGTTTTCATTTACCCGATACGGGTATTTTCAATCAGTGAGCACCAGGATCGTGGATCTCACTTCAATAACCAGCACGGTCCTACATAAAGCGCGTACCATCCAATATTAAACTTCAAAAGAACTACCTCGTAAGGGTAGTCATCATCATAATTCTTTATCTGACAGATGGTCGAAAACTTTCCGAGTCTCTGAATTGCCAAGCGAGTTTACCGAGCAAGCATATTGTCAAGCAAATTTCGCTGGGTGCGAAATTCGTACACAAATCAATAGGTAATTCGACTTAGTCTGGTGCATGCTAATAACATGTATGACGCCATGGATATGGAAACTGTTGAGAATATCATTGCTTATACCCCAGTTCTACCAATGAGACCGACACCAGATCGACACCAGGCCGAAGAAAATATTACGTTCCCGTAGTGGCCAAGAATCGGTTGGTTTGGAGCCGGGTGGAGTCGGTTTAGTAATGTGACTGAGCTATGAGTACTCACGGACAACTTGATCACAGAGATCCCCTTCCCATCCTGCATCACAGGAGCATGAGAAGTAGTAGACGTCATCTGTGCATTGTCCGTTCTGACAAGGGTTGCTCGCACACTCGTCGATATCTAATGGTGAAGTGCTGCAATGGAAATGTTTATGGTGCATCTGATGATTATGATGATGATGATGATGATGATGAAGGTGAAAATTCATGATATTTTACGTCATTGCTATTAATAATAAAAAATGATAGCAGATATATAGCTCTAAATCCCACTCGAGAGACCTGGTAATTAAGGATGAATGCCTTACCAATGGGAACTTACGTATCCACTAGGTTTCGAACCCTAGAAAATCCGGTTAAAAGACTACTGATCTGTGACCACATTGCAGTGAATACTGAGCAATCAAATTTTCTTGATAGGGTATGCAAATTAACTGATGCGGAAGTACTATAGTCTCATTAAATAAAGATTTCGATTGTCTTCCATTGTCTCCAAGATACCCGTTTTATTACCAGATTCTAGGGTTTATCAGGGCCGCCTTACAAAGGAGGTATTACAGCTGGAGTTCCTAAAAACTATAATGAAGGCAAACATCTGGCCGATTTAAATGAATGTTACAAATCAATGGTTGTAATACCTTCATTCTTTGATGTCAGATGTTCCAAGCCACCATGGTCGACAGAAGTGATTTAGATATATTATATAAGTTTGAAGTCATATGATGTATATTTTCGTTTGATGAATCAATAAGCAATTCCCAGAAAATGCTGACAAGCAGAAGAGGGTCACCAGGATTTATAATAGTTTATGAGGCAAAAACACAAAAGGGGTCCATTCAGGCGAAATCGGGCATATACCAATAAAAAAGGGAGGTCCGAACCCTGTGACCCCGATGATCTACCTCTGATAAACTAGTTTGTCCTGAACTTACAGATATATTTGGCAGACGGTGTCGTAATTTTCGCCACATGATTTATCCTCCCATTGGGTATGTACAGTACTAACAGCTACACACTGCTGAGATGTGCTTCCACCAGGCTCGCCAGGTTCCCAGTCTGAAAGAAAGTAAAAACCAGCAGTTTTAGATAAATCTTCATGAGAAGAATCCGGCGCTAAAGATATTATTCATATGTTTATATTATGATGATTATACTCGTAACATCATTGATAATCATATGCAAACATATCTACCAAAATGATGCTCAAGGGCTTAACACACGAGTTTTCTTTACGATCCAAATGTCCTGTGACTACTGCGATAACAATGCATGTATAATTAGCATCAAATAGAACACTTGCTTCTTAACAGGTCACCATAAAGTATTGGTAATATATACTGGAAAATTAAGAACACTGCCTGAAAACTAGACAGTAGGAATTTTGCAAAACCAGTCTTAACTTGTTGAATATGCCCTCATGATGTGCCATTGGTATCAGAAAAGGACTGAATGGACGACCACGATCACAAAACCTTTCGAAAAATGAACTCGAGGCCAATTTCAAAATTGGAGGATTAAAGGCTTTTCTGGGTATAGGGATATGTTATTTTCCACCTTTCGCTAATCTTGTTTTATTTCCAATAAACTAGAAGAAAACAAATAACAACAACCTTTTCATAGCTAATATTTTGCTTTTTATCATCTAGAAATCTGGCGAAATAATTTTTCGTAACTGAAGTAAAAAATACTTGAACTTCATTGTCAACATTTGGTGAACGACGCCCCGAATGGAAGCAACTTCCATCGAATGGAAGCAACTTCCGTGTTTGACTAGAAAGGCAGCATAATACTTTGAAACAAACAAACAAACAAACAAAAAAGAGCATATCTATAGCGTTGACGACAAGTCTTACTCCTCGCAGGCGTTGTAGTTCCATTGGCGTCGATTTCGCAGACGAACTCGCCTTCGACGACCCGATCGTTACAGTTGACCCAGACGTACTGGTCAGTAATCCCCAATATGGTTTGAACTTCTCCGATCTCCGCCCCTGTGCTGACGAAGAGCAAAGATGTGTCTCCTGTTTCTGGTATGGGGGATACTGGGTTAAGGCCGCTGCAGTAGGCTATGGCGCCGTCGTAATCAACTTTTACTGGAGAGCGGTTGTAGCAACTTGCTGTTGTCCCTGAACACTCCCATTGTGATGAATCTGTGAGTGTACAAACGAGATGGAAAAATCATGATGATGACGAAGAAAGATAACGCAAAAAAGAGACGAAGCAGAAGAAGATGATGATAGTAGAAGGCAGAGGAAATAAAAGAAATCGAAAAAAATATATATAATGCACAGGGTGGTGAAACCTGATATTTTCAGCTGTAAAGATGTCAACCTTAAACTAAGATTTAATTAATTATTCTTTATGCAATTGATGGTTTCATAATGTCAGAATTAATACTCTCACGTTCCTATTTCCTGCATAATGAGATTAAGTATGTGTAGGTGCTGTGGTACAATGGTTAATTCCCTTGACTCTCAATACAAGGATTGAGGGTTTGAATCCCAGCGCTGCACTAACGTCCTTTGACAAGATATCAATCCCCATTTCCTTCTGTCCACGCTGGTGTCTATATGGTGCCCTGTGGGATACGAAAGTCATAGCTTGGTTGGAATGCTCCAGAGGGAGTTGAGGATGTACAACCAACAAGCCTGAATCCGAAAACCGGTGTGGTGATAGATCTGTAAAGTGCTTATAGACATCGTTGGTATATTAAACGCTATATACACCAAAAATATTATAACACTTCCTTCTAGACGATGCAATAAAACAATTAGAAAATTAAATATACCAGCACGTAGAGTGTTAGTGCTAGCGCGTTGTCGAGAGGGGGGTTGTTACACCCACAAATGTAATAACACTTTACCCACAAATGTAATAACACTTTACCCACAAATGTAATCAATTTCACCCACAAATGTAATAACCACTTTACCCACAAATGTAATAATTTTGAATCACCCACAAATGTAATGACTTTACCCACAAATGTAATAAATTTGAAGGGATATTTTGTCGAATTTGTTCAAAACTAAAACCCTGTAATAAAGCATGGGTATAGCGCGCAGTCTTTACTCCAGACCCGGTTATTTCAAAAATTTAAAAATCTTCAAAACTAAGACCCCATAATCCTTTTCCTGTGGAATAACATGAGAATCGAGCGTAGTCTTTCCTCCAGACCCGGTCATTTCAAAAATAAAAACAATAAAAAACAAAACAAAAAATTCAAATCTAAGACCCAACAATCCTCCAAACTAAGACCCTGTAATAAAGCATGGGTTTAGAGCGTTGTCTTTACTCCACACCCGGTTATTTCATAAATAAAATAAAACAAAACAAAACAAAACATTAACTTTAAAACTAAGGCTCCACCATCTTCCAAACTATAAGACCCTGTGATAAAGCATGGGTTTAGAGCGTAGTCTTTACTCCAGACCCGTTTAATTAAAAAAATCTTCAAAACTAAGACCCCATCATCTTATTCCTGTGGAATAACATGAGTATTGAGCGAAGTCTTTCCTCCAGACCCGGTTATTCAAAAGTAAAAAAACAAACAAAAACTTTTAAACTAAGACCCCACCATCTTCCAAACTAAGACCCGGTAATAAAGCATGGGTTTAGAGCGTAGTTTTCTTCCAGACCCGGTTATTTCAAAAATAAAAAACAATAAAAAACAAAACAAAAATTCAAATCTAAGACCCAACAATCCTCCAAACTAAGACCCTGTAATAAAGCATGGGTTTAGAGCGTTGTCTTTACTCCACACCCGGTTATTTCAAAAATAAAACAAAACAAAACAAAACAAAACATTAACTTTAAAACTAAGGCCCCACCATCTTCCAAACTATAAGACCCTGTGATAAAGCATGGGTTTAGAGCGTAGTCTTTACTCCAGACCCGTTTAATTTGATCAGTCATACTTCATTTCAACTCCGTCTACTCTTGAAGCATCTGAAAAGTATTACTGAAAAACTTTTGAGTTGTACGTGTTAAGTAGTTTTATATGGACGAATACTAAGTTACAGAAAGCCAGGTACATTTAGTATTTCGGCATCTTGTTCTCTTGTTTTTCCTAGCTTAGAAGAATTGTCACGTGTTAGGTTGTTTGCGTTTTATATCAAGTTCAGTTGATGTTATCAGGTTCAATATTGCCCAAATTATAACCTTGTTTGCTTGTAAAAGACATGTGAGTTACTCCACCTTTTATACGTAATAATTATTTTGGTTCTGTTACCGTCTGTATATTAATGAAACAACCTCTTCATTCGTTTGGAATAAAATACTTTCTATCTTACAAAATCTATGTATCCATCATTGCATCACTATAAAACCATAACCTCTGCAATTTACTCACATTGATTGAGAGAGTATATAGATATTTTATCAGTCAAAGGGTTCTGCAATCGTTCATTCAAAACATGCAAATATGTTTCGCGTGATCTCGTTATACAGCTATTTATGATTTGTTATATGAAAGTATGCGTTGTTATTTGCTTGTTAACCGATTATCATTTCAGACTTGTTCTTGTTTATATAGCTGCTTGAGTGTTTCAGAAGTAGGGAAAACTGTAATATAAATGTGTTTTGTTTGTATTTGCCTTTGAATAAATTTCGTTCTCATGAATTCACACCGTGTACCGCGTACCAATTGGTAGTCTTCAGTATAAGTAATTGATACGTTCATCACATGAAGAAAGGTAATTCATTCACGCACTCATGAAAATATAACATCGCAATCCAACGTTTCAATGTCACTAATAGCGTACATATATATATATATATATATGTTACATATCGTGAACATATTTCATAATCACATGCATAAAACAATCAGCGTCAATATTTAAATACATTTAAGGTCACTTATTCGATTACTTTTTTTCTACGAACATTGAATTCCAGGATATTTGTGGGCGTTAGAATATTTACATGATTAAAAATCGTCGACGGTCAACGAACCATCGAATCGGTCCCTCCTCTGTGTGTTATATATATGGACCATTTTGACTGATTCGTCAGTTCGTGTGACCGCCGACCAATCATTTATTTGTGACGTGTTGTATCCACATATGTAATAATGTAATTTATTTTTAAATGAAAAAAGAGGAATAAGATGGTGGGTCTTAGTTTCGAAGATTTGTTTAAATTTCTATTTCTTTTGAAATAACCGGGTCTGGAGGAAAGACTACGCCCTATACCCATGTTATTCCACAGGAATGAGATGGTGAGGTCTTAGTTTGAAGATTTTTCATTTTTTTCTAAATAACCGAGTCTGAAGTAAAGACTTCGCTCTAATCCCATGCTTTATTACCGGGTCTTAATTTGGAAGATGGAGGGGTTTTAGTTTAAAAGGTTTTTGTTTTGTTTTGTTTTGTTTTGTTTTTTTAACTTTTGAATAACCGGGTCTGGAGGAAAGACTACGCTCAATACTCAATTAAGGAAAGGTATGTCACTTTACTAACTGCACCTTGCACAAAGCCCAGAATGTCTGCATAATTTGAGATTTTGAAACTTGATTTTCAGTTTAAATCATATAATGCAATCCATTTCTTCTTCTTTTTCTTTTGTTTTGTCTTATTTCCGGAAAGGAGACAATCCCACCGACAGGCATCGCATAGTCATGGTTGGTATTGAGGGGCCTAGGCTGCGCATACGCATACATGCAAGCCGAGAAGCCTGTTCAATGTACCGAACCGGGCTGGCCAGAAGATACAAACATAATAGTCAACGATTTATGCTGACAGCCTGTCTGGGATCTCCAAAATTGCGAAAAATTGAGCAGCGTAGATTTTTTTTTCTTTCTTTCTCCTGCTCCCTCTTAAATTTAATTAATGTGATTTGAATTCGGCGTAAATATTCATAATTGAATGAAACACGCCAATAAAACAAAAACAACAACAACAACAACGTTCTTCCACAGGAATAAGATGATGGGGTCTTAATTTTGAAGATTTTTAAACAGTTTTGAAATAACCGGGTCTGGAAGAAAACTACGCTCTAAACCCATGCTTTATTACATGGTCTTAGTTTGGAAGATGGTGGGGTCTTAGTTTAAAAGTTTTTTTTTTTAACTTTTGAATAACCGGGTCTGGAGGAAAGACTACGCTCAATACTCATGTTATTCCACAGGAATAAGATGATGGGGTCTTAGTTTTGAAGATTTTTATTTTTTTAAATTAAACGGGACTGGAGTAAAGACTTCCTCTAAACCCATGCTTTATCACAGGGTCTTATAGTTTGGAAGATGGTGGGGCCTTAGTTTTAAAGTTAATGTTTTGTTTTGTTTTGTTTTGTTTTATTTTTGAAATAACCGGGTGTGGAGTAAAGACAACACTCTAAACCCATGCTTTATTACAGGGTCTTAGTTTGGAGGATTGTTGGGTCTTAGATTTGAATTTTCTGTTTTGTTTTTTATTGTTTTTATTTTTGAAATAACCGGGTCTGGAAGAACAACTATGCTCTAAACCCATGCTTTATTACAGGATCTTAGTTTGGAAGATGGTGGGTCTTAATTTTAAAGATTTTGTTTTTTGTTTTTGTTTTGTTTTGTTTTTTGAAATAACCGAGTCTAGAGGAAAGACTACGTTCAATACTCATGTTATTCCACATGAATAAGATGATGGGGTCTTAGTTTTGAAGATTTTTAAAAAAAATTAAACGGGTCTGGAGTAAAGACTACGCTCTAAACCCATGCTTTATCACAGGGTCTTATAGTTTGGAAGATGGTGGAGCCTTAGTTTTAAAGTTAATGTTTTGTTTTGTTTTGTTTTATTTTATTTTTGAAATAACCGGGTGTGGAGTAAAGACAACGCTCTAAACCCATGCTTTATTACAGGGTCTTAGTTTGGAGGATTGTTGGGTCTTAGATTTGAATTTTTGTTTTGTTTTTTATTGTTTTTATTTTTGAAATGACCGGGTCTGGAGGAAAGACTACGCTCGATTCTCATGTTATTCCACAGGAAAAGGATTATGGGGGCTTAGTTTTGAAGATTTTTAAATTTTTGAAATAACCGGGTCTGGAGTAAAGACTGCGCGCTATACCCATGCTTTATTACAGGGTTTTAGTTTTGAACAAATTCGACAAAATATCCCTTCAAATTTATTACATTTGTGGGTAAAGTCATTATTACATTTGTGGGTGATTCAAAATTATTACATTTGTGGGTAAAGTGGTTATTACATTTGTGGGTGAAATTTATTACATTTGTGGGTAAAGTGTTATTACATTTGTGGGTGTTATTACATTTGTGGGTAAAGTGTTATTACATTTGTGGGCGTTATTACATTTGTGGGCGTTATTACATTTGTGGGTGTAACAGGGGTGGGCACGTACCAAAGAGAATAATTTCCATGACAATATGGAAGGGTCTCACATTTCTCTTTTGCATTTTGTGTCTAAAAAATCCGACAAGAAGGCGGTCAATTGTATCGGCTCGTGTAGTAAATCATAGGAAAGGGCGATACCCGCCCTCCTTATACCCGTAAAGCACTTACTCAAATCACAACGTGGTCCTGTCCATCCAGTGTCGCAATCACACGTATACCCATTGGTAATCTCAGCACACTGTCCATTTAACATGTACGAACACGGGTCGCTGTCACAAACATTGACGGCTGGGGAGATCAAACATAGCATCAATTTTAAAAGAATACGAAAGGGCGGCTGTATTTCTACCTGAATATTTTCAAGTGTATAGACCGGGACCGATTCAACATAATAATAATCGTGATTTTGGGGTGATAACATAGATGGTTAAATTATGCATGAATAAATAATAAAATCATCGAAACATTTACGACAGCTAGGCCTATATACAAAGGGAAAATCATTATCAAGACAGTTGACAAATTGGTGAATTCCCTGTCTTCTGTGCGCATCTCTCTCACCTGTACCAAATCCCTTTAGCAGATTCATTTATTTGTAGGATTGACCAGCCATACTAAATTTCGTATGACTATCTGAAAACTTAGATTTCCGTCTGTAAAGACACATAATTATGGGTTTTCATTTACCCGATACGGGGTATTTTCAATCAGTGAGCACCAGGATCGTGGATCTCACTTCAATAACCAGCACGGTCCTACATAAAGCGCGTACCATCCAATATTAAACTTCAAAAGAACTACCTCGTAAGGGTAGTCATCATCATAATTCTTTATCTGACAGATGGTCGAAAACTTTCCGAGTCTCTGAATTGCCAAGCGAGTTTACCGAGCAAGCATTTGTCAAGCAAATTTCGCTGGGTGCGAAATTCGTACACAAATCAATAGGTAATTCGACTTAGTCTGGTGCATGCTAATAACATGTATGACGCCATGGATATGGAAACTGTTGAGAATATCATTGCTTATACCCCAGTTCTACCAATGAGACCGACACCAGATCGACACCAGGCCGAAGAAAATATTACGTTCCCGTAGTGGCCAAGAATCGGTTGGTTTGGAGCCGGGTGGAGTCGGTTTAGTAATGTGACTGAGCTATGAGTACTCACGGACAACTTGATCACAGAGATCCCCTTCCCATCCTGCATCACAGGAGCATGAGAAGTAGTAGACGTCATCTGTGCATTGTCCGTTCTGACAAGGGTTGCTCGCACACTCGTCGATATCTAATGGTGAAGTGCTGCAATGGAAATTGTTATGGTGCAGCTGATGATGATGATGATGATGTTAATGATGAAGATGGCAATTATGATATTTTACCTCACTGCTAATAATAAAAAAAATAATAGCAGATATATAGCTCTAAATCCCACTCAAGGGACCTGGTAATTAAGGATGAATGCCTTACCAATGGGAACTTACGTATCCACTAGGTTTCGAACCCTATACAATCCGGTTAAAAGACTACTGATCTGTGACCACATGGCAGTGACTACTGGGCAATCAAATTTCCTTGATAGGGCATGCAAATTAACTGATGCGGAAGTACTATAGTCTCCTCGAATAAGGATTTCGATTGTCTTCCATTGTTTCCAATGGTGAAATGCTGCAATGGAAATGTTTATGGTGCATCTGATGATTATGATGATGATGATGATGAAGGTGAAAATTCATGATATTTTACGTCATTGCTATTAATAATAAAAAATAATAGCAGATATATAGCTCTAAATCCCACTCGAGAGACCTGGTAATTAAGGATGAATGCCTTACCAATGGGAACTGACGTATCCACTAGGTTTCGAACCCTAGAAAATCCGGTTAAAAGACTACTGATCTGTGACCACATTGCAGTGAATACTGAGCAATCAAATTTTCTTGATAGGCCATGCAAATTAACTGATGCGGAAGTACTATAGTCTCATTAAATAAGGATTTCGATTGTCTTCCATTGTCTCCAAGATACCCGTTTTATTACCAGATTCTTGGGTTTATCAGGGCCGCCTTACAAAGGAGGTATTACAGCTGGAGTTCCTAAAAACTATAATGAAGGCAAACATCTGGCCGATTTAAATGAATGTTACAAATCAATGGTTGTAATACCTTCATTCTTTGATGTCAGATGTTCCAAGCCACCATGGTCGACAGAAGTGATTTAGATATATTATATAAGTTTGAAGTCATATGATGTATATTTTCGTTTGATGAATCAATAAGCAATTCCCAGAAAATGCTGACAAGCAGAAGAGGGTCACCAGGCTTTATAATAGTTTATGAGGCAAAAACACAAAAGGGTCCATTCAGGCGAAATCGGGCATATACCAATAAAAAGAAAGGTCCGAACCCTGTGACCCCGATGATCTGCCTCTGAGAAATTAGTTTGTCCTGAACTTACAGATATATTTGGCAGACGGTGTCGTAATTTTCGGTACATGATTTATCCTCCCATTGGGTATGTACAGTACTAACAGCTACACATTGCTGAGATGTGCTTCCACCAGGCTCGCCAGGTTTCCAGTCTGAAAGAAAGTAAAAACCAGCAGTTTTAGATAAATCTTCATGAGAAGAATCCGGCGCTAAAGATATTATTCATATGTTTATATTATGATGATTATACTCGTAACATCATTGATAATCATATGCAAACATATCTACCAAAATGATGCTCAAGGGCTTTACACACGAGTTTTCTTTAAGATCCAAATGTCCTGTGACTACTGCGATAACAATGCATGTATAATTAGCATCAAATAGAACACTTGCTTCTTAACAGGTCACCATAAAGTATTGGTAATATATACTGGAAAATTAAGAACACTGCCTGAAAACTAGACAGTAGGAATTTTGCAAAACCAGTCTTAACTTGTTGAATATGCCCTCATGATGTGCCATTGGTATCAGAAAAGGACTGAATGGACGACCACGATCACAAAACCTTTCGAAAAATGAACTCGAGGCCAATTTCAAAATTGGAGGATTAAAAGGCTTTTCTGGGTATAGGGATATGTTATTTTCCACCTTTCGCTAATCTTGTTTTATTTCCAATAAACTAGAAGAAAACAAATCACAACAACCTTTCATAGCTAATATTTTGCTTTTTATCATCTAGAAATCTGGCGAAATAATTTTTCGTAACTGAAGTAAATAATACTTTAACTTCATTGTCAACATTTGGTGAACGACGCCCCGAATGAAGCAACTTCCATGTCTGACTAGAAAGGCAGCATAATACTTTGAAACAAACAAACAAACAAACAAAAAAGAGCATATCTATAGCATTGACGACAATTCTTACTCCTCGCAGGCGTTGTAGTTCCATTGGCGTCGATTTCGCAGACGAACTCGCCTTCGACGACCCGATCGTTACAGTTGACCCAGACGTACTGGTCAGTAATCCCCAATATGGTTTGAACTTCTCCGATCTCCGCCCCTGTGCTGACGAAGAGCAAAGATGTGTCTCCTGTTTCTGGTATGGGGGATACTGGGTTAAGGCCGCTGCAGTAGGCTATGGCGCCGTCGTAATCAACTTTTACTGGAGAGCGGTTGTAGCAACTTGCTGTTGTCCCTGAACACTCCCATTGTGATGAATCTGTGAGTGTACAAACGAGATGGAAAAATCAAGATGATGACGAAGAAAGATAACGCAAAAAAGAGACGAAGCAGAAGAAGAAGATGATGATAGTAGAAGGCAGAGGAAATAAAAGAAATCGAAAAAAAAAATATAATGCACAGGGTGGTGAAACCTGATATTTTCAGCTGTAAAGATGTCAACCTTAAACTAAGATTTAATTAATTATTTTTATGCAATTGATGGTTTCATAATGTCAGAATTAATACTCTCACGTTCCTATTTCCTGCATAATGAGATTAAGTATGTGTAGGTGCTGTGGTACAATGGTTAATTCCCTTGACTCTCAATACAAGGATTGAGGGTTTGAATCCCAGCGCTGCACTAACGTCCTTTGACAAGATATCAATCCCCATTTCCTTCTGTCCACGCAGGTGTCTATATGGTGCCCTGTGGGATACGAAAGTCATAGGATTTTGCTCAGCATTGTGAGCGACTACAAAATGCAGCCTGGTTGGAATGTTCCAGAGGGAGTTGAGGATGTACAGCCAACAAGCCTGAATCCGAAAACCGGTGTGGTGATAGATCTGTAAAGTGCTTATAGACATCGTTGGTATATTAAACGCTATATACACCAAAAATATTAAAACACTTCCTTCTAGACGATGCAATAAAACAATTAAAAAATTAAATATACCAGCACTTAGAGTGTTAGTGCTAGCGCGTTGTCGAGGGGTGGGCACGTACTAAAGAGAATAATTTCCATGATAATATGGAAGGGTCTCACATTTCTCTTTTGCATTTTGTGTCTAAAAAATCCGACAAGAAGGCGGTCAATTGTATCGGCTCGTGTAGTAAATCATAGGAAAGGGCGATAGCCTTCCTTTACCCGTAAAGCACTTACTCAAATCACAACGTGGTCCTGTCCATCCAGTGTCGCAATCACACGTATACCCATTGGTAATCTCAGCACACTGTCCATTTAACATGTACGAACACGGGTCGCTGTCACAAACACTGACGGCTGGGGAATTGGATCAAACATACTGTAGCATCAATTTTAGAAGAATACAAAAGGGCGGCTGTATTTCTACCTGAATCTTTTCAAGTGTATAGACCGGGACCGATTCAGCATAATAATAATCGTGATTTTCGGGGGATAACATGGATGGTTAAATTATGCATGAATAAAATATAAAAATCATTGACACATTTACGACAGCTACAAAAGGGAAAATCATTATCATGATAATTAACAAATTGGTGAATTCCCTGTCTTCTTTGCGCATCCCTCACCTGTCAGTACCAAATCCCTTTAGCAGAATTTTTATTTGTAGGATTGACCAGCCATACTAAATTTCGTATGACTATCTGAAAACTTACATTTCCGTTAGTAAAGACACAAAATTATGGGTTTTCATTTACCCGCTACGGGGTATTATCAATCAGCGAGCGCCAGGAGCGTGGATCTCACTGCAATAACCAGCACGGTCTTACATAAAGCGCGTATCATCCAATAACTTCAAAAGAACTACCTCGTAAGGGTAGTCATCATCACAATTCTTTATCTGATAGATGGTCGAAAACTTTCCGAGTCTCTGAATTCCCAAGCAAGTTACTTTAAACTTACCAAGCAAGCAATTGTCAAGCAAATTTCGCTGCGTGCGAAATTCGTACACAAATCAATAGGTAATTCAACTTAGTCTGGTGTATGCTAATAACATGTATGACGCCATGGACATGGAAACTGTTGAGAATATGTCTTTGATATCGTGGATTATACCCCAGTCCTACCAACGAGACCGACACCAGACCGAAGAAAATATTACGTTCCCAGTATTGGCCAAGAATCGGTTGGTTTTGAGTCGGGGTGGAGTCGGTCTAGAGATGTGACTGAGCTATGAGTACTCACGGACAACTTGATCACAGAGATCCCCTTCCCATCCTGCATCACAGGAGCATGAGAAGTAGTAGACGTCATCTGTGCATTGTCCGTTCTGACAAGGGTTGCTCGCACACTCGTCGATATCTAATGGTGAAGTGCTGCAATGGAAATTGTTATGGTGCAGCTGATGATGATGATGATGTTAATGATGAAGATGGCAATTATGATATTTTACCTCACTGCTAATAATAAAAAAAATAATAGCAGATATATAGCTCTAAATCCCACTCAAGGGACCTGGTAATTAAGGATGAATGCCTTACCAATGGGAACTTACGTATCCACTAGGTTTCGAACCCTATACAATCCGGTTAAAAGACTACTGATCTGTGACCACATGGCAGTGACTACTGAGCAATCAAATTTCCTTGATAGGGCATGCAAATTAACTGATGCGGAAGTACTATAGTCTCCTCGAATAAGGATTTCGATTGTCTTCAATTGTTTCCAAGATACCCGTTTTTATTACCAGGCTCTTGGGTTCATCAGGGCCGCCTTACAAAGAAGTTATTACAGCTGGAGTTCCTAAAAGCTATAAAGGTAAACGTCTGGCATAATTAAATGAATGTTACTAATCAATGGTTGTAATACCTTCATTCTTTGATGTCAGATGTTCCAAGCCACTATGGTCGACAGAAGTGATTAAAATATATTATATAAGTTTGTAGACGTATGATGCACATTTTCGTTTGATGAATCAATAAGCAATTCCCAGAAAATGCTGACAAGCAGAAGAGGGTCACCAGACTTTATAATAGTTTATGAGGCAAAACAAAAAGGGGTCCATTCAGGCGAAATTGGGCATATACCAATTAAAAAGAAAAGGGAGGTCCGGACCCCGTGACCCCGATGATCCGCCTCTGAGAAATTAATTTGTCCTGAACTTACAGATACATTTGGCAGACGGTGTCGTAATTTTCGGTACATGATTTATCCTCCCATTGGGTATGTACAGTACTAACAGCTACACACTGCTCAGATGTGCTTCCATCAGGCTGGACAGGTTCCCAGTCTGAAAGAAAGTAAAAACCAGCAGTTTTAGATAAATCTTCATGAGAAGAATCAGGCGCTAAAGAAATTAAACATATGTTTATATAATGATGACTATACTCGTAACAACATTGATAATCATATGCAAACATATCTACCAAAACGGTGCTCAAGGGCTTTACACATGAGTTTTCTTTACGATCCAAATGTCCTGTGACCACTGCGATAACAATGCATGTATAATTAACATCAAATAGAACACTTGCTTCTTAAAAGGTCACCATAAAGTCTTATGCTGGAAAATTAAGAACACTGCCTGAAAACTAGACAATAGGAATTTCGCAAAATAATTCTTAACTTGTTGAATATGCCCTCATGATGTTCCATTGGTATCAGAAAAGGCCTGAATGGACGACCACGATCGCAAAACCTTTCAAAAATGAACTCGAGGACGATTCCAAAATTGGAGGATTAAAGGCTTTCCTGGCTATATAGGGATATGTTATTGTCCACCTTTCGCTAATCTTGTTTTATTTCCATTCAACTAGAAGAATACAAATCACACCAACCTTTCAAAGCTAATATTTTGCTTCTTATCATCTAGACTCAGAGAACTCTGACGAAATTATTTTTCGTAACTGAAGTAAAAATACTTGAACTACATTGTCAACAGTTGGTGAACGCCGAGAATGGAAGCAACTTCCATATTTGACTAGAAAGACAGCATAAGATTTTGATAATCCAATGATATAGATAGCGTTTATATTCTTTCGTTAAAAACAAAACAAACAAAACAAAACAACAAAAAGCATGTCTATAGCGTTGACGACAATTCTTACTCCTCGCAGGCGTGGTAGTTCCATTGGCGTCGATTACACAGATGAACTCGCCTTCGACGACCCTATCGTTACAGTTGACCCAGACGTACTCCTCTGTAATGCCTAGAAGTTCTTTAACTTCTCCGATCTCCGCCCCTGTGCTGACGAAGAGCAAAGATGTGTCTCCTGTTTCTGGTATGGGGGATACTGGGTTAAGGCCGCTGCAGTAGGCTATAGCGCCGTCGTAATCAACTTTTAAAGGTGAGCGGTTGTAGCACCTAGCAGTCGAGCTTGAACAAGTCCATTGGGATGAATCTGTGGGTAAATGAAGGAGAGGACAAATTATGAATATTGTAAAGTTCTAGAACAAAGCAAAATACAAATCTAACCACTGATAGTTTCAAAACCCTGTCCATGCAACAAATATGAATACGGCTGACTACCGGTGTCACGTACATGTACTATGGTTTTTCTTCCCATTTCACACCGAGGTCCTGGCCATCCAGGATCACAAGCACATGTGAAAGCATTGACGCTGTTGATGACCACGTATGAACACAGGTTGCTGTCACATACGTTATGGCTCTACTTATCCAGGTCAAACCGAGGCCCTGTTCATCCCATGTTACAAACACAAGTATAACCATCCATGGTTTCAAAACAGTGCCCATGCATTAAACAAGTATGAACGAGGGCGATTGTCACATACATTAGTTCTATAGCTACTAACGTTACAACGAGGCCCTGACCATGCGGTGTCACAAAAACATGAGAAACCATAGACACTATCGAAGTAAGACGTATGAACACGGGTTATTTTGACATAGATCTGCGTTGCAGCAATACTTACCCAAATCACACCGAGATCCTATCCATCCTGTCTCGCAAACACACGTGTACCCATTGGTAATCTCAACACACTGTCCATGTAGCATGTATGAACACGGGTTGCTGTCACAACGTTTGATGGCTGTGGAAATAGGTCAAATAGGTCAATAGGTCATCAAAATCAGTTTTGAAAATGTTTGGTTGAATCTTCAGATAGTTTATAGACCATGCATTTTAAAACGGAAATGTTCAGATGTTTCTTTCGCAAACATTCTGCGTGAAAATAAAAGTCGTTTAATTTAATCTTGTTCATAAAATTGATTTATCTCACAGTCCTTTAAAGATATGATATGACACTAGATTAGACCAATCACTAGGGCCAATGTGTATTAAAGTTGCCATATAAACTTGCCTCCGTTGTACATCTACACGTAAGTTTCTATGTGCATTTGGCGAAGTAGCTACGTAGACAAGTGTGGCTGTGATAAATTCATATATTTCTTTTAACATTCCCCATTTTTACTTTATGTATTAATTAGTTTATTAACTATCTATTTCTTTATTTAAATAGATAGATAGATAGTTGATGAGTTAGTTAATTAGTTAATGTTCTTTGTTCCCCATATCAATTTTAGATTGATTATGCATCATTGCCCCTCAACTAACGGCTTAATTATAGCTGTTGCTGCAGCGGTCTTACTATACCTATCTGTTGCTCTGTCCATCAACATATGGTGGCATCAGACATGAAGGGAGGGGGTGGAGGCTTTATCCACCGCTAAAGCATCTGCAACCCCTCTATAAGCTAATATACATGCCATGTCCAAGAAGGGTTTGAATGATTCACTTAACCCCGACCCCTCCCCCCTCATAAGAAAGAAAGAGAGAGACAAAATCAGTTCCTTCAGGCTTCAGCCTCCCCTCCCACTCCCCTCCGATTTAAAATATCATTGACGCCACTGACATTATCATGTACTCTTAATGGTGATCTGTTCATTAAACACAATGTTCCACCCGATTGAGAGCCATATTTCTAATTACGTTAATGTAATCATGATATGGCGTGAACTAATGATTAATCTCTTTGATCATGTTGATAGAAGGTGATAATGCAGTTAATTACTTACATCGTCCGCAGTTCATGCCGATAGCTTGTTCGCCGAACCTTGTCATGGTGGAATCGTCCTTGGTTCTCTCACATGAAGTGCTTTTGCATTTACGTCTCAAACAATCTATCAACAAGATAGGTAATAGAAAATTGTTCATCTCGGAAAATGTCAACATGCATATCTACTCCCTAATCCCAATCATTTCATTATGACCTGCGTAATGGCATCTCTATGGGTGGAATCCACTTTGCATACATTAATTAAAGATAAATTAAAAAAGTATGCAGAAAATAAGTAAACAAGTTTATTAGAACGAAAAAGAAATGGACAAGAATCGGAAACGAATACTCCTTCTCTATTATCATAAATACTTAGGCAAATTCAATTAATTCCTATTTTTTCGTTCTCGCCTCCTTCCATTTTTTCGGCGCGCCTTAATTCCCCCCTTTTTAAAAATATTTTTGTTTAGTAATGAAATAAATAAAGATATGGGGACATCAAGACAATGGTTATACAAATTAGTATTAACATACTGTATTTCACCTTGTTTTGAGCATGTGTATTGAATTATACAAATAAAATTGAATAAACAAAACGTGTTAAAATTGACCCAATGCCATGTGATTGTACAGAAAAATATCAAATATCAAATAAAATCGAATCCCCTCCTCTTTGTAAAGAAATCTGGGCAAGAAATGAGGATCAAATTTACTTGGCCTTATTAAATTTAATAATTAACATTCTTGAGTTTATTCAAGATGAAATATTCACATAAAATAACTAGAATTTCAAGGTGAACAATAAAAACAGTAAATATTGATTTATGATTTATTTATCTAAAAATAAATGGTTTCCCATTACGTTACACAATTGGAAAATTAAGAAATACATGTACAAAAAAGTAATCAAAATGTTTATTCCTGCGATGACGGTGATGATGATGATGACGATGATAATAATGATGATGACAATGATGATAGCGAAGGTGGTGGTGGTGGTGGTGATGATGTGGATGATGATGGTGATTATGGTGATGTTCATGATGAGGATGACGTTGAAAATGATAATGATGTGATGACAGTGATAATGATGATGATAATGTTGATGATACTGATGTTGATTTAATGAAGATGAAAATGCCAATGATAATGGTGGAGATCAATGGTGTCGATTTGTATCCGTGGTTGGGGGGTGATAGGTGCCAAAATATTTTCGGCAATGGATCAAAGCAACCAAGAGGTAGAAGCGTGTGGCAGGTTGCCCCCTCCCTTCCAAGTTATTAACTTTTTCAAGTCACCCTCAATAAAGATAACATCTCAGAGAATATAAGAGTGGTAATAAAATTAATAACATGCTAAATGTTAGTCCTGACTCTTGCCTGCAGTGTAGGCCTACCAGACTGATATCATCTATTTTTAAACGAAATTTAGACATTACCAAAAAAGAATCGAATGGTGAGGGATATCAACCTGTGAAAGTATTATGTTACCAGTGGACAAATGCATTAATAAGCAACCAGGAAAGGTTCATGTAGACAGAAAATTCTTTATTTCCTGGTGATAGAAACATACATTTTATGAATATTGATGTCTGCAAACAACATTCATCGTGAAAAACCCATTCCAATGTTCTGTGTAATGAGATCTCAAAAAACATAGGTCTCATTAGTAAATGAAAAACATATTCCTTTTAGTTCTTCATTTGACTCTCTTCCTTCTTTAATTAAACCAACTGAATCCTCTCTGCGGGAAACTCAATTCAATGAAACAGAATATCACTGATGCAAAATTTGGTTCTCAAAATGACAGAAAATTTCCACTCCTGATCTCATACAAACTGTCTGTTTCTTAAAAACATAATATAAAACTTACGTTTTAACTACCAAACAACAAACTTCCATTATCTCCTTCTTCACCCAGATATACTTATCATACCAGATACGCTCTAAAATATAAGCATAATATTCCCCTAAGGCCCTGACCAGAGCACTATTTTTTCTTCAAAAACTATAAACAGTCTTAGAAGGTGCATTATTATTGGAAGGGTGTTACAAACATAACTTCAAACTTAATAACATTCTAACCTTCAAAAACACCTTAACTATCTTATGCCTGTTACGTTTGAATACAATACATAGGCCTACATCAGCTTTTCAATAAAACAAAAATAAGTTGTGACATAATAATCTTTCTCCAAAATATCGAACTGGAGTATTTTGTTGTATTGCTTGTTTATGTACATACATAGAGCTTATTTTCAGGAGGCACTAGATCCATGTGTGTAACTTAGTAGAGGTGCCGTGGACGAGTGGATATGTCATCGGACTGTGGATCACAAGGTCCGCGGTTCAAGTCCCACCGCGGCACTAATGTCCTTTGGCAAGACATTGATCTACATTTGCCACTCTCCACCCAGGTGTTAAATGGGTACCCGGTAGGATGCGAAAGTTAATGTGGTTTGATTAGCAAGTGGCGCTTGTAAAATGGCGACTGGCTGGAATGCTCCCAGGGAGTGGAGAATGTGCATACATTGTGTGCGATTAAGCATGAATCCGATGACCGGGGTAATAATATATATCTGTAAAGCGCATTGAGAGGGCCTGCGGTCCTGAAATGCGCTATATAAGGACGAACTATTATTATTATTATTATTAAGAAAGAACTCTTTGTTTACCCGATTTTGTTCAGGTGTCTATGGAAAATTGTTATTAAAAGATGCATGTGTTCATAATTTCTCTCGTAATTTAGGTTCATAATTTTGTTCAAGGTAAATAGAGGAAAATGTATATCGTTATCTCCATTTGCTATCAAAAGATTTTGCTCCTTTCAGAAAATAGCTCTTCAAATGTTTTACATGTAGAGATATAAATAAACAAATAAATGGATGAAATCAATAAAACAAAATAGATACTGAGTATGAATCAGGGAACAAACTGAAAGTTCGTTTCCTACATGCTGCCATTTTGACAAAACCGTCTTTCTCTTCAATTATACAATATTTTATTACTTTACTTGCATTATGAAAAAAACGCATCATCAACCCCACATAGTCATAGCTTTAAAAATCACTTCAGATTGAACTGGCCAAAAGTCATGTGATATTCTTGCTCAGATGCTTTCCTTTACCTTTAAGAGTTCTTTATATTGAGGAATTGGTTGATAATTTTTCTTGACAATAATGCCTAAATTAAAAGAGTTAAACAAATACACGACTGTAACTCCTAGCGCGTTTTGAATTATTGGGGGAGGGAATGATTGTACAGGCCCGCCCCCGACCTGAAATATTGGGGGATATATCTCCCATCCCCCCCCCCCGGATCGACACCCATGGTGGAGATGATTGCGATGATGATGAAGATTGAGATATTTAAACACATTAAAAACATTTAACTCTAGTATTACATAACATTTGAAAATGTATATTTATTTTTATTTACCCGAAAACTGACATTTACGACGACCTCCAGTCCCACTTTCGGAACACGTGATCGGTGACATCCCAGATACGTATGAAGAAATAACTACGAAGAGAAAAGTATAGATTTGTTGTCATAGAAACTCATTCATTTGTTTACTGGTCCAATGAATATTCAAACATGGTTTACCTGGCATTGTATTAAATATGCAATATTTTAGTTCAATCTCGTCAAACATGCAGCTAAAACCAAATCTGTTAAATTTAAAGGTTAAACAAAACACATGGTTTAAAAATACATTGATACTATATGAATTTACATCAAAATAATATTAAGATTAAACCAATATACATACTGTATTTGTTTATAGGAATTTATATATAAATTATTATACGTTATTACCTTTGTCAAATTGAACTTGATACTTAAACTGGTATTGAAATTCCATCCAAATATACTTAATACTGACATTTATAGGAATAGAATCTGTTATTGTCACAATCGTTACTACTTTCGAAAAATCAACTCATGGGCAATTTCAATACCCTATTGTATGCCATATAAAATCATGTTCGGAATACGTAGTACGTCATTGCGATGTTCACAAAATCTGACGTACAAGTCCACTGAAATTGCATTAGGTTCATTTTTCGAAAGTAATTGCAATCGTGTTCATTATTATACTCTAGGATAACGACAGTAAATATTAATATCATCCACTTACCAAAACATATTAGCATGAAGAGGAATGGGTTTAATGTGGCCTTGGGGGTAGAAAATAGAGAATATAATAAGATAAAATCCGTTTTCACTAAAATAATGAACTGAACATAAATATTCGTCGTTTATATTCACTGAAATCAATTAATACAAAAATAAATAATTATATATGGGATCAGCATTTATTTAAAAAGAAAAACATGGAAATTCGAACCCGTTTGGTGCATATATGAAATAGAGTACCTATATAATTCAGAGGCTCATTTTGCAACCTTTGTTGATATAAACAATATCACAAACGCAGAATATTGTTATTAATGACAGAACATGAACAAATGAAGTGATAGGAGTAGAACATTTTAAACTCTGAAATAGTCACAGATATATTAAAAAATATATATTTACACTGAGACATATAAGGTTTATAAAATTGATAATAAAAAGACACCACAACGTGTTTTTGTTACTTAAACAAATTCAAGATGATTAAGACGTAATTTCTTAAATTGCAATTAGTCCAGTCAAAATAGCAATTCACCCAAAACAATTTGCCAAATATAGTCCACTGCAGTGGTATTAGGACTAATGTTCCAAAGAATATAGTAAAAGTTTTGGAAAAATGTAGGTAGTGGAAAGCATTTAAACTTACATGATATATTATTGTCTTATTAAAAAAATTAATATTTCCCTATAAATATGTATTTAAGTAATACATTTAAAGGTTTTTACTGCTTATAGTAATGTTTTTAAAGTCAGTGACACAATGACAACATTTTCAGATTCATTCCAGGACTTAGATTTGCATAATATGCAAATTCACATCGGCCATGACAAGAAATTTACGGTTTTTCATTATTTTGCATCTAAGTACCCATATGAAATAATTCAAATGCCCCACATAATGTTCTTAATGTTTGAAACTAAACATGGTGAACACAATTTGATGTCCAAATGTTGAACTTAATTTGCATAATATGCAAATAAGCGTTCATCATAAAGAAATTATACTCATAATTCTATTTTAATTGGAAATTGTAAATGATTAATTTGAGCAAATCAAGTACCCATTTCCATTTATAGTGGTTTTATTCTGGAAAATATATACATGAATACCTTAATCAATCAAATTAAAGAGCAAATAACTCATATTTATGACTCGTATTCGAATAGTCATGAAATTGTCGTGGCCTATTCGAGGCTGGTTTCCATGGTGATGCTACGAGATACCACAATTTTCATGCTCAGTTCCAAACAAATTAGAATATTTATTTTAGAATGAGATACGTAATTGTTGCTTTGATCCAGTCTGAGGGGATTTAACTCGAGAAATAAACCACTGTTTGGTTTCTCGCCGCTTACCTATATTGAGTTGGAAAATTCCGAAAGAAGAAAATATCTAACAAGTACAATAAAAACGATGGGAATGCAAATAATATACTTACCATATCTGAATGTGATGCTTGTAATTTCCTTTCTCAAATATATTTTATGGTGAAATTCACCAGCACATTACAATTAATGTTAAATCTTCTTGTCATTAATTCCGAAACGCTCAATACATTCGTTAAGAAGTGCAATCATGCTAACTAATCAATAGTCGTGTTCCTTTTGTGTGTGTGTGAGATAGTAGAAGGATTAAAGTACTCAATCTCAAGACAAAATAAAAGTGTATAATGTCTATTGGAACCTCTGTAACCTTCAGAACGAGAGACGATGATAAACAGTAATCTTCTGGAATCGACTGGACTCCATACAGATGGCGGTTTCACAAGCAAGGCATCTGTACACTGCCATGACCGTTCGAGAAGTAGGCTTTAAAATCAATTTTTGTCGGCAGTCATTATCTAGTAAGCTCATTAAAAATGAGGTCGATGTGAATAAGAATAGAAAGTAGGTTACATTATCCAAGCATGGATGTAACTCCTTCTGGTGTTGGAGTATGGTGTCATCACTCGGGCTTGTGTGTAGGCCTATTCTCCTGTCATTCAAATATAAAAACCTTCAAAACGTGCTGATCTCGTACGTTTAAAATCATTTCAGCGTCCGATTCACAACGCGCGCGAGCTCATTACAAACCCCGTACTATTGATACTTAACGTACTGGTAATTATTTCCGATTGGCATTTCAATATTCATTAAACAGTCTGGTATGTACATAATAGCTTTGATGAAGCAAAGAAAATCCATCTATAGTCTTTACAAAAAGCCAGATTTGTCATGGCAACAATGCAATTTCACGAAGGTCACAAATACAGATGAAAAAAGAGGACCAAACCAAACTAAAGGTGTATTAAAAAGCGACATTATTCATTATGGTCACACTGGCGTATCCATGATTCTTATGAGGGGGAGTGGGCGGGCGAACAGAGTTTTCAAGCTTTATATGCTATTTTATCTCTCGAAAAGCAAACAAAATATATAAAATAGCTCGTCTTCTTTGTAGGTGCCATATTTAAGGGATGTAAGAACAGAAATTCGACAAATTGTGCGTGTGCGTGTGTGCGCGCGCGCGTGTGTGTGTGTGTGTGTGTGTGTGTGTGTGAGTGTAGTGTTGGTATGCTCCGTTAAATTTAAGAGTGCCTTCCCCCCATCCTTCCCACTCCTGAGCTGTCACTGGTTTTTTTTGCTCGAATCAGGGTAGTGGTTTTTAATGGATAACTTTCGTTAGAGGGGGAGGGGGACGGTAAGAATAGCAGAGCCCTCTGGAAGAGGAGCATTGATACGAATCTGAGATAAAAAGAATGTGAGATAAAATAAGGAGATAGATTGCTCGAAAATGCTCTTCAAAGGTTATAATATGTGAACGAGTAATGTGGGGACAATATGATATGATAAGTCTTAAATGAAATCTGTTATAAGGGGTGCAACGATTATTGAAAAAATGCTTTGGGATGTCCTGATTTGTGTCCTTGATGTAGTGTACAGGAGAGAAGGAAAATGAATGGAGATAAGAGTAAAAGATAGAAGACATACGGAAAAAGAGAAAGAGAGAGTATGTATGTGTGTCCGTTTCACTTAAAATACAACATTTTCACACTCTAAAGGATCAAGGGGTATAGTCCTTCCCGGCCTTGTCAATCTATCCCCTCAAATTTTGAGGGGATATCTAGTACAGCGTCTTTCAACCGGGATGCCGCGAGATTATTTTAGTTATATCAAAAATGAATTTCGAAATAACGTCAACTTAAAAAACTACAAGATGCCTAAATATATATATATATATATATATATATATATATATATATATATATATATATATATATATAAATATAGAGATTTCGCTTGGTATTTTGATGAATAAATAACGTTTCGGAGATAGTGAGGTCAGGTGTATTTTAGGAACGGGATAGTTTCAGGCAGCGAGGTCCACGAACATCCCCATATATACTCGGGCAGCATGGCGCCCGAATAACCTTATTTAATGTATTTTTATATCGAAATGAAATTCATACCACGACAAAATGTCTTTTTATGCCCCAAATTGATAACTCAGGATGATTTCTGGCAACGAGAAGACCGAATATATATTCTTACGTTTTATCTTGTGTATATTGATGACTAAACAACATTTTTGCCATTTTTTTTTTCGCTCGCTCGCAATATATCAGATCCGGATAGTATATTTTGGGGCAAGAGGACCTCACGGCCCTCACGGCTCTCCCGCGAAAATGTGCCCATGCGTCTATGTATACGAGGGATGGAAAACATATCCATTTTGATGAATTTTGGATTGTGGTGACGCGAAACTTTTCATCTCCTAAAAAGGGTGCCGTGACTAAAAAAATGGGGTTAAAAGAACGCTGATCTAGTAAATTAAAGGTTAGTCCCCCCCCCCAATGACTGAGCCCCCGCAAGGCCACTGATGGTTACTATGGAAACGAACACGTAGTCCTCGAACGTGATATTGAACAAAGAACACAGTGCACGTTTTCTAAAGTGTCATTGATTTCATTCCAGTCATATCGTATTTCTTTCATATAAATTTTACATTACCTTAAGTGCTCTACAAAAGCGATGTAACAGGTATATATGGTCCATGAAGTTCATATTTATTATCCATTTCGCAGTGGTATATGGATAAATAAATAGACATATACTTCTATACCAAAGACAAACCATTACCCCATCCCTTCATCGATGACACCATACCAGCTATCCAACAATTAACGACATCAAAAGATGAACCAAGAGACAATTCCATTATGGTGC
Source organism: Mesocentrotus franciscanus (assembly GCA_037976565.1). Taxonomy (NCBI): domain Eukaryota; kingdom Metazoa; phylum Echinodermata; class Echinoidea; order Camarodonta; family Strongylocentrotidae; genus Mesocentrotus; species Mesocentrotus franciscanus. The sequence continues at coordinate 15,157,406 of CP137673.1, forward strand.
GATCAAAGTAAAATGTTTTCAATTTTCTAAGAAATTAGATTATACATTCCCCAAAGCATGGTGTCAGGGGCTGCAGGCTGTTTTGTGGTTTAAAAGCTCTGTTTACCAAGTTTTGTTGTCTTTTCATTATAACTTAATTTTGAACTTTTTTAACATTAGGGAGGGCGGCTATTTCGCCCCTGGATCCGCCAATGGGTTATGAAGTGTATTTGCTCCCCCTCTCTCTCTCTCTCTCTCTCTCAAGCCTCCTCCCACTCTCCCACTCCCCCTCTCCCCTCTCTCTTTACGCCCCTAGAGTATAATGAAACAAGGCAGGATGTATAAACATCTAGAAAGAGGACTAATGATGTAATGAATGTAATGCATAATGATAATAACAACAACAACAATAATAGCTACATTCATTTCGTACATATCCGTTCCCAAGTGATGCTCAATGCATCTACAAAGTGCTATTATAACCTTCTCTTTAGCCCTATGGCGATTAAAGCGTTCAATTGATAAATTCCTACCAGGTACCCATTCACTACACCAAGGCAAAGGGTGGCAAATGTAGATCAGTTTCTTGCACATAGATTATCCAATTTATCAATTTGATGTTTTGATTAGACCATAATTATGTTCGTAATCAGGTACACCTTACAATTTAGTACTCATATTTTTTCTTTTTTTTTCTTATTTTTGTATTCATAATCCTTGATTCTTATGTTGTTTATTTGTAGATATTTTATATGCATTCTATTTATATTTTGCAGGGCCCTCACGGATAGCAATTAGTTAATTGAAGAGGAAGTCCTGCTTTAATAAACAGTAAATAAACAAATTAGATAAATTAGACAATTGCTTGAAGAAGAGAAGAGAGGAGTAAAGAAGAAAAGAAAGGAATTAACACATTGAATAAGAATGTAAAAGGGAAGGAAAACACATCGAAAGTGAAAAAGTCGAATGAAAAAAGGTATAATTTGTTTACCGAGATCGCTTAATATTCTAAGAGCGGATGGATGAACAAAAATGAAAAAGATCTTTGTTAATATTCGTTTGAATTTTACATTAAAAATTTACGTTCATACATAAATATATGTCGCATTTTCTAAAATATGTCGTTTTCTTTGGTTTTATTATACAACTGCTAAACGGTCAAAGCTCATAGTAAATTACATGCTATTCAAGCTGTACATAGTCACATTAAAAGACATTTCTTGGATGCCGCAAGGTAACTGCTTTTATCGAGAATATGACAGAAAGCATTGTTTTTTCCACTTTGATTTGAGTCAGTTTTGTCTATACAGGATGATCTAGAAAACAAAAGTAACGGGAAGATTGCTGGAAGAGAAACAGGGTAAGGCAATGCCTTACATATTTGCTAAGCCTGAACAAATGGGAAACCAAAAATGAAATCAGCAATACCAGTTTTTTAAGAATAGCAAATAATTTATATATCTCTCTCTCATTTTCGATCTCCTTCTATCTCTCTCTCTCTCTCTCTTCCTCTTTTGTTCTTTTTGTATCTCTCTTTCTCTTCCTCTTTCGCTCTCTTTTTCTCTCTCTCTTTCTCTTCCTCTTTCGCTCTCTTAATATCTCTCTCATTCTCGCTCTTCTTCTATCTCTCTATCTTTCTCTTCCTCTTTCGCTCTCTTTATATCTCTCTCTCCTTCTATCTCTCTCTCTCTCTTTCTCTTCCTCTTTCGCTCTCTTTCTATCTCTTTTCCTCTTTTGCTCTCTTTCTATCTCTCTCTCTCTATCCCCATCAACCCCTTTATTTTCTTTTTTTTCTTTCAATTTCAATTCAAGTTCTTTAAATGTACTTATCTTGATTCAATCACTGTAAAAACGCACTTCAGCCTGACGGCATTTAACTGTTCTTTTTCTTCTAATAGTCTTTTGGTCATGTTTATCCATTTGCCTGTTGGATTGTTTACTTCTTAAAATCTATTTGAAAATCTCAATTTAGAAACCTCCTTTCTTTTGCCCGGTGGAAAAGTTTTATGCTACCTCGTTAGCAAATTTGAAATGGTCCAACGCCCACCCTGATGACAACACATCAATTTCTCTAATTTCATTATGGTTCAAGTATATAAAGAGGTGGTATAGGACCAGTAATATTGTCATTTCATTGAGATCAATAGAACGTTGATTGATTAATATACAGTGCATGCTGTTACCATGGTGACAGATATCGATGATACGTGATATCCGAACGATGGACTACCACAATTTAAATCAATAATTGGATATATTTCGATTGAATTTGACCATTAGTGCATGTACTAATTATAATCGCTAATTACCATTCCTTCTATAATCACGTTATTAACCTATATTAATCGTGGACTGTAATGAGTATTGGTCAAGAGGCTTTGTGTTAAGGTCACCGGAAAGTGTTAGTCTGCATGCATAGATTCTACTTTGACACGTAAACACAACTCCTTTAAGCCTTGAACCTTGCCTAATGTTGGCAGATACTGGCTGTGTCAAACAGCTAGAGGGCCTATGGAGTGCAGCAGACCGTAACATCTGAATAGTCTTACAGTACAAACACCCTGTTACACAAGGGTTTGTGCCAGCAAACTTGGACAATGGAGGATCAAAGATATATCACCAGATACATTTTCGAATATACGTCTATTTATATTATCCTGGAATATTTCATGACAATGACTTGATTGATTTGGTGGCTACTTATCCGCATCTTTGATACATTTGTCTAAATATTTTATGATATTGCTGAGTGTGTGATGTTGCCATTGTTATTTTGTTGTATTGCTTTTGTATTTTGACACTCTTTTATTATATTGTGAATATCTGATTGCTTTGTAAAGCATACAATATCGGCCTTGAACTGCATGTCATGTTGATTTTTTAATAAACCAATTCAATTCAATACATCTTAAAGATTCAACAAAGGTCCTAGTTCAATGAGTCCGCTTTTTATTCTTGAGATACGAAAAACACAAAAAACATCAAATTTACAAAGGTATGAATAATTTAGCTGTTAACTGTATATTTACATTAGGTTGATTACGCGATATCAGAAATTACATCCGTAGTGATCCGTAGACATGTCCGTAGTAGTTATTTATTTTGATCTGGGTAGTTTCACTCGTACGACTGAGTCTAGGTAACTATGTACGCTATGAAATAAAGATACAAATTTGCTCCCAAACGGTGCAATAGCAGCACCTATAAAATAGGATGCGCAATTTAATATCAAAAGATGCGGTGTAATGGCACATTCAAGGGAACCATACTTAGGCGAACTCAGAACGGTTACAGTTTTCGACCTAATGGGGGCATAGGGTACGAGGCGCGCGGGGCTTCATGCTCTTCACCGATATTTTTTAAGTTACATTTATTCAAGCAACCACGTTATATATTCATACAGTAAAGTGTATATGTATTTTTTGTATTTCATCTATAGTACAATATTTTCATTTAAAATATGAAATTTTCATCATGAGGAGGTCAACAATAATTTTGCTGTCTTATTTCACTCGGTTGGAAAGTTGATATTCGCTCAATTAACGTCACCCCTGGCGATTCTTTTTTCCCGTTCGTCTATGCTTTGGGTGCTCTATATATTGCACCGCTTTAGGTGCAAATTTGGATTGTTCCCGTCAACTGGTTTGTACTGGAAATTTACTACATCTGAATTTCAATCATATTATCCTTTGATCATTCAATCAGAGGTCATTGATTTAGTTGTCGTTGTCAGATGTATTAATAAGACTAATGGCAGTACCTGCAGCGTCAGTCATTTTGTGATTAACTGATTACAAACTTAAGACCGTAATAACGATAATTAAATAGGAAAAATGCAAGCTGTAAATAAGCAAAGAGACCTTTGTCCATTGTGCTTGATATTCGATTATGATCAAAAAAGGAATAATAAAAAATTTTTTTTTGTTTAATTGTGATCATCGATGTGAATACCAAATTAAATCACCCATGTCCTTGGTTAATGTCGTAGATAACCTAGACCGTGTGATGACAACGGTGTGTACAATAACATCTAGAGGCGCCGGGTATACTATGGGTGTGGCAGTTTAACCCCAGGTTATTGAAGGAGTCATTGCGGGGCGGGGTAGGTAGGGTAAGGTTGCTGCAGGGGGTGCTGGGGTGATGTAGCGGGTCAGGCCTCCTGTTGATGCTAAGAATAAAGACAAATATTTTGACTTCGACCATAGCGGAATAAAACTGCTCAATACCTTTCAATGTGTCTAATATATTAATATTTTGTTTTCTCTAAAAATACAACACATTACGAATACAGGGCGCGCATCTAGGATTGTCATGTTCTCGGGGGCGGGGTGATTTATAAGAATTGATGCTATTAATTTACTCCGAGATATATTTGACTAATAAAGGGGCACCCGATGTGATCGCTTACGACCCCTCTGTCAATCTCATATACATCCCCATTTGATGAGAAGTAGATCTCGCCTTGAAAGACCATGAAATCATCAATGTCCCCTCCTGACCAAGTGACTTTGAGCGATCTGCTTTCTCCGTTGAAGTCCATCTGCATGATGTCGAAGTTTCCATCGAACAAATCAACGACGAAGAAAACGTTCCTTCCTGCGAAGAAATTAATATATACGCATGGAATATCAATGGGTTCATGATTGCAGCTTCCAAAATGAAAGATATAGTCCCTTTTCACAGTTTATTCGTTCTAAACCAAAACTTACTTTTAAATATTTAATACAAAAAAGAGTTGTTACATTTTCCTTCTGAGGTGCACTTTTTGGTCGAATGCTGTGGGGGGGGGGATTACAATAAACATGTTATAGCGTGTATATAAGGCATGCCAGATTATAGTTTTTCCAAGGGAGGGTGTGCTCTCTGAGCCCCCTTGATTTGACAATAATGCAAAGTAACGGCCCCTGCTTTATTAAACAAGAACAACTTACCGACGAAATCCACGGCGAGCCCAGAGATTCCATTATTGGCTGGTGATGCGAATAATGTAGCAGTCCCCTGGGAATCTGTCCTGTAGATCTTCTTTTCTGTTGCCCAGAATATCGCACTGTGGTAGCAACAAGGAGACAACAGGTATCAGGAGGAGAGGGGAGAATGGTTGGGGGAGAATGAGAGAGAGAGAGAGAGGGGGAGACAGAGACAGAGAGACAGAGCCAGAGGTAGTGAGGTGACGAAAGCGAACACGAACGGACATAGCATTATTATCAAGAAAAGTGAATCGCAATTTTATATATAAATAATATAAATATAAATAATATGAATAAGATGAATAATGCGAGGAAGTAGTAACTGTTCGAATTTCCATCCATCGTGCTTTGTCTGAAAATGATGATCGAAAAGCAGATATACATGTATGTCCACTGTTTTTCACAAGTTTTATGATCACAGCTATTCAACATGATAAACGAATGGCGTTAACAAAAATTTAATCTCTTTTATTATGTCCATATCAAGATTATTAAAGATTGAAGTGAGAAAACAAAGGCATGGATATTCGGAATTCTTTTGGCATTGCAATGCCATTATTGTCTTCATTGCGCTGCTATTTGAAATAGTAGATTTCATACATAGTAGTACATTTCATTAATTGAGAACGTACTTCTAAAGCCTCCAAATATTGTAACTTTTGAAATATTCAATTTTTAGAACATCACACAGGCTCTTGATTATTAATTTCGAATCAAGCAAGGAACCTTCAAACTTACGTGTTGGTAACAGCCAAGTGTTCAATGCCTCGAGCTTCAGTGTGAGTGACATTTATTTGCATTGCAGTACCGTCTAGATTCATAGAAATGACCTTCTTGTCACACGAACAGTAGAGTTTCCTTCCCACCATGTCGATGTCAATCTCCGACGGCTCTGGTAGTTGATAAAGGGTTCATTAGATGAGATAAAAGGGGGAATATAGGAGAAGAACGGAACATGAATAGGGTGAGAAAGGGAGGGAGAAAAGTAGAAAGGAAATAAGGAAAGGGAATTGGAAAATTCGAACGTAGGAGGAAGATGATGATGAATAAGAAGAAGAAAAAAGAAGAAGAAGAAGAAGAAGAAGAAGAAGAAGAAGAAGAAGAAGAAGAAGAAGAAGAAGGAGGAGAAGAATAAGAAAGAAGTAGAAGAATAAGAAGAAGAAGGAGGAGGAGAAGGAGGAGAAGAAGATGATGAGCGTGATGAGGAAAAAGGTGATGATGGTTATGATGATGATGATGATGAAGAAAGAGGAAGAAGGAGAAGAAAATGAAAATGAAGAAGAAGAAGATGAAGAAGAAAAAAAAGAACGAGAAAGAAAAAAAGAAATGTATAGAAAAAACAAGAGAAGCAGAGAAATAGACATAAAGAGACGGGGGCAAGAGTGAGATCAACAGAGTAGAGAGTAAAAACATAGAGAGAGGGTGAGAGGGGGAAAACCCGGGGATCAAGAGCGACACACACTGAGTAGAGAGGGAGAGAGAGAGAGAGAGAGAGAGATGAGGAATAGGAGAGAGATAGAAAGAGAAAGAGAGAGAGAGAGAGAGAGAGTATAGGAGGAGGGGGTGAGGATTGAGAGACAAGAGCAAAGGAGTGAATATGCTATGAACATGCAAGAAAAAAAAAACATGCTGAACGATACTCTCTTTGAAGGTACCTTAAAAATGAAGAACGCAATATATCGTACCTGTACATGTATTGCCATTGCAACAGGGTGGAATATCACTGTGAGAATGGGTTTTTTCCGTTTGATTGTGAACATCTAGAGCAATGTATCATAAAGAAGCCCATTAGCTCTTTACTTTAACAGTGACCTTAGAAAAATAAGAGACCCAGGTTTCGAATAATAAATTACAATAGATTGTAATAAGACTATAGTATTATGATGCAAAGCCCAACGGTTAAATCATAAATCATGTATGTAGCTACGCTGTTAAATATCCTGAAGCTGCAATGGTTTTATATTACGGTCAAAAAGTTACACAGATAACGATAGGAACGTTTCATATGACTTTAAACGTATTTGAATAGAGGCACAGCGCGCCTCCAATTAATGTCGGTTGTGTTCAGTGATGCATCGGAGAACATTCATTGACCTCCGAAAACGGTCGTCTCTGTGACTGATAGCAAACTATAATATATATTATTCTGTGCATCTCACCTACACAGTTAACCGTGAAACCCCAACACACGTAGCCTTGCCCATCCAGTGTTTCACTGCATATCTCATCTGTGAATCTAGTGCTCAACCAATAGATCTTCTCGTCGACGAAGTCAAAAGCGATGTCATCTACCCACTGTTCGACAGCCGAGACTTGAGTCTCGAGACTGATGAACGAGCTGGTAGTGGAGTCGGATATGACGATGCCGCCGCTGCATTCAATGAGCCGGAGGATGATTGAAGTGCCTGAACCTGGGGAATATAAAGGGCCTATATTGGCGAAGCTACGATTAGCCAGATAAAATCTGCGCAAGGGCAGATAAAGGTCATTTGAACGAAACTGTAAAACCCTTCGAAACGAATACTAGGAACTTGTTCATGAAAGTTAAGTAATCATCATTCACTAATGCACCGACGGTACATTCTATGAAACACAAGAGGAATCGATATTTTCAAAGGGGCAAACAAAAGTTATTCATGAAGCACTTCCATCACTTTGGCAGTGGTTATTCTAAAATACACAGACAAGGTCTTCTGTCATGTTTAAAAGATCTGTGAATATTTGGGGTTATTTGCTATCTCGGAATTGGTCTTTCGAATGGCAAATAAGAAGGAAAAAAAGAGATAAGAGAGAAAGAGAGAGAGAGAGATATAGAGCGAGAGGAGGGGTGGATGGCGAAAATATATATGAAAATGACATGATACGAAACCAAGCTCCTAATATGACCCTATGGAGAAACAGTGGTATTTGGAATATGCCACTGAACTGGGATATCGGCCATATAGTACATGGTAAGGTTGAAAGTGTGCTTAAAATATTCTGTTAAATCTGATTTAATGTTCTATTTCCCCTATTTTGGAGGTGCTGAACTATCTATGATTTACTAAGCATATTTAACTATTCAATATTGTTATGGAAATACAAAAACGAACAAACAATTAAGAGTGGCCATGTTTTGTCTCATATGACAATTTTTTGTAAGACACCAGATACCCCCTCAATGTTTTGATCCTAGCTATACCAGATACCACTTGCCTTATGAAATCAACGGTCCCTTTTGGTACGTACACAGACTTCATGTAAAAAGTTTGTTCGAATAGGTGCTCTGGGAAGCTTAAAAGGATGTTGCGATGTTCCGACATAGCAACAATAAATACATTCAAAGTAGTGTTAAACATAGTAAATATATCTTCAGGAATGACAGTGCCATTATATCAGCAAGAAAAAGGAGTATATCATATTCAAGTGTATGGCAACATTTTGTGTATTGTTTACATATTTAGAAATTGCACTGGATGATGAAATAAAGACCTTTAAATTATTGTTAAGTCTAAAGTTATACAATTCAACAAATACTCAGTAAACTACGAGAAATCTACAAAGCAAAATAAAATATTTTCTTTCCAATATTTTATCGTTCTGATAGATACCAAGGAAGATACCAAGCATTCTTATCAGAGCAGTACAAATGTCAAAAAATGTCAAGGTCGCAGACAAAATGAGCCCGAAATAATGACGGTTAGGAAATCAACTTTCCAAATTTCTGGCAAACGCCACATTGAAATGTATTGTAAAAATATGTCGACATTGTTTTTCACTGAAGTACTGGTTTACTTTGATTCAATATATGGGGGATATATCGTTCATATAAAAATCACTTTAGGGGTAGAGAGAAAGAAAGAGAGAGAGAGAGAGAGAGAGATGGTGTTAGAGCCGTCAAGACTAATTTTAACATATTGCTATTATCGTCAAATTTTATATCTGTGGCTATGGTTTCACCACTGTCGACAGCGGGCGCATGTCATTATGGACCTTGTGAAATCACGTGTGGGACAGAAGAGAAGAAGCTATTGGCATGACGTAGCCAACAATTACCCTTTTCCTTTTATAGCCACAATATCTTAGGCATGCGCGCCCCCTGTCGACAGTACTTACACAATAGCGACAAAACACTGTTTTAGACGATCTAGTATTATTTCACGTTGATCCTTTACTCAGTGACGGTGGGGGGTAGAGAGGAATTAGAGGAAGAAGAAGACAGTTTTATGCAACATTTCATTACTTACAAATGATATAAAACAGCTAGATGTAGGTAACTAGATAAGAGAAGGGTTAAACCCCTTCCCAGGTACATAGACCGACTACACTGTTGCCTATAATGTTAGATTTTTTGTATTTTCCTTGCCTCATTTAATGAAATGATTGTGACAAAATGATTTATTCTCGATAGATAAAGTTTACAGATTCTCTGAACTTTATTGATTTAAAAAGTCATACAGATTGATCAAGAAAGTTCTGAGAAGATATAAAATTTATCCATCGAGAATAAGTCATGCTTTCACAAATCATTTCATGAAAAGAGGCAAGGAAAATTATTCAAACTTTATGGGCAACAGTGTCTACTAGAAAAAGACGCAGTGGTTGTTGCAATTTATTTTCTTTAGAAGAATAACTTAAGTTGTACTGATAATCAAATAGTGATTTCCAATTTCGCATTTCTACTACAATGCAAACTGGTCTAATGTAATTTTTATACGAGTCTTAATCGTTTAATATCTACTGAAGATAACAAGGCCCTGCTAAATATTTAAGCTTGATTGAATCATTGTGGAACCCGTTAAACTGAAAAAAAAATGTTGTAGGCCTATCATTGAAATAATTCACGTATACCAGTTTGGCCTTGGAGAAATATTGATTACTATTATGTGACGAAATCGATCATATTTGTGTCAAATAGATTTGCAGTTTTAAGTGTTCAAAGTGAACTGGAGATGAGAGTCTGTATTAAAGCATTTTTAGTTTTATACAGCGAAGTATCCAATAGATAGAGAACGGGAGAGAGGGGAGAGAAAGAGAGAGTGAAAGGGAGAGAGAAAGGGAGAGAGGGGAGAGAAAAAGAGAGTGAAAGGGAGAGAGAAAGGGAGAGAGGGGAGAGAAAGAGAGAGTGAGAGAAAGAGAGAGAGAGAAAGAGAGGGGGCAGAGATTGGCAGAGATAAAAATAGAGATAGCCTATAGGTAAACATGTGTGAGGGGTGCCCTAACAAAGCAAGATGATATATTCAAAAGTAGATAAAATAACATTTGGGTATTGCTACTTATACATTCATGCAGCAAGTTTAGAAAAGTATATCTTAAAAACTGCGACCCAAAATAATAGCTCATAAACATGTTACATATATTTTAATTCAGGAAGATAAATAAGGGACGGAAAGTGGGATGGAAATCAATTAACCTGAACTTGTTGTCTTTCTCTCTGGAGTGGCACTCGGAGATTGTGGTTTCGGACTTGTTTCTCCAGCGACGTGAACGGTGTTCGTTACTTCAACGGACTCGGTCCCGAGACCACCCGCAGAGAAAACCGTCGTTGTCCGTCCCTGCGTCGTCATCACGCTGGATGTACGATGCGGAGTGGACGTGGCTGTGCTGGTCTCAGAGGGCGTACTCCAAACGCTTGCTGTAGACATGGTCGGAGGGCCAGTGGAGGTCTCTCGAGAAGGAGGTGTCGTGTTGGGAGAGGGGTTAGTGGACACATCTAAGATCGTCGCGATGCCCATCGGTTTTTCTGTAGATTTTGAATTGAGGTTGAAGTGGAAAAAGAAAATCAGGGCAAAGAGTTACATCATGATATTAATGACCCTTTTTTCAATGCCACTGTATGATTAATTGTATGTATTTATAGTGAAATATGTTATAACATCAATTAAAACATTTTAAACATTCATCAGAATTTGCAGTGTTTGTGGATAACTGGTCCAAATTCGACACAACAGTCACATTTTCCACTCTCTACCCTGGGTAGATAAATGAATAGTCATAGGCATATTACGTCTCTACCTAAACATATCAATTGTTGTTCGAGTTAGTCCTACTTTGGGAATAAGTGCATGTTGTTTGAGAATGTATAGGTGATTGTTGGGGTTACGGTGAGGGGTAGTAGTGTTGGATCCAGGGTGAGTTTAGGATATCGAATTTTATTTAGTGAATATTGTAAACTGTAGAATTTATTTTTAGATGATGAAAGTGTTAAATGAAATAGATTGCGATGATATCGACCCGATTGATGGCTTACCAAACTCGCAGTTTGGACCGGTAAATTCTCGAGGACAGTGGCACGTGTAGCCATCCATAGTTTCTTCACACCAACCTTGTCTACAAGGATTCACACCACAATCTGTATAGGATTCAAAGTAAAAGAAGTTTGAAAACAGAGGATTGAATTTTATGCACTCTCTTGATAGACATGCAATTTGATTGATCAAAGTTGATCATCTGTTATCAACAACGGAACTGTAATAATTTTGATGTATAACCAAACAAAGTGTTCTTCTCTTTTCATTGAAAATTATATCATCACTCCGTGATGAACATCAGTTTCATAGGATGTATGTATGTAAAGGATATTATGAAGAAAAAAACCCAAGTCTCATCCTGCCCCGCCTACCCTTCATGTGACATTACTTTTAATTCCAAATGCAAGTTACATGGAAATCAGAAAGCCTCCAAAAGATAAATATATGTGTGGCTTGGTTTTAATCCCACCGCTGCCACCAACAAAACTCCTCCAATTTGAAATGAGGGCAAGATATTTTTTTGTCGCTATTTGTAGAGAGATAACAAAAAAGGCGCATACATATCACGAAGCACTACATGCTATGGATAAAGGGAAACTTACAAACTGTCGAAAGAAGTACCAATTTAGAAACGATATGTATAGATCTTCAACAGTCTAGTGATACCATTGCTTTAAATGATATACATTTCCCCCATTGCAATAACACGAGGTCTCTTATAGTGCATACGTGCCTCCTGTCTGTTGTAATTGGCCATCGGCGACAAAACACTATTTTTGGCGATAGTGAAACATCAGTAATGGTTCTGACTGTTTGATACAAAGAATATATGCATACCAGGAAAACGGCATATCTGGATACCGCTAACAGCCACATTTTCACACATTGACAGGGGGAACACTCGTCGGATAAGCTTCGGGACGGTTTTCATTACTGTCCCATCGGATCGCGTTTTGAAAGGGCAGTGGTGAAGCTTCGGAACCGAGTAGTTGATGGTCGGGTAATTGGCTCTTCCTGATGTTGGATCCGAAGTGCACGTGCTGCTCAGAGCCATCGAATAGACCACTATAGTATTTAGGGAAAAGATATTAAGAGGGTTATGATAATAATAATAACCATTATAATAATGATAATAATATAATAATGAATACAGCATTTTTTATGCGCCATCGATCTAGTAAACTATTCCGAGGCGCATTAATTCATTAATGATATTAATAATTATGAAAATTATAATAATGATAATAAAAATAATTATGATAATAATAATAATGACAATAATAATGATAACAATGATATACATTTATATATATATATATATATATATATATATATATATATATATATATATATAATATATCTATATATAACCCTACATGGTACATTATAAAAACTGGTATATTAACCCTAACCCTAACCCTAAATTAAAAACAATAAAGCTAATTAAACTAATGACTAATGATTAAACATTTTGTTTCTTGGGGTTTCCTCTACCTGCAAAAGTACGAAGAGGGCAGTACTTCTTTTTTTCAATCGTTAACAGGACACGAAAATGTCCTGCTAATGACCATGTCTACTTAATGACTGATTTTTTCACTACATATTGTATGTCCGTCTAATGATGCCGAAATGGTTTATATAAATACATATATAAACAGTACGTATACAAAAAAGTGACATTTAATTATATTTCATTTTAAAGAGTAACTGATATTCAGTCTTGTATACTTTATTCATAACTCTGCTGACACGGATGACCGAGCAGCCGCCCTTTCAAAAAGGATTGTCAAAATTCTCTTGTACTAAGTTTGGGCTGAAGTAGTAAATATGAGTCATAGGAACATATGCACTGATATTTCAGTCTGGAAACAATTACCGACATATTCGCATTGGTTTTGTGAATATACAAAGAAAAGGTGACAATGTCAACTCAGACTCAAGAAAAGGCTCATTCTAGGAATCATTTTAAAATGATTTGAGACCACAGTCAAACACGAATATGGCCTGACCCGGCACCCGCATTGAATGCATCTCCCCAACTAGGTACAAGGAGATTTTCAAAACCTCGGTGCTCTGTCATCCGCGGCAGGAAAATAATAAATAGGGTATCATTAGACAGAAAACAAGCTACTCTTATCATGAACAAGATCTCAATGTTGAAGTGATTATAATTTTTTAATTTAAATTCAATCATGATTATATATATATAGTCTTGCGGCAGTTGAAGAAAAATAGACAAGTCAAGAAGAAATAATAACCGTTGGAAATACAAAATAGACACATTTTCGGCTTTAGGGCGGTGCCACGTAATCAAATCTGTCAAAGGATTAAAGCCGAACATTCGTATATTTTGTATATCCGACGGGTTTTTTTTATTGATTTCTTCTTTATGCATACATATATATATACATGTTTATATGTATATGAAGAAATAAGGAAACATATAATGACAGGACATATGATGGAGAAATGATTAGAAAGGACACACATAACGATAATAGGCGTGAAAAGGATGACGATTTCAAAGTAAATTAGGAAGTAATAAAGAAGGAGAAAGAGAGAAAGGGAAAGGGGGAGAGAGAGAGAGAGAGAGAGAATTAGAGAACCGAAAGGAGAAAGAACGAAAAAAATGATGGAAGCCACTTTTTTTCCTTAAAAAAAACAACAACACACACACACACACACGCGCACAAACAGAGAGAGAGAGAGAGACATACCGATATTTTTCTTCATATCCAGAATACTTATAATGAGGGTGACGTATCGACCGTATTTCCTCGTCACCTGAGAGTTATTAATTACACCATTCCTGACCTTTACACAATCCAATAAATCAGCACTTGGAAATTTCTTAATTCGGCATAAATATGGTATCCAATCGTGAACAATCGTTCCTATTATATTCCTCGGTCGTTTATCTTACAAGGGCAACGATCAGCGGACATCTCTCATTATTGAACGAAACAAAGCTGTTTTAAGTCAAGGCCAGTCAACCGATGTTGCTCTAATTGATCAAGTGGCAAAAGCTGTTATATGTGTTATTATTGTTTCCATGAGTTATTATAACCAAATGATATTGAGTCGATTTGTTGCATTTACCTGTTCCCATGGCGACAAGGAGCACGACTGCCGGCCGTAGTCTTGAAACTTGCTCAATCAAATTTTTGAAAGAATGACAAAGATATATGATATCTTCTTTGTGAGAAGGAGGAGAATTCGGTAAAAAAAAGGAGCAACCTATGAAGATTGATACAAGGAGTGAACAAGGTGTCGTGGTATAGTGGTACATTCACTTGACTCTCAATCTTAAGTTTGAGGGTTCGAATCCCAGGCCGGCACTAACGTCATTTGGCAAGACATTAATCCACATTTAACAATCTCCATCCAGATGTTAATGTGTACTTGGCAATGATGGGGTAATAATAATTGCAGGACTCGCATGAAGAGCAGCAGATATACTGATGCGGCTACCCTGGGTCGATAATAACAATAATAATAATAATAATGATGATTATAATAATAACAAAAACAAAAAATACTCTTACTACTACTACTAATAATAATAATAATAATAGTAATGATAATAATGATATTGGATGTTTTATAGCACACAACACCACGCATGCTCCATGGGTGCTCCAGGCTCTCCAGCTCTTTAGGTGTTCACAGTATTCAATGAATTCCTTTCTACCGGTACCCATTTAACACCTGGGGGGGCGAGTAGCACAGGTAGAATAATGTATTGGTAAAGGACATCAGTCGAACCGAGAATCATATGATCGACAGTCCGATGACGTATCCACTAGACCAAGACAACTCTACAACTTAGACATCATTATTATTATTATTATTATTATATTTATTTAGATAATTTACCATACAGTATTAATAAATGTTATTGAAACGATTGAAAGCAAGAGGAAGAAAAACAAAATAGAATTAAAACGGAAAAAAGTTGTATCTATACGGAAAGTTGTATCTATATGGAATTAATATAAAAATTAACATTTAAAGAATTATATTAACAGAAAAATAAAAAGCCAAAATGCAGGGTAGTTTTATTGATCAGACGAGTATATTAATTATTGTTATAAATGTAAATATTAACTAAACCTAAATCAACATTAACAATAAAAATGGTAAATCATTACGATATTACTTACCATGTTGGCAGTCTTATTGGGATCCTCTTGAGTTCTGATTTTCTCGTCATATACCATACTACAGTCTTTTCTAGCAATTCATTTCAATATGTGACATTGAAAAGATGCTGCAATTAAGCAATTAGTGAAACAGATAACAGGTAAGTAATATCGTAATAGTTTCAAGTACATAAACATATTTTTTCTATACCTGTATTGATCTATTTATTGATTTTGACATTATGTAGTAACGCTACATAATGTCAAAATCAATAAATAGATCAATAGAGGTATAGAAGAAAACATGTTTATAAACTTGAAACCCATTGATTGAATAGAGAGAGAGAGAAAGAAAGAGAGAGAGAGAGAGAGAGAGAGATAGAGGAAAGGGGGAGGGGGAGGAGTGAGAGATATTCACTAAAAGATATAGGGAAAACAGAGAGGGAGAGAGAAAGAGATAGAGAGTGTGTTGTTTGTATTTGAAGGTGTGTGGACAAAGATTGATAAAATAAATAGATAGATATATAGAGATAGAGAGAAAGAAAAAGAGAAAATAGAAGTGAAAACCACAGAGAGAAAGAGGGAAAGAAAATCAATAATAGATGGAAAGATTTTCTAGAGAGAAATTGAAGAGAACTAGTAAAAGAGAGGAAGAAAGAGAGGGAGGTAAAAAAGAGCAAGCGAGAACGGGGCAAGAAATAAAAAGAAGCAAGGTTATACTGGTAATGAATACTGTCCTCAGTCAAAAAGTCAATCAATTAACTTTCAAAAAATTACTCTGGAACGAACACGACCGCAGTCCTCGAACGTGATATCGAGCAAAGACCAAAGCGTGTATGTTTTCTAAAGTGTCATTGATTTCATTCCAGTCATATCGTATTTCTTTCATATAAATTTTACACTACCTTAAGTGCTCTATACAAGCAATTTAGTAGGTTCTATGGTCCATGAAGTTCATATTTATTGTCCATTTCACAATGGTATATGGATACATAAATATACATATACATTCCTACAAAAGACACACCACTACCCCCATCCCTCAATCGATGACACCATGCCAGCTATCCAACAATTAACAACATCAAAAGATCAACCAAGAGACAATACCATTATGGTGCGATCAAAGTAAAAAAAAAAAAAATCAATTTTCTAATGTTTTTTTTTGTCTTGTCATTATAACTTTATTTTGATATTTTTTACAATAGGGAGGGCGGCTACTTCGCCCCCTGGATCTGCCTATGGGTTATGAAGTGTATTTGCTCTCCCTCTTCTCTCGCAACCGCCTCTCTCATCTCTCTCTCTCTCTCTCTCTCTCTCCCTTTCTCACCCCCTTTATTTTCTTTCTTTCTCTCTCTCTTTCATTTCAAGTTAATTTAATGTACTTATCTTGATATAATCACTGTAAAAACGCACTTCAGCCTGACAGCATTTGACTGTTTAAAAAAAAATATTTTATTGGTCATGTAATTACTTCTTTAAATCTATTTGAAAATTTGCAATTCTGAAACCTCCTTTCTTTTGCCCGGTGGAAAGGTTTTATGCTACCTCGTTAGCAAATTTGAAATGGTCCAACGCCCATCCTGATCCATCATTCATATGACCATCACAATACATCAATTTCTCTAATCTCATTATGGTGCAATAATATAATTGGTGGTAGGACCTGCAATGTCGTCATTCCATTGAGATCAGCAGACCGTTGATTGATTAATATACTGTGCACGCTGTTACCATGGTGACAGATATGGATGATACGTGACAATCCGAACGTTAAACTACCACAATTCAATGCAATAATTGAATATTTCGATTGAATTTGACCATTAATGCATGTTCTAATTATAATCGCTACTTTCATTCCTTCGATAATGACGTTAATAAACTTGAGAATGTGACATATGAAAGCTCACTAATGTATTGGTTACTTTAAAATCACAATCATAAGCATGTATATTCTGAGGGGGTCGACTTTTGGGGACTACTT
This sequence comes from Mesocentrotus franciscanus, assembly GCA_037976565.1. NCBI lineage: Eukaryota > Metazoa > Echinodermata > Echinoidea > Camarodonta > Strongylocentrotidae > Mesocentrotus > Mesocentrotus franciscanus. The sequence goes on from CP137673.1 coordinate 15,174,711, forward strand.
TGGTTTGTTTTTGCGATGGGATTTCATTTCTTTCATTACCCATTGTCGATGGTTCTCCACATTTATGTGCCACATCTGTGTAATTATTCCCCTCTCTCCCTCAACTAAAATTGTTTGTCTTAAGTGATGTTTTCGTGCAATAAGCTTAATATTCCTGAACATATGCTCAATTGAATTTATCCTTGAATACTATAGATATATTGACTGCTATGAGAGGCCTAGCTGTTTTTTATAGGCTCAAGGGGACGTTGCATCCTGCCATGACCCCGAGGCGCCCGGCGGTGGGCTAAGCCTCGAATATTAAAACAGTATAGGTCCGTCAGTAATTTTTGTGATTAACTGATTACAAAATGTTAATTAATTAATTAGAAAAATACAAGCTGTAAACAAACGGAGAGACCTGTGTCCATTGTGTTTGATATCCGATTATGATTTTAAAAAGGATTTTTTAATATAAATTGTGACCATTGATTAACACCAAATTAAATTGCCCGTGTCCTTGGTTAATGTCGTAGAAAACCTAGACTGTGTGATGACAACGGAGTGTACAATAACCTCTAGAGGCGCGGGGTATACTAGGGGTGTGGCAGTTTAACCCCAGGTTATTGAAGGAGTCATTGCGGGGCGGGGTAGGTAGGGTAAGGTTGCTGCAGGTGGTGCTGGGGCGATGTAGCGGGTCAGGCCTCCTGTTGATGCTAAGAATAAAGACAAATCTTTTGACTTCGACCATAACTGAATAAACTGATCAATACCTTCCAATATGTCTAATAGTCCTATATGAAGAAGAAAAAAAAACTTTCGAAAATACAACACATTACGAATACAGTGGCGCGCATCTAGGACTGTCATGTTCTCGGGGGAGGGGGGAGGGGGTCGATTTATAAAAATTGATGCTATTAATTTTCTCCGAGATATATTTGACTAATAAAGGGGCACCCGATGTGATCGCTTACGACCCCTCTGTCAATCTCATATACATCCCCATTTGATGAGAAGTAGATCTCGCCTTGAAAGACCATGAAATCTTCAATGTCCCCTCCTGACCAAGTGCCATTGAGCGATCTGCTTTCTCCGTTGAAGTCCATCTGCATGATGTCGAAGTTTCCAATGAACAAATCAACGACGAAGAAAACGTTCCTTCCTGCGAAGAAATAAATATATACGCATGGAATATTAATGGGTTCATGATTGCAGCTCCCAAAATGAAAGGTATATTTCCTTTTCACAGTTTATTCGTTCTAAACCAAAAATAATATTAAAATATTTAATAGAAAAAAGAGTTGTTACATTTACCTTCTCAATTGCACGTTTTGGTTTAATGCGACCGAGGGAGGGGAGGAGCTAACAGGGACCATGTTACTGCGTGTATATAAGGCATCATGCCAGATTATAGTTTTTGCCAAGGGGAGGGTGTGCTCCCTGAGCCCCCTTGATTTGACAATAATGCAAACTAACGACCCCAGCTGTAACAAGAACAACTTACCGACGAAATCCACGGAGAGTCCAGAGATTTCATTATTGGCTGAAGCTGCAAATAATGTATCGGTCCCCAAGGAATCTGTCCTGTATATCTTATTTTCTGTTGCCCAGAATATCGCACTGTGGTAGCAACAAGGAGACAACAGGTATATCAGGAGGAGAGGGGAGAAGGGTTGGGAGAGAATGAGAGAGAGAGAGAGAGGGAGACAGAGACAGAGATACAGAGACATAGGTAGTGAGGTGACGAAAGCGAACACGAACGGACATAGCATTATTATTAAGAAAAGTGGATCGCAATTTTTGTTGGTTTGCAGTAGGAAAGAAACATAAATAAGATGAATAATTAGAGGAAGTCGTAACCGTTCGAATTTTCATCCATAGGGCTTTATCTGGAAATACTGATCGCAAAGCAGTTTTTTAAATTTCATTTATTGTAGAATACAAGTTTCATGATCACATCTATTCAACATGATAATCGAATGGCAGTGTTTTAAAAGAAATATTTCTCGTATTATGTCCATATCAAGATTATTAAAGACAAGATTATTTTGGTTAAGATTTTGAGATATAATTCGAAAACTTTACAATGTTGATTTTTCTTTTGACAAGTTCGTTTTTAAAAAACAAAATGTTCAAAAGTTTGAATTTTCTTATCATATATGCAAAATACGCAATTCATCTAACATTCATGCAAGCAGAAAATCGCAAAATTATGTTTAATGAAGTCTATATTCTTTGTATTTTCAAAATATTAATCCATAACCGATTAAAGATCGAAAAGTATTGTAAAACAAAAAAACTATGCATTTTTGAAAACACTGTTATTTAAAAAAATGAATCATATTTTATTTGAATTATGTAAGATGCTACGATGTTATTTCAATTGATTGTGTATCATTGTTTGATTTGTTCAAATGCATATATTTATCAATAAATTCATTTTACAAAAAAAGAAAAGAAAAAAAGATTATTAAAGATGTGAGAAAACAAAGGCATGGATATTCGGAATTATGTTCATTGCGCTGCTATGTGAAATGGTAGATTTTATACATAATAATACATTTCATTAATTGAGAACGGAATTCGAAGGCCTCCAAATATTGTAACTTTTGAATTATTCCATTGTTAGAACATCACACAGGCTCTTGATTATTAATTTCGAATCAAGCAAGGAACCTTCAAACTTACGATTCGGTAACAGCCAAGTATTTAATGTCTCGATTTCCAGTGTGAGAGACATCTATTTTCATTGCAGTACCGTCTAGGTTCATAGAAATGACCTTCTTGTCACACGAACAGTAGAGTTTCCTTCCCATCATGTCGATGTCAATCTCCGACGGCTCTGGTAGGTGATAAAGGGTTGATTGGATGAGATAAAATGGGGGAATATAGGAAAGAAAGGAACACGAATAGGTAAGAAAGAGAGGGAGAAATTAGAAAGGGCGTTAAGGAAAGGGAATTGGAAAATGAGAACGTAGGAGGAGGATGATGATGAAGAAGTAGAAGAATAAGAAGGAGGAGGAAGAGGAAGAGAATGAAGAAGAAGAAGAAGAAGAAGAAGAAGAAGAAGAAGAAGAAGAAGAAGAAAGAAGAAGTAAACAAAATAGAAAGGAGGAGAAGGAGGAGGAGGAGAAGAAGGTGATGATCGTGATGAGGAAAAAGATGATGATGGTGATGATGATTATGATGATGATGATGAAGAGAGAGAGATGAGGAATAGGAGAGAGATAGAATGAGAGAGAGGGAGAGAGAGAGAAAAAGAAGAGGAGAGGTGGGGGAGGATTGAGAGACAAGAGCAAAGAAGTGAATATGCTATGAACATGCAAGAAATAAAAACATGATGAACGATATTTCTTTGAGGTGCCGTGGACGAGTGGATATGTCACCGGACTGTGGATCACAAGGTCCGCGGTTCAAGTCCCACCGCGGCACTAATGTTCTTTGTCAAGACATTGATCTACATTTGCCACTCTCCACCCAGGTGTTAAATGGGTACCCGGTAGGATGCGAAAGTTAATGTGGTTTGATTAGCAAGTGGCGCTTGTAAAATGGCGACTGGCTGCAATGCTCCCCAGGGAGTGGAGAATGTGTATACATTGTGTGCGAGTAAGCATGAATCCGATAACCGGGGCAATAATATCTATCTGTAAAGCGCATTGAGAGGGCATGCGGTCCTGAAATGCGCTATATAAGGACGAACTATTATTATTATCATTATTTGACGGTACCTTAAAAATGAAGAACGCAATATATCGTACCTGTACATGTATTGCCAGAAATATCCCATTGCAAAAGGGTGGAATATTACTGTGATAATGGATTTTGTTGTTGTTTGATTGTGAACATCGAGAACAATGTCTCATAAAAAAGCCCATTAGCTTATTACTTTAACAGTGACCTTAGAAAAATAAGAGGCCCAGGTTTCGAATAAAGTGCAATATATTGTAATAAGACTTTAGTGTTATGATGCAAAGCCCAACGGTTAAATCATTATATAATATTGACTGGCTTAACTTTCGGGAGATACCACATTTACTGCCCAAACTATAATCAATTGTCGCATTTTGCGGAGTAAATGTCGGCGGAGCAATCGTCGGCGGAGCATGTGTCGGGTTACCCCTCAGAGAACTGTCAAACTAGCACTGGGCATCCAGTGCTTGACGAGATGTTCGATACACTGCAAACAGTGTGCCTTTGGTGTGATTATTACGTCACAATAGAGTGCGCGCAAAGTGAGACTATATTTTCAAATGTCGCCTGGAGCAAATGTCGCGGAGCAATTGTCGCATTTTGCGGAGTAAATGTCGGCGGAGCAATCGTCGGCGGAGCATGTGTCGGGTTACATCCAGTGCATCCAGTGCTTGACAAGATGTTCGATACACTGCAAACAGCGTGCCTTTGGTGTGATTATTACGTCACAATAGAGTGCGCGCAAAGTGAGACTATATTTTCACTCGTCTCTAGCTCTACACGCAAAGTCTATACGGGCGCGGCAGGGAGACCAAGTAAAATAAAAAGAATAAACCCTTCCGTTCCTACTGCTAATGAAAAGTAGGGCAATACGGTTTTGTAAATGACCAGGGGGTGTTTCATAAAGCTGTTCGTAAAGTTACGCATGACTTTACGAATGACTTAAGTATGAAAAGCCAAATGGGATACTCAATCATTTGTATCTGCATCAACTAAGGTTGAACTGTGCAGATGTAGATTAACATTTTTATCATAAATTTGTTTTTAATGCAAAGTATTTTTTGCCATTATTTAATTGAGGTTATTGGAAATATAGTCACACTTTGTTCAAACATCAGGAAAAACTTTGGGCATCCTATCTGGCACTTCATATTAAAGTCGTTCGTAAAGCCATGCGTAACTTTACGAACAGCTATATGAAACACCCCCAGCTCAGATGTTTGATACGGGTAATAATACATCATATATGTCGCTACGTTGTTAAATATGCTGAAGCTGCATTAGTTATACAGATAACATTATATACTCTACTTTAGAAATCTAGCCATCTGATTGGTCGAAATTTGAGTCGTGATTTCAAACCATGCCCCACTTACAGAGCATAGCAATGCCAATAGCCCACAGGGCATAGTTAAAAGTTTGTACCCTCATCCTCATCCTCCTGCGATCCCCATTGATTTACGTATTAATTAACTTAGTTTGTGCGGAGCGCGGCATTCCATACATTTTTTTGTGCGATCAATTTGGTTGCTTACAAACAGAGCGCAGACGACCGCCGATCTCGATTGTAGCTAGGCCTAGATCTACATGTAATGACGAGATGACGCCCCTTTGGAAATATAGAGATAAACCTGTTTTTTCATATGACACCTCATTTTTTTAGTATCACCTTCAGGATCACAAGCAATAAAAGTTTGAATCTCGATTTGGAAATTTATTTCATTGAGCAATTTGGCATGATCGCGCAATGCACGTACAGACTGCATAGGGATATGCGTGCAATCTCAATGGCCAACTAAGCTACGTACCCAGTGCAAGTTTATCAACATAGAACCTCGATAGCGTAAACAAACTTGATTACCATGATTGACCAGTAAGTCGCCAAAAATTGTATTCTATGACCCTGTTTTCAGTATATCAAAGTTATAATGACTGCTTTACTATTCGAGGCATAGTTGTTTTTTTTTGGCTCTCGGGGAGGTTACATCGTGCTATCACCCTCGGCACGCCTCGGGGTGATGGCACGATGTAACCTCCCCTTTAGCAATAAAAACAACTATGCCTCTCATAGCAGTCATTATTACTATAATAGTAACATTTCATGTAACTTTAAAAGTATGTGAATAGAGTGTGCAGCGGAAGGAACGCACAGCGCGCCTCCAAATGTCGTTTGTGTTCAGTGATGCGGAAATTGTCTCGTTATCGGAGAACATCCATTGACCTCCGAAAACGGTCGTCTCTGTGACTGAAAGCAAACTATAATATATATTATTCTGTGCATCTCACCGAGACAGTTAACCGTGAAACCCCAACACACGTAGTCTTGCCCATCCAGTGTTTTACTGCATATCTCATCTTTGAATCCGGTGCTCAACAAATAGATCTTCTTGTCGACGGAGTCGAAAGCGATGTCATCTACCCACTGTTCGAAAGCCGGGACTCGAGTCTCGAGACTGATGAACGAGCTGGTAGTGGGGTCGGATATGACGATGTCGTCGTTACATTTATCGAGCCCGAGGATAATTGGAGTGCCTGTAACTAGGGAATATAAAGGGCATATAAATAGCGTAGCTACGGTAGGGAGCACGTGTTCCCGATTAGCCAGATAAAATTTGCGCAAGGGCAGATAAAGGTCATTTTTACGAAACTGGAAACGCGTTCATGAAAGTTAAGTAATCATCGTTCATTTATGCACCGACGGTACATTCTATGAAACACAAAAGGAAGTGTACTTTTCAAGGGGGCAAACAAAAGGTATTCATAAAGCACCTCCATCATTTTGGCAATGATTGTTCTAAAACACACAGACGAGGACTTCTCTCGTGTTTAAAGGTCCCCTCTAGTCCGACTAACTTAGCCTTTCAAAACATGAGTACACCCCTACTTATTAATATTCCAGCCTATGATTTTTCAGAAAATCTCTATATTGACCAAAAAATGACAATAACCATCCATTTTTTACAGGTCTCACGCTTGCTGGGCTACACCCCTCGAAAAAGGGTAAATACGGTCACGTGGCTTAATGGCGCATTTGACGTCATTGCAGGATGTCCTTGTATTTGTCCTACAACTAAGGATCTTAAAATCCCATTGTAATTCATAATTAGGAATGACGAAATGGCCAGAAACGTTCTGGGATTATCAAGTGCATATTATTTTTCGGATAAATGTCTCTTTTTTCGATTAATATCATAGTTTGCCGCGGCCTTTTTAAAGACATTTTAACCGGGCATTTTAATGCCTAAATCACCCTCCTTTTCACCAAGAAGTCGCTAGCAGACGATTTTCGCTTAGACTCATACCACAGTCCTTTCATTATTTTGCGTGCGCGTTCTTGTCAGCCTGGCGTCATTTCCCTTTAGAACACAAACTACCAAAGGAGTGGACAAAGAGTCCACGGTGTTTATTTTTATCATTATTTTTTTGCATTCATGCTTTACGCTTGCGGCTTAGTTTCATTTTTTCAATTCTATGGCTGGGATCTGCCGATACTATCAAGCCACCAAGAAAGGATTGGGATGCAGAAAAGGAGGAGAAGACTGTGAGGACTGCAGCTGGGAAAAGGAAAAAAATTGAGGGTAATTTTCCACTTAGAATACTAACTGTTAGGCCTCGAGAGTTTCAGTTTAGACCGCTCGTTGCAACTCGTTGTCACTCCGATATGCACTTTCAATTTCACCGTACGTGCATGGGAGTACTACGAGGTTGTATTTATTATAACCTCGTACATTGGGTGAGTGGTTTAGTCAACTAACGTTAGATCTGGTCTATATTTCATCAGTCTCAGTCAGTTGACAATTTATATAAGTTCTAGATCTACCGGTCTGCTTCTGCCTCTGCCTCGATCAGGCGCCTCGTCGAGCTCTTACCCAGGCTCTGGCTCGAACTGATAAGGTTTGATGTTACTGTGGTCAATTTTCAGCGCTTGTTCAGAACTGTGAGTGTGTTACCATAATTATTTTCCACCCATGACTCCGGCGTAGAGATACCTTACTAAAACATTCCAAAAATCAACTAAATCTTCAACAATTGTTCAAATAATGGTCATGATTTAAAATTCGTTATCTTTTTTACCTGTCTCGTGTCAATCATCTTTTTTTCGGAGTATTTTTCCTAAAATCGAAGACATTAGTATACATGCACTTTCTCACAGGTTTCACGGCAAAGCGCTGAACAATACAAGTGCATACCGACGATAGGTGCGGGTGCGCGCGCGTGCGTGAAGTTAACGACCGTAATGATCACCATCAATTCATATTATGTGAATTACATGCATGAATTTAATGAGGATCTGAGATTATAGTCGTTAACTTCACGAACGCGCGCGCACCCGCACCCCATCGTCGGTTTGCACTTGTATTGTCTTCGTTCTTAGGAAAAATACTCCACAAAATATTAGAAAATTGACACGAAACAGGTAAGAGAGATAACGACTTTTAAATCGTGACCATAATTTGAACAATTATTGTTAAAGATTTAGTATTTTATAGTAGGGTATCTCCATTCAAGTGCTATCATGATATGTTGTGTTATAATGCCAATGTTGTCTCCTTCAGTGACGTCATACGCTATTGTGCAATACAGCTCCGAAACTGGGCTTTTTTGAGCGGTCTGAGTCGTCATTTTAAAAGCTAGATTCCAGAATTATTGATGATTTCTAAGAAAAATCATTATTTTATTCGGAATCTCCGTCAAAAATTATTCTACATGTCTTTTTTGCAATTTTAAGCCCGTTTTGACTAGAGGGGCATTTAAAAGATATGTGGATATTTGGGGGTCATTTGCTATCTCGGAATTTGTCTTTTGATAGCATTTTTAACTCTTTAATATTGTTAGGGAAATAAGAAACGAACAAACAAATAAGAGTGGCCATATTTTTTGTCTAAAGTCTAAAGTCTAAAGTCTAAAGTTATACAATTCAACAAATACTCAACTACGAGAAATCTACAAAGCAAAATAAAATATATTCTTTCCAGTATTTTATCGTTCAGATAGATACCAAAAATTCTAATCAGAGCAGTACAAAATGTCAAAGAAATGCAAGGTCGCAGACAAAATGAGCCCGAAATAATGACGGAAAGGAAATCAACTTTCCAAATGTCCGGCAAACGCCACATCGAAATTATTTGTAGAAATGTGTCGACATTGTTTGTCACTGAAGTACTGGTTTACTTTAATTCAATATATGTGGAATATATCGTTAATATGAACATCACTTTAGGGGTAGAGAGAAAAAAAAAACGAGAGAGAGAGAGATGGAGTTATAGCCGTCAAGACTAATTTTAACATTATACTACTATCGTCAAATGTTATATTTGTGGTTATTGTTTCACCACAGTCGACAGCGGGAGCATACTATTATGGACCATGTGACATTACGTGTGGGGCAGAAGATAAGAAGCTATTGGCATGACATACCTTTGTGTTTTCCCCCCATAGCCACAACATCTTAGGCATGTGCGCCCCCTGTCGACAGTACTCACACAATAGCGACAAAACACTGTTTTAGACGATCTAGTATTATTTCACGTTGATCCTTTTCTCAGTGACCGGGGTGGGCAGAGAGGAGTGAGAGGAAGAAGAGACAGTTTTATTCATGCAAATTTTGTAAATTACAAATTATATAACAAAACTAAATGTAAGTAATTAGATAAGAGCAGGGGATACACCTCCTTCTTCAAATAATGTTCGGTGTATTGTCTATGAGTACCTAGACCGACTACACTGTTGCCTATAAAGTTTTATTTCTTCTTCTTTTTCTTATGTCTTTTCATGAAATGATTGTGACAATATGAATTATTCTCGATAGATAAAGTTTATATATTGTCTGAACTTAATTGATTTAGAAAGTCACGGAGATTGATCAGGAAAGTTTTGAGAAGATATAACAATTGATCTATCAAGAATTAATCATGCTGTCACAAATCATTTCATGGAAAGAGGTAAACAAAATTATTCGAAATTTATGGGCAACAGTGACTACTAGAAGGTGAATTCATTGGTAATCAAATAGTGATTTCCAATTTTCATATTTCTACTACAATGCAAACTGGCCTAATGTAATTTTCATATGGGTTTTACTCGTTTAATATCTACTGAAGATAACAAGACCCCTCTGAATAAGCTTGATTGAATCATTGTGCAACTCGTGAACTAAACAGTTGAGGTATCATTGAAGTAATTCACGTATTCCAGTTTGGCCTCGGAGAAATATTGATTACTATTATGTTACGAAATCAATCATATTTGTGTCAAATATATTTGCAGTTTTAAAGTGCTATCCAACCCTTGTGATAAGTTGATTTGAATGAAAGCAGAAAAACAACAGAAACAGAATGGCAAAAGTTTGAAATGAATCGGACCAATAGTAAAGAAGTTATGAATGTTTGAAATAAGAGATCACTAAGTCTATGCGAATCTCAAATTGGTAGTTTGGTCCGTGGATTGTGACGTAGGACGTGAATAACTCTCCCATTTGCCGTGTACAAAAATATCAGTAATTTCTGTTTTTCTTGCAAGTTCCTTCTCTCTTGGAGCACTACTCAAAATATATTATAGATAGCATTTTATTATATGTCCTCTAAAAAGAATAGGATCTCCTGAGCCATGACTTTTTGAAATATTTGAATTTGAGTCATTTTATATGTTGGATCAGATGGGAGAGTAGTCCGACAATACATCACACTACATTACCACTTCAGCCAATTTGAAGTGTTCATACGTATAGTGATTACAACTTTTAAAAAAATCATAACTTTCTTATATTTAGTCAGATTTAATTGAAATTTTCATCAGTTTGCTTCTCTGATTTTTCTGCTTTATTTTAGAGTAGTTGTCTATTTGGGTTGGATTTCCCTTTAAGTGTTCAAAGTGAACTGGAGATGAGAGTCTGTAAAATGCAATTTTGATTTTAAACATCTAAGCATCCAAGAGATAGAGAACGGGAGAGAGAGAGAGATAGATTGAGAGAGAAAGAGTCAAAGAGAAAAAGAATGAGCGAGGATGAGAGAGAGAGAGAGAGGGGGGGGGGGCAGAGATGGGAGATAAAAATAGAGATAGCTCATAAAGATGTTACACATATTTTGATTCAAGAGGATAAATACGGGGCGGAAAGTGGGATGGAAATTTATTAACCTGAACGTGTTGTCTTTCTCTCTGGAGTGGCACTCGGAGATTTTGGTTTCGCAGTTGTTTCTTCAGCGACGTGAACGGTGTTAGTTTCTTCAACAGTCTCGGTCCCGGGAACGCCGGCAGAGAAAACCGTCGGTGTCCGTCCCTGCGTCGTCATCAACCTGGATCTGCGAGGCGGAGTGGACGGTGCTGTGGTGGTCTCTGAAGCCGTACTCCCATCGATAGCTGTATACAAGATCGGAGGCGGTGTCGTGTTGGGAGAGGGGTTAGTGTACACATCCAAGATCGTCGCGGTGCCCATCGGGTTTTCTGTTGATTCGGAAATACGGTTGATATGGAAAAGGAACAAAAAACAGGGTAAAGGAAGAGCTGTTTCATTACATCATGCAATTAATGACCTTTTATTTAACGCCACTCCACGATTTATTTTATGTTTTATAGTAAAATACATGTTATGACATCAATGAAAACATTTTAAACATTGATCCGGAGTTGCAATGTTTGTGGATAACTGTTCCCAGTTCGAAACAACAGTCACATTAGTCACTCTCTACACGGCGTAAAAATTGGGGCACTGTGCGGTAACCTGATAATAAAATTGGAAATCAGAACATTGCTCTCGGCGAACTGCCCCTCAAAATCATTCTTTAATTAGATAGTCAAGTGTGTGCATGTTTTTTTCGTTATTATTTGGAATTAAATGAGGAAATTAATCGTTCTCACGCAGGAAATTAGTGTTGTGTATCATCGTTCTACGTTATTCGTGGGTTATTTTAATCAAGGTAGTGTACACGTTAGAGAGCGAGGGAGAGGGAGAGAGAGAGAGAGCGAGAGAAAGAGAGAGAGAGAGAGAGGGAGAGAGAGAGAGAGAGAGAGAGAGAGAAAAAGGCTAGGTGGGAGAATTGAAAGAGATGACACGATATAGAAGTGTGTCAAAGGGGTAACAGGATGGAGAGGAAACGGGACAAAGAGGAATTGAGAGCGAAAGATAAAGGGGGAATGTGGGGAAAGAGAGGGATGGCAGAAGGACAAAAGGAAGACATGAAGAGATCAAGAGACAGACAGAGAGAGAGAGAGAGAGAGAGGGTGGAAAAAGGGGGTGAGTACAAATACTCTGGGAAATACGGGCTTTAAACTGGCAAAGCACAGTTATTAATCGCTTAACTATTAATACCGATTCGCAATGTAAGAAACACATAATACTCATTTAACATCTACTGTAGATGATACTTTATAATAACAAACTGCAATAAACTAAGTCGGAGCAGACTATTGATTTTTGGTACTAATATTCTTTTTCATGTTATTGATGAATAATAAAGGTGGTCATTCTTGAGCATACGTGACTTTAGATTGGTTTCTAATTTTGCATCAGATTTCATTGTAAAATTAAAGTATCATCTCCAACGGGAAAAAGAACAAATGAAAGATAAATGAGTGTTATGTAATTGAAAAAACAATAGTAACGAGGTAGACCATTTTCTTCCCTGATTAATAGGAAACAGAAAATGTAAGTATGACTACAACCCCACAATAGACATTTACCACTCAATGATATTATGAGAGCCGTATTGTGAACGAGACGAAAAGTGCATTCAGAAAAGACAACATAGAAAGTTACCAAAGCAGTGTAACCATCGATTCAAGCAAGATTTTGTTTTTACCCTACATTACCTAAGCGTTGTTACTCTTAAGGTACATCCTGATAGACTTGAGCACCAATAAGCCAAAAATGGAGAAGGGCTATAAAACATTTCATAAAAAACAGAAAATGAAATCATTGACCATAGATCATCACCTAACATAGTTGTACCTTGCTCTGTAGTCATCAGTTGTGAGGTATGACCTCCCGTGGATGATTCAATTTCGCTCGGAACTTTACTTGGAAGACCAACCGTTTTTTCTAAAGATGGAGGGGTCCACTGAAAGGGTGGAGGACTAGAAATGTCTAGGCTAGTCACTGATTGCTCTATGCTTAAGGGTTGTCGCGGTCCTTCCAACGTGATGATGTCTCTTAATTCAGGTGACGGTGTCATGGCTGCAAATTGAATTGAATTGATTTATTTTCCACATTTCCATTAAAAATAACAAAAATAAATATACATGATTTACATAGTAATTATTCATACCATAAATGAGTAAAAATCAGCAAGAACAAAACGAAAATACAGAATAACATTAGACTACAAACAAATTATTGTCAACGAGAGGGATTATAACAAGTGATGACATTTTGACATAACCCCATGTTTGTATTAATAAATGTATAATTTATATTAGAAATGAAAAAAGAGAAGATAAATAACAATTACAATTCAGTTAAGGTAAATGATTTACCGGAGGTATTAACGATTGTGTAGAAGAGGAACAGATATGTATCATCATATCATTACAATATGTCGTTATCTACACAAATATATATGTCGCCACGGGAGGAAATACAACTGTAATGATTGAACGAAAAATAATGAATAGTCGATAGGCATATTACGTCTCTACCACACACATCAACTGCTGTTCGAGTTAGTCCTAAATTGATGGAGGGAATATGTTCATGTTGGTAAAGAATTACTCTTATAGCAACTGCCAAACAAGTCGCATGTTCAAGTAGGAAATAGCTTGACGGAGATATACATGCCCTAGAGGGGCATACGTGCACCCTTAGGGGTGCAGACATTTGCTACAAAAGCAGCACCCCATAGGTTGCAATTCTGCACCCTACTTTGGGGTGCAAACTAGCCCCCTAGAGGGAGCAGATGTGCACCCTTAGGTGTATACGTCGAGTTCGCTTGCGTCTTTTTTTTAAATCTAGGCAAGCCATCCTATTAATTTATCAAAGCGGCTTGGAAAGAGGTCACAACCAATACGACTTTGATTATTTTTGCTTTGCCTCACATTTATAAAGGCAAAGATCGGAAGGAACAATTACTGGGATTCGAACCCACTACTCTAGGATTATCGTACGCTGGCCTTACCGCTTGAGCCAACGATGGGTTGATGAAAGCACCTAGAATGGCTGGTCTAGGTTAACAAAAGACGCAGTTCGCTTATTGAGAGGGTTTGATAGTCTGTATAGAGGATATACTGACTTCACTTTGTTTCAAATGATATTGAGTTCATTGCTTTTTGTATAATTATATTATGAAAAAGTGAAATCAAGTTTTGCATTGAACATGTTTAATCTTGTACTTGGAATATCGACACAAGCTTGAGGACATATTCAACTTTAAATTATTATTTATTTATCATTAAGTCTTGATACAGACTACGCCGGGTGCAACTTCTCGCACCCATAAGGGTGCACATTTACGCCGCTTGTCAGATACTGCACCCTAAAAGGAGCAGATCAGCACCCTCTGCCAAATACGCGTAGGTGGGTGCAAATCTGCACCCCAGTTGCACCCTTATTTCTTAGTGTGTAGAAGATAGTATTCTTAGATGATGAAAGAGTTAAATTGAAATAGATTGCGATGATATCGACCCGGTTGATGGCTTACCATACTCGCAGTTTGGCCCGGTAAATCCTCGAGGACAGTGGCACGTGTAGCCATCCATAGTTTCTTCACACCAACCTTGTCTACAAGGATTCAGACCACAGTCTGTAAAGGAATTACAGTAAAAAATCGGAAACGGAGCATTGAAGTATATACCCTGTCTTGATACACATTCAATTTGGTAGAACAAATTTGATCATCTGTTATCAACAACGGAACTTCAATAATTTGGATGTATCACCAAACAAAGTGTTTTCTCTTGTCATTGAAAATTATATCATCACTTCGTGAGGAACATCAGTTTCGTAGGATGTATGTATGTAAAGGATATTATGACGGAAAATAACAAGTCTCATCCTGCCCCGCCTTTCCCTTCATGTGACATTACTTTTAATTCCAAATGCAAGTTACATGGAAATCAAAAATCCTCCAAAAGATAAATATATCTGTGGCTTGGAGTTAATCCCACCGCTGCCACTATTTGATAACAAAACTCCTCCAATTTGAAAATGAGGGCAAGATATTTTTGTCGCTATTTGTCGAGAGATAACAAAAATGGGCGCATACATAGCACGAAGCACTACATGCTGTGGATAAAGGAAACTTACAAACTGTCGAAAGAAGTACCAATGTAGAAACGATATGTAAAGATCTTTAACAGTCTAGTGATACCATTGCTTTAAATGATATGCATTTCCCCCATTGCAATAACACGACGTGTCTTATAGTGCATACGGGCCTACTGTCTGTTGTAATTGGCCAGCAGCGCAAAACACTATTTTTGGCGATAGTTAAACATCAGGGGGGCGTTTCATCAACATTTGTCCGCCCGACAACTGTCAGCGCTGACTAAATTGTCCATAGGCATAACACTAAAATTGTCGGTGAAAATGATATTAGTCGGTGAAAACCACCGACTAATTGTTTCATGAAACGCCCCCCAGTAATGCTTCTGACTGTTTAATACAAAGAATATATGCATACCAGGAAAACGGCATATCTGGATACCGCTAACAACCACATCTTCACAACTTGACAGGGGGAACACTCGTCGGATAAGCTTCGGGACGGTTTTCATTACTGTCCCATCGGATCGCGTTTTGAAAGGGCAGTGGTGAAGCTTCGGAACCGAGTAGTTGATGGCCGGGTAATCGGCTCTTCCTGATGATGTTGGATCCGAAGTGCACGTGCTGCTCAGAGCCATCGAATAGACCACTATAATATATAGGGAAAAAATATTAAGAGGGTTATAATAATAACAACCATTATAGTAATAATAGTAATAATAACGATAATAATAATGATAACCATAATCATGATAATAACAATAATCATGATAATAACAATAATAATGTTAATAATGATGATGATGATGATAATGATAACAATTATATATATATATATATATGTTAACAGTACGTGTCAAAAAAGGTGTACCCAACTTTGGTAGATTCCCATTTACAAGTTATAACATTAAGCTGTATGACATTTAATTATATTTCATTTTAAAGAGTAACTAATATCCATTATTACCTTATTCACCACTCTGATGCTACGGATGACCGAGTGATCGCAATTTTAAAAAGGATTATCGAAACTCTCTTGTACCAAGTTTGGGCTGAAGCAGTAAATATGGGGAAAAGCCATTATTCACTTTAGTCTTAAAACAAAATATTGCTGACATATTTGCATTGGTGTTGTGAGTTTAAAAAGAAAGGCGAAAATTTCAACTCAGACTGAGACTGAGGCTCATTTAAACAATAATTTTAAAATGATTTAAGACCACGGTTAAACATGAATACGGCCTGACCCACATTCAGTGCATCTGCCCAACTTGGTACAAGGAGATTTTCAAAACCCTGGTAGGTACTCAGTCATCCGTGGCAGGAAACTAATGAATAGGGTATTTTTAGATAGAAAACAAGTTATTTTTATCATGAAATAGACTTCAATGTTATGTTGATAATGAATTTGTTTAATATATATATATATAAGAAAGAGAGAGAGAGAGAGCGAGAGGGGAATTAGAAATAAAGAAACATATCATGACAGGACATTACATTGAGAAATGATTAGACATTAAGACAGATAGACACTAGACATAAGAGAGATGGAAATGTTAAAGCAAACAGTTATGTTTATCATCAAATAGACTTCAATGTTACGTTGATAATGAATTTGTTTAATATATATATATATATATATATATAAAAGGAAGAAGAAATAAAGAAACATATAATGACAGGACATAACATGGAGAAAAGATTATAAATTAAGGCAGATAGGCATTAGACATAAGAGAGATTACAATTTTAAAGCAAACATTAGGAAGTGATAAAGAAGGAGGAAAAGAGGGGGGGGGGATATCAAAACTGAAAGGAGCAAGAACGAAAATTGATGGAAGAAACTTTTTTGGTTTTCCGTTAAAACACACGCACGCACACACACACGCGCGCGCGCTCATCTTACTTCATATCCATAATAATTATAATGAGGGTTGCTCAGTATTTTCTCTTCACAGGAGAGTTTTTAATTACATCGTTCATGACCTTTACGCTATCCAATTAATCAGCACTTTGGCAATTTCTTAATAAGGCAGGAATATGGTATCCAATCGTAAACAATCGTTCCTATTATATTCCTCGGTCGTATATCTTACAAGGGCAGCGATCAGCGGACATCTTTTATTATTGAACGAAACAAGATGTTTTGAGTCAAGGCCAGTCAATCGACGTTGCTCTAATTGGTCAAGAGGCAAAACTGTTATCGGTGTTATTATTGTTGTCATAAGTTATTATAACCAAACGATATTGAGTCGATTTGTTGTATTTACCTGTTCCCATGGCGACAAGGAGCACGAATGCCGGCCGTCGTCTTGAAACCTGCTGAATCAAATTCTTGAAAAATTAAAAGATATATGATGATATCTTCTTTGTGAGAAAGAGGAGAATATGGTAGAATAGGAGCAACCTATCAAGATTGATAAAATGAGTGAAGAAGACAAAAGAGGTGCCGTGGTATAGTGGTTCATGCACTTGATTATCCATCCAATAATTGAGGGTTCGAATCCCTGACCGGCACTAACGTCCTTTGGCAAGACATTAATCCAAATTTAACACTCTCCATCCAGATGTAAATGCAATGGCTATGGTAAAGCTGGGGTAATAAATGTGGCTACCCTGGGTCGATAACACGATAACAATAATAACAATAATAATAATAACAATTATAACAATAATAACAATAATTATAATAATAATGATAATTATAATATTAATTTTCATAATAAAAATGATAATAATAATGATAATAATAATAACAATAATAATAAAAAATAATACAAATAATAATATTATATGTTTTTATAGCACAAAGCTCAGTTTTCAAGGAATTCCTTCCTACCGGTACCCATTTAACACCTGGGTAGAGAGTGGCAAATGTAAATTAATGTCTTGCTAAAGGACTTTGGTCGAACCGCGAACCATATGATCGACAGTTCGATGACGTATCCAATAGACCACGACGCCTCCACAAATTAGACATAATTTATTATTAAAATGTTATTAATATAATTGAACATACAAATTAAAACGATTAAAAAAAGTAGAGGGAAAAAACTAGAAATAAAACGGAAAAATGTGTAATTTTACAGAATTAATATAAAAATTAACATAAAATATATAACATTAGCAGAAAAAACACACCAATACAGAGTAGTTTTATTGATCAGACGAGTATATTAATTATGTAATAAATGTAAATATTAACTAGACCTAAATCAGCATTAATACTTAAATTGGAAAACTATTACAATATTACTTACCATGTTGGCAGTCTTCTGGTGATATGCTTGAGTTCTGATTTTCTCGTCTTATACCGATTTATATACTACAATCTTTTCTAGCAATTCATTTCGATTTGTGCCATTGAAAATATGCTACAGATAAGCAATTAGAGAAACAGATTTGACCTCTTGGATCAAGGCATTGAACAAAAGGCACGAGGCTTTGATTTTTATTAGTTCTCACTGTTCTTTATTAAATTTGTTGTTTCTGAAGCTCTGAATACGGTATTTGATTTCAAAGCATGATAGTATAATTGGCATTCAGTAATTGGCCGTGCTTCTTTTTTGACGGAGATATCATGAATGTAGGGTATGTTTCATAATTAAAATTCTTAATTAAGATGAGTAATAAAATGAAGCTTAAGTAACGAAGAAGAGAGGAAGAGTAAGATGGAGTGAGAGAAAGAAATAGAGAGAGAGAGAGAGGGAGGGAGAGAGAGAGAGAGAGAGAGAGAGATTGCAGTGAAGGTAACATCATTAATGAAATTTGCATTACAATTTCAAAAACAACTGTTTATAACAGTGATGATTCTTCTATGAAGGGTTTTTATGGCAGGGCATGAACAGGCCTTTCAGATAACGTTTTGAGCATCTTGAAGGATTAATACATGATGTAAAAAAAATCAATAAATAGATCAATACAGGCATGAAAGAAAACATGTTTATGAACTTGAAATCCATTGATTGAACACAGAGGGGAATCAATTTAGTGAGTTGGAGAGAGAGAGAGAGGGTGGGGGGCAAGGGGGACGGGGGAAGATATATATATATATATATATATACACTGAAAGAGATGGGGAAATAGACAATACAGAGAGGGAGAGTGAGAGATAGAGAGTGTGCGTGTATTTGTATGTGCGTGTGGACAAAGATTGATAATTAGATACAGAGGCGGCGCTACAGTAGGGAGCACGTGATCCCGATAAGCCAGATAATAATATGTACATGGAACAATTCATTTTTACAAAGCTGTAAAACCCATCGACAAGAGTCTTGATACATGTTCATGAAAGTTATGCCATCATCATTCATTAATGCACCGACGATACATTCTATGCAAAAACAGGAGGAAGTCTACTATCCAAGGGGGCAAACAAAATTATATGAAGCATCTTCATCACTTTGGCAATGATTATTCTAAAATACACAGACTACTACTTTTCTCATGTTTAAAAGATCTGTGGATATTATTTTGGGGTCATTTGCTATCTCGGAGTTGGTCTATCAAATGGCAAATGAGAAAGAAAAATGCATAAGAGAGAGGAAGAGAGAGAGAGAGAGAGAGAGAGGGGGCAGGGGGGCACATAGCCTCTCACTTTTCAAGTACCCCTAAAGTGCCCCTCTTTACATAGGAAAAGTGACCCTTTTTTCTAACTGGTACCCGTTACACAATTGTATAAGTGCCCTTTACCACCTCCAATAAGTGTCCCCTTCACCTTTGATAATTGCCCATGTTCAAATCTGAGAGATGTCCCCTTTACTATGACAAGTGCCCCTTTTCCTTTGTAAGAAGTGCCCATTTCCCTTCTAATAAATGCCCCTTTTCACCTCTGATAAGGGCCCCTTTTCTTTTGACGCGTGCCCCTTTTCCTTTCTAATAAGTGCCCCTATACCTTGTGATATGTGGCTATTTTTTTTTTAATAAGAGCTCCTATGCCTACTCATAAATGCTTCTTTTCACCTCTGATTAATGTCCCCTTTTTTGCCACGCGTCCCCTTTTCCTTCAAGTTTTTTGAAAACAATGCCTCTTCCACTTTTGATTTTTCATCAACGTTGAGTGCCTCTTTTCCCAGCTGATGAGTTCCCCATTTCCTTTTTTATTAAGAATCCATTTCCTTTAATTAAATGCCCCTTTTCCATTCTCATGAGTGTCCATTTTAAGGTGCGAGAAGTGCCCCTTTTCAACTCTCATAATTGCCCTTTTTACTATGACACGTGCTCTTTTTTTCTTCTAACAAGTGTACTTTTCCCTTCTGATAAATGAACCTTTCCTTTCGTCATAACATGTGCCTCTAATTTGAAGCGACTGAATGCATCTTTTCTTTAATTAGCCCAACTTTTTAAAGGTCTTTTGAGTTTTTCACGATGAGATTGTACTTAAAACCACAATCAGGCTCGTTTTTCCTCTTTATAAGAGGTTATTGGTCACAATGCGAACTAAGAAATTTTAAAAATATTAGTGACTCGCTAGATATAGTAAGAGAGAGAGAGAGATAGAAAGAGAAAGAGAGATTGAGATGGCTAGAGCAGAGAGAGACTGAGAGAGAGAGAGATTGAGAGGGGTAGATCGAGTGAGTGAATACGGGGTCAATTATGATATAGGAGCAAGGTTATACTTGTCATGAATTCTGTCCTCGGAAGAAAAAGCCAATCAATTAATTTACAAAAGAGTATATGCACTGGACACGTGATTGACGTTTGACGTTGACGTTTTCCTCCAGATCATTTTCTCTTCTTGACCACATTGACCTGACGCCATACATTAATATGATTAATAACAGAAGAGCATGATTTCTTGTTGGAGCAGAGGATAGATCTCTGTGATGAAGTTTTCAAAGCGGGTAAGCTATGAGCCATGTTTCCTAATTTTGATTACATATGATTAAATCATGGAACCTACCACATGATTAAATATAGGATTTTTAAATTGCGTAATACTATAATTACTCACCAGTATTAGGAAAGTAATACTGTACAAGAAGGTATACCTTCAATACTCTCAAAGTGTTATATTATTGCAGCTTACATTATAGCCATGATAATAATTATACTCCTTGTTTATAACTTAGCACCTTTTAAACCTCAATTCATTAAGTAAGATAGTGTAATATTATCATGGTATAGTATTATTAATCACATATTCATTTTTAATTGAAAAGTGAATGTTGTAAATGTAATATTGTTTACAAATTCATGCACTACATTTAGTGGGGTCGTAGACTAGTGGATACGTCACTGGAGTGTGAATCACTTGGTTCGCGGCTCGAGTCTCGCCGCGGCGCTAACGTCCTTTGGCAAGACATTCATTTGCATTTCTTCACCCAGGGATGTAAACTTGTGCTTTACATTTCGCATGACTAATTGTTCCAATTATTGTTATGTGACATGACAATCGTTCACAATTGTTTCCTTTTGTCATTAGATAAAATGCAGTGTCTTCTTTCACACCAACCTTCTCATCTTTATAGGTAATATATCTATACATCATTTTTTTAAAAGTTTATGTGAACTACAGTCCTTTTAAGCCTGCATACTTTAAATCGTTTGATATAATTTAAATCTTCCATCTACAATATGTTTGGTTTTGAAGAGTTTGCCTTTCTTCTTGAAATCCAAAAAATGTTTTAAAATTGGCAAAATTTGAATCCGACAGATTACGCACTATTTGGATAGCGTTAGAAATAAAATAAACAAACCTTAAATACAAGAATATAGCAAATTATTATCTATATAAGGCTTCCAAGTGGTACAATGGATCAGTGTATTCAATATCTTTAGCGCAGTACCCGGATGACTGACCAATATTGTTTTCGTATTGCTCAGTCATTCGGGAACTTCTACTATCGATATCGATATCATATCATTTTCATTTTTTTTGTTTTTTGTTTTTGTTTTTGGTTAGTGGTTGTTTGTTTTTTGTTTGGGTTTTTTTTGTTTGTTTTTTGTTAGGCTTCGTCAAACTGTTTTGTGTTTGTACTTTGGGAGGGGGGTTATTACGATAATATTTATTCATTCATTCATAATTTGAGTTGTGTATATTGTGTTCTCTATAACTTATATTGTAAATTAAAAGAAGTTGTATTTTGAACATGTATTGAATCATTTTGAATGAATACAATAAAGAATATTACAAAAGAATATATATCACACGAAAACAAAGCCATTTTTTTATTTTATACTACAATTTTTTTTTTTTACCGAGGTAAGTCAATAATAATATTGTATGGCTTTGTTTTCGTGTGATACAAGAATATATTCCTCTCGCTAAGACAATATTAGACTCGTCTCCGACTCGTCCAATATTGTCATAGCTCGAGCAATATATTCTTGTATCACACTCAAAGCCATCCAATATTAAATAAGTATTCATAATTACCAATATTGAAGAAAAAACCCACCTAAATAAATATTGTTAAGCTCATATAATGTTCATATAAAGATGCTGCAATTCTCACATCGGCAATGAAAAAATGTAAACAAAACAGACAGAAAAGAAAAAAAAACATTCTGTAACATTTTTGTTGATTTTTTAAATTTCATTTCAAATCACATTTAAACAAAACCAAAAACGTATAGAGATAAAGGAAGTAAGAGTTAACACCGAGGATGGCCCAAAGGAAATTGATTCCCGTTAAGTAGGTTCTCCTCCTCATTCGTCGGTGGTAATACAAACACGTACAAACTTTATAAATACTTACAATCTCATTTTAACAATCGATACCAATATTACTTGAAAATAACTTGAAATGAACATTATAAAAACAATGCATGTATTCGGACAGTTTGATGGTATTGCAATAAGTGAAGTGAATGGTTAAATGCATCGTTTAACAATTTTAAATCTTAGATGCATGGCCCTACGTGTTATCAGTGTCTGTGATATGGTGTAATATTGAAGCCCTAAAAAAAAGTGCGCTTCAAAATGACCATGAAGTGCCTCAAAAAAGTTAAAATCTTTGAGTGACCGGTTTTACCATACTCATTTCCCCCAATAGACTGTAGTGTTATACAAACCTTGGGAAAACGAAAAATGAAATTTCGATTTCCAATCATAAATATCTTGATAGTCAGACAGGCGATCGGCTGGTAAAAGTCATGGGATTCTTGACTGACCTAAATGATTATAATTATGATTGCAGCACGAGCTACATCCATAATTTTGTTTCAGAATCTGAGGCAATATGTTACCAAGTCACTTTAAATACATAGGGTGGTATTCTCCGACTAAGTATGGAATGCCAAGTGTCCATATGAATATGTTTTGAATAATTCAATCTGTCACTAAATTTAAATAAAATGTAATAACATAATTAATAAATAACTATGAAATAATTATGTTATCATGGTAATTTAGGGACATATCCAATTATTCAAAAATATATTCATATGGACACTTGGCATTCCATACTTAGTCGGAGGATTAAACCATGGACTAAAGTAAGTTCGCTTTCGAGAATACTACCCATACTCTCGAAAGTTTCCAGGTAAGATATGTCATCCTTAGTGAAAATCGTTGTGTGTACAATTAACATTTAACCTGTGTTCCAATCGCACAAGCAGCGAAACTCAAGGCCCACTCAAAAATTACTTGAAACTTTTTGCGGGAGGTCAGAAAGCTTTTATGAATTTTCTTCACTGGGAGGAGGTGTGTACAATATGTACTACCTGTCGGTCGTAAATATAGAAACCACCATCGGCGGAATTTTATTTGTTATTGGGTAAACGCCCTCATGATGTGAACCCAGGACTGTATGACCTGTATACCCAACTCCAGTTTAAATTAAAACCGTGGTTTAAAGGGAGATGGTAGTCAGTTTCCATGTGCATTAGGTCATAATTCGCTGACACCTGACTTGGTGGAAATGTCTTTAATGTATGTACAAGTCACGCACATAGGAAAGCCGTGGTCCCATTAAAAAATACCCTCTAATCTCTCTCTCTCTCTGAGAGTCTTCGGGTAGGGGAAATGTAAGAAAATTACTTTTTTATATGGGACAATAGGAGGAAAATGCAGAACACTACATAAGCCTAAGGCCTGTTGGCCATACAATTGAAGGCTAATCCTGGTGACTGACAGTACGTATTATTGGGTAAAAACCCGAATGGTGTCGAATTCCCCAAGAAAGTCCACTCCAAGTCTAGACCAATCGGCCCTTCAAACTCGAGTTTTTCTGTATCCGGACACCTACACCCTGGACATCCACCCCCGGATAACCACCCCTAGGATAACCACCCTCTGGGACAACTACCCTCTAGGACAACTACCCCCGGAAAACTACCCCAGACAACTACCCCAGGACAGCTTGTGTAGTCCCATGTACATCTTTCTGTGTACAGTGCTTGTAACTTTACCAAGACTGGGCCAAATTTCTTATCATTTTGATGATTTCAGAACCTTGCAGTACACACTAAAACCTATATGCTAGATGATCAACCTTTTCTGATCGATTCCACACCGTTTCTTTCACAATGCAATCGCATGACCAGAACTCAACTTTATCTTTAACTCCAGTCTAAAAATAAACCGGGGTTTAGAATACGGGCCTATGTCTTTGTGTTATTAATAAAAAGTTTCAAATCCTAGTGAAAAGTTAAAACAAATCAGTCGTCGACTAAGAATATCTTGCATAATTGCTCGACGTACTTGTTTCGCATCCTTCTTTACAGACCAGAAAACCTTATTTCATCATAATTACTCTAACAACAAATTAGAAATACCAAATAAAGAATTGACATGGATCATTCACTTCTTGTATTTATTCATGTTTCATTTTTTTATCAGGATGGTACATCACAATCGTTGACAGTTCATCTGTTTCCTGCAGTTACGAGACAGTATCCGGTCGAAGGAAATGCAAATTTTCAGGTCACTACAACTTTTATACTATTTATAGCATGACGGTTAATTAAGTTGGTGGGGGAGGGGGGCATTTCGTATAGGGATAACTTCTCATTGTACTCCATGTATTGACCTAGTTTAAATAGGTCTGGATTTAAATAACGCTTAATACGAAATGTCATAACTAAGAGGGGTTTTTTTTAAATACAGATATTGTTAAACAGCTGATCTGGGCCCTGTTAAAAAACCTTAGTATTGATCGTAACTTTGCCATTAGTGATAACTTCGATGAAAACCTTGATTTGATTGGCTGCTGAGTGATGTTGCCATGGTAGTTAATATTGATGGCAAAGCTACCATCAGTGGTAAGTTTCTTGCAACGGTGCCCGGATCTCATTACGCACACACAATATTTTTCATTGTCATTGTATTCTAATTTATAATACAGAATGTCTGAAGAAAGGTTGTCCTGGAACATGGTGTGAAAGCGAAGTAGGTCACCAGAAATTGACTAATTATGCTCGGCAGATGGGACAAAGATGTTGGCGAAGTAAGTGCAACACAGTCCCCTTTTTAACACATTAGTATATAGGTGGCGTATCCGTTTTTACGATAATGCTCTAGTAGCAATCGCTCCGTGGTGGCCAAGTTCCGAGACCTACCGAATTTCCAACTTCATGAACCCCGACCAAACACTATACCTAAACACTAACCCCAAATCTACCTTAAAGCCCTATTACTTGTACAACTCTAAACTTAAAGTGCAATCAAACCTTTGTAATCAGTTCATTTGTATGAAATCAGAAAAATAAGAGAATCAGAAAGGTGTAAATTTGAAATCAATCGGACGTCCATAATAGGGATTTATGAATGTTTTGAGATTTGAGATCACTGGCGAAGTTATCCAGCACTACGTCAAAACGCTGAATGCCCTTTGTTAGTAATGCCAAGGAAAACGATTATGAATTGCATTGGGCCTGTATCACGCGGGTCTGCCCAAGTACATTACATACCCCGTCTACTGCGGAAGGGCGTCGACCCTATGCTAACCAATATCTTGACACGCCACCCCCATCAACAAACATAGTTCTAATCGAAAATATTGAAATCAAATTCTAGAACTAGCTTTCTAGATATTATGAATAAAATATATTTGTTGTTAGCTATATGTTATACTGTATTTGTCGTTTATAAGCTTTAAATTTGGTTTCTTAAAACCTTGCCTTCCTCGAACTTGTTCCTGAGAGATATACCTAAAGTTTGGTCAAATCAAGTCCAATTAAATCAAATTCTTGTTTTTATATTTGAAAAATATGCATTGAAGCAGATATGAATATTCAATAAAATGCCTATTGATCATACGTACTTTTTTGGTACTGTGTAGAAGCAAGTCAAACAACAACAAGTTCCCCGTCTCAAGAACAGACTTCCGCTGTCCAAACATCGACCCAAGGTACATCGACGGTTTCGACAAGCCAAACACCGACCATGCAAATGACCGAAACGCCAACTCAAGGTACAACCACAACCCACGGTACACCAACAAGCCAAACACCGACCATGCCAACGACCCAAACGCCGACTCAAGGTACAACCACAACCCATACACCAACCAGCCAAACACCGACCATGCCAACGACCCAAACGCCGACTCAAGGTACAACCACAACCCAAGGTACACCAACAAGCCAAACACCGACCATACCAACGACCCAAACGCCGACTCAAGGTACAACGACAACCCAAAGTACACCAACAAGCCAAACACCGACCATGCCAACGACCCAAACGCCGACTCAAGGTACAACGACAACCCAAAGTACACCAACAAGCCAAACACCGACCATGCCAACGACCCAAACGCCGACTCAAGGTACAACCACAACCCATACACCAACCAGCCAAACACCGACCATGCCAACGACCCAAACGCCGACTCAAGGTACAACCACAACCCAAGGTACACCAACAAGCCAAACACCGACCATGCCAACGACCCAAACGCCGACTCAAGGTACAACGACAACCCAAAGTACACCAACAAGCCAAACACCGACCATGCCAACGACCCCAACACATACCCAAGGTACAACGACAACCCGAACACCGACACAAGGTATATCAAGCCAAACCCCGACCCAAGCAGCACCAAGTACCCAACCATCTCAACTTCAGACAACAACCAATCTAACGCCAACAAACGTCCAGGAAGCCACAACAACCATCAACCTCGTCTCCAAAATATTAGTAACGGATGCGCAGAAAAAGATATACGTAGCTGATGTGTCAACATTTAGCTTCGGAGTTCACATATCTCTCAGTGGCGAACCATGGGACATTGATTTTGACGAAACGGAGCAAAAGATCTACTGGACAGATATATCGGATAATGGCTTATGGCGTGCAGATGAAGATGGCTCCGGTACCATGAGAGTGAGAACTAGTATATATGATGGTGAGTTGACAAAACAAAATATGACTGGTTTGATTTTATTTTTATTTTTAATTTCATTTTTTAGGGTGCCATTTTTAGTACATGGTGATGTTTTGATAATTATTCATAAATAAAACAACTACATTTCAGTTGGGATCTAATCTTGGACAAGTCCTCTATAATTCCTCTATTTTATCGAAAATCCCATATGCTACATGTCGGTTTCAAGCACCCTCCCTTTATTTATAGACCGACTACCCTAAACATATTACCGATCCCTTCTGTCTCAAATCTAAGAACCGCCAACGTATTGTAAAAACAACAGGTATACATGCAGCCGATTTATTGTTGGGGGTTTATATAGTAAAACCTAATTCCTACTCAAGATAACATCCAGCGTAGGCCTATTTAGTCCCAAGTTACAGGGATCACACTACTTCGTGAATGTTGTTGTTGTTAATTACTAACATGTAGGTACTGTTGAATTAAATCTGAGTTTTAAAAACTTGTAGAAGTCACTGATGCAAGGGTTCCATGCAGCTCAACACCGACCACCGTGGCTCAATAGGCCATGTTCGTTATAAATACATGTACACAGGTGAATTAAATAATTTGCAATGAAGCACTTTACAAAGACCAATGCATTAAATGTGATAACATTACGAAAATGGCCAGTCATGCGGAACTTGTCTCGCTAACGGGGACATCCATTATCCTAAAATAAATCCAGAGTGCCTCACTGAATGTTATATATACCATGTTCGCCCACTCGTTGCAGGACCTAAAGGCTTGGCCATATCCCAGGCGTCACGGCAGGCTTTTTGTGTGTATGAAGGTAGTGAAGTCATCACTGCCACCGACCTCAATAGTCCAGGCTCTGAAACAGTCATCGTCAACACTGCTGGGACAAATCCAAGGGCGATCGTCGTTGATGACGCACAAAAGTATATATATATATATATCCGAGTTTGTTCTCGCAATCTTGACTCAATTATGACAATGAAAAAGATGTAGTTTAACATAGTGTCAACCTTTGATAAGCAATTGAATAATTTCCGATATATATGTAAGTTTTATTATTCATAAATGTGTTTAAAAATGGGCACAAATTAATTCACTTGTGGTGTCTACATGTGGTTCATTTCAATCGCTTATATTATTATTAGTTCATTCATTTATAATTCAGCAATTAAATATAACAAATAAATGAACCGTAATTGTACATTCGCATCCCATCATTTACTAACTCGATCTGCATGAACATTATTTCATAGGTCTTTTTTGGGGTGCAAAGAGTGTCTTTTTTCCTTCCAGATTTGTTGTTTTCATGATTTATCATACTTCAAGTCTCTTTTAATCACTTTTTTCTCTTTTGATTTTATAATTTGCAAGCGTCATTTATTGGACACGTGAGAAGGGAATAGACAAGGCAGGCAAGGATGGCAGCAGTAAAACAACGGTCTATACTAGTAATGATCTTTCAGATATAGACGGACTTTCTATCGACGTCTCAGGTTAGTAAAGTGGTTTTAGAATGGAGAGAAAGATAGGAGAGAGAGAGAGAGAGAGAGGGGGGGGGGCTTTATAACTGGCTCCCGAAAGCTTATATTTTAACGAACGGATGACCAAAATTCAATAATAAAAAAATCATCTGCTAACTCAGATCAACTCATGTTCCAAACATTCCGAGGCGCCTAGTGCCGAAGATGTTTCTCTTAAAGCTCGTAGTTTAATAACAAATCTCTTTCGCATGTGGTGTGTGTGTGTGTGTGTGTATGTGCATGTGAGGGGGCAAGTTCGTCTATGGAAGCACTTCGTCCGAAATAAATGATGGAGGAAATCAGATTTATTGAGAACAAAGGGGAAGTGATTAGAAAAGAGAGCACATCCACCACAGTTCCGGTTCCTTACATTGTCTATCATTTTCTCTTCTCTATGTTGTAGGTCAAAGACTCTTCTTCTCCGACAGTGGACAGAAAAAAATGCTCATCTTAAACTTGAATACCAACTCCATTTCCGAGCTATCCAGCTCATATGAGCCGATGGACGTCTCTTTCTTCAAGGAAAAACTATATTTCTTGAATAATAACCCGACGGGTGTTTTTGAAGTCAATAATTATGATACATCACCGATTTACGTGCAGCATGTGACGTCAGCATTCACCGCGCCACGCCGAATGCACTTTGTAACTGTGGAGGTGTCGTAGTATAGTAGTTCATTCACTTGACTCTCAATCCAATGGTTGAAGTTTCGAATCCAAGCCGGACACTAACGTCCTTTGGCAAGACATTAATCCTTATTTGCCACTCTCCACCCAGGTGTAAATGGGTACTTGGCTATTGCTGGGGTAATAATATTTGCAGGGCCCTAAGGAAGAACAGCAATGTTACTGATGAGACTTCCCTGGGTAAACGAAATCATTATTATTATAATTGATATTATAACTGTTACTACGCCCAAATTCACGGGAGAGCAAACGTGATATTGCAGATTAAGAACAAGTATATACATGTAGGTCAGGAAAGGGGCCAAAGGTCCATTCCCTCCATTCTAGTCAACTGCTTATATTTTGCAGGGCCCCATCGATTTCGAAACCCTGGAACCGCGATTGAAGATGATATCAAAAGTACTGGTGGCCGAAAGATTAAATCTGAAAAAGAAAACACGAAGACGTTCTTTAAATGTTTAAAGAGTTCAATCATTTGGGGAAAATATATTGCTCACGCTGATCATGCTGATGGTTCCAGGCACTCATGCTTTTTAAAAACGTGAAAGAAATTTCGTCTCTTTGCTAATGTTGATGTTTTAATTGTATGTGTATGGTATAATCTAATTAATTTAATTAATGTCCCTTGTTCTATGAAAACACATCGGACATTTGCATGAAAAATATAAAGCAGCAATAAAAACAAACATATGCACGTTATAAGCTGGGTCTGTGTGAGGGACAAATTACAAGCCATTTGAATTGGCCGGAATATTACATTTTACTTTGTTATATTGGAAAAACCGTCCGTGTATTGTGTAAGTCAATATATTTTTATGTTATGCTACTCGTTTTAAGAATGATGTTTTCTATGTTTTAGAATAGGTTCGATATCTTTTATGAACAGCATAGTCTTGATTGTCAGACATGGGCCCCGTCTTATACTGTATATAAAGAGTTGCGATAAATACGAATCAATCGCAACTCCTATCTCTCAAATACACAGTTGCGATGAATTTTCAAGTTGAGATTGATTTGAATCATTCCCAACTCTTTATAATACAGGGCCCTGACGTATAAAACTTTAATATGAATGATGTTTTATAAGTGTAGAAAAAAGTACGTGCGAAGTCACCGAACCAGATTTATGCCCTTTTATACTAGAAATGTTATTTGAGAGATTTGTCTGAAGGATGATACTCGACATATGCGATTTTATGAACAGCGTATGGGAAATAGAAAAAACGTAAGAAGTCTTTATCGCCATAAACTTTCATTAGATGGAATCATGGCCCTATACTGCTCACTGAAAAATAACACGTGGCATAATGGTTAGACGTGGTAGGTGTCACTGTGAGAACTGCACTCAGCAAAACAAAATGTAAGTGGACACCAACTTTTCGTTATTATAATGAATACCAAATATTGAATATAAAACTATCTTTTATATATCAAAATAAACATAAATCGATCCTCTTTAAGATGATATTCTATTGAAGCAATGACATTCATGCATGAGTGAGCATAGCCATTTAACAATAAATAAGTCTCTGAAAGAAAATTTCAAAAAAATATGCATCTGGCCGTTCAAATGGTGATAATCATTGGAGGTTTCCTATGGCTCGTCCAAGAGTGGGAATGAGAGGCATCTATACCGTGCTTGTCAAAACCATGCAGTCCTAAGACTACAGTTGACATCCACAGCTCAATCTTCCTCTTTGTTTCTCATTTTTTGTTTTCCTGTTTAAACAAGAATGCTTTACAGATCCAAATAGTGCTCGTTAACATTTGAATGGCTACTTGCTCCATTCTTGCAATTTTCGTAATCACACCTTCTAATGTTGGTAAAGAGTATTAATTTTTCTTTAATTTTATATACATTTGATTATATATCAACGATGGTTTATATGAAGATTTTGAACGATAAATAATGTCGACTTTCTTTTTTTGCTGAGTGCAGATCCATATCTAATAACGATTAATATGTATTCAATTAAATCAGAAACTACCACCTCTTACAGTTATAACTTGTATTGATGATATTTAAAATCATAACAATGCTAAATAGTAATTGAGATTTATAAATGTTTTCGCCCTTAAGAATAACACGCTTTTATGAAGGAGAGGGGCTGATAAAATTTCAAGACCTAGGATATAACTCTGAACCACTGTATCGGTTTAGAAGTGTCCAGCTTTCGGCAATTTATAGACTTTTCCGTGGGCTCTACAACGGCATCAACACAAAATGGAATGAAACATTAGTAAACGAGTCTTAAATAGATAAAATATAGAATAATAAGAATAATTATTTTACTACTGGTTATAAAGATATGTATTGTTATTCATGTTATCGGAACAAATAGAAAAATAAGTTGATACTGACTTATATTTATTCCCTTATTGAAAGAAGCAGCTTCAGTTTTCATTTATGATGTTTTTTTGCATATGTATTGTCTAAATAAACTATTAAATGACAAATAAAAATGATTAGAAAAAGGCACCAATAGTTTGTTATTCTGCTCTAATTCAGGTTGGATTGTAATTATTTCACATGTTTTTATTAAACGTGTAAATGAATAGCAACTGCGCGCGTCAAAGGACATATTCACTGAGCTCTGTGTTAAAAGAAAACCTCACCCCAAAATAAGTGAAGATTTGCTGAAAGATGAGATATATTCCTACCTTTTGATGAACAATATTCCAATCGATAGTGTACAAGGATATTCTTGGCATAATTTAATGCCTTTTAGCATGACATGGGCGCAACCCTTTTCTTGATGATGTCACGTACCAGGCGAACTTGTACATGTATCATGCACCAAGCTTTAGTAGGAATTACTTTTTAATTTTCTTACAAAACCTTTTCTTTTCAATGAAGGCAAATCATAGCCATGTAGGTAACAAATTATACTTGGTGAAAATATATAACAGGGGAACAATTGTCACTCATATATTTTAGAAATATTACAATATAGCAGTTGACAAATCTATTTCATTTTTATGCGAAACCCTCACCCCAGAAAAGCACCAACTTGATTTATGCAATTTGCGTTCTGACAATAATGTTGTAGTTCAAATGCTAATATCAGGTGAATGAAATACTTCATCACCACAAATACCTGGGAAGGAAGCATCCATAAATTTAATTAAATTTACTTGATAAACGACTTTGCAGCTTATCAAGAAAATGGCGATGCCATGCATGTCGGGCTGGGAAACTGTACATCATGCTAAAAAAATATCTCGGTTCATACCTCTCTCATACACTTTGGTGGGGAATCTTGAAGATTAAAGTGAAAGAAAGCAATAAATCTCTCAAAATAACTAAAGTAAATTCCTTATTTATACTTTACGTGATCATAGAAAAGAAAAATCCCCACTGCATTTTTGCCACGTTTGTTTGTTTGATTTTATTGAAGCATTTTTCAACATAATAAAATGAAAAATACAAGCTAGGTACATATACATTATTAACTAAAAGTCAGAAAATATATATAATCATATCATCATATAAATCATACAAATAATTATACCTTTTACACAAAAAATAGTTGACAAATCATTTCAAAATTGAAAAACGCAGGAGACCACCGCCTTAAAGCTAATCTTGAGCTCTGGTATGGGAATTGTATTTTGAGAAAAAATTGCTATGATTTATTCTGGCTTCTTTATCCAGCAGTAGATTGGTTGAGCGAACCAGTGAAATAAAAACAAACGCACACCAACTTACTGGGCATCATCTTCGATAACTACCACAACTCCTTTTTGCACATAGTGATCTGTGTTAAGCACATCGTACACACTAAGAAAAAATGGTTCAATCCTGCACCTTTAGGGGTGCAAACCGATGCAACAATAGCAGCACCTTTAGGGGTTTAATCCTGCACCCTTTAAAAGAGTGCTAGATTGAACCTTTTAGGGGACATGTTAGTACCCTTAATGATTCAATCCTGCACCTTTAGGGGTGCAAACCGATGCAACAATAGCAGCACCTTTAGGGGTTCAATCCTGCACCCTTTTAAAGGGTGCTAGATTGCACCTTTTAGGGGACATGTTAGTACCCTTAGTGGTTCAATCCTGCTCCTTTAGGGATGCAAACCGATGCAATAGCAGAACCTTTAGGGGTTCAATCCTGCACCCTTTTAAAAGGTGCCATCCTGCAACCATACTTGAGGTGCTGCTATTATTTGCATCGGTTTGCTTACCTCCTGGACAAAATGATGATCTTTAAAGTAGCTCCAGCAGCTAGCAGTCCAATGCAAAGCAAAGTTGATCGTTTTCTGCAGACCAACTATTTCCCCACACATGAGTGGCTGTGTGGGACTACTGAGTGATAGTAGTGACACTGTCTGAGCTAAGCTACATGTACTATTAGACTTGGTTAATCTGCTTCGATCCTTCCTCGATAATCTTGTTTAATTCCATCAATGAAATGCGCGGTTGTCTGTTGAGATGCCGCCGTTTGAATTTGAAAATAATGTTTTCGCTTTATGCCTCTAGATGGCAGCAAACACACCCCTTTTGCACCCTTTTTTGCACCCTTTTTTGCACCCCTTTTTCTTCAATTAATAGGGTTCATTTTTATGGGAAGGGTGCACCCTTCTATTTTGCACCCTTTCTTGCACCCTTTTTTCTTCAATAGGGTTCATTTTTATGTAAAAGGTGCAAACTCTTATTTTGCACCCTTTTTTCTTAGAGTGTATCGGGTCTACTTACCCGGATTTCCTTATCTTTCTATGCTCATTACTCAGCCACTATACATTTTCTACCAAAATTGTTTGGCACATGTCATTTATTTGTAATCTTGAACATTCAGTGGAAGTTTCGCTGGATTCTGTGAGAATTTATTGTCTATATTTACCAGAACTCAAGTTTATCTTTAAGCTAGAGCTTGAACGTGATTGCGGCCTCAGGATATGAACCTATTATGGGCGACCAAACTTATGATATATACAATCAGAAATAAATCAACTATAACAGCCACATAACAAAGGAAATCCATGTTTGTAAATGCATAAAATGAAATGCGTTAAATTTAAATGTGTATTTTTTGTATTAGTGTATATCTATTTTTAAACGTGTTATTTTTGTTCTTATTTATGTATGTACATGTGCAAGTGTGTGTGTGAGTGCTTGCGTTTGGAGCGCTTATCAAATTATGATTATAATGATTTACGCTTGATAATAGTTTGTATAATAATAATAATTAATATTTAGCCGCGTCATGTCTTAACGAGCCTCAATGAATTACACTTAAAAAAAGTTAAATCTATAGATTCTATAACTGAAATATAATGACATACTTGCGTAACATAATCAAAGTAAGAATTTGAACAATCTAAAAAGAATCAATCACGTCTATTCATATGTCGCAAAATATCAAATTTCGTATTCATGAATAATTACCGAAAGTTCAATTTTTAAAATTGGCTGATAACTACCCCTACTGGATAGTTGAACGAAGGAACCTCCGTAAACTGCAGATCGCGGGAGCTTGTATAATTGCTCATGCTGTAGACTCCTGGGCTCGAACCAGCGCTATCGCCGGTCTTCGTCCAAAACATGTCTTCGCCGTAGACGCTCATTTGAGTCACGAGGAGGAAGTCGTCGGCAGGAAAATACGAAGTGAGTTCGACGACATTGTCGGGGTCGTTCAGATCGATGTAGAACGCGCGATGCTTGTCGATGTCAAAGAAGGCGACCCTTGTAGCCGGGCCTGATGTTGGAAAAGAGAACAAATTTAAAATTGATTGATTGATTTATTGAATCGATTTATTATAATACAAAATAACCATTGAACATGCAGCCCAAGGGCTGAAAATATTCAATTTACAAAATAAAATATACTGAATACATACGAATCAAGATGGAAACCGATAAGTATCACTTATCAAGCTCTACGCCGGAATAAACTTAACATTATATTCGTACACAGATATTTGATGATGGAGTGATGCCGTACCCATCCACTACCGGACACGGTTCGTATATCATAGTGGTATGCCCGAGCTCAAAATAGAAAAGGAAAGTCCGTTCACCTTATTGTACCGGTAAAAACCATGGTTACCCTAATGATAGAAGTCATTATTTCTCAGCACTTTTGTTGAGAATGGATTGTAAAATGAAAATCAAAATAGTGATACTTTTAATGAAATGCGACCAGATAGGTCATAAGATATTAGGATGAGATCCAAATTCTAAAGTTCGTTTCGGACATCCAAATATGAAAAGGAAAGTTGTCAGCTTTATTAGTTTTCGATCTGAAAACGACCTGAAGATAATTTATAATCAACATTATTTTTACCCTAGCTTGCAAACTTTAAAATCTGAAACTCTCCTTCTGTTCTTTTTCTGTTTATGTGTTGTTCGTAATCGTTCTGCAGATTATATCAACCCCCGTCAAAACGTTGTACGCCCCGGGAAAAATGAGAAGAAAACAATTTCTCATTTACCTGAAGAGACAACAGCAAGTCCTGTGATGTTCGTAAGCTCAGGGTTCTGGTATATAGTCTGTCGCCATGAGGAAGAGAGATTTATTCTGTCAATGCCACCGTCACGTGACCAGTACAAGAATCTGAATTAAAACATATAATAAAACA
Source organism: Mesocentrotus franciscanus (assembly GCA_037976565.1). Taxonomy (NCBI): domain Eukaryota; kingdom Metazoa; phylum Echinodermata; class Echinoidea; order Camarodonta; family Strongylocentrotidae; genus Mesocentrotus; species Mesocentrotus franciscanus. The sequence continues at coordinate 15,210,649 of CP137673.1, forward strand.
AATAGGAAAACAAAATCCGTTGATGGAGGACATTGGATTTCCTTTGTTAACGAGATAAGTCCCGCATTAGTGAACATTCATGATCTTTGAGCCACTCTACTCGGTGAGAAATGAGAAATGTTTATGACAGTGATTTGTTCTATACAACTGATATTTGTTTTCTACTTTGGTATACAAATTCTAGAATGCGCCCAAATAAAATCCCTAGTTCACTGAAAACGGATAAACGTTTATTGTATCTAGACAAAATAGTGGAAATCCCTGTGTTATGGTTGGAGCCAGCAAACATCCGAAACCGAACTTAAAGATACTATGTCCCTTTTGCAGCCAACATCAAATTCTGTAGAACTTTGCAGGAATTATGAATATGTCATGTATGTCCTATCTGTGAAATTTAAACTTTAGCAGTATCCTAATATTCAAATTATGCAAGGAAACCCATTTACTTGCTAGACTTCACTGTCAGACACTATTGAGTGACTGACTGGCTTTTCTTCTTCTTTGGTAATAACATACATAAAATGAGCTGTAAAGGGTACATGAGCATTTGTCTACATCAATAACCCACTTCTTGAAATGGCTAAAATTAAACTGATTGAATCTTTGCGCAGCACAAAACGTACGACCATTCGGTACAATGGTCTGAACATCAGACTATTACTTACTGACTTGGTAGCCCTTAAGTCGATTCGACAACTAATAGTCGTTATTTTCCCACTTAAAGACATTTTCAAGCCCCCTTTTTTTAGGGAAGTTCTAAATTAGTATTATCTTTCGAATGCCGTTGGAATTTAATCTTTTCATTTTTTTTTTGGGGGGGGGCCTGCAAATGGGACATTGTACCTTTAAAGGACAAAACGGACAAAAATGAGTCTATTAACTTCATGTGAAACAACGGGTATTAATAAAAAGATGCCATTTTGTTAGCTTCCACGATACATAATTGCTAAATAGATTCGTCCCTCGTTACACCTAGCCCCTTTTATGATATATCTTAAATGCACCTTGGTGGGTAAAAGAATCGAAAATTCAAAGGTGCTAACCTGCCAGATTCGTCAATAGCAATTGCTCTTGGATTTGGCGTATTCGTAATAAGTTCCGGTTCGCAGTTTGGATAGCCCAGATGGAGTCTGGTGATCTTATTTGACTTGGAGTAGGCACAGTACACTGTTCCGCTAGACTCCACCAGCGATATGCTGACAGGTTCTAGAGGTAATACAAGGACGGAATAGCAGGAGTAGAATGTGACGTCATCAACAACAATCTATCATTGTGTAGTGGTTGGAAACATATTCTTGTATCATATTAACCAAATAAGCTTTCCAAACAATTTTATGCCTAAATATTGCTCGAGTTTCAACAATAATTCTTTTCGTGTCAGTTTGGAAGAATACCATATTAGAAATATCCCCTTAAAAGGATTGCTCTTCGAACGCCCTCATATTCAAAATATGAAGCAAAATAACTGAAAGATGTAGACCAAACGTTCGCGCCACATGTATATTGTGTACTCCCATGTTCCAATTCCGTGTGCAGTGCATGTGATTGTCAGCAAGATTGAGTCACTTCATTTTTCATTTTTGATCATTCTGAAACATTCTTATGTACTCTAAAACTGATCAACCTTCCCCAATCATCATACCACCTACCTTTGTACAATCCCAAAGAGTATATCTTAGGATGTGCACCATCAAGGGTCGCTCCGTGGATTAGGTTGGTCTTCAGATCTGTCCAGAGCACCCGGTAGCCAGAAGTGCCTATTGTGATCCCCATAGGATCCACGTGCTCGGGAAAGGTGAACAGGGTCGAAAAATGGAGATTAAGTGCATCACCGTAGAAGATTGCCCGGTTCAAGTTGTCCAGGACAAACATTAGCGGACCCTCACCTGTGAAAAGGGGAAATAAATTTGAGGAATTCTATTCTTAACTCTATAAATAACGCTTAACTTAGATGTTGGATAACAATTTCTTTCTGTTTGACCACATATTTTCCTACATATTTCTTGGGCGATTTCCTGGACAAACAGGGTCACGGGGTATGAAGTGTATTCTTAGAGCATCGACATAACAAACTGGCGGCAATCTTTGAAAAACGTTAGTGAGCAGTGGGAATACAGGATAGTAAAAATATAGATTTCCTGGCATACTATTCTCCCCGAGGAGCCTAGGAGATAGACAGGGTCTGCCGAGGGGAGGTGGAACATGGCCCTCGATTGGCCCTAGGGTAAAGCTCAATAGGTTTGACACATGCTCCTGCCACAATCGCTCCACGTCGATTCCCTACACTAACTGATTTTGTTTAATAACTTACAAAAACTCCAACCCTAAACCTAAACTTAAACCAAACGTAAAATTAAAGCGCTTCCCTAAATCTGACCCTGTACCTCTGACAAACTAAAGCCGACAGCAAGATTTGCCGAAGGAAATGTAGGATGACTGAAGTTTACTGTAGATTCATATCATACGAAGATCTAATACCTACCGAAGATACTCGGCGTTGTCGTTGTCTCATACAGTGACGGCGTCGAATAGCCTATGAATGTGGCCATCGTAGTCCAAACTGACGTCGACGAGATGGTTGTCGAGGTCGGCGCTTCGGTTGTTGAAACGCCTGTGATCGCAGATGATGATGAATTAGCCATAGCTAAAACAATATATTAGTAACTCATTAAAAGGGGTACAATTTTGTGACAAATAGCATGGTTATTATAAAGTACTAACTGACTAGAGCAACATCAGGGCCCCGTATTATAAACAGTTGATATCAATCGCAACTTATTTGTGATTTGTAATGTATCAATCGCAACTGTTTACTTAAGAGATAGGAGAATGCAAACTTGCGATTGATTTGAATCAATCACAACTCCTTATACGACGGGGCCCAGAACATGTATATATTTTTAATATCTCAGGTTATCATGGTTCATTTAAAGACAAGTGGAAGGGCGGAATTCGCCCCTTTCCTATCGTAAACAGAAGGCGTGGTTCAGTTTTCACAGATATTTCCAACACAAATATTAATGATCACCAGACTTTCACATTTCCAAATAGGAGTAATTAATTTTTCAACATGGTAAAGGTATTTTTTGTGGTTTCATTTGCCGACATTGTTTGAATGATTTTATAGCTTGACAAGAAATGTTGAAGAGGAGCTAGGGGAAGGGGTCATGCTCTTCTGAGCACTTACCAGGCAGTTGACACACCCGTGATCTCGAAATGCCTGGGGTCGGGTTGGGCATGTTCGGCATGGGACCGGGAACCAGTTGAATGGTCTCACCACCGGGAACAGTAATCGAACCGCAAGGATTGGATAGAATGTAGAGGGTTGTAGGATAAATGGTGAGCTCGGGTGGATTTGTTGGCTGGTAGCCTGCATCTCCTCCTCCACCTTCTTCTCCATCTCCTCCTCCTCCTCCTCCTCCACTGGAGCAGGCATTGAGAGTTTGGAACCCTGACGGTAGAATAATTTGTTTCAATAGTTTTTTTTTTCATAGTTATGTATTTTGAACTGTCTTGGAATTTGACGTACATTTACATACAAATAAATTATGAAAATGAGGCTCAAATAGGTTAGAAGTTCTCACAGGACGAAATTATACAGAACCTACTACTTTTGGGGCTTCTTAGGACGACTACCGCCCACCACCCCCTCCCAACGAATACCACCAATGACTATTACCTCTGGGAATCTACCCTCACCGGCGGAAATCTTTCCCAAACACCCCACCCCTTTGCCTCATCCCTCATGTTAATTACCCTACTTAGTTGAGTTAGTCGATTGAGAGCCATCTATTCAGTTATTTTGTTCAGATGTGATTGTCCGGGGTCTTTGGCGTGTGGAGGCAGTATTCCTGGAGGAAGTTGTTTTTCGAGATAGTTGTCAGAGAGACAGGTGTCTGGGATGAAAGTCAAGAGGTTATTGTCCTGTTTTATAATTGTGGAAATATAATGTAAAAACAGATAATAGAAAACTCTATCAGTCATGCACATTTGGTGACTGTGCCAAGGATTACAATGAAAATTTGGACAATCATTAATGAGCTTGAAAACCTGAAAAGGGTAACCGAATGAACCACGGACCTACCTCGTTGTAAGTCCATGATGACATTTATTATTAACAATTTGTGATATTTATCTTTCTCCATAAAATCGACACGCCCCAGATGTTTTACGCGTTAAATGCCCATTACCGAAATTGGACGAGATTGCGCTGGTCAAGCGGAAAGGCATCGGGACCCAATTTATGGCAGATGTATTTTACCATGCGTTAAAACTATCAGCATTCATCGTATACGAGTCTCGTACGATATCTTATCGCTGTACGATAAAGTAATTAATTTTCTCCTAGTCCAGACGTCGTTTTAATCGTTCAGGCTTTTATCTCTCTTTGATCCCTGGGCCCCGTCTTACAAAGAGTTACGATTGATCCAAATCAATCGTAAGTCCTCCAATCAATCGCAAGTTTGCAGTCTCCTATATCTTATGTACATAGTTGCGATTGATATCAATCGCAAATAAGTTGCGATTGATATCAACTCTTTGTAATACGGGGCCCTGGTCTCTTTAATTTCTCGAATTTCTAGAATATATAAGAGGTCTAAATAAAACATGTAGCCTATCTTACCAGCCAACAAGGAAATGATGGAGATCCACATGAACATCGCCATTTGGAGTTATTCTGAAATTTAGAAATAATAGCAAACGCTGATTGAATCCCATACATTGATTATTTTGTATGTAAGCTTCTTGCCTTATTAGATTAATTTTACTATCATAGTGAGAACATTAAGGATATGATAAATTCTATAATCAGGCGATGGGCACTCCAAGTTGGGTTTAGAAATACATATTATTTTGAAGTATCGACCTACTCTTCAACTCAAGCACTAGTACACAGAAAAGATATATATGTAAACTATACAAGATAAGCATATTATTGTAAAAAATGAAATATCCAAAGATTAAACTAAGTAAAGAAATTACAGAGAAAAAAATAATGCAAAATGTTATTAGCCTGAACTATAAGAGACATACAAACTAAATTTGTATAGTAGCGTTGAGCAAAGTAACGCAATAGCTAATTCGGCGCTTACGGTTTATGGCCGTTTTATGGCCGTTCGCTTTTTATTTTTAAATTAATATACATCGCAATATCAGAATATGAGAAAAACACAATCACCATAACAAGGGCGACGGCAATTCATGTAATTGGCAGGAAATTGACAACCTTTTAGCAATGGACAGGAAGGTCCCTACATTTTGCACGACATGGTATATAACTAAAAAAGTGAATATTCAACCTAGACAGCATTTATTTCCGAATTGGAATATTTACGTTGCTATGAAAAGAAAATATCGTATTAAAGTTACCAGTGGCGGATGCGGTGTTCATTTCTAAATGGGGACGGGGACGGGGAGGTTGGGCTATGGTGATTCGACAATAATCAATGTTCGTGCAATAATAATTGATTAAAGCCTAAATTTTTTATATAAACCCATCTAAAGAAGCGTGAATTGCTCCCCGGCGATAATTGTTAAGGTGGCATTTGCTCCGGCCATGACCGGGTGATCCGACATGATGTTCCGGGGACAATAATCCGGGCATTATCCAGAGATTTCAAGGTCACGTTTATAGTTACAACTAAGTTTAAGGCTCGGTTCAAGGTAAGCGTTAGTTCTTCCACTACTTTTTCTGCTTCTTCTCCTACAACAACAACAACAATGATAAATAATAACAACAACAACTACTACTGCTACTACTACTGCTACTACTACTGCTGCTGCTTCTCTGCTACTACTACTACACTTATTCTTTTTCTTCTTCTACTACAACAATAACAGTAGTAACAGCAACAATGATAACGACAACAACTACTACTACTACTACTACTACTACTACTACTACTACTACTACTACTACTACTCCTACTACTACTACTACTACTCCTACTACTACTACTACTACTGCTACTGCTACTACTACTACTACTACTACTACTACTACTACTACTACTACTACTACTACTACTAATACCACCAACCACCCATGCTTCGCTTTACTACTACTACTACTACTACTACTACTACTACTACTACTACTACTACTACTACTACTACTTGTACTACTACTACTACTTCTACTACTACTACTACTACAACTACTACTACTACTACTACTACTACTACTACTACTACTACAACAATTTCTTCTTTTTTATTCTGCTTCTTTTTCTTTTCCTCATACGACAACAATAACAGTAACAACTACTACTACTACTATACTCATCCTACTACTACTACTACAAGTACTACTCCTACTGCTACTTATTCTTCTTCTTCTTCTCCTACAACAACAACAACATTAGTAACAACAACAATGATAACGACATCAACATCAACTACTACTACCACAGCTACCTCTGCTACTCTGCTTTTACTAGTACTACTACTACTACAATTTTTTTAAATCCTGCTTCTTCTTCTTCTCCTCATACGACAACAATAACAACAACTCCTACAACAACGACAAAATCAACAACAACTGCTACTACTACTACTACTACTACTACTACTTTAATAGTAAAACGTTACAAAGTTTCAAAAGGTTGTCTTACCTCTGACTATATAGAGTTGTCACTCAACTGAATTACTTGCTATCTTGTTCGATCCGCCTGGAATTTTGCAATGTAGATCAAAATTATCGTTTCCAGACCGATGGCGGTTGTTCTTTCCTCATCGGACTGAAAAACCAATTAAAATGATGAGGATGGTGTGCGAGTAGTTTTTACGGTGGAAACCCAGAGACGGGAGTCATTCGGAGTATTCGATTGCCTGCTAATTACGAGGGGAGGGGGTGGGGGGGGGATGAGGAGTACGCCTTTTACGTTTATAGGTATGGAGATACAATATGTTATACCTCATTCTGCACATTTAGGCATGTATCCAATTTCAGGGACGTTATCACTAAAAACAAAAGAAAACAAAACAAACAAAACAAAACAAACAAAACAAAACAAAAACAAAATAAAACGAAGAAAATGAAGAAAAAAAAGAAGAAAAAACACCCCGAAAACTCAAGGTGTTAGCCAATAATCACAAGCAATTCTATTTGATATAATTTCTATTAACAAAAACAAATTCTCATCACTTTTGAAAATGGTATGTACTTAATATCCCTCCACACTCCTGACTACGCCAATAATTGCAATATTTGAATTTCAGTTTTATGACACAATCGACATGGTGAAGTAATTGGATTGGGGGTATATCGGGCTGATGAAAAAATATAATTTGTCACGGATTATTGTCAGCTGATTATATTCCTTGTAATTGATCGCATTGACAGGCAAATTGTAATAATGCGCGATAAAAGAGAGTTATCAACAGGTCATTGCTTTTTTCTTTTCATGGTAGATTGGCAAAATTCGGGATAATAATATGATTGCAGTGCCCTCAGGGAGAACAGTATTAAAGGAAATCCAATCCTTGTAATAAGTTGATTTGTATAAAAGCAGAAAAATAACAGAAACAGAATGGCAAAAGTTTAAAATGAATCGGATAAATAGTAAGGAGGTTATGAATGTTTGAAATATGAGATCACTAAGTCTATGCGAATCTCAAATTGGTAGTTCGGTCAGTGGATTGTGACGTAGGACGTGGATAACTCTCCCATTTACCGTGTACAAAAATATCATTAATTTCTGTTTGTCTCGTAAGTTCCTTCTCCGTTGGGGCACAACTCAAAATATATTATAGATAGCATATTATTATAGGTCCTCTAAAAAGAATAGACCCTCCTGAGCTATGAATTTTGAAAAAATTAAATGTTAGTCATTTTATATGTTGGAACAGATGGGAAAGTAGTCCGGCACTATATCACATTGACATTACCGCTTCAGCCAATTTGAAGTGCCCATACGTATAGTGATTACAACTATTACAAATTCATAACTTTCTTATATTTAGTCAGATTTAATTGAAAGTTTCATCAGTTTGCTTCTCTGATTTTTTTGCTTTCTTTTAGAATGGTTGTCTATTTGGGTTTTTTCCTTTAATACTGGGTAAACAAGACACGTTATTATTAGTAGTAGTATTACGCATCAATAAACGCCGCCTACGGATCAGTAGATTCTTGAAGTTTGAAAATAAACGAAACTTATTATATACCTGCCACATTATATACAATACAATTCCTCCTTTAATCAGAGTTTTTTTCCCTTTTGTTTTTCGTTTTTGTTGTCATGTTTTTATATAATACTGGGCAATTGATTGCATGTCGTGGAGCACACTAATTAGTGATTGATAAATAATTTCATAGATAAACTCTATAGTGCAATACAAATCTAAATGTACCTGTATCTTTTACTTATTTTAAGGGAAAAAAAGACTTCCCATTTCACAGCGAGTTAAGGTATAGAGCTAGCTCTGGCGGTTCTTTTTTTCCTTTTATACAACACCCTCTCTTGTCTCATCTGTGTCATTTGGTTGGGAATTTTAGAAAAAATATCACACTGATTTGTGTAGCCTAGACACTGTGTACTTCTCACTGATAACTATGGTGTCTATATTTTACTGAATATGTTGTTTCTCTCTTTGATGTTCTCTGAACACATTAATCTCTGGCAGAGACGCGGTTAGGTACACAAACATTAAATATGCAAAGAAAAATTAGCCCAATAGCTGAAATTGTGCCCCCTTCAAATTCGGAACTGTTCACCCCCCCCCTTTACAGAGTCTGAATCCTCTCTTGGATTATTAAAAGGTTTTAACCAAGTAGGCCTACCTAAGATAATGGTAAATCACCAAGTGAGAACCTAGTTGTCATGACGACGGCAAATTCTCTTTGTCTAATCTTCTAAATTTGATAAGTGAATGAGGGACACGATTATGCCGACCTCGTAAAGATGCGATTTATCTTCGTCCCTTAAAAAAAAACACACACACACAACAACAACAACTAATTGGACGTCTAGGGACAAACTAGATAATGATAAAGTGCATCATACAATGTATAAATAGATATCGAATGCAGTTGATAACGATTATGCATGTACAAACACCTGATATGTTTGATATGCTTCGCTTATCATATAACAAATACTTATGCATTAATAACAAAAATATTCGGGACATGAAATTTCAGCAATTTCGATTTTTCAAATGTCGAATCCATGTCATGATAACAACGTGTTTTTTTTCTTCAATTCTCGACTACCATCACAGATAACACCTGTAGATGGACTGAATTTATGATTATTTAAGTTTCGTTCGGATAGACCCTAAAAGAAAACACATAATGCATGTATGCCTTACAAACTGTACCGTAATGATGGCGTGGCGATATGCCACGTGATAACACCAACGAAAATAATCATTACGAAAGCAAACGGTAGGGGTAATTTTTTTTTTTTTTAATGTTTTTTTTCTTCCTTTTTGTATATATTTTTTAAATTCATAGTGGTCTGGAGGCGTAAAGAGTAAAATAATCCAATAATTGCTCCCCTCTGATATGAAATTGTTGATATCATTCCTTTAGTAGTATGGCTTTGGAATGATAAAATTAAGCATAATTTATCAAGGATTGTTGTAAAATAAAATCAATAAATTGACCCTGGCTATTAAATCTCTTAAACATAATATTGAAAAGAGAATAATCTGTCTTGACTGATTATCAGTAGGTATAAAAGGCAATATTAATCAATATCACATGGTTGTTAGGCAAGTGTAGGGGTGACAATCAAATCCACCACTGTAACCAAAGAGGGCGGCAGGGGCGACTTTTCCATGATTAGATTTATGTCGTTCAATTTGAGTTGACTGTCCCCTCTCCTTCCCCACCCCAAGAAATATTTTTTTAAATCCTCCCTATGCTGCTGATCAAATTTATCGCACTGACGGGGAACTATCCATATTGTCTGGTGACACATATCGGCAATGATATCACCAAAAATCCTCATAACGATGAATATCTTCATTTAAACTGAAATAGTGGCGGGTGATCAACCGCGCGCGATATTTTCGCTCCACTTTTCGGTGCACACCCACACACAATGAGATTGAACTTGAATACGAAGTCACAGAACTAACCATGGCTCAAACCAGGACGTTGTGGTTTATTTTTTTGCTTACTCTTATTTCAGTCTCACTGATCCACTTCCAAGTCGTCGACGCTGATTTTTACGAGATCAACCAGATTCTCAATGATGACGTCGAAGAGTTTCGTAGCCACGCCGCTGATTCGCCGCCGGAGACGCGAGTAAGCGAGGCGTTCCGCAGCTGGATTCTCTGGTGGTTGGAGGCAGGTGTCGTCGCAGACGAGACGGCGACGCTCCCGCGCAGACTTCTGGTCGGCATAGAAAAAGTCCTGGACGTTTTTGCTCGACATACCGATGAACTCCCCGTCGACGCCCTAACCGGCATAAAGATTTCGAACGGTAAGAAAACATGATATTTTATTTTGTATGTAGTTCTGTTGTGATGTAAACAAAAAGCAACACAAACAACCAGCATCATGATTATTCTAACAATGAGTTTATCATATAGCATGTTCAACAATTTACTTAGTATGATATTGTTTACTATCAATGTTGACTGCATTGCGCTCATGACTATTAAAGGTATATTCACTCGTGCTCTTACTCCAAATGCAAATGAATTCTACCATTTTATGAAAGTGAAGACAAATATCAGCACACATTTGATAGTAACAGTATATACAACAAAATCAATATAACTTCATTGCAACTACTGAGGAAAACAATTATATTTAGCATGAGCATATAATGTTAAAGGGAAAGTACAATTCGGAAACAAATTTACGACAAACAGCATTTAAAATATAAATATACAAAAAATCTAGAAATAAGAAATGAAAAGAAAAGGACCTACTTAAACGAAATAAGGGGAAATTAAAAAGATTAATATTGAAAATAAGGAAACAGTGGTAAAAATAATAGTGCCAATAATGCACGTTAAAATGTAAGTGTTGACGTAAGATCATACTAAATGTACCGATATTCAGAAGAAAAAAGCCTGATAAGGGTCTTTAGTAGATCGAAAGAAAAAATGTTCAAAAATATTTTGAAAGGAAAACAAAGTATGGCTCTAAAATTTCTACTGGAGGAGGGCAGAATGAAATGACATTTTCAAATATGCAATTGTGTACGTGATGTGTGCTAGAGATTTGGTTTTATAAAAGGGACGGTTAAAAGGTGCCCCCCCCCCCCTCCCCGTGGATTCACCGTTAAAATATTTACTGAATTATGTAATCTTTTAATAAGGAAATTACCTGAAATACAAATACAAGTTACTCTGTGGCTATTAAGCACAATAGCACAGAAGGCAATTACACGGGCCGTAATATATTCAAATTTTGTTATGTCTTCCGTCCCCCTCTCTCCTCTCTCTCTCTCTCTCTCTCTCACACACACACACACACACACACACACACACACACTTTCTCACTCTTTCGTTTTCTTGCTTTTCTTTCTCTCTTCTGCTCTGCCCCTCTCCGTCTCCCCCCTCTCTTTCTCTCATTATGCTGTCGTGGATTGGACTTCATATTAAGTACACATTAAATTCGGGCATCCATTGATATGCGAGAACACGTGAAATTTGTTATAATTGCTAAAGAATTTCTCGTATTGGAAAAATAACCGTTTAACAGTTTTAGCTTTGAATAGTGAGAAATTGATTTGGTAGAATTCTACGTCTAATGATCAATCTATTGGGAAAATAATTTCAGGTTTTTTTCTGCTTCGTTTTCTTTCGTATTCACCAGAAAATAACCCAACTCTCTATTTGTTAAAGTTGTATACAGTATATCTTATTTATTTGTTTGAAATCACCTAGGTATTCATTGTCTCGAAAGGCAATCGAAGATTCTCAGTAAACTTAAAGACGCCATGCCTCGTTAATTCCCTGTCAACGTGTTCTATTTTAGTTTACCGCATTAACGCAAAGACCGAACGGATGACCTTTTCTCTAAACCGATTAAATAAAATTAAAAGACCCTAGCGATCTCAAAACAAAGAACCTAGAATACAATAAAAATTATATTGATCAGCCGTAATGAGCTTAACCTTTAGGATTCTACTGCATGCAAAACCAGAGTCGGGTCCATATACCTTATTAACAGAGATCAAAGGCAGCAGCATCTTACGCCCGTTACTACGCATGAAGCGTTACTTACCTGACGTAAAGCTACGTCAGCCACTGACACAGGTTTTGACTCATCATGTGAGAGTGGTATCGTAAGTAAAGAACACACATGAACAGTGCGTTGAAATGCTGGAGCGTGCACGGAATTTCCGTCAGAGGCTTAATTAGCACATGTAATCACGCAATCGAAATGACGCCACGTGTGCCAAGGGCATGAGACGAACGCCCTACGAATTTTGCCCGCTGTAAACGGTGCGTCATTTTCATTTCGTCATCGCCTGCGCCAATCGAGCTCGTAAAAGTAATTAGCCCATATGTCAGTTAATCAACGCAGTGTTTACACTGTTCATTTTGCATTGATGTTGTTTAAAATATAACTTCACATGGCGCACCAACCCCGGTCATTTCGTAAAAAGTGTGTTGATCATGTATTAAAGTGCGTAGTCGTTGATTAACTTTTAAACCGGCGTAGGCCACTCCCCCAAGTAAAGAATGGTAATAGGAGAGGGGGTGGGAATATAACGGAGATTTATAGAAGAAATGAGTTGAAGACACCATAGATCATTACAGTACAATTCAGCATACATGTACGTCTGACATGGTCTGACTCAGTACTGCTCGAAAACGATGACATATATACCAATATCATTTTGATTAATTGCTTTATTTTGAAGTTTCTTTTAAGATATTGCCTGAATAGCGAAAACCAAAGGCATAATTTTGCTGTAGATGTTCGCGTTTGGCTGAATTAAGGACATGTACAAGTAAAGCATGTACATGTACAAGTAAAACAGGATAAGATTCCCCCCCCCAAAAAAAAAACTTCTGTATTCTCTATGTTAGTACAGTGGCGTAGCGTGGATCCATAGGGGCTCCGGCATCCTGGGAGGGAGGGGAGGGGAGGGGGATAAACTCAAGAGGAAGAAATTCAAATTGAAAAAGCCATCGATTGGGAGGGGGTCGTCTCGTCTTCTTTCAATTACACAGTCACAACTACTTTGAAATATCAACTTAATAAGGCATTTCCGATAGCTTTGTACGTCATCTTCTGAAATGTGCGAACATTACAATGACATATTACTTTTTACGAACATGATTTCCATTGGACATACAATAGGGTATCTGAAATTGCCCTTGAGTTGATTTTTCGAAAGTAGATGTGATTATGTTTAATACAACTTTATCGTCACGTCGGTGGTATGGTAATACTTTCAAATGTCTCATTTAATTTTGAGGATGACTATTCGTGGGAGCCAGGTCATGGTTGCTGACAATGGCATGGAACTCTGTTATCTCTTAAACGTTAATCATAGTGTCTTTTTTTGTAAAACAGACTGATTGAAATAGTAAGTCCGTTTATTTGTCTCTTCATTCGACACGAGAAAAGGTGTCTTTAAAAAGGTTTTTGTTATATTGATGAACTAATGTTGGATTAAAAACATGAAGCTTCTGTGGATTAATCTCTTTCTGGTTTTAATAATCCTACAAGTGGTCACTAATTTCCGTTTGGTAGATATTTATCTATTTATATATAAAATATATATATATATATATATATATATATATATACTGTGTACATGTGTGCGTGTGCGTGTGTGTGTGTGTGTGTGTGCGTGTGTGCGTGTGTGTAAATTTGAAATAGAGAACCAACTCGGTCTCATCCGTTTCCTGTCAAGACTATATAGATGGTTAATAATTTCATACATTTAGTAGCGCGTTGTTCTACATTAGGCACTCCTCTATCGTTCACCGAGGAATTCTAATTGGGTAATTATTAGATAAATTTGATTTGATGGGAAGGTAAGAGATAGAACAGTGAAGGGAAGGTGGGCGGAAAGAGAGAAACATCTCTTTGGACTTTGATATATATATATAGAGAGAGAGAGAGAGGGGGCTGTGCGCGTGTGTGTTTAAAACGTAAATCAATATACATTGTAGATGTTGACTTTCATTATTATCATCATTATTATTATTATGCCATTCACAATTCTAGCCTTGTGCTTCCAGATTTGAAAAAAATATATATGTAATTACATATATATATATATATATAAAGAGAGAGAGAGAGAGAGAGGGGGGAAGGGCGAACAGGGGAAGGAAAGATAAGAGAACATAGAAACATAGTCCCCGTTCGCTTAATCAAAAAATTGTCGTAGTATATGCGAAACTGATACTCAAAATTCAATTAGTTTTCAACCACATGGCTTATGGGTAAGTGTTACATCATGAAAATACTATAATTCAAAGTAACTCCATGGGCAAATAAGTTACACTAAATTTTGGACATTAAAAAGCACTATCACATCTCCTCACAATTTTTTCCTGTTTGGTTTCAATTGAGTTTTTACTTCTACTTTGGAAACTAAGATTGTATGCTTCTTGAACTTGAATCAAAGACGTAAAACCTGAATATATCCGACTGCAATAATATTTAAAGTGTGGGCTTGAAGTTTTGTATTCGAGTCTCCAAAACATGAATTAAGAGAAAGGGTATAAAGAAACGAAGGGAGAGAAAGAGAAAGAGAAAGAGAGAGAGAGAGAGTGGGAGGGGGAGAGGGGGTGATAATGAGAGAGAAAAAAAGCGGTGAGGAGAGAAGGATGGGGGATGTATGAAATGATGAGAGACTGCCATGAGGTCCGTTACCACCAACGATAAGATCAGTGGAAGAAAGTGCAAGCGGAAACAGAAGGACAGCGATTATTGTAGGGCTTTGTATAGAGCGAGGGGAGTCAGAGAGTGGGATGGATAGGGTTTACGTAGCTATGTGTGCTCCGTTTGCGAATAAAGCGATTAATTGGATCACAGAAATAGAAAAGGGGGATGAGATGGAGACGGTGACGGTGACACAGACAATAAACAGAAAAAGAGAGGAAAAATTCAAAACTGCATGGGATGGTCGGGTGGGCTGAAAAGGGTTAACTATGCTGAGATAGAAATCAAGCGATCGGAAAAACCTACTTATTCTATCTTCATCTGAGCTCTTAATCGGAGCAGGATTAATGTCCATCTGCTCGTACCACAATTCAACCCGCTTTAATCCAATTCCTACGTGAATATGCACTAAAATCGGCATGTTAATGTTTAATCGCGATTTTATCATAAAATTGTTTTGTTTTTGACCGTCGTAGTGCAAATATCACCCATTTTAGTCTATCGATGTGCTTAAAACAATCGTTTCGGACGATAAGCTATATGATTCTGAATAGTTACATTTTTTTTTCTCTTCGGATACTTTATATCATTCATCACTCACCCATTAACGTAAGGAATGAATATGGATACGGCTTTTAGGGTGAGAGGATTTCACTTATGAACTGCTTTGTGGAATATCAAGTACGATATTACCATCAGATGAAACTCTCAAATTATTAATGGGCAAAACATGAAAGCTACAAAATATACAATTCTTATTTCCCGTCAGACCGGGGGGAATACATATTTGTCAATACACAAATTATCATTTTTGATAATGCACTGCGGTTTTAAAATGTATGGCATAAAATTGCATAAAACTGAGGAGTGAATGTCCTAACACGAGGAGGTGGGTTTTTATAATGATCTGCCCCATGTTGTAGGATATCGATGTATAAAAGAAAATGAAGAAAACGAAGGAAGTAGCTGAGAAGAGATCATAAGACTGGACAGATGTTGACGGTGATGATGATGATCGTGGTGATCGGAAGATGGTGATGGTTATGTGGATGATGATGATGATGATGGTGATACATATATATATATATATATATATATATATATATATATATATATATATATATATATATATATATATATATATATCAAAACTCACCAGCCGACAAAGGAATTAATCAATTTGTTAATGAATTTTGAAAAGTTGTCAATCATGTCGGTCACTTGAATTTGGTGTCGCAGAAGCCACTGGTCCGTCTCCATGTTCTAGTGGTTAAGGAATTGGCATTCTAAGCGAGTGACCCGGGTTCGATTTCTGACGGAGACATTTTCAACATTTGCAACAAAAAAAAAAATCCCAAATGGAGGACAGCAATGGGGTACTTGGATTAAAGTGACGCAACCATTATTCTCCCATTACCTTTCGCATTGTATATAAATGTATATATATATATATATATATATATACACGTGGCAGACACACACACACACACACGCACACGCATACACACATACACACTTTTGTTGTTGTTGTAATTTTGTTTTATTCCTCCAAATGTAATATAAAAAATAAAACATCGTACAATTGAATAAAATAAATAAACGTTTTCGATATTAATTGCTTATAAATAAACATAATTAAACAAAAACGCATTTGCAGTATATATAACTGAGCAATAAAGTGAACTTAAAGTACTTAAACAAAATTTATAATCAATTGTACATGTTATTCACTCTATAAAAATAAACTTTAACACACACACAAACCCCCAAATTGATATATATATACTATAGTGGTTCACCTCTTCTCTCTTTTTACGGTTATTCCATCAGCATACTTGAATATGCATCTACCATTTCTTGTTCCAGGTCGTGCTGCGTGTTCTCGGCATTGAGATACATGTAACCATAGTCGGATATATCGAAAAATGTCTAACTTTCATAATTACTTGCTCTCTGAAAAAATTGGAATCGCATTCCATGAAAAATGGACAAAATTCTGTCAAATTTGGGCGAGACTCCCGTCGGCGATCTCCCGTCGCGGAAATTTAGACATGACAACGAATTTTAAGAATTGAGGACGCAGTTTTATTTGCAACATTATATTTAGCTTACATGCATGAGAGTGATAGAGAGTGTAACGTATCTTGAGAGAAGTAACTCATCCCCAAATTGATCGTTTACTGCCAGGGACCGTACCATTGTTAGACGGGTAAATTCGTAATACATACTGCGATAGAAAAGAATTGTGTAATACAAAAAAAATCAGGCCATGGTCGTTTTCCTTATATTTCGTATCTTAATACACATAGTCGAACCCATATGGTAGATGGGAGGGAGGGGAGGGCAAACGTTCTCCTCCGTCTCCATTGCGGGGAAAAACGTTAAAAAAAAGGGGGGAATAATTTTCGTGCCCCTCCCCTTTTAGAACCCGTGGTGGCCGAATAATTTTCGGGGTTGCAGAGATTTTTATTTGTTTCAATTTTTCTCCCCCCCATCGAATGAAATACAGAAAGTATACAGGAATTACTTTCACACTTTGTCAATACAACAAAATTCAACAAATAATAACAAGCAGTTAAACAAAGAGTTCGAAAGAGAATAATAAATGGCGTTTACACAATCTGGGATCATAATTTGGGCTCTGAAAGTTGTTCTTAATCATGTGAGGAAATAATTTTTAGAGGGATATTTTTAAGGATAACCTTTATCGTTAAATGAACAAAAATTGAACGCATAAATAACCATGAATGGGCATAAACTTGCATATTTGTAATGGTGACCATTATCTTAAGAGTCAAGGAATTATTGTGGAAGTCACAGGAAAAAATCTAACTTGTGTCTGAAGTAAGAAAGGAAATAAATATCAACGAAAAATGAAAAACTGCTGTCAGTAAGTAAGCACCTCAAGATGTGCCTGAAAATTCAGTTGCCAACATAATTTATCCAGTCGTGTCCAGAAGACTGTTTTGCACGTAAGCAAAATGCATTATCTTTATTCATAGTCATTTTCCTTGGATAGAACTCTATTTCGAATAATAGAGTAAATGTAAGTAAAAATGACAGGGTTTTCACGGGAATGCTTGCAATGTTTGGACGCCGTCTCATAATATGTCGTTCTTTTCGACTCCGCCGCGAGATATACGAAGAATTCGAGCGCGCAGGCAACGCAAAACCAAAATTAGTGTAATGGATGCGATGCCGACCCAGCTATCATTCTAAGCTTTTAACAAATTAAGAAGTCTCTCTTCCCTCGGGAAAAGTCTCAAATTCGAGGGGACAGAATAACAGGTTATGGCATCGTGATAAAGCCTCGTTGTTATTACACCATTGCGTCTGGTATAGAGATGATATAATAGGGTTCCTAAGGGAGAGCGTCTTAAGTTTTCAGTGCGATGATGTTTGGTGTTCGTCGCGGCATTGCCACATTTGTCAACATTTGCGTTCTGTGAATTACGAGATGCGACTGTATCGTAAATGAAATCAAGAATTCCCTCGTGGTCACAGTTTCCTTCGGATTCTTATTTCCATACTCCCAGTTAAATCTTTTTTTCATCTTCTTATTATTTCCTTCCTGACTATTGCTGATGCTTTCTTGTATCCATGGTAACCATCACCATCTTCCATCCGTTCTATCTTTTTTGTTTATAATTCCAATTCTCTTACTTCTCATATTTATTGACACGTATAAGAGCATCCCCCTCTCCTCTGAAAATTCTTGATGCACCCCTTGATTTAGGTGATGATGACGATGAGTAGTAGTAATAGTAGTTGTTGTTTTTGTAGTAGTAGTCATGGTAGTAGTATTAGTCATGGTAGTAGTCGTGATATTTAGTATACCAGCAGTATATAGTATTAGTATTGTAGTAGCAGTAACGGGGCGTTGTGGCGTTCGCCTGTAATCCAGCTAACAATGGTAGATACAAACTGATTCAGCCAAGGGGGTAGGTTCGAAACTGAGAAATTATGGTGACGTTAAAGGTCGGTCCCCAGACGTAAAAAATCATATCTGATTGATTTACGTCTTTAAAACCCCAATTACACACAGCAGTCATGGCAGTAGTATTAGTCATGGTAGCAGTCGTGATATTAGTATACCAGCAGTATATAGCAGTAGTACTGTAGTAGCAGTCATGGTAGTAGTATTAGTAGTAGTAGTAGTAGTAGTAGTAGTAGTAGTAGTATAGTAGTAGTAGTAGTAGTAGTAGTAGTAGTAGTAGTAGTAGTAGTAGTAGTAGTAGTAGTAGTAGTAGTAGTAGTAGTAGTAGTAGTAGTAGTAGTAGTAGTAGTAGTAGTAGTAGTAGTAGTAGTAGTAGTAGTAGTAGAAGGGTTAGTAGTAGTATTAGTATTATTATTATTAGTAGTAGTATCAACCGTCTGCACCCCTACCGGGAAAATAATTCCGCCACCCTTTCGTAAGGAAGAAATTGTATATGAATTAAATAAAACCTTTACAATGTTTACAATATGTTTAAATCATATTTGAAATTCACACGTATTTGTTTCTCTATAGATCAACTGAATGCAACTCTTGAACAGTTTGTGGAAAGGGACTCAGAGATGGCATCAATCATCCGCAAGCTAATCAACAAAGGCGTGGAAATTATGGAAATCGCCCTACCGAAAACACGTGACAAATTCAAAGATTTTGAAGGTGAAAAAACAACACTGGAAACCTTTGTTTCTTAGAAAATATTTAATCACGGTCGTGTAGTCATGGTAGTCGTGTGCTGTACCAATCTTAAAGTATGTGTTAACAAATGATAAATCCTAAAAAGTACCCCTGTAAAAATGGGGTTTTAGAAAGCACCCCATAAATAAATGAGATGAATTAATGAATATATATAAATAAGTTATTTAGTGAAAAAAATTGATGAAATGAATAAATAAATACATATATAAATTAAAAAATGGAAAATTTTACAAAATAGTAAGATAATAATCACAACAAACATTGAACGAAACACGTGCCAACAAGATGTAATAAGCCTTATCCCAGCAATTTTTTGTTTGAGCGTTGAATTTCATGCTTTTAATTTCTTTATAGTAAAATACAAGGGAAGAACAGAACTCTTTATATTTCTTTGATCTCCGTTTATTAGTATTCCGTAATAAATTAGTAATAAATATTTTTTCAGGGGAGGTTCAGCTCTATAAGTATGAATTATGCTTCAAATAAAACAAATGGAAAATAAATATAATATTTAAACGAATGCTTTGAAAAATCAAGGACATCGTCAAAAAGCATAATATAAAAAAGAAAAGAAAACAACAGATCATTGTTTTCATGACCACAGTGGTTGGCAGTGTTATAAACCTGAACATGGACTGGAGAAAGGCACCGAAGTCCTTTTCGAAGCCAGTCTTTCTACGGAGTTCGGATGAGCATAACGAGTTTGATGCAGAGTGTCAGTCACCTTTCAACGAGATTCTCTCCGATCATTGCATATCTCAACTTCTACCCGACGACAGGTATGCTTTGGAATGTTATACTTTCAGGTGGTGGTGGGGGGGAGGGGGGAGGAGGCGGTATTTCCCCCTTCTTGTATCTAAGAAAAGGAATTTGCCTAAGAGTATGTGAATATCGCGATTTTGTTTATCGCGCTAAAATGCTGTAATTTTTGTTTGTTTTTTTTATTTCATTTCTGCATGTTTTAACAAAATAAAAAGTAATATACAAA
Source organism: Mesocentrotus franciscanus (assembly GCA_037976565.1). Taxonomy (NCBI): domain Eukaryota; kingdom Metazoa; phylum Echinodermata; class Echinoidea; order Camarodonta; family Strongylocentrotidae; genus Mesocentrotus; species Mesocentrotus franciscanus. Next base: position 15,231,139 of record CP137673.1, read on the forward strand.
CTAGCTACATATGTATTATTAACAAAAGTCAAAATACATAATATTCATATCATGATATAAATTGATCGAATAATTATACCTTTTAATAAAACATAGTTGACAAATCAATTCAAAGTTGGAAAATGCAGGAGACCGCCTTCTTAAGCTAAAGGTTCAACGTGATGGCGGCCTCATGAATTCATTTAAAATATATCTCCCTTCCTCACTAAGCGATAATCATTCTGCTTGAAATAATTCAGTTTGTCAGTATTTAGCTAGGTTTTATAAGAATTAAATTCAACTTGAATGAATATAAAGAATATATCTCTTAGAGGTACTATGTCCCATTTGCAGGCCAAAAAATGAAAAGGTTAAATTCCAACGGCATTTGAAAGATAATACTAATTTAGAACTTCCCTCAAAACGAAAGGGTTTGAAAATGTCTTTTAGTGGGAAAATGACGAGCATTAGTTGTCGAATCGACTTTAGTGATTGCAAGCATTTTAGTAATAGCCTGATTTTCAGACCCTTGTACCGAATGGTCGTACTCTTTGTACTGCGCAAAGATTCAATCAGTTTAATTTTGACCATTACACGAAGTGGGTTATTGATGTAGACAAATGCTCATGTACCTTTACAGCTCATTTTATGTATGTTATTACCAAAGAAAAAAAAAGTCAGCCAGTTACTCAATAGTGTCTGACAGTGAAGTCTAGAAAGTAAACGGGTTTCCTTGCATAATTTGAATAATAGGACACTGCTAACGTTTAAATTTCACAGATAGGACATACGTGACATATTCATAATTCCTGCTAAGTTCTAAAGAATTTGATGTTGGCTGCAGATGGGACATAGTACGAATCGACTTTAGTTATTGCAAGCATTTTAGTAATAGCCTGATTTTCAGACCCTTGTGCCGAATGGTCGTACTCTTTGTACTGCGCAAAGATTCAATCAGTTTAATTTTGACCATTACACGAAGTGGGTTATTGATGTAGACAAATGCTCATGTACCTTTACAGCTCATTTTATGTATGTTATTACCAAAGAAAAAAAAGAAGTCAGTCAGTCACTCAATAGTGTCTGACAGTGAAGTCTAGAAAGTAAACGGGTTTCCTTGCATAATTTGAATAATAGGACACTGCTAACGTTTAAATTTCACAGATAGGACATACGTGACATATTCATAATTCTTGCAAAGTTCTACAGAATTTGATGTTGGCTGCAGATGGGACATAGTACCTTCACTATATGTTTTATAAATTTATATCTGTCTAACCAAATATTAAAAGATCTTTGATTTGATGAGATATGTAGTTTGGGTTTTAAATGGAAATACGTTAATATACTACCTCGTATTCTCAACGTTAAGCATATTTTCGATCTGTTATACTGACAATGGTAGAAAGTAGAAGACCGACTTCATTAAGAAAATATATGAAGTCTCTACGGTCGCGTTTATCGACCAAATTTTTGCCTAGAATCAGCGTTTTCAAACGTCTTTCAGGCAAATTTTTAAGGCGATAAACGCAAAGCCCTATTTCAAACGTCTTTAGATATGGGCATATTGTAACGCCGAAAAAGGTGCGTTTTGAATGTGACATACAGCCAGAATCACATTTCTGAGACACGATAAACGCAAAGCTGTTTTGAACCCCACATACAAATCGGACCTTACCATATAGCTCTATGGACCTTCCCAGGCTAATCTGCTTCCAGGGTCAAACGGCGCAAAGCAGCTGCGCAGAGACAAGGCATTTATTTTGAATCGTGAAGAGACGATAAACGTGACATCCCGAGAATCACGTTCGTATAGTGAGGTTCGATAGTGGGGTTCGATAGTGGGATTCGATATGTACATATCTGACGGCAAGACCCGATAAACGCACCCGTTATGTCAAAATAAGTAGACTCTTTCTTTCGGGTGGGAGTAATTAGAAAGATATCATCTATTTATGACGATGAGCGGGTATGAAAACATGTGATACCAATCGTCTCATCATATGGTTGTCATGTAGGGGTTGAGATAGAGTGTGTAAGAAAGAGAAGGTGAATGGCAGACTGACAGGCGGGCAGAGGGAAAGAGGGGGAGATCGGAAAGAGTGTGTTTTAGGGAAGAGGGAGGAGAATAAATAGAGAAATGGGAGGGAGAAGGAGAGAAAGGGGAACAACAGAACAAGAAGATGATTAAGAGAGAGAGGGAGAGAGAGAGAGAAGGGTGGAGACAGCTGAGAGAGATAGAGAAAGAGAGAGAGAGAGAGAGAGAAAGCAAGAGAAGGTTAGTTGAAGAGTTACGATATATAATTTTTATTTCACATTTTTGATTGTTTCGAGGCAATAATATATTCTTCGCAATTATATGTCGTTGCAAACTGACGGCAAAATGACATATTAAGATTATTATTCTCTGTGAAATAATTATAATAAACTTCATAAAATAATGCTCTAATTAACATTAAAGCGTAATTGTAAAGAATTCGTCCCCACAATAGACATACTTTCTGCAAAATGACGGGATTGGGGATGGCAATAGTAAACTCCGGCTCATAAATTTCCGGTCGCAGTTAGGGAGCGTAGACCTTATTGTTCATGACCTATAGCGAGATTGATGATGAAAGCGAGTTTTAGTTTGAGAATATTCGATCTCATTCTTTTTTTTTAGAAATATGCCTTTTGATTACACTGGCAACTTATCATTGCACAAAGGACTGCACAACAGTTTTATTATTACCAATAGAGATGTATTTTTTGGTATCATGGATCCCGCTTTTGAAAATTTAATTTTGTAATTCTTCATGCCAAATATTATCTCTTTTGCTGCCGATATAACAAGATATTGCCTACTATATATCACTTTGTTAGTACATTAAAATTAAGTTGTGCTATTGAAAAACAAATTGCTCTTGGACGTGATAGACTTGACTCTTGGAACAAGAAATGGGATCTTTTGAATATTTAAATTGTTTGTATACTCTATATTCTAGGTAAACGCTTTTTTGTATGTGTGTTTCTATATACATGTAATATGATCTGTTGAGTACATGCTGAATTCTTTTTTTTCTGTCTGTACTTTTTCACTTTTAATGTAAATTGTACGTTTTTGTCTTGTTGTTGTTGTTTTTTTTTGGTTATTAAAAAAAAGCCTGCATTGTAATATGATTAAGAGTGTTAAAAGGAGCTGGTGGTTATATTTTGTATGCCCCCACCAGTTCCAAGTACAATTACAGGCGAATGAATATGAGGGGGAAAAAGTTATAAGTCTAGCAAATGTGGAAACAAAATATTGAATTTCATACCCAGAATTATGTTCAAAAACACTTTTCAATATACTACTCTCATATATTTCTTTAATTACAAAGCCTGCTTATTCACTGTGTTTTTATGATAGTTTGTTTAATATTCATCTGGGTGAGTGAATAAACAATTGGAAATACAAAAAAAAAAAAAAAAATCCATTGTTGTTGCTCTTTTCTTTTCCATTCACTGTTAACCCAAAAGGGCATTGTTATAAAATTAAAATACCTTGAAATACCTTACCTTCAAAATGGGCAACAGTTATATTTCTCGTGAATTGCTCTTTTTATCATAATAAAACTGTTTGTACCAGAAAGATAAATAGTATGTTGACAGAAATTATGTCGGGTAGGAAATTTCGTACTTTTCATTGTGTTGGCAATTTGATTATGTTGCTTTCTTTTTCTTTAAAAATCTTGTCGTCGTATATACATGTAGAATTAATCGCAATATTATGTTTCTTTTCCACTTCTTCATCTTTCTCTCTCCCCCTCCTTCTCCTCTGCCCATTTCGTTTCTTCTTTTTCTTCTTCTTTTTCTCCTCTTTAATTCTCTTTCACTTTCATCTCTTTTCTCCTTTTCAGCTTCTTCCTTTCGACTTCAACGTCTTCTAGTTTTCGCTCTCTTCTCTCCTTTTCTCCGTCATCCATCACACCTTTTAGCCACTTCATCACCCGTTCATCAAATATGACGGATGGGGTGTCGACTATTGTTCCATCATGTTTTCCATGTTTTCCTTAGAAACCCAAATAACGCATTTCTTTCTCGCCCCAGGTTATCTTATGCTTCCCCTACACGGTGTGAGTTGGACGATGGATGCATTAAAAGAGTTTTTCAGTATTGCCATGGATACGCAGTCACTCATCAAGCTCTCTACCTCATGATAGGCATCAAGGTAAGTATCAGAAAAGATACCCAAGTAAAGAGAATAGATAAATGTTGTATAGGGGCGTCGCTAGCCCATTTCGCATACGGGGGGGGGATGGGGCTTGTTCATGTTCATTCAAATGCATGTTTAAACGGCCATTCCTATTATGAATTAGGTTCTCAACTTGTTCCATTTTCTAACAAGCACCGAAATGTCCGACGTCACTAATAAAAACTATGTCGGGTTCACATATCGTCTCCAGCGACGCCCCTTTCAGGGAATGTATCAGAGTATAGAACAAATCCAACAACGAAATCGTGAGATGAATGATAATATGAATGAGGCGAGACACAAGGATAAATTAGAAGGAGAGTAAGTTCAAAAGGTTAACATAACTTTCAGGTAATTTTAGATCGAAATTTGAATGGGCACGTATTTCTTCTGTGTGTGTATATTCCAGATATGCCACATGGGCTTTAACCAAAAAAAAAGGGGGGATATGGGCCATGAGATGGTTTCCCCTCCTTTATCTAAAAAAAACCGCTACTTCTTTAATTGTCAGGTTCAAGGGCCTTTTCCAATTTGCATCGAATAAGATGTAATCGGAGAAGATTCGCTATTGCGTAATTGAGCAAGCGTATAATTGATTGGATTGCGGACCTGCTTCGTAACGAGATATCACCGATGCAGAACATTTTCTTCGCAAGAGAAGTATCACGTCGGCCTTGTTCTTATTTTATTCCTTCCCCTTTTCTTCTATTCTTTGCTATCTTTGATTACACTGTTGCTCTTCTTCTTTATTTTTCTTCTTCTTTACTTGATCACTTCAAGAAACATCTGAATAGCCCTTTATAGGATGGCCGTTGCTGGTTAAAAGGATACATAAGTCCTCCCTTTGTTGCATTCCTACGTCGAATCCATTATAATCATCACCATCACCACCATCATCATCAGCATCATCACCACTATCATCATCATCATCATCATCATCTTCATCATCATCATCATTATTATCATCATCATCATCATCATCATCATCATCATCGTCGTCGTCATCATCATCATCATCATCATCATCACAATCCTCCTCTTCTCCTTCATCCTCCCCTTCCCCTTCTCATTGCCATCATCATTATCAACTAGTAAGTCTTCATCTTTCTATTTTTGGCATTCTTCTTCCTCATGCTCGTTCTTTTTCTTCTACTTTTGTTGATCTATTTCCATTTCTTATTCTTTCATATTTTGTAATTGTCCGTTTTATTTTTTTTCTTACGGAGAGTGGTCGCTAATTGAATTATTCGTTATTTTAAATGTAAATGAAGTATTATAAATTCAGTTTGGGCAACGTACATATGAAGGCAAACAAAAATACATCACGGACGGCGAATTCCATGTAGTGATCTATTTTTGAAGGATAAATTTAGATTGAATAATTTTTGTTTACATTTAAAATTTAAACTTCAAATTATGAAATTTTAATTCTAAAGCTTGAATAAACTTGAGAGTGAACCGCCATGGTAACACAACGGGCGTTTCAGAATTCATTTTCTTGTAATGTGGCATAGCGTGGGTCCAGCCCATGGGAGGGGGGGGGGCACTTGGTCAGGGGCGCATTCGGCATCCTAGATGAAGTGTGAGAGGGGTAGGGAATCGAGCAGGTTGTGGTAGGAGATGTATTAATACTGCCCTGAGTGCCCTCCCACTTCCTTTTGCACATCTTTCTCTATTTTCCTTCTCATTTCTTTCATTGTTTCTTTTAAAAACGTTTTTCTTTCTCGGAAGGGATGAATGTGCCCCAGTCCCCCGGCCCCGTAAAATTCAAATTAAATTCAATTCATTAAAATTCAATTCATTCAATTCACTTCAAATTCAATTTAAATTCAATTCATTTATTTTTCCTCTTTCAATTTTTCATATTTACAATGATGGTACAATTTTACATATTCAAATATTAATATACATATAGATCAATTTGCACAGTACAATACATTTAAAAAAAAACATGAAATTGAAAGGGAAGGAGGGCCGACTAAAAAGTAGAGCTTGTAGGGTGTAGGCCCCCCTGTAAAAGTAATTATTATGAATTATTATTTTATGAGAAGAAAAAATACAAAACAATAACAATAACTGATTCAGTAATACAAAAATCATTTTTAAACTCAAAACAATGATAAACACTTACATTAAAAGAGAAACAATCAAAGTTACACAAACATCAAAGTTGCATAAAAGTCGCACTACAAATTATATTTGATTGGGGAATGCAATAACCACGCCACTGCTCTATAACTTCGGTTCATGTTTAAATTCAGACAATGACAAAAAAATCAATTCTTTCACTATGTCCTCGTCTACTTTTCTCTTATATATTTTCTCTTTTCTCTCTTCTTTCTTCTATCTTCTCTCTTTTCTCTCTCCCTTTCTCTCTCTCTCTCTCTCTCTCTTCTCCTCCTTTCTCCCTCTCTCCTATTTCTAGCCATTCATTTCAGCTAAATCAAATAAACCGCCACTACCATCAACACATCAAGGCACAGCGAAAGCTAAAAGAAATAGTGTTTTTTTTATTTTAAATTCATTTTTTATTTTTTTCTTAGCATTCTGAATTGCTAATTTGCACTGGGAAGTTGATAGACAAGTGTGATCTAATCGGGGTCAGAGTAAAGCTTGTTAACTTATCGACCGACATGTCTTTCCTCATTGAGTCCCCCTTCCTGTTGACTTTACCAATATTTATTACTTTGAAGGATGAAAATAAGCTCATCTTCACCCGTGGGATTTGAAGTCGTCATAATGATATTATTGGAGGTTGGTTGGGTGCCGTGGTAATTATTGCTGTCCGATGTTATCATCCGTTTTTTGTATGACGGAGATGTCGCGAAGAAGCATGAGATTAGCTAGAGCGATCGGATTATTATTAGGCCTATGGGGAGAAGGCATCATTGTATAGTGTCTATGCAGACATGGCAAGCCAGTATTGATCAAAAGATTCCTATTTCAGGTCAGTTCTCTCTTTGTTTTATTCAGCCTCTCTTATTCTTTCCTTTGCTCCTGCTCCCTCCCTATCTCACTATGTCTTTCTTTCTCTATCTTCTTCTTTTTCTTCTTCCTCCTCCCCTCCTCATTGCATTCATCTTTTTTCTTAAATCGCCCCGTCTCTTTTCTTCTGCCTTTCACTCTCACTCCTCTCAATCTCACTATTAGCTCAATTTCCCTTTCATCTTCTCTCTGTCTACCTTTCCCCTCTCCTCGTTTACTTTCCTGCCCTTTCTTGCACTCTCCATCTCTCCTCCAATCACTATCATCCTCCTCTCTTCTTTATCGCTTTATCTCCCTTATATCACACTCTGTTTTTCTCTCTCTCTCTCTCTCTACACACACACACACACACACACACACACACACACACACACACACAGAGATTCTTTCTCGTATCTTTCTATTACCCCCGTCTCTCTCTCTCTCTTTCCCCGTGGTCTTATCATTGTTTAACATGTCAGTATGCATGGAGAGATAGTCAAAGACGACAAAGCGGCAAACTGTTTCTCTGATTTGAATTTGAGAATGTTCATATTTACACCTCGTCACCCAATTATCTAAATTTATCATTTTTTCATAAATTTGTTGTTTTTGTTGGTGTTGTGGTTGTTGTGGTCATGGTGATTGTTTTCCAATCTTCCTTTTATCCTCCCACTCAGAGTGAATGCTCTCAACAACTGAGAGCCAAGTTACTACAAATGGCGCCCTCAGTTGTGCAACAGCAACCAACGATAGATTCCATTATCGAAGGATACTGCATGGAGATTTACCGAGAATCGTTGAATATCAGCAAAGCTGGTTTTCCCCTTGATAAACGAGATCAATTTATAGAACAAGGTATGTGAAAAACTTCACTGTGTCTAGTGGCGTATCCAATGTATAGCGGAGCCCTGCCAGTAGACCCCCCCCCCATAATAAGAGGCCCATATAAACTTCTTTTTGAAAGTCGGTATTATTCTAATTTATGTTACCTTTACTTACATGAAATAAAACAAAAGTATTGAATATTGGTAATGACGTTTGTATGTGCATACAAGCGGAAATTTATTTGCATGCATGTAGTTTGTTTTGTTGTACGACACACGCTGAGACAAAACGAGGCCCCGCTGTCAATTTGTTGTGCTGGTCTTATTCCGAACAGACTTCAACCCTGGACACAAGACTACACCTAACCCTAACTAAACATACCGTTAATATATCCTTAACACCAAAGTCATACCATATAACCATAACCCCACATCTCTATCGGAATACAAATATCAGTATGGTAATGTTAGATCACCTTTTTAATCCTGCTGCATATTAAAACATTACAATAAAGTACAGCACAAAGCAATAAAATAAGTTCATTTTTGTCTGTATTGTAACGCTCTCACTCATGTTGGACGATTTAAGTGCGATACAGAGTACATAATTAGCACAATTACACGCTAACATTGATATGATTCGTAGTAATTGTTTGTTAATGTTTGTTTTTTGTTCTTGTCTGGCTTTTTTTCAGCGGTGGTCTGCGGTCTTTTCAATTATGTTGATTTCTTTCGACTAGATTGGGCAGAAAGAATACTGAGCTGGCAACAAGCAGACGGTTGCTACTATGGGATCGATACTGATCGTAATCAAATAGCAGGAGGTGTGTAGTAGTGGCAAACATTGCTCTGACATGGGAAATGCCAATCTCGGACAGAATTTGTCATAATCTTCTAGATACAAATCTCTTTTTTGTATCTTCTAGATGTCCAAATCTCTCTCCTTGTTTTTCTTTTATACCACTGTCTCGTTCTTAGTTAACTTCTCCTATTGTCCCTTTTCCCTCTTGTTCTTGTTCCTCTTTTTCTTCTTACTCCTGTTTTTTCGGCTCTTTTTCTCTTGTTCTTGTCTTCTTCTTCTTCTTCTTCTTCTTCTTCTTCTTCTTCTTCTTCTTCTTCTTCTTCTTTCCTGTATTTTTCTCTTCTTTAAATACGTTTAGATGCTACTACTACTACTACTACTACTACTACTACTACTACTACTACTACTACTACTACTACTACTACTACTAATACTTCTACTACTACTACTGCTACTGCTGCTACTACTACATTTACTTCTAATACGACTACTACTACTTAGACGACAACGATGACGATGACGACGATTACTACTACGCCTACCACTACCGTCACCACCACCACCACCATCACCACCGCCACCACCACCATTACACTGTCATCATCACCACCACCAGATATTTAACTATTTCATCTCGAAATCAAATATTATTGCGAGTACTCAAGTTCGGCTGAGTGAAATAAAATAACAACAAATTGATAAATATCTATAATGCGGTATATATTATATTTCCTATTTCATTTTTTAACAACAGCAACTGGCACGTCAACTTTTCACCATCGTGAAAAACGCCATGAATTAACTTTTAAAGGTAAGCTAATCAATGTTATTATATGTTGCTCTAAAAACTTTACAAAGTGTTTTTATCAGTTTAGTCATGATTGTAGGCATTCCAGGTGTAACCTATTTCGGTAGTAATGGTCCGTTAGTGCGATGGGCAGAGGGTGGGGGGATGTTGGAGATGGATAGAGATTTTAATTTAAAAAGGGGGAGTGGAACGATACAAATAACAGAAAATGATAAGCAGGACGTAATAGCATGATTTACAGGGCAACAAAAAACAAATTAAATGCTATCCAAGGAGCATACTAATCTCTCTCTTTCTCTCTCTCTCTCTCCATCTTTTCCTCCACATCTCTCCCCTTCTTTCTTTCTATTCTTCCCTCTTTTCTCTCTCCCCCTCTCTCTCTATATTATTATCTCTTCCTTTGTTTTTCTTCACAGATGGTTGCAGTACTCACACTACAAGCCTTGCGCTATCCTATTGCAGCATACTCCTCCGTCATATAACACGTGCAGTCTAGATACAGTATATACCTCTGACCATCTGATAATAATTGTGGAAGGGAGCAGGCAGGCTGACCCAAGAGGGTGGGGAGGGGAGAAACATTGAGAAGTAAAACAAAAAATCGCGTCCTCATCAAATGTCCATTGTTCCTTTTTCAATAGTACGCCCTCTTTTGTTACTTTACCTGCTTGTTCTTTTATCTTGATTTTTAGGCTATATCATCTAAATGTCATCTAGGTTATCAAAATGTTATTTTAATGTGGTGTTTTTGTAATTTACCTTTTTTTGTGTTCATTGACGGTAGCATTATTTATTATGAAATTATGAAACCGAACAATGGAAATAAAAGGTAAAGAACGAGGCTAGGCAGAGTCAAACAGAGGAGCAATAATCATAATTGTAAAAACACGCTCTTGAAAGTTACGTATTCATTATTCATTTATACACCGACTGTACTACTTGTTCTATGGAACACGGATGAAAGTATTCTTTTTAAGAGGGAAAACAAAAAGTATTGATTAAAACATCAATGACTTTTGCAGTGATTATTCTATAAAAAAAAACACCAAGTATGACTACCCCATGTGTGAAAGATCTTTGGATGTTTTGGGTCATTGTCATTTCTGAAGAGTTGCCATTGCAAAATAAGATTCTATAAAACACTGTCAAAATGGCATACTGTACTGCCCTGCTCCGGCGGCACTTGTTCTCCAATTTCTTGCACTAACCGTATTCCCAAATTCAAATATATACCTATAGCACTGAACCTAACCAACCACCACATCAAACCCTAACCAAAAACCTAACGTAAAAGCCCAAATTGTAACCAAGCTTTATCACTTTCTTTGACGAAATGTCGTCGGAGCAAAATGTCGCCAGCGAAAATGTCAAATCATCGTACTTGTTGGTTAAACTAGGTGTTGCCAACGGATTATAAATCCTGCTGCACACGAGGCGCCATTTGCATGACGTATGACTGCGTCATGGTCTGCTGCGTTCTTTGATGCGTCATGCAATGTTGAGATCGTACAAAATACGATTGCTTAGCGCAGGTAACAACGCAATCGAAATGACGTCTTGTGAGCAACGGACCTTATTATTAATATAAGGGGGCGTGTACTCTGAGTCTGTCACATTTTCACAAGTCACATATTGAAAATGCCATAATCTTTCGACCATGCTGTTAATATTCGTCATGCTTTATTGATTGCTACCATTCACTCTTTCAAATAATTATGTTTTTATCTAAATATTACGCAAAATGGATATGATATTACTTAAGCAGTACTTATTTATCTCTATCCCTTCATCTAGGCACATATAATATGTTCACTTTTTTTTTTGCATTTTAATATACAATGTAAAAATTAAATGTTTCCAGTCCAGTCTACTCACATAAAAATGAACATGTCTTGAATTCGCTACACGAAAGATTCAGTAATGATATCCTATTATACAGTGGACATCGCACTTTTAACTGTACGTATAAACCAAAATAACATAGAATATACTTTTTTTCTTCTTCAAAGAAGATAAAAGAGAACTGGAAAATCCAAGGCCAGAAAGTACAAGTCCACTCCACTGAAAAGTTGAGCTGATTAGATAGACAAAAATCTAAAAAGCCCATATATAACTCGATTTTGGAAAATGGTGCTCAGACTTATTATCATTTTTTTTTAATGAGCAAAAAATAAGTTAATAATCGAGCCGGTTCTCCCCCACAATGCATTTTTAGGGTCCTCACAACACAGATTCGTAATGTAACCAAATATAATGCATACGTCTTTGTGAAGTGCCTCGATAAAAACTATTTCATTCACCTGATAAGAATAATGAAATACTATTATTCTTATCAGGTGAATGAAATAGTTTGTATAGAGGCACTTCACAAAGACGTATGCATTAAAATTGGTTACATTATGAAAATAGCCTGTTGTCAGAATGTATACTGCTGGCACTTTCGTTGTGAGGAGCATACGTCACATCCGTACAGCAATTTAAATGTTTTGCTCGAAATAACCGAAACAAAAATCGCTCTTAAAAATCACCTGATTGAAGTACGCCCGTGATATTTGGCAGTTTTAACCTTTGATTTATTTACAACATGCTATAATTTTGAAAATCGGAGTGGACTTGGGCTTTAAAGACAATTTACTTAGACAAGCTTTGTACTACAATATGTACACGTGCAGATATATCTTCTTATAAAACTGCTTACAATCAATCATTAGTACACACAATGACAGTCTAAATACAGTAAAGCCTCTCTGAAAGGGATAACAATCCTCCACAACTCGACATACAGCAAATATATCACAATAGCTCCCTCGGCTGACGGCGGGGTTCTATTGAAGATGTTTTCGCTATTTTTTTTTATTTTGTTGGTCGAGTGGGGAACAATTGCAGATATGCTATTAAAAATTTCAATAATCATTCAGGGCCATTGACCCGAATATTTCAGCGACCCGTTCGCTTCCTGAACCAGTCTTGTTTGAATAGGAATACAACAAAGAATTAGGAATGTAAAACCGCACTTTTATGGCAACAGCTAGGTGTTATTGTGGGTGTGTAGGATTCTATTCAGTCTAGGTCAGGTCCAAGATATTTACGCCCCATAGGTAATACCTAGTATCAGATTTTAGAAACGCGATGGCTCAGTGGTAGAGCAATGGTATCGTACCCGGAAAAGTCCCTGGTTCGAAACCAAGTAAATCGATGTGCCAGTGCCCTTTGGTAAAGCATTAATCCTCATTTACCAAGTCCCTCGGAGAGGAATTAAAGCCGTCAGTTCATTGGCTGATTACTTGTGCGCTTAGAAACGCCTGTATAAAGCGCCCTATAAATGTAATTATTATTATTATTATTATTACTTAAAAGCATACACATGCCTTCTTAGCAGTCAGGTAAAACAAACTAACCTAATCAACACAACCAGATTCGGTTTATAATTACAATTTTCAAATAATCAGGAAATGCAGAGCATGATCAACATCGACAAATGTTAGGCTAGGCTATCAACGAAATCATTAGGTGTAAGAATTGTGAGTGGTTGGTAACGTATGTGAAAATACCTTGGACTTGTCCATAATTATCAGTTACGGGTTCTAGAACAGGTTGAAATCTAAACGTAAACATTTGAACATAAACACTGTAACAACCGTTTCTCCATTTTCAGCTGTAGAACTTACCAAAACGCAAGCAAGAAAGAAATGCAATGTTTGAAATCAATGTAACAAATCAATTCCGGCTGTTATCTATCATTTTGTTAAATGCTATGTTTAAGAAACGTCATGTACAGTACGATTTGTAAATATATATAAACCTTTAAGGTTTGCATGATGGAAGAAATGGAAAAGGCGATTGATAGTTGCGTGAATAACATTATTAAGATTAAACATTACATAATTAAAATCAAGTCATCATCATTCAATTCTACATGAAGTAGTAAGTAATAACTAGTAGTCATTTCATAAGTATATCGAATCAAAATAGTATTGGTGTGATCACTTGTAGAATGCGATTGAATGTGAGTGTGAACACAGCAACACTTTGCAGTATGTGAAAACAAACCAACCGAGACTTTGTGCATTTACAATACCGAAAAAAGAATCAGTGGGCGAAGGTAATGAAGCTTTAAGATGTGTAATCAAACAACTCTATGACTAAATATGTGAAGGAATTTCGAATTGTCGGCTTGACTTCATCATGTAATTGTACTACCTGTCACAAGTTGCCTAATGAACATATATATATATATATATATTTCGGTTTGCCAATGATTGCAAACAGCTTTGCCGGGTCTTATTTTGGTATCTTCTCATTTTGTGGGTATGAAAAATAACTGATCCTTAACGCTAATTTAAGTTTGGGAGTGACATAAATCACCTATCTTTTAAAGCCCCACTGCACTACTTGTAGCTACTTGCTCCCTCTATATAGAAAACAATGCCTAAGCGATGCCCGTTGGTCCCCCATGATCCTCTTTTTATTATGTTAATTGAGAGCTGAGTTGATGAGATAACCACCTGTCAGTGACCAGCAGGGTGGTCTAATCCCTCCTGCCAACTAGTGCAGACGGGCTTTAACATTCAACGTATTCGTTAACAACATCATCATCATCAACACCATTATCTTGAGAATATTGTCATTCGTCGGATGTTATGAGACTTTTGGGATTGGCTTCTAGATGTATTCATGTACCACGTGACTCAAGTTGCCTAAGTAACCATCTGTTTATTTATTTTAAACGTTTTGTCAGTGGATTGCCAATTAAATGTTATTCTGGCACAAAACCTGTCTTGGCTTATTATTGTGATTTATTTTAGCATGCATGACGTATAATATACCCCAATGCTCCAGTCACACTAACGAGACCGATGCCAGATCGACAACAGACCGATAGACAATTGCATCACACAGAATGGCCCACACTCTAAAACTGAAATGTTAAATCACCATTTAAAAGGGCCGAGGAGTGACCACTCTTTCAAAATGGTAGATTAACACTTTGAACATGCTGGATCCAACACTATAAAGGTTGACTGATTTGACTCCAGCATTTTGAAAGTATCAATCTAACATTTTGAAAGAGTGGTCACTCATCGGCCTTTTTAAATTGAGATTTAACATTATTTTTCGTTTTTAGAGCGCAGGGGTCGATTACTCAAATTACTACGCATGATCTTCACACATTCGAACTATAATAGGTTTGCTAATTAGTGTGCAAAAAGGCTACGGTGCAAAATAGATTACAACCACACAGGTTGTCAATACTTAATTATATCAGCACAACATTTAAAATTCGACGTTCACATCTGCATTTGGAACTTGCTGTTTGTTAATACATGTACATCTGTGAGTTCCTCTTCCGAGGGCATATGGATTGAAAAAGAAAAGTCTTTAAAATGTGTTTTTTCTATGTAACATTCGTCTATTGGTTACAATGTATCGCAACAAATATTGAAATAAATCATACAGCTTCAGAACAATACACAAAACCTCTATATACGTTGCTATCAAATGTACAGATGAGTATATCCCGCCCCCCCCCAAAAAAAAAAAAATATGCTGACGGAGATACATGTAAGTGTCATGACGTTTTTCCTGAAGAGCTGCTCGGTATTTTCGGTTGTGGGCAGGTCCGTTTGTGGTCTGAGGGCCGGTTGATCACATACTTTAAGTTTGAGTGGCTGTGTCGCGTTTAAATTCCCAAACTGAATTTCAATTAATTGCCAGTCTACCCCTGACCCTAAGTTGAGGGCCGGTTAATCAAAATCTTATAGTTTGTGTGGGTCGGTCGTATCAAAATTGCCTAACTAAAGTTCAATTCATTACCAGTCCGCCTCTGATCCTGAACGTGATATCCCCATGATTATGTTCCACGTTGTGCTGAAAAAGATGAGTGCTTGCTGCGAATGAAGATATAGGAGTATTGAGAAAGAAATCAAAACGTCGTTTTTATTTTCTAACCATCTCTCTGGAAGGTGATCTATTAGATCGCTGGCCAAGAATAGTCTCAGCTTCTTGCTTCATCTTGAGAAGAAGTGGCGACAACTTTATTTCCGTCTTTTGGGCATATCTTGGCTGTCGGCAAACAAAGAAAGAACATGACATTGGAATTCTGACTATAACTTGATGTAAAATGAGATATGTATTAATACGACGAACTGCATAAAATCATAGTTGGTAGGTACTGTTAATAGAGTTCAATTGG
This sequence comes from Mesocentrotus franciscanus, assembly GCA_037976565.1. Taxonomy (NCBI): domain Eukaryota; kingdom Metazoa; phylum Echinodermata; class Echinoidea; order Camarodonta; family Strongylocentrotidae; genus Mesocentrotus; species Mesocentrotus franciscanus. Next base: position 15,246,925 of record CP137673.1, read on the forward strand.
GTGGTCATCAGTAGTACATGTACATGAATAAAGTTCTGTAAATAACACGATCGCATAGACTTTCGAAAAATCAAGCAAAGACAAATTCAAAGGCTTTGGACATCACCTTTTGAAAATGTGAGCACATTACAATAAAATGTTACGTAATCCGAAAAATGATTTTTGCACAAACTATATAGGATTAACCAATTGTATTGTATTCTGAATATCTCTTATAAAAGTCCATGAAATTTCTTAGGTTATTCTGAGTTCTGACCTACTGCAACATCACAGAAATGCAAAAGCATTATGGACACGATCATTAAGACTTTCGTAATATCAGCCCAAGGCAATTTCAATAGTCTTGAGCATTACCTTTTGAAATGCACGCCGTAAGAATTGCCCTCAAGTTCATTCCTTGAAAGTCCTTGCGATCGTGTTCATAAAACGGAGATATAAGGACAGGCGAAAAATAATTGGACGAAATGAATTGTACCTGATTACGAGCGGACAGCTGAGTCAGTGGCTCTCCGTCCCATGCACGGTATGGGGCCCCGTCACTGAAGCCCGACAGGAGCAAGGAAACTAGCAGAAACAAACACACACCTCGCTTCATAATTCCTTCAAATTTATTTTCTCTACACAGCTAGCTTTCAATCAAAATCCAAAAGTCCTCCAATTCCAGAAGCTTTACACCGACCGGTAAACATCCGAACTATATCCTGGTTTGACCGCTTCAACGTTGATTGTTGTCCAAAGAAGCGAAGTTTATTCAATATTGTTAGTCAACAACGGTACATGTGTTGTTCAGTGCTCAGTTAGGACACCCAATTTGCGGAGTATTACTTGGTAATCCTGATTGCACGATACGTTTGCTCACAAAGGTAACACACCCTCGGAATTCATTCTTTTCTTCTCGCTCCCTCACAGTGCCCCTCTCCTTTGTTCACTTTTTTGTATTTATTTATTTATCGCAAAGCGATGTCCTTGGATAAACTGCCAAGTTCCAAAAGAGCGCCCCTGGCAATGACCTGATGGAATACAATGCTACATATGAAATAAACTAAAATCTTTTTTGCGTTCATTTGAAATATTATATTAAGAAAAGCATAGCCAAATATAATGAATGTTGGTTTCCCAAGACTGTGTTGAAGTTTGTTAAAATCGAGGGGTGTTCAACACCACGCTCTTTCCGAGTACACTCATATTTAATAGGTGTATATGATTAACGTTGTAGGGCCTAGTTTAATTTCATTTAAGTGACTCGGTAACATTGTTGAAGGTTGATCAAAAAACTGCGTAATTTTCGTATGAAATGTTACTTATTATATTATTTCTACTGTACTAACCCTCTAACATGCAAAAAATCCTGAAAAAATGCTCAAACCACTAAGATATTAATGGTTTTCTTTGAAGGCGTCACTGTGCGACACCCTCTGATATAAATTTTCCCTACCATTTTTTAATTTTCCCAATCGTTTTTCCATGAAAATATGACATAAAACAGGCTTTTTAAAATCTTTCAACACTGAAATGTTTGGAATGGTATATGGAGCCAATTCATTGGTTTGTGACGATTTAAATTCAAAATTATAATATTAATATAGTTGGGAGAATTAAGGAATCGATCAGATCAGTTTTTCCCAATTTGTATCATTAATAATGGTCTGTTTGCACTCAAACTTTCAGATTATCTTTAATTGCACATCTAGCATTGAAGCCACTACCTTAGCACTATTTTTCCCATCTGAAAAATGCTACCAAGTCCCTTTAAAGTAAAACATGAATTGTTTGGGGTAATATTTGCGTTTAGATCTAAATGCAAGAAATGGATGTTGTTAAAAGAGAGGATCCTATCAAACTCCCTCTCTCTCTCTCTCTCTCTCTCATACACACACTCTCTCTTTCTTAAACATATTTAGCTTAACAGGATGATTTCTCTCCCTCCGCCAATCCTCTCTCTCTCTCTCTCTCTCTCTCTCTCTCTCTCTCTCTCTCTCTCTCTCTCTCTCTCTCTCTCTTGGAATTTCTTGTTCTCTTTTAGTGTCTTCGAAACACACTGATCTAACAGGCCTCTCATACCTTGGACGACGAAACTGGGATGACTTCCTACAATCATCTATGGACTATTATTATTAGCAATGACAAATCCAGGATAGTTCATAAACTGGGAAGAAGAAAAAGAGCATTTGATTTTTCGATTTTCCATTTTGGAAACCCTAAATATATATTAAACAGAAAACCCCTAGAGTTTGTTTGTTTACTCTTTCATTGACTTTTAATGTTTCCATCATGATAGAGCAGCAACGACTGGTTGCCGAAGTTCCATATTGACTTTCTGCCTTTTAAAATAACTTTTTGGACCGTGGCTTAAAGGGAAAATTGGGTACGTTGAGCTTTCTCTGTTTGTTTCTTTCTTCCTCCCATCCTCCCTCCAGCTCTCTCTCCCTCTCTCTCTATTTCCCATCCTCTGTCCTCGACCAGAATTAAAGAAATTAGACATACATTTCCTGTCCAAATTGCTCGTAAACAACTACTTTTAATTAAAGGTACTATTCAATGATTCGAGGGTATGTCATATACACAGAACATATCTTTGATGTATGCGTAATACACAAACATCAGCACACTCTCCCAGGATATCCATAAAGCCGAACAAAATCAGTCAAAATGCACCTCAATTTTCTAATCTAAAAAAGTTTTATTCATCTACGCACGCCGATGTATTTACATGAATAATAGCAAATGCATTGCAAACAAAATTAAATATATTTGAAATTCATTTGCGCTAGATTTTTGCTTTTTTTTTGTTTGCGCCCAAGTCACACTCTGTCGGATTGTTACAACTTTCTCTTCACGATTGTATCTGGCTGCAATCTGTTTTTTATTGCTTTAACTCTTTCTCTGCTTTGGTCGGATCGTGTGATAAGCACTGGAATGCCAAAGTCGACTTTTGGCACATGTGCAGTGTATATGTGTCATGTACTCTAAACAATGTGACAGTCCTAGGTTTTGACCAATGGCGAAACAAAATAGTTAAGCATTCGGAATGGTTGATATTCTTTTTCAAGTCTTTCTTATTCCGATAGACTTTCCTAATATGGGCAATGGGCAGATCGTTCTTGTTTCGCGAACGCGGTATGAAAATATTTTGAAATTCTCAATACTTTTGTTTCACCTCCGAAAATCGATACGTATAATTATTCTTTTTCCTCAGATATAAAATATTATGTGAGATAATTGTGCTTCTTCAAATTTCTGCTGCGAGGAGGAACCGACATGTACTCAGTGAGTACTTTTGCCGATGCAAGCCGTTAACTAATCCAGCGTCTTCTTTTTGTTGCCTGCATCAATTTCTTGTTTATTTGTTTTTGTTTGAGTGTGTCTTAAGTACAGGGAATGTTTTTGAATTCATTTTTATTTTTCCTTTGACAATTTTGAAATTCGAAATTTTCTTTCAAACAGAGATGATGTGATGTTCAGTTTGTTCACCGTTATGAATACTTTGCAAGATACCAAGTAGAAATGACAAGGCCAATGTTATTAGATCGTTACGCGCATCTTTACAAAGCGTCAAAGTGTGACTTGGGCTATATTATGTTGGTTTCATTGAATTGGTATAATGTAATTATTAATTGAATGGCAAAAAGGGAGCAGTTGGCAGTCGTATAGTGTGTGAAACGTGACGACATGTCAAAAAGTACTCATAACTTTTGTCTTCATTACCTGTTTAAACAGAAGTTTTAGACCGCAAGCCGCAAAGCTTTTGTAGGGGGTTATTATTCAACACCCACGTACTGTAACTGTGCAGTAGACTGATTTGAAAAGCGAGCTAACGTTATTATGATGACAAGTAATGCAAACTACAACAAAGCGAAAAGTGGTTCATGTGCAACAGGACAACATCACATTTCTACAGGAGCAATAAACTGTGAAAGACTTACTGTGAAAGACAAAATACATGCATGTTTATACAATCTCGCAAATCATTGCAAATAGTGAATAATAAGTCGTTTATAACTTGTATTGTGTTTTGGGGGTGTACCTGGTCAGTACAATTCGACAACTGAACTCTCATTGCATTCCAAAAATGCAGCCTTACAAAAATCTGATTCCAGAAGTCTACTTATTAACGTGGTCAGAAAATAACACACGAATACAGTGCTTCCTTGAATTCGATTTAACATCTTCTATTTCATATTTTGTACCCCCCCCAAAAAAAAAAAAAAATAATAATACTACTACTAATAAATAAATAAAGAAAAAAGAAAAAACAGTCCGATATAATTAACAGCAGTCGTGTAATTTTTTTTTTTTTAGGGGGCTTGTTTATTGAAACAGTATCCTACCAGGAATAAATTCTACCAGGTACCCATTTGTCACAACTTGATTGGGAGTCGGGATGGACATTAAAATCTCCCACACAGACATTGCATTTTATAGTGAACTTTTAGTTGCAGTTTCCTTTGATTTCGCATGTTATGTGAGAATTTATATTCCGTCTGTACCAGAACTGAAGATAAAGGTGACAATAAGCTAGCAGTTAAGAATATACCATTGAACTTGTCACGTTAACAGTAAACTTCACTCAATTATACAGTACCTATGTTTCACAGCCAAGTTAATCTAATTCTATATCAAATCACCTTTTCAAATGATAATATTTGTACATGTGGATGGCATTAATCACGGGCATCGCACACTGTGTGCCTCTATGTACAAAGGACGGGAGACTTATCAATATACATTTTACTCATTTTTTCTTCAGTTTGTGCACAATTTATAGTAGACTTCGACACTTTTAATAATTTAATTTAACACTCAAGCGTCTTGACGGTAGGAAAGTATGAACACATTATTAAAACGAAGAGGGCTATTTCTCTCATCGGCTTCAGATCAAAATGCAAGTTTGAACAGAAGTAATTCGACTCAAGTGCTTTTGAAACCGTGTAACACGGGTTACATGTATTTACTTTTGTATATATTAAATATTTAATCGACTTAATAAGTGATGCTAGGAAGGAAAATAGGCAATTTCATAAATTATTCTAGTTCATGTTCCCTTAGACCATAAAAGATCCATAATGCAGGTTACATTACATGTAGTTGTTGAAATACCAAGAGAGCCCTAGGCAAGCTGCGGCATTCCTAGTAACGATATTTGTAGAGGCTTGAGTATTTCAATATAAAAAGTCTATACATCAAATTTCTGTGAAATATGCATGTTATATTTTGGAGTCATGTATTGTGTATTCGTAGACGGTATCAGGCAGATTTTTTCCTTTCAATTGAAACTGTATTTCATTTTATAATACATCGCTAATTGTTGCACAAGCATGTATGAAAGTGAATAAGAATATAAAGGGCGGGGGTAATGGTGAAAAGATATACTATAAAATATTTTAAAATGTTCCCCTCATAGCTCATTTTGTAGCTCAGTTTGCTGCTTATTATCAATCACCGTCGGTTTCGTATGTTATTTCACCAAGTTCATTTATTAGATTTATAGTGGGATAGCAAAAATATCACATGGAAACTAAGTAGAAATTAATTATCCTTTTGCTTCGCATTCATTATGAGGTATAATATATGATCATGGAGGGTAGCGAATTTCAGTATTGACATTCCAGTAGGCTTATGATGGGAGTAAACATATTGCACTTGGGAGTGATGCTTATGGTGCTTGTGTTTGCGAATTATCCCGTCAGAATCATCCGTTTCTTGGTTGTCTTTGGATTCTCTCCCTTTGACCCTCCCATCCCGCGGATGACTTCCTCAAACTGGGAGGCATCAAAGTAGACCTTGGCAATACAGTCGAGTAGTTGGTCGACCTTTTCAGGGAACTCCGCCATCGGGTCGTGGTTGTCCATCTCGGTCACATCGTTGGTCTTCTTTTCCTCTGACTTGGGCTTGCTATTCAAGCCCACCCACTTCTTGAGTTGCCCGATCATGAAGTCGACCATCTCATATTCGTTGGACTGGCGGGTGATGTCCCGCTTGACCGAAGAGAATGCTTCGATGACGATGGTCAGAAACATGTTGACAAGGATGAACGTGATGGTGATCATGAAGAAGAAGAAGAAGATGGGCCCGAGGATCCGATTTGTTTCCGCAATGCCATCGTATTCGAACTTGCCCAACATGGCCGCCGACAGTGTTTCCAAGGTGAAGATGAAGTCAGAGAAATCAAGGAGACTGCGGACGTACATCTGGTGGAAGGCCAGCGCGTAGGCGATGAAAAAGATGCCGAACATGACACCAAAGTGGAACAAGTCCTTGGTACAGCTTCCGATTGTGGTGGACAATATACCGATGCGTTTGTTGAATCGGAGAAGCTTTATGAACTTCAGGGTGCCGATGAAGACTACAACGCCTAGCAAGTACGTGAGCAGCTCGTTCCAGTAGGCGACATACTGGAGGTTGATCCTCTCTGTGCCACCCGCTGCCTTGAATTCGCTGAGGAGGTTGTCTGTGACATACTTGCGATAGAAGTAGACCACTGTGGCCCCAATGGCACACGCGATGATGATCCATTCGGCCATGTTCCAGAAGTCTCTGAAGTACTTCTTCACCCCCTCCCGTCTCAGATTGTTGATTTCACGAACGATGAAGAACACGATGAAACCAAGGAAGAGAAACTCACACGCGAGACGGACAGCGCCGAAACCGTTAGAATAGGTGAATAGCCGAATAATGTCGATCCGGTAGAAGGGTTCAACTCCACCAGTTGGAAGGAACTCCGCCGCGAGACTGATGACCCCAAAGAGATTCACCTGCGCGTTGAAAAAAGCAATCTCCACAAAGACTGCTCGGGTGTACTTATCGAGCCAGGTCTCCTTGAATAGTTGATCCAGAAGGGCTTCGACTTCCGCCTTGCTTCCTTGCAGCTTGGCAAGATAGCCGCCACCAGCGTAGGCGGCTTGGCGCCCGAGGACCGGATAGCTCTCTATTTCGTCCCAAGCTGTGAAGTTGTATTGAGATCTGTCTGTCACGTTTGGATTGTAGAGTGTCCACCCAGGTCCATAATCACCCTCGTCTGAGTCGCTAAACGAGTAGGCAACATTACATTCGGGAACGATGTTCTCGAATTGGGACACCACGTCGCATTCACCTGAGGCGTGAACAAGTGTGAAAAGTATAAACAATTTATATAGATTATACAAAATAATTGTATATAACATTTATTAAAAAATATGCATACAAACCAGGTCATTATTATAGTATAACATCTGTCATAATTTTGTTAAATATTTGACCTGGACAACTTTGGTAATTAAAATCATTCTGTTTTTCATTATTTCGTCATGGTTTGGACACACTTCTTTTAAAGACACATGAAGCAAGGCACTATTAAAAACCGAAGATGTCGCATTGTAAATTTTCACACACGTGCATATGGATTGGAAGTCTATCAAACAGAGTGGATCGCTCATAGTGATACGTAGACATTCTGTACAACCACTGATCACTATCACTTTGGCATTTTGCTATTGAGTCATTTTTAAAATACTTTGTGTAAACTCCCATTGACGAGATGTGCGTTATTAATGCTATCAATGCTGCTTCAAATAACAACTGAGCTTTGGAAATTATTACCCCGGTTTTAGCATGGCTGCCGTTACGGCGCACAGTGGGCCAAAAGTCATTTTTGGTGATTTTTTCTTTCTTTCTTTTTTCTTGCCCAGTTGAAAGATAATACATTGAAGAATACCTCAGTAAAATATCTAATTCCGGTATGCACAATATGGGTATAAATTTACTCCTTCAAACAGCAAAATCCTACATATATTGACAGTTTTAGTGCAAAAGTGACTTATTTTATAAATCTTTCAATTTATTTAAACATGAAGGCTTTAAGTTATTGATATGAAATTGCTCTCACATATTCCTGATAGTTCATGTCACTGCATAAATGGGTTAAAAATGGATAGAAACACAACCTTCATAATATATTATAGGGTAATTCAATGAAAAATGGACTAATTATCCACGTTTTTTAAATAAATCCAAAGGAAATGTTTAGATTTCCAGGGATTTCTACTTTAATTTTATTACCACAAATTTTTCTCTGATGTCTAAGCTTTAAGTTGATACCATATTTGGCTGCCATCTTCTGCTTATTATTATGTTAGAGCCGATTTTCCTTGCCACATTGCCCCGGAAAATGTTTGTTTGTTTTTTTTTTTTTTGGGGGGGGGTTAACGGTGTCAGAGAATGTCACGCGTGTGTGTGTATTGTGTTTTTACAGACGTGTATCAATCAGATATGATTATTTACGTCTGGGGACCGACCTTTAACGTCACCATCCGAAAGACGCGCCCCCATGCGCCGTAATTTATGACTGCGAATCCTTCAGTATAAAAACTGGTGGATACATACTACGCCACTGGCAGTCAGGCACCAGTGGCGGATCAAGGGGGCCCGGGGGGCCAGGGCCCCCTCCCATAGCAAAAAAAAACATGTAAAAACACCCTTTTTTTGAAAAAAAAAGATGGGCCCCCTCTCCTGGCGCCCAAGGGGTGGCGGTGAAAAAAATCATCCTTCCCGTAGGAAAAAAAAATTTTCGGGTGCCAAAAAAAAAAAATTGTGCTCACTACCCCTGGCGCCCACGGGGGGGTGGCGGTGGGAAAAAAAAATGACCCTTCCCGGAGCGAAAAAAATTTTTCGGATGCCAAATTTTTTTTCGCTCACTACCCCCCTTCCCCCACTGAGCGAAAAATCGGCCGGCACGATTTTCAAATTTTCGCATTAGGTCCTTGCCGCCGGCTGGATCCGCCCCTGTCAGGCACTGTGGACTGAATATAACAAACAAGGAGAGGAATTAACGATACCTACTCATTCTCAGGGCCACATCCAAGCTGTTATAACAACAACAACCAAAAAGGGGGCAAATTCTCCTTTCATGCATTTATGACTTTGGTTTTAAAGATACTATGTCCCTTTTGCAGCCAACATCAAATTCTGTAGAACTTTGCAGGAATTATGAATATGTCATGTTTGTCCTATCTGTGAAATTTAAACGTTAGCAGTGTCCTAATATTCAAATTATGCAAGGAACCCGTTTACTTGCTAGACTTCACTGTCAGACACTATTGAGTGACTGACTGGCTTTTTTCATCTTTGGTAATAACATACATAAAATGAGCTGTAAAGCGTACATGAGCATTTGTCTTCATCAATAACCCACTTCTTGTAATGGCCAAAATTAAACTGATTGAATCTTTGCGCAGCATAAAACGTACGACCATTCGGTACAATGGTCTGAAAAATCAGACTATTACTTACTGGCTCTATAGCTCCTAAGTCGATTCGACAACTAATAGTCGTTATTTTCCCACTTAAAGACATTTTCAACCCCACTTTTTGTTTAGGGAAGTTATAAATTAGTATTGTCTTTCAAATGCCGTTGGAATTTAACCTTTTCATTTTTTGGGCCTGCAAATGGGACATAGTACCTTTAATAGTGGTGCTTCTTGTTGTACGGAATAAAAATATTTTAAAAAACCGCCAGTGTCTATACTTACCCATTTTGACGCGCGCTTGTCGTAGTACAGGATATCCGAGGATGAAAGCATTCTGGTCTCCTAGAAAGCCTTCCAGCTCGGGACTAGGATCGCCATTGTACCAAGTCTGAGGATAGATAGCCGGAACGAGGGTGGCGCGAAGGTAAGCCCAGAAGGTTGCCTGGCTGTTGATCTGTTTCCCGTCGGAAAGAAAAGCAATCGTAGGAAATCGATGTCAAATAACTATGAGGAACATTACAAGCTTTAAATTCAAGCAATATAAAGTAAGAATCATCGAATTTAAACTAGAAAGTAGCAAAATTCTGAAAATCTAAATATGAAGATGCATACGACAGAATGATAAGAGAATACCCTATTTTAAAAGAACAAGAGCACTCTTGGTGAAGAAGAAAAAAAAAGTTATGGGATATTGTAAGGTAAATGCTTCATACGTGCGACTCTTCAACAAATCATGAAAAGTCACCGTGGAAAATTTCAAAATATGTATGTCTGAAGATAGTAAGCTCTATAAGGTATACGCGTGACACAGCGTGTGAAATAATTGGAGGGGGCTAACGATTTACCACTCCATTCTAAAGGACACGAGGTGCATCGTTTGATTTCACCTCATAATTCATTCCATTTAGTTAAAGACAAGCCAACTTGCCTTGGTGAAGGCATGCACTTTGTCGGGGCCGATCACAAGCTCGTTGTAGAAGTCCTCCTGCATGCGGTAGGCTGAAGGGTCAGAGTTGCCATAACTGATGACGAGGACAACCCAAAGGTAGACCACGTAGAAGAAGATCTCTCGGAAGATAGCGTACATCTTGATCTCCTTGATGCGTTGTTCTCTGGCTCGCTCCAGTGCCTCTGGATCAGGCGGCTTGTATGGCAGCTTGCGCTTCTTCGTCGACACGGAACCTGGGGTAATTTGAGGTATGGGGCGACAGGGCGTACACGTATTTTGAAGAGAGGAAGAGAATTGGTGAGAGACAAATAGTGAGCAGGGGAGACGGGGAGAAAAGGAAAGACGGGGTTAACACGTATTCATGGGGAGATAAGAGATTATCGAACATCATTATTATTGCCAATTTACCATTTGATAGGGATGAACCCCTTGCAGCTAGCGACATTCCTATTATCTACTATAGTATACTTTACGGGGAGTTGGAGGTTTACACCCACACGAAATTTACACAAACACGAAAGTACTCAGCCATGTGCATTTGGTAACAACTCAAGGTCTATATATTTATGTCTTAAGTTATTTCTCTCTTTAATGGACGCCCTCATTGGATTTTTTCCCCCCAATATATGTTCGATTATGATATTAGGATATGTATACAAAAAAAAACCATCAGTGTGATATCATACATGGAAATTGCATTGTATATGCATGACAAGGCATACGGGACAAGTGATTTATTGGAAGGATTGGATCATTCCGAAATGTCGCTTGAATATCATCAGACCAGTAGGTTTCTTGCCATTTGGCCCATTGCCAAATCCAGCTTATCCAATCCCATCAGGCATTAGACAGACTGGCAATTGAACAAGGAGCATGAGAACGAAGGTAAAAGAAATAATTAATAAAATTTGATGGAACGAATTGACGATAGGACAAATAAGCACTGGACCAAATGATCAAGTCAATGAGAGGATTATTACCGGAGACTGTGTGGAGGTATTCCTCATCATTTCCGAGATCAAACTCCTCTTCGTCCTCTTCCATCTCGGTGTCCTCGTCAGCGTTAGGGCTCTTGACGATAAGGGAGATGAAGGTTGCGATCAGCAGGATCTATTAAGCAAATGGGCACGAAGAAAAAGAATGTTTCAAAGACATACACTCGGCAGTTTCATTGTATATTGTATCGTGGTTCGCATACACTTGAATTGCTGGAATCACCAATTAATAATGTATGTACAATTCTCGTACGCAGCTAGACTCGTGTCCCATCACGAATCTTCACCATTGCAAACATCGAACCCAATAAAAAAAAGCCTAAAGCCGATGTCATGACTGTCGTCAAGACGTCAGAGTAATCATCGGGAACCACAAATTATCCCTGGAATTATATTACTGCAAGGATAATCATAATAAATCTGGATTAACATAGCGCTTAATACAACAGACCGTCTTTAAGCACTTTTCAGATATTATTATTATTACCCCGGTCATCGGATTCATTCATTCGATTAATGCCATGCACTGAACCCACGATCTTTGTATTTCCAGTCAAGTATTCAAACCACTCGACTACGACACTTATATATTGAAAAAATACCTTGATGGGCTGCGTGAGGAAGATTCCGAAAACGAAGGAAATGATGATGGAACAAAGCCATTCGCGGGTCACCGTGTTGCCAAACTGGATGCCGTAGAAAACAGTAAAGGTGGTAGCAGCCACCATGGATAAGAGCAAGACAATCCATGCAACAATGACGCACCACCATGGGAAAGAGAACTTCTTGCGTCGCTTCGGTTTGTCCGGTTGGATCAGGACCTATACAAAAAGGGTGGTAAAATTCGGCGTCATAACTACGTTTTTCATTGACGGGAGCTGTCTTTGTTGTAAAAGTTTTGCTGTGGACATTTTTATGCATTTGATAAACAGTCCGAAGTCTGTAAGTTTCCCAGAATTCTTTCTGAGCTCCCCAGAACTGATTCTCAGAATTTTTTGATCAGGACCTCGTGGGGATGTAAATTCGGCGATTACATTTTTTTTTGTTTTTCACGGGAGCTTTATTGGAAGAAATTATATTTTGCTGTGGACATTTTTGGTGCATTTGAAGTTTCGTGAGCTAAAATGTTTTAAAAAAAAATCGTAAATATGTAAATCATATGTCTAGTCAGCTTTCTTGAATGTAATCACTTCATTACTTTTGCAATTACATAATATGAAAAGCAAAATATTTGCTTGTCCATATTCGTTGTCAAATGGAAACCTAAAAGCTCGAACATGAACATAGCGGAAATGGATACTCACTGTCGCATCTCCTGTCCCTTGCGGGATAGGTGATGTATCTCCGCCATTGTAGCCGGCGCCTTGACCCCTTTGGACCGCTGTCTCGTCGTAGGTGCCAGGGACGGGTGGGACAACCAGGCTCGGTTCGGCCCTCGTACCTGCCGTCGGATTCATCATCATCGTCGGCTTATTGCTCTCCTCGAGGATGATCCTACTCGGTGATGTCTGGGAGGTTGAATTAGAATAGGTAAGTGTGGAGGATAAGCATGGTTAAGAATTGCATCATGGCAATGAAAAACTGAAACAACTAAATAGCATAAAAAACCTGAGGATGCTATTTAAGTATGCAAAGAAAAGAGAGTATGGTAATCATCATTTTCTTCCTGGCACGGCACAATATCCTCCATTCTTTTCCCCAAAGCCTCCTCTTATCTCTTCTTTATACCTGTCCGCAGCTCTCTTTCCCTCTCATTTTCAGCGTCTCCCTGTCTCCCTTTCCCTTTTCTCCCATAGCCATCATTACGTAAACTAAATGTGGAAGAAAGACATTCATATTTTATCATTATTTCATTTATTGGTCTATAAGAAGTGACCAGCAGCACAGACTGAAGGGGTCCGTTTACATCTACATGTAGAATAATACGATATATACAAAGAATTATACATTGCATCAGTAGGCTTACCAACCCAATATTAAGATAGAAGGAGAGATAAAGGTACATAGGGAGGTAGCTGAGGAGAGAGAGAGAGAGAGAGAGGGGAGAGAGAGAGAGAGAGAGAGAGAGAGAGAGAGAGAGAAAGAGAGAGAGAGAGGGAGAGGGGAGAGAGAGAGAGATAGAGAGAGAGAGACAGAGAGAGAGGGAGAGGGGGAGAGAGATAGAGAGAGAGAGAGAGAGAGGGAGAGACAGAGAGAGAGAGAGGGACAAAGAAAAGACAATTGAGGATATAGAGATGTGGATACTATTACGAGGGGAAGATAAAAGGTGAGGGGATATAGAGCCACGAGTGGGAAGTAGAGATAGAGAAAGTAGATGGTAGACTGAGACAGTGTATCCAATATGCAAAAGTATACATCAAGTTTTATTGATAAACAATACAATGGAACAATTATTATTCAAATGCTTGAATGTACAAAGTGTATGCATATAACATAATGATTTAATGTATATATGCATATTAGAACATTATGAGAAGCCAAAATTAGGCAAGTGAGATAATAACTATTTGACATGTTAGAAGAGAGAAAGGGGAGAACAGGAAGAAACGAGGATAGGCGGAAAAATAGAGAGGGGAGGAGGATGAAGGGAAAAGATAAATCGATTTAAGGAAAGAAGATCAGGGCGAGAGAGAGAGAGAGAGAGAGAGAAAGGTGGGGGAGGGGGGAGGAGAAAATGCATCCAAAAATGAAAGATTTTATTCAATTATTTAATTCAATAGTCATCTGAATTGAATATAATTCTTTTATTATCTTTATTTATTTCATGATAATTAATTTCAGGAGATGATTGACTGTTCAACACGATCTCTCACTTACAAAGTCTTCCAGTTTGGAGTATTTAGCGGGTGCCGTCTTACGAGGTCTACGCTTTAGTTTTCGAATGGGTTTGTTGACCAGGGCCGCTAACTTGATGCGGGACTGTCTCATTTTCCTCGGCCGGGACTTCCGGAATAATTGGACAACCAGAAGGGATACCGGGAAAACTATGAGATTGGCCTGGACACCAATGCTGATCTGTTGAAATAACGGTGGAAAGATGTCATTATATGTCTGCATGGGATCGTGTACCACCATCACCATCCCTAGCATCATCCATTCATAACCACTGCCATGACCACCATCACTATCACCACCACCATCAGCAACCATGATTACCAGTACATTTCCTTCAAATGCTAGAGCGCCGTAATGGTCGCCTTGCTAAAGCCAGGGTAATAATCGGGGCAGCGCTATATAAGAAGCCACCAATATTATCATTATTTTCATCACCACCATCACCATCACCACCCACCATCAACACCATGAACAGCAACGTTTCTCAGCAATACACGGAACAATCGTCACCTGAGCATAAATATGTCGGACTTGCAGCACCATACACCTCCACTCTACATCATTTTATACAGCCATATACAACTATAATCATCATCACGCCACAATATAACCATTTTCAACATTTCCATCATCAATTGACAGTAAAAACCATCACCATTACTTCCTACAGCAAAACCTCCATCACCACTACCACCACCACCACCACTACCACCAGTGTGTTAGTCAAAAAGATGGGAAGGGCGGTTACCTGAGCGGGCGAGAGACTCAAGGGTCCAATTTCGATGGGGCTTTTAGCAGCTGCCGGCGGGCTGACCTTGTACCACATGATGTTAACCAGCATCTCCAACCAAAGGAACATGAGAGCACATGCAGCCCTCTGCACCCGGGTGAAGCGACTGCCAGGAGGGCGCCCTAAGATTGAGAACCACAGGTGGCCATCATTGAAGTTCTTGCGGGTGTGGTTACTGAACAGGTGGGAGAAATTCTGCATCTGCTCGCGTCCGGCCACTGGGATCAGTCGGTCGATCTGTATGTTACATGAGGAAAATGCTTCAAAATATCTGCTTGTTTATCAAGTTTGGTTCCAGATATTATTATGTTGAGATACATCAGAAACAAATTTATGTCATGTTATCACGAAACAGATATCATAAGAAAATTTACTGCATCACCATCATCACCATCACCAACGTCATCATCATCATCATCATTATCATCATTATCATTCGTACCTGTCCGTCGTCCTCCACCACTGAGAACCACTGGTTGACGATGAAATAGAATCTTTCCCTAGTCTGGATGTCTCTGATGGCGATGTATTTGACGTACCAGCCTTGCATCTTTCCAACACCAGAGTTGTCGTGCCAGATCCGCATGTAGTTCAGCGTTCCCAACGGCCTATCATTAATATAAGGAAGATCCATGTATATCTTATTCTTAATATTATTATATTATTCTTAATTTTTCTCATAATCAATAATTGCCCCATTACACAACTTCTTGTTTTGTCCTGATATCTTAACTGTGCAGCACGTCTGAGTCAAGTGCTAACGAAACTAAGCATCATCAAAGTTCATAATACTAGTATTTTGGAATAATTTTTGTTTCAAGAGCATGGGGCTACTGGATAATTCTTCGATCAGAAGACACGGGGAAAACAGGGTCGTTGACTTAGGCCATCGCTGGATTCTGCCGGGATCAAATAATATGTAGCATCGCTGTCGCAGCGATAGTAGGCACCAATATATCAACTATTCTATATTATGAATGAATCGTCCCGATTCATTTGGCAGCAAATATGTCTAATTATTCAGACAGAAATGAAACATTAGAATTGATTTAATTATTCTGACGCCTGTAATATTCGCCCAATATCGAGTGATTGACAAGTTGCCTTTGCCCTGCGCCATGAGAAGCTGAATAAAACATTAGGGCCCCGTCTTATAACGAGTTCACATCAATCGCAACTTATTTTTGATTGATATCAATCGCAACTATGTACATAATAGACAGGAGACTGCAACTTTGCGATTGATTTTGATCAATTAGCAACTCTTTATAAGAGGGGGCCCAAATATTAATTTTCAACAACAAATCATTATTCCCTTAATAACTTAGGAGACTTCAAGAACTTAAAGACACTATGGGGTAAAAGTTCTTACCCTGGTACAGCCATGAGGAATCGATCAGAGGCACCTCTTCGAAAGATCTTTCTCTTGTCATCCTCAAAGTCTCGTACTGCCGTTTCATCATTCTCACCAGACATGATGAAACTAACCTTTAGAAGACACAAAACAAAACAAAAGAACAGACTATCAGAATGAATGTAGAGGTGTCGTGGACTAGTGAATATGTCACCTGACTCTTGATCACATGGTTCGCGGTTCGACACTAATGTCCTTTGGCAAAGACATTAATTTACATTTGTCACTCTCCATCCAGGTGAAGTAAATGGGTAATCGGTAGGAAGAAATTCCTTGAACGCTTTAGCGCCTTATCATGGCGGATCAGGTACAGCCGGGTAATAATATGATACTTTGTATTTAATAAGCTCAGTAGAGTATATTTGTTAGTAGCTGCGCTAAACAAAGGTATATATTAATATTAATTATCATATCATCTTCCCATTCATTTAATTTCATTATTCCTCTAACACGATTGCAAAACTGTTTAAAAAGATCACCAGAAGCAATTTCATTAGCCTTGTGCATCACCTATTGAAATGTGTGAACATGACAATGACATAATTTGAATGGACAATACAATACGGTATGCAAATTACCCAAATTTGATTTCTGCAAAGTCTTTACCATCAATAAGCACCACATTGAGATGGTAAATATCACAACAAAACGTACAAAGTTAGCAGTCTGTTATCTTTTCAACATAAATCAAAACCATGCATATTGTTTTCAGAGACGTACTGTTATATTTGGATTAGGGGCTGTGCAATAAAAGAAAGATAAACTTTTTGTCAATTTGAAAAAGAAAAGGTGATCAATTTAGCCCTTCAAAATGTTGTCCTGAAAGGGATAATTTCACTGAACGACGTAGCGTGGAGTTCAGTGGATAATTTATGACAGCAGTAAGAAATACAAACAAATCAGTTTTCTATTGGATCTGTAAATCATCCTTATGTAATGAAGTTTGCTTACTTTGGAGTCGGTTCCACCTGCCTTTCTCTGTCCAGTCATCACAACTATCTCATAATAATAGTTATGAGCGGGGTTGTTGTCCGTCAACGGCGTGACTCCAAGCTGGAATTATAAACGAATCATATATTTCAGTAATCAAAACTGAAAATCCTAACAGTATTGGGCACAATGTAATGGAATGTGTCATACTCGGTCATTTTCATAATTTCAGAGGATATACCCAACATTTGAAGCCGGACAAGAAGCTACGAAATCGACACAATAAAACAAAGGCTCAATATGATAGTAAACTGTTACCCATAGAGGTTGAATAAATATTAAAATCTTATCTCTCTTTATGAAATGATTGTTATAATATGGTTTATTCTTGATAGATATTATTTTTATCTTCTGAGAATATTAAATTATCAATCTCTATGACGCTTTACAATGATCGATACAGTTTTTGGAAGATATAATCTTTGAATAAATCATATCGTCACCATCATTTATTTTAGTTTTTCAACTTATCGGCAACAGTGTGATAAAAGCTAGTACGCATGTGTAAAGAAAATAGTGAATTCGATGGTAATGTGAAATGCTATTGCACTATTGATTTGTGCATGGCCCGTATATCATTGATTTATCTCCACAATGTAGGCCCTATACTTCTTATACCACCATGATATTACAATATAACATTAAAATGGGGGTAATTCGAGACAAAAAGTCGTATACAAATAACGTTGGAAGCTCTTCATTACTGTATATACGTCGTTCTGTGAAATAGAAACTGTGATGAACTATTGAAAAATTAAGGGGAAAAAATGCTTATAATAATCCTTAAGAATCCTCAAAAAATGCCAGGGCCATCAGAAACAATAATCACTGATGAGTCTACTCTGGGTAAACATTATTAATGTTTTTATTACTGTTATCATTATTATTATTATTAATATTATTATTGTTATCATTATACGTAATAAAAATGTTATTATCGTTATTATTGTTATTATTTGTATTATTATCACTGCTATTAATGTAATTATTATCATTAATATTCAATATTATCGTTATTATCATTATAATTATCATTATTATTATTTTTGCTGTTGTTATAACTATTGTCATTTTTCATTACTATCATCATCAGCATCATCATCATCATCACCTTCATTATCATTATTATTATTACTATTATCATTATTATTATTATCATTATTATTATTATACTTGATGTTACTATTAGTAGAGGAAGTAATTCATTATTACTATTACCATCACTATAATTACTAGTATCTTATCCCTCCCTGACTCCCATCTTCCATCATACCTTGAAGAGGTCTTTACGATCTCGACGTCGGGCCCAGAGCAAAATGAAGACGAAGGACACGTAGATGACGATGGTGGTGATGTAGATGGTGAGGTTGTCTACGAATCCTGCATTGTTGAAGATGTAATTGAAGTCGAGAGGGGTGGGCGGGACGATCCATGTACTGGCGAATGACGTCAGATGGGTACAGCTACAGTACTGGGCACCGTAGCTAGTATCGCTTCCGACCTGCAGAGACAAAATTATTCACGAGAGTTATCTAAATCTTTCTTGAACGATACAGTAGAATACTGGAACAAATATATATTTTGATATAATCAGTAAAAATAAACATTGTTGCATCAGTTGTACACGTTGCCATTAATCATCTAGTAATACAGTCTAAACAGAAACAAAAAGGAGAAGAAGTAAAGCATCCACCTCTTTGAAATATTTCAACATTTTTCAAAAGAAAATTGAATGAAAACTATTTTTGGAATAAAACACATATTTGCCACTATTTATACAAGTTCATAATGTTTCAGAGTACAAACTTATTGATTGTGTAGAGATAGGGTTTTGAGCCTAGCGGCTGGCTACTCGTCCCATCCCATACTTAGGGCTTCAAACATTTATCCTACGTAGTGTATACTTTCTTTGAAAGCGTTTTTAATGGGTGAGGGTGTCGGGTGGAATCAAATCTGTCCGTAAGGGTCGTTCAGATATCACGCGGTCAACCGCCTAGAAAGAAAAAAACCGCTGCGATTTTGTTGGTACGTATACTTTATATGAATGTCAACTGCGCGCAACGAACGAGCACCTCCCGGGCGCAACGAAGGTTCTGCGCGTATTCACTGAGCTTCGTGTTAGAATATACAGATTTATATGAAGCGTGTTACACTTTAAGTCATCATAAAATAACCACCGCGGTACTGCCGTGTCTGAACGAGGCTTAAGTTTGTCCATAGTTTCAAACAGGCAAAAACTCATATCAATTTTTGTGAAATCGAAGCTTTCTTTGAAATTGGGTATTTTGTGACAGAAGGTGGCAGCTATTTACCTCGCATCCATCCTGAAGCCACATGTCTTGCTCTACGCTCCAGTATGAGCAGCCTGAGGAGAGAACCCGAAAACTGTATGGGAGTGAAAAGTTCCGGCTCGTATTTCCCGCCGCCCACGACAGCTCCAGTTCGTCTGCGGATGACAGATCGGGGTAGTCATTGAAAAGCTGATCGCAGTCAAGCTCGAGCAACAGGGCATAATACTTCCGGGCGCTGTTCCCGAGCACGGAGTTACTGTAGAAAGCCTGGTGGATAACTGTGTCAGTTGTGGCTAGAGTATGACGAAAAGGCAATAAACGCGAATGGTGCTCGTTAATGAATTTAAAGCAAAGCAAAACATTATGGTGTATTTTACTCGCCTGTTTTTACCAATATTCTAAGTCAGGAAGAAAATGAGGATTTGACAAGAATGAATTATATGCTCTAAAACATCACATTATTTTGTTATAAACTATCGTTACTTTGATAATTATTCTAAGGGGTTCTTTCAGGCTGTTTCAGCGTTGTTTAAGGTGATACAAACGATCAGGTCATGTTCAACAGAGTATATTCTCTAGAGTAACTTCCGTTAAAGGTCCTCTGTGTTGCAAGTTTCACACAGCGTGTTTGCAGGGGTATACCTTGACCATTTTGAAAGGGGGTGGGGAAGGGTGTTGGTTTTAAGACCCAATCTGCTAACAAGTCATCCAGTAACTTGCCAATGGGTAAAAAGCGAAGATATGTACTCCTAAGATTTCCAATTTTGGGGACAGACAGTGAAACAATATTTTCAATCAGCAAAGAAATATATTTGTATACATAATCAATATTAATAACACAATATTCAAGAATAATAATCCGATAGCAGGACTTTAAAAAAAATCAACCTAGCGCAATTACAATGGCCTTGTGCATCACCTACTGAAATGTGTGAACATGGCAAGGAAGTATTGCGTAATCAGGACATGATTTCTTTGAGACATACAGTAGGGTATTGAAATTTGCTCTTCAGTTGAATTTTTAAAAATAGTTGCAATCATGTTATAATACAAAATAATGAGATTAACTGGTCAAATCACAAATAAGGAAAAAAAATACTGGTTTATCATGTCTTATGCAACTGTATCATCCTAACCAAAACTCATCACGGGTATTATTACATGGGTGACAAATATTACATATAGATTCTCAATATGATTATGAATACATACCATTTTCATTTCTATCGTAGTAGAACAGTCTTATATCATCAAAGCCGCTTGTATTAGGGAAACCGCTAAACCCTAGAAGCAAGGCATAGCATGACGTGTTTTCGACTTGCAACTGGACTGTGAAGGCAGTGTTATTGTAGGTGATGTCAAAGCTGTGGTATGTCACATTGGTAACGTTTGCAAGAGCGTCGGAATCAAAGGAATTCCAGCTTGGTTCTTCCCCACCTGGTCGATCAATCACGAGAGTGATAGGCTTGTTTGAGTTGGAGATCGTAATGGGGCCGCCGTCCAGGGTTTCGAAGACGACTTCCATGACGCCGGAATTGCGCGAGATACGGTCAGAACTCTCTTCGTAATTGTATGGATTCGTTGGTAAGGAGGTTGTCTGCGGGTTTAGAAGCAAGAAATGAAAAGTTTTTAGCCAAATATGAAGTTTGTCACAGCATTTAGTCATGGCATATTACAATTTTATAGCCACAGAGTTATTTATTATGATAAAAAATTCAAAACTGTCATCATCATCGTGTACATCCTTACTATGTTCATCATTGTCATTGTCATTATCACCATCATCATTATGATACTCGTCATCATCATCGCTATACTCATAAACATTATCGTCATCATTATCATCATCGTCAAAACCGTCCTAACCGTCATCACAGTTACCATCATCATTAACTTTATTATTGTCATCATCACTGTCACCATCACCATCGTTGAAACTCGTCATTATCATCTTCGTTTTGATACTTATGGACATTATCGTCATCATTATCATCAACGTCGTCACCATCGTCACAACCTTCATCACAGTTGCCATCATCATTACCTCCACTATTGTCACTATCGACATCATCTTCAACATTACTATCATTATCGTCACCATCATCATAACCGTCATCACAGTTCACCATCACCATCACCATCTTTATTATTGTCATCATCGTTGTCATCGTCGTCATCACATTATCGTCAACTTCATCATCACCATTATCATTACCATCATCATCATTATCGTCGCCATCGACACAACCGTCATTACAGTTATCATCATCACCATCACCATCACCATCACCATCACCATTTCTCGCCATCACATCATGCCATTACCTCTCGCGAAATGACGGCATCGTTTCCGCAGACTGCCTCGGGATCATCGACGAGCTCGGTTAGCGAGGGAAGGAAGACACTCCCAGAGCTTTCAGCGACACTTATATCGGCCAGATCTTCGCATGTGTTCTTTTCGTACGTCATGGAAATTGTATCTGTTTGAATGGAAACAGCAGGCTCCCGGGGTAGGGTGTTCCTTCCCAGGAGTTTCTTGATGGCTTTCATCTTATTTCTGGCTTCGGTCACCACTGCGCGACCCTGATGGCAGAAAAAGTATGCATATTCACATTTCATTAAACTGTTCGCACAAGTAGAAGTGTCGTAGTCTAATGGATTCGTCACCGAACTATAAATCACATGGTTCGCGGTTCGAGTCCAATCACGGAAGTGATGATTGTGGAGCGCCATGAGTGTCAAGTTTAACAGACTTAAGTTTGATACAAAAACCCGCTATAATTATTATCATTATTATCATTATTATTATTGTTACTTTTTTCATTATCATTATTATTATTATTATTATTATTATCATTATTATTATTATTATTATTATTATTAATTATTATTATCATTATTACTTCTACCATATGATAGGGCGCACATGGGAACCAAGTCGGGGTTTTATGCTACAGAATGGCAGGTAAAGTTCTTTTATGGTCGATTTTATACACCCTAAACATAAACAAAATAGTCTGTCAGGCGATTCAAAAACAATTTAACGATATTTCGACTCCTACCTGGTCCCTTTTCCGTTGAAGGTTCTCCGCTTTCTCTGCTGTCCACTCAGTTGTGGTGGCTGAAAGAGAGAGAGAGAGAGAGAGAGGGGAACGTGCGTTTCAAAGTATCATTGTTTCTAAATATGTCAGAGTGTAACCTATCCCACACAACTGAACTCCATGGTGCTAGTCAGTTCCAAGCGTTAATGAATTACATTTCCAGAAAATTTCAATTTTGAAAAAAATAAAATTATTATAGACATTTTTTCTAAAAATGTACAAACTTATGGTATGATATATAGACTAAAATGAGGTACTTTCACAACAGCTGAGTTTCCTATCAACCATTCACCAAATTTATGAAATATAGAATTTTATATAATCACACCCCCCCCCCCCAATAGAATTATATTTCTCATAAATGTGATGAATCGTTGATAGGAAACAAAAGTGTTGTCAAAGTTCTTTATAATAAATAATATGTTATATCAACAATTTGTAGATTTTTTATAATGTGTATAATATTCTTTTTTCCAAATTGAAAATTCTATGAAAATGTCATTCTGTAATGCTCACACAGTAAAGTATCTAGGAATGCACTATTGTCATCATCTTTATGTACGTGTTAAAGCCCTAGTCCACTCCAAAAATAACTTACTTTCAATAAAAGCAGAAAAATCAGACAAACCAATCAACAAAAGTTTGAGCAAAATCGGATAACTAATAAGAAAGTTATGAATTTTTGAAAAAGTATGTAAAACTATGGAACAATGAGAATCACAACACAAATTGCCAAGATGGTTATCAGTTTGTGACGTCATGTCCTCACAACTTATCAATTGCTTTATATAGTTTAATCCCATTAATTTCCATTTTATCCCCAAAACTTGATTTCCCCATGCCTTTGCCCAGGTTATATGATTTGTATCATATTGCGTGCATGACATTTCCCAAAACTTTTATGAATTTTGAAGAATTGATACTATTTTCTGAATATTGTATTTCATAATTATTGATTTTTATATAAATAGTTTATCAAAATTCAATTTTTCATGATTTAACTGGACAAAAATTACTCTTTATTTGTGCATCCACACAAAAACATATTACTAACAATCTAACTTGGATGCTGGTGTGAAGAAATAAGATTCTTAGGGTGAAAATAGGAAATTTATATTATCAATATAAAGAAAATAATTAGTGGATAGTGAGGACCATACGTCACAGACTCATGAGTGAGTTGCCAATTTGTGTAGTGATTTTCAAAGTTTTTCATGTCATTAAAAATTCATAACTTTCTTATTAGTTATCCGATTTTGCTCAAACTTTGATTGGTTTGTCTGATTTTTCTGGTTCTATTGAAAGTAAGTTATTTTTGGAGTGGACTTGGGCTTTAAATATTATCTAAAAAATGATGTTGATACTTTTGTAATAAAAAAAAAAATTACGCTTTCCCAGGAACATGATTTAGGGGAGGAGAAATTCTCCTGTTGGAATCCTACTAGTCCCCTCTAGTAAAACGCGGAAGGCCGTTTCTGTCTACCGCCCCCCCCCCCCTCCCCTTGCCCGATCCACCCCTGTTATATAGAATACAATCAGTAGAGATGCTGTGGTCTACGATTGATTAGTCACCAGACTGTAGTTCTTCCATGTTCTTTGGCAAGACATTAATCTTCATTTGCCACTCTCTACTAGGTAAGGTATCTAGTATCTAGTATGATGGTTCCTTGCAATCAACTCTGAGCTGATCACGACCGCCGGAGCTAAAACTGGGGGTAATAATCGCCAAAGCGGAAGCCCAAAGGGATGTTATATCATAATAATGCATCATTAAAAGAAGGAATGTAATTACCATGTGATTACCATTATAGATGTTTTAATCATTCTTCTTCAAACAAATAATCACCCTGTGCCACATTGTATATACCATGTCGATGCCATGATGAACTTACATGTAAGTTAACATTTAATATTTCTTAAGTATGTTCAATTCCTAATATAAATTAAATTATTTGTATGCGCCTTGAGCATCTCTAGAGATGGATATGTTGCGCTTTATAAATATTGTTATTCTTCTTCTTCTTCTTCTTCTTATCATCATGAATTTGTTTTATTATTATTATTATTATTATTATTATTATTATTATCATCATTATTATTATTATTATTATTATTATTATCATCATTATTATTATTATTATTATTATTATTATCATCATTATTAATATTATTATCATTATTGTTATTATTTTTTCAAATTTCTATTATTCTGGTAATAAACTTCGACAAACCTTCATTATCCACACTAGAAGTAGCTGAACTGATTGAATCTTGAAGGGAACTGAAGGTTTGGTCACCGTCTGAATTCTCAAATTCATCCAGGATTGGTAAGGAGTCCTGGACACTCAACGCTGACCCCTAATTTGTTAACAAAAAGGGGAAAAATTAATGTTTTTCTCGTTATTTTACATGATAAAGAAATTATCAGAAGACCATGCTCCGTGTTCCATGTTCGAAAGAAGGCATCTTATCTACAGGTGCATCTCTCTACCCAGGAGGAGTGAATCAGGTGGCATGGCTGTTGGATTTCATTTTAAAATGCACTGAACTACATTGAAAATTAATAGCAGCTGCGGGAGCTATGGAGGACACACATTAAACGAAGATATTGACAATGCAGAGAGGAAAGTTCTTTGGAGGAGCACAGAACATGTATATTGTATAATAATTACTTGAAATTATATAACTGATTTCATTAAACAAGTTTTACATTGTATTCTCTAGGATTGGAATATTTGAATTAAATTGTATGAACTGAATTCAGAGTGATATATGCTAATAACACATAATATAATAATCATGATATTTATAGTTATTACTTTAAAATCATTAAAAACTGACTTACCTGCAGTATATTTCCCATAAGGCCCATCAGCAGAGAAGTGGTTGATTCCAGTGTTTCTGTTGTCACGGTATCCTGTTGTTCTTCAGTGACACTAAGTATATTTTCAGCGACAGTATTGAGCGAGCTCTACATAGGGCGGTAGGCATTGATATGACAATCATATTTATGATTGACAACTACATGCTTCTAAAAGTACCTTACTGGGAAATATTTCTACCTATAGGATGCATTAAAGGGATAGTTGAGTTTTGGTACAGAGGGCGCTACACAAAATAATTTTGTGTGAGATAATGAAAAACTGAGTGTCAAATTTGAAAGAGCATACAATTTAAATGACAAAATCATCTTTGTTGGATCAAAATTGGTTCAGAGACGGCTGAAACATCCATAAATATAACCATTTCTTATATTTGTGGGGCCCCGCAAATATTCGATAATTATATTATAACCATGCACTTTGAAGGCATTTGCGGTCTTAAACAAGAACTCAACTGTCCCTTTAAACGGACACCATTTCTGTTTTAAATCATAATCTTTGTTATATTAAACAAAAACCTGCTCTAGGTCTCATAGAAGGTGGTGTCCAAGGGTTGAGGGTTCGAAACCCAGCCCGGCACTAACGTCCTTTGGTCAGATATTAATCCACATTTACCACACTCCATCCAGGTAAATGGTACCTGGCACTTGCTCGGGTAAAAATAAGTGCACGGATTTCGGGAAGAGCATTATTATTAACGGTAGCGACCCTGGGTAAATAATACCCCTTTGTTATCATTAATTATCAGTATGATTATAATTATAATAAACACAGACAGCTGAGGCATAATCCGTCTCTCATGACAATTTCCATTATATACCATTATTGACAAAACGTCTGTTCTCTCAGTATGTCATTCTTTGAAAGAAAAAAAAACAGTTCCCGATGTATGACATCAAACATCATGAAAGCATTGTCAAAAGTTTTCCTCCATATCAGTACCTATATATCAATAATAAAAATTAATGATAGCCTTACTCCTTGCCGATTTTTCTGAAACTTTTCCAAATAAATTATATGTTTTGTTTTTTGCTTCCACTCAAACTAACTTGCCATGGTGAGTTATTTCCTTATCAACAAGTGTAGTACCGGAGATTTTGCCAAGGTGCATGATCATCAACAATATCAACAATGTTTTAATTCCAAGCAAACAAGAAGGCATTTTTCGCAATTGCTAATATACCGTTGTGTCTCCAAAATTTGAACTCGTAATGCATGCATGTCTCTTACATAATAATGTATGCAACTTATATATATCAAGTCTTCTGTATGTATTGATTTTTATTATACAGGAACCTCGGGATGTCAGTGTGTTAACTGAAGAGATAATCATCCTTAAATAAAACTGTATAAATAAAAAAATGAATAAATCTCTGGCAAGCAGAAAAACCGAGGATGTCAAATGTCTTTAGATAGGTTCGGCAAATTATGGAGGGTTTAGGGCAACCCCAGCACCACCTTTACTCTGCAAAAACCACAACTTTACTCACCAATGCAGATTGAGACAGCTCATTAGTATAGAGTGAGAGTTCTAATGCAGATCCGGCCAATATTTGAGCGTCTTCTAACGAATTGACAGTCATTGTAGCTTGAACCGACGCTATCTTGCTTCTCAGCTGTCAAGTCCAAATATAAAGCAAATCTCTGTTAATATTGTATCATTACAATTTCGGGCGATTACTCCACCGAGGCCTGGTGCAAACGAGGTGCTATTCCACTACCGCCAATTACGCCAAGTACAATGTTGACAAGTAAGTTGGAACAATTTTCCTCTAATACCTCGTTTCATGCAGTGATTGTGAAAAACATGATTTATTCTTGATAGAAATGTTTATATCAGCGCAGAACTTATTGATCAATCCCTTTGAGTCTCTATATTTATCACTTAAGTTCTGAGAACATATAACCTTTATCTATATAAATAAGTCATATTACAACAATTACATTATGAAAAGAAGTAAGAAACAGAAATCATTCCAACTTTATGGGCAGTAGTGAAGCCAAATTTATTAAAAACAGCCAATTTAGTCCAAATAGACAAAACCAACTCATCTTGTACCGTTACATGTCTTAGGTCGGGAGAACACAAGTCGGTATTCATCTCCCGCCAAGTACGCCAACGGATTGTTGATTAGATACACGCTAACGATTGTAATAGTCAGTATGGAAATTGCATATATTGTTCGATATGTTGTTAGATAGGACAAACCATTTTGTTTGTCCTACCTACTACCACCACTACTACTACTACTACTACTACTACTACTAGTACTATTACTACTTACTACTACTACTACTACTACTACTACTACTACTACTACTACTACTACTACTACTACTACTTCTTCTACTAGTACTAGTACTACTACTAACTACTACTACTACTACTACTACAACTACTTCTACTACTACTAGTAATAGTACTATTACTACTTCTAGTACTACTACTAGTACTACTACTACTACTACTACTATTACTACTACTAGTAGTAGTAATAGTACTATTATCTAGTACTACTACTACTACTACTACTACTACTACTACTATTACTACTACTACTACTACTACTACTACTACTACTACTACTACTAGTAGTAGTAGTAGTACTACTACTACTACTACTACTACTACTAATAATAATAATACTACTACTTCTACTACTACTACTACTACTATAACCGCCTAATAAATGTTGTGTATTATTATGATTTTACTACCTCTACTTCTTCTACCACTAATACTAATACTAATATTTATACTAGTAATAATAATAGTAATCAATAATTTTACTAATGATAATAATAATGAGAATGATAACAATGACAACAACAATAACAATAATAATAACAATTATAATATTAAAATTATGATAACAAGTTCAATTTGAAATCCTGCCTTTCAAT
Organism: Mesocentrotus franciscanus; assembly: GCA_037976565.1. Taxonomy (NCBI): domain Eukaryota; kingdom Metazoa; phylum Echinodermata; class Echinoidea; order Camarodonta; family Strongylocentrotidae; genus Mesocentrotus; species Mesocentrotus franciscanus. Next base: position 15,275,297 of record CP137673.1, read on the forward strand.
TAATAGCATGTACGATACCAATCCACTGATTAGCACGACGGATACTCACATATGCACGTGTTGTTGTCTTCTGTATTTTCTGAACTTCTAATTCACGGATAGCCGTTGATGACTTGCATGTAAAATATCAGAAAACAAAAATAAATAATTATCTCACAAACAAAATGGAAAATAGTTTATGATGTTGCTTACTTTAGTAATTTAATTTCTTGGGATTGCTTGATTGGTTGGTTGGTATTGGTATGATTTTGTTTACTGTCACGTATGAGGTATATTTTCTGTGAATCATATTTTTCGAATAAATAAGATTATCCTAATGACTTACCTGCTCTGTAACGGTTTCGTTTTCTGTTCCCAAATTCCCCGAATGTGTTTCAATTTGTCCATCGATTAGAGTGTCTGGAATAAATACAATAATTCGAGATGATAAATAAGACAATATACACTGTACGTACAGTCTTCGCTTACGTTTGTGTGCAGACGACCCTCGAAAATACCATCTAAACCCACACACAGTTTTCTTCGATAATTATGGTACACGGCTATTTGGATTTTTGTAATGTAATGATCATAGGTTTAATCTCACTTTATCAATCTAATGGACCAGCTCTGTATCTTTGAAAATATTTTCGTATTACATGACACAGAGCACATGAAAATGGCATCAATACATCGAATAATTCTGAGTTTAGAATTTTCTTCCAGCCGTACCAATATTTACATATTTTCTTATTATATTTCTTCAGAAACACAAATCATATGATGTATCGGACCACCAAAACATGGTTATTGCATTATACTATTTTCTAAATATCATAGTTATTGGGATGTATTTAATGCCACCAATTTTATTATATTTTATTATTATTTTAATACCAAACCTTTGAAAGAATAAATTTTCCAAAATACGTATAAGCCTCCAAATGAAATAAATATGAAAGTCGGTCAAAATTATGATTTTAGAAGGAACATTCCATTAACAATGTGAATACAAGTACATCTCATAAAGATTACTCAACGTGATTTTTTCTTTCCCACTCAGTCAGCAGTCTTTCTGGTAGCCACATAATTATTTTACTGTATTTTTATTTATTAAGGTAATAATTGTAAAGCTTTTGTAAATGTAATATTTTGTATGTGTATGATCATTTAATGCAATTGAGTCTTTTGACTGCTAATGTAATGTTATTTTTTCGAACTGTTGTTTTAACTCCAATAAACATTTCAATCAATGACTGCGGACATTTTTTGGAACAAATGTAGAGACTTCTGGTTTCTACTTACCACAGATTTTAATCTTAAACAATTACATGAAGATGGGATGTCTTGAAAACCTACCCCACTGTGTATAAAGTAAATACTTTGGCCTAGCTAACATTCAATATTCTTTATCACCGCCCAGTTAGGTGACAAATTATTGTGACATATTTTATCGATTTATCAACATGAAGTTAAGGTTTATATTACATCATCAAACTTCCTAGAGCATACGTGCGGCTTGCCGTTATCACGCGCGCATACCGTAAAGCAAATTTCTGGGGACTAGATTCTATGGTCTTGCTTTCTCTTTACGTACTACTACTACTACAACTACTACTACTACTACTACTACTACTACTACTACTACTACTACTATAAGAAGAAAAAGAAGAAGAAGAAGAAGAAGAAGAAGAAGAAGAAGAAGTAGGTGGAAAAGAAGGAAAAGAAGAAGAAGCCGCATGTATATTGATGTCCCCCTCCTCCCCCTAAATACAATAAATAAATGAAACGAAACAAAAGTTCTTCAAGAGAAAATAAATTACAAATCAACTACATACTTGTGGAGGTTCTTTCAAGATTCAGGGCTGATATATCAATCGTGGCTTTCTTGGTGACACTCACTAAGCTGCCTTCAGCTTGTAGTTTATCGTAAGAGTCTAACAATGTTGTCACAGTATCATCGTCAAGAATAGTCTCTACTTTCTCTCCAGGATCCACCTTCATTGAGAGATTACAATTTTAAAGAGATCAGATTTTATATGAACGATCAAACATGCAAAAGCTGAATCATCAAGGATCTGAAAAGTCATTATCTTTAATATAATCGACACTTCAAGGGATTTCAAACTTTCTTGGAGGACGAAAAGCCAAATCGGCCCAGAATTGTAATGATATTAGACCAACAATTCGCTTGTCTACGATTTGAAGCTAAATTGGCCTTTATTCTGACTAGATATTTTGATTACATTAAACTTCAGGTTTAGTTAGTATGCATTATTTAGAACCTAAATCAGGAAGATGATGTTTAGATTTCCAAATCTCAAATAACTTCTATTTGTTCGAGACTCAGATAACAGGAGAACCGTATAGTGTGCAGCATGGTTTAGTATAACAAGTAATAGTTCGGTTTACTAACATATTCACATTTTATGCACAATTTTAAACAACGGTTGCCCTTGACAACCCGTAAACTTGCCGGAGGACTGCCCGACAAAGTAATTAGTTATGTATGCAGAATGGATACCAAGTATTGTAGTACCTTCATCAATAACAGGTTTATGGAATATCTCGTTACTACATGTAGGTCCTCTAGAGAAATATCTATACATTTGAATATGTAAGTAAACCGGTCTATTTCACGTGATCAGACTGTGATTCCTTATTGGTTACTAGTGATCAACAAAACTTACATATACATTTCCCGCGTTGACTTCCACGGACGCACCATAGCGGTCTGATATGACGACTGAGATTCCTATGGTGTTGTTATCTGTACCGACAGGGAGTGGCACTAGAGTGCTCGATCGGCTACCCGTATACAGCAGTTGACTGCTATCGCCATCAACAGCTGTAAAACAACAAAACCATCATAAAACCTTACAAAAGATCATCAACATCTTGCGATTGTCGACATTTATTAATGACATGAATCTCATCTTTATGAAAAATTGAGTTTCCACTTTAATAATCACCACACAGCCTGTGCGTAGTCTGCGCAGATTGCCTTTATTTTCGTTCTCTCTCTCTCTCTCTCTCTCGCTGACTTTATACCTTTCTATCTGTTCTCTCTTTATCGCCCTCTCTCCTCACCTTGTTTCCTTCTTGGCTTCTATGCTTAGAAACACAATTTTTTCCCCCACCTAGTGTTACTTCGCAGTACTATATTTTTGAAATGTAACTTATTGCTTTCATCAGAGGGCGTCCTTGTAAGCTAATGCTCAGAGCTGTCGATGTATGTTGTGTAAGATGGACCACATCGCGCGTTGCTCTGTTTGACTAGCACACAACTGAACCCGAGTTGGCCTGACTATGTGTAAACTCGGCTCTTTTGATAATTGTATTTGATATTTTTTTGTATTTTTCAAAACTTTCCACAACTTGTATTCCATAGAACTGTATAGATGTTAATAAGTACATTTGTATGATACTATGACAGTTAAACTGTTTTCTGTTGCAATTTGTGGGAGGTCACTTCAGTAAAATTACTGTGCTATACGGTTTCCACATAGCGCCGCAGAGATGAGCGGGGTTCATAATGTAAGTAATGTTCATTAGTGCGGGACATGTCTCCTTATCGGAAGATATCTATTGTCATCCGAAAACGACTGTCTCACTGACTAACACAGTGACATACTAATACTTTACCATAGAATTCGTATGACGATATGCCGTCTTCATCTTCCCAGTCCACGCATTCAATGTATACGGAGTCGCCGAGGTCGATGGATCGAGAATCGACGTCGCAGCCATTCCCTGTCGGGAGTGTGTTTAATTGAGCTTCGATGTCTGTGATGCCGACGACGCCCCGCTGTTGGTAGCCGAAAGCCGAATGACATAGCTCAGTGCTGATAGCTGTAGTTTGAACACCGTGTCCTTGATGTAAAGTGCATCAGTATTTACACCTAAAACGGTGATTTAAGACAGATGGCAATTTAGCAACATGTTTTGCAAATATACAACATCTAGGAAATAAAATAGGAGCAGCAAAAAACTATCAAAAACACCGACAAACAGATGCCGTTGAATCCTCTCTCTAGAAAGGGAGGCGGAACAGGACGGTCCCGCGTGAACCGTCTGGGCTTTATACCGGTTCACGATGGCTCGACAGTTAGCTATACCAACAATGCCACTCTACTTCCACAAATGAAGTCAGCAGCCCCAACAAATTCGTTCCTTCTGCCTTTTCATCATCCACTTCTTCTTTTCTTCTTCTTCTTCTTATTTTCTTTATTCTCTTTCTTCTTCTCTTTTATTCTACTTTTATTTCTTCTGCTTCTTTATAGAGAGGTAAATAAAATGTTTCAAAGTCTTTTATTCCTGCAAATCTTTGATTTGTTTCTATCGATGAGCTTGCATTGTAGATCCCCGATGATCAGGGGTATGTCGGAGTAACAGAAAATCCACGATTTCGAAAAATCAGGGATATTGGGGGTAATTTCACAAAAGAAATTCTTCTCTCTAAAACTCATTTCAATGCAAATTGCATAATACCGATTTCTTAAGGATGAGCTCCATCGTATTGGAAAGTTATTATATCTTTAATTATTGTTCGTCTTTGTGCTTCAAAAGACTTATCCTCCTTATGTCTGCTCTTTTCCGCAAATAGGGGGATATGTTAACCCGAGGTACCGGGAGCTTACCTGTCGCTTCGCTCTCCCAACCCGTTAAGGGCATTGTATGTGTTCCGTTATTAAAGTCCACCTCCCATAGATACGTCACACCGCCGTCGCAACCCGATCCGACACAATCCGATATTAAGCGAAGGTCAGCCGAAGTGTCGATCTTGATCGAACTTGACTCGGACGTGGATGGCGTTCCCGGGGATAAGCTGAAATTCATGAAGAAATGAGCAGGACATTTTTGGTGATTGATGGAGTGATATTTAAACCGGGGTAAATATTGGTATTTACGAATTTTCTAAACAGATTTAGCTCAGAACACTGCGTCGGGGCACAATTTATAACACGATATAAGGCTATAATGTAGAGGGCTAGCCTTGGTCCGCGTTCAATGCTACAGCTTCGTACTAGTCGTACATACACACGCACGCCCACACACCCACATACATATGTAAATATATATATATATATATATATATATGTATATATATGTATTTATATATATATATATATCAAATTCGAATCATTTCAAATCTTCATTTTATATTGCTGTACCATTTTATTACCGATTTTTTTTTTCCTATTCGAAAATATTTGCTTTAAAGTACTTGGTAGCATAGTTTTCAGATGATAGAAAATGGTGCTAAAGCAGTGCTTTCAATGCTAGATGTACAATTAAAGATAATTCTGACAGTTCGAGAGAAAACGGACCATTATTAATGATAAAGATTGGGAAAAAACTGATCTGATCGATTCCTAAGTTCTCCCAACTACTAGTATATTATCATAATTAAATTCAATTTTAGGTGAGTGTAATCGTCACAAGGCAATGAATTGGCTCTCTGACCATTCCAATTATTCAAGTGTTGAAAGATGTTTTAAAAAGCCTGTTTTATGCCTTATTTTTATGGAAAATCGTCTGGGATAATTCAAAAAATTGGTGGGGAGAATTTACTGTTTATAGAGGGAGTTACACATGACGCCTTCAAAGAAAACCATAAATATCTTTGTGGTTTGAGAATTTTTTTCAGGATTTTTCGCATGCTAGAGGGTTAGTTCAGTAGAAGGAATATAATCAGTAACATTTCATACAAAAATTAGGCAGTTTTGTTCATCAACATTCAACAATGTTACTGGTTCACTTTAACGTGGCAACTGTTCATCAACACAAAATGGGGGCCCTCCGGCATCTTGAATTAAATATTTATAGGTTCCTCTAAAGATGTTTACCTTATGACGGGTTGAGGGGGATCCCCGCTGACAATCTTCAGCTCGAACGCGACCTCACCGGAAATAGTTCCTTTCTCGATGACCACCTTTATGTCATAGGTCATGTTAAAGTTCATCCACTCGGTGTTGAGATCGAGACTGCTTTGGTCGTAATTCAGTCTCCCGGGACCAGTCCCAAAGCACCCTCCCTCAGAGCCCCCATCGCCAGTAATATCCACTGGTGTGTCTACAAGGGTCTTGTCATTGTTGAGTCGAAAATCCTCATAAAAACGCTTGCAGTAGTACTTGAATACACTGATCCCCTGTGTTTGTATGAAGGGTATTTTCAGACAGATGTGAATATTAACAATTTTGAACACTTGGGCCTTGTAGGTTAATAACGGTACCCCTTGACAAGTATTCTACAAATCATTCTATGAACTTGATACAGGGCTTGATACTTGATGCAGGGCTTTCTTGAATAGCAGGTCCACTGGCTTTCAGTGACACTGAATGAAACTACCCTGTTGAAAGAAATCAGGAATAGATATATAAATAAATAAATACGGAAAAGGCCCTTTGCGTGAAAATTTGCGATTAAACGCAATGCTCAAAATCAAATTCAAGTTATAGATACACAACAGTAATTGGTCGAACATGTCGAAAGTCAATTTGCATTTATTTTTGAAGTCGTGTGTTATCGCTTTTTGTGAGGCATGAAGCCCCATGTCATGATAGACATCTGGAATGCAAAATTAGGTAAATATAATACCATTTAAGATATAGGCCAATAAATATTTTGGCATGAGTTGTTAGGGATTTTTTCTTCTTCATAACCCTTCGACAGTGCTTGAAAAGCGGTATGTACAGTTTTACAGAAGTGCTGACAAATATTAAGAACAATGTTTGCTAGTTCAACTCTTAGATGACATACCTGATCAGTAACTGAACGGTCTATAGAAGGATCATAAGAATAGAGCCCGGGATTCAAGTTGAAGTTCTGTCCATGACCAATTGTAGTTGAAGATAGTTGTCCGTCAACGACTCTAGCTTCCAGACTGAAAGGCAAAAAGTGAATGTACTCTCGAGCACACGCCGTGAAGACAACACCATCTAGCTGACTGCTGTCCATGGTGACACAATAGCTTATGCGGTAGTACCCCGGTGGGTATGTATAGGCTTTCAGCTTGATATCCCCTGTGTTAGCTTCGCCGACGTAGAAGGGGTCAGTCGGGTCAAGATCCGTGAGATTCAGAGTGAGCCCCGGAATGAGTTCACCACTAGTGCTGTTGAATTCCCGCACTGACCATTCCTTGAAGTTGTCATTGATTTTGCAACGGATAGTGGTCGTAGTCTTGAGAGGAACAAAGTCGTAGGTCTCTACACTTCTTGGGTCCATCCAAATGAGTACGCTTCGCTGAAGGATACTTCTGGCACATTGCACGCAAGGTACGTCACAGCGAAGGGTTCCTCGATGACGATGTCGGTGACGAGATTGAAACCGTGCACGGTGAAGACGTAACTGCCGTTGTCGGCGTACGTATGCAGAAGATTGATGGTATCGGTAAGAGGACCTATGTAGTTCGCAGTGGATGACTTCCAATGCCCCTCGCACACCGTTTCACCGTACATGATGGGTGTCTGGTGGTCGCCGTAGTCAATGGCCAAGCATGAGTTGTATCCGATCTGGCCGATGGTGATGGTGAAGTTCTTTGGCTGGTTTGGAATGGTGATCTCCCCGGTTGATACTTTTATTGAATGGATTGTCTTAAAAAGTTGGAATGTGGCACTGATGATGTAACGCTCGCTTACTGGATTGCTCGCAGCAACACTTACGGTGTATTCTCCAGGCTGCGGAAAGACATAAGTGTAGTAATTAGCTCATCTGAGATCCAACAATGGATTTCGAAATAAATAAATGCAGGTTGTAATTCAAATCTATTCATACTTTAGCTGCCTTTTACTACCTCCCCTCAGAAAGGGTTTCACTGCTCATCGTATCTTTACAATATATGCAGTGTACTCGTTAGCAAGCTCTTAGTGTGACAAGTACATCTGTTGGCTATTTTCGCATACATGTAAAGTGTAATAACAATAATGATACCAGAAATGAGAATGATTGGACTTTTAGATTTATTTAAATTCTTAACATTGTCTTTAGTCATTTTACTCCTCCTACATACCTCTGTATATTGGCGTGAGAGAGTGTCTTCGGTTGTGTTTATAGGCACCGAAGCAATGTCACCGAAGTCCAGATATTCGAATGTGATATTAGTTCCTGAAAATGTACATTTATTTAAAAGGTGAAATCAACGGAATAAAGAGAGACACTTTAGTATAATGGTTCTATGTATGCATTTCAGTAACTGTCTATTTATATCCGTACATACGCTGCCATATTCAATGATATTGTTGATATCATCAAGTTGAAGACAAAAAGTATCGTCACGTTCTTGAAAACAATTACATTATGGTCTTGAAAAGGTACTCACCTAAACATGTATATGGGGATATATCGCTTTTAATGTGTCACTCTTGGAGTAAGAAGAAAAAAAGTCCCTAAACATCGGTTACTATTTTTTTTACAGAATAATACCTCGCCCATATCCTCGTTAAAGGCAAGTCCTAGATGAAGAAAAAAAAAATCTAAATTATTTCGCTTTTTTAAATCCAAAGCCCTAACATGGACATGGGTTTGGAGGCTTCAGCCGCATACCCCTGTCCAAACTACACCTGAGTAACACCCCTCCCCCACACGTCCGGAGCACACGCATCTGGACCAATGCCTCATGTGAAAACTAACTAGCCCCGTACGTTATAACGACGAGGGTTCACACGGACCAAAACAACGAGTATTCACAGTTAACTACAAGCTCAAAGTCAATTGCGTTCGCACGTCACATAGCACCAGATGAGGACCCCCCGTTCTTACTTATCGAGCCAACCTTAAGATCTATCGTAGTTGACCCACGGGTGCGTCCTCACGGTCCGTAACTACAAGATAACTACGTACTTTATAAACACGACCTTAACTTCAAGTTAACGAGCTGTTGTGTGATCCTCATTTAAGGACAAACTACTCCATAAACACTACCTTCCTGGTTGACTAACCTTTAAGATAATTTCCACGTTAGTAAATTATCGATGACATTCTAAGGGGGTAATTTTCCAGGGGTATTTAATCGGGGATATTTGTCCTACTGGGTAGTTGTCATGTGGGATAGTTGTCTTGTTGAGTAGTTGACCTACTTGGTAATTATCATGTGGGGTAGTTGTCCCGTGGGGGTAGTTGACCTACTTGGTAATTATCATGTGGGGTAGTTGTCCCGTGGGGGTAGTTGACCTACTTGGTAATTATCATGTGGGGTAGTTGTCCTACTGGGTAGTTGTCATGTGTGATTGTTGTCCTGTGGGGGTAGTTGTCCTACATCTTTGGGTTAATAGTGATAACAGTGATACCTATCGGTAATTCTAAATTTCATAAAGGTCATTACATATTAAAGGCAGTTTAAACATCAACCTTATGCTGGATAAAGTAAATATTTAAAGGGTAATCCAACCTTGATAGCTAACTAGTCTACGGAAAAGCAGAAAAGCAGAGAAGTTGACTGGTGAAATGTTGAATGAAATCGGAAAATAAAATGAGGAAGTTATGAATATATAAAAGTTGTAATCACTATAGGTATGGGCTTTTAAAATTGGCTGAATTGGTAAAGTCTCTGTGATGTGGTGGCGGACAATTTTCCAAATATGTATGACTCTATTCTCTTTAGAGCATCTATAATACTAATATGATATCCATAATATATTTTGAGTAGTGCTCCAAGGAAGAAGGCACTTGGGATAAAAACAGAAATTAATGATATTTGTATACACGACAAACGGGAGAGTTGTCCGAGACTACGTTACAATCGGCCACTGACCAAACTGACAATTTGAGATTCGGATAGACTTAGTGATCTCCTATTTCAAATATTCATCACTTTCTTATTATTGGTCCGATTTATTTCAAACTTTGGCCATTCTGTGTATCTTAATTTTTTGCTTTCATACAAACGAACGTATTACAAGGGTTGGATTGCCATTGCCATCGTAAAGAAATAAACCGCTGCGGTTTGTTAACAATAACAATGATAACAAAATAATAATTATAATAATAATAACGATGTTTTTTTTCTTAACCAGCTAGGCGCTCATGGCCCTTGCTCTTAAATATATTAGATAATCAGTTAAAAACTCTGTAGGTTTACCGAAGTATATCTGAACGAGGCTTTGGAGAGAACGTTTGAGGTCTTTTGTTCTTACCTGACGAATACACTGGTTTGAAAACGATCGGTCTCTCCAATGGATAGTTGTCTCCATAATCCGCAATAGGATCACCGTCAGGCGGTATTTCCGGTTGGTAGAGGACGTCCAAACGGATGTCTGGGAGGATTATGCCGTACAGTTTAACCTAGAGGGTTTAAGACACATGAGATAGTGACCCTTCTTCCGAAAACGTCTAAATCCGTAATAAACACGCGTTTCTTACATTTTATATCATAATGTCCGTAAATTAAGTAAGCTCTTCCAAAGATCTTAAGAAATTATTACCCCAGGTTCAGCACGGGCAACTGTCATCAGATCACAGTGCATTTCAATGAATGCATGGTCCGACCAGGTTATCATTTACCTAACATTGGACAAGTGTGGCAATATATATTCAATGTCTTGCCAAAAGATGTTAGTGCTGTGGCAGTCATTATTTTGAACTCCGTACTTAATTGTGATCTGCAGTCCGGTGACCTGTACACTAGGCCTTATACGCTCAGGCAAGCTGCATGTTTTCCCAGCACAGTGCATTTCAATGAATAATCCTAACAGGGGATCATTTATCTAACCTGGGTCGAGTGTGGAAATGTAGACTTAAAGTCTTGCCAAAAGACATTAATGCTGCGGCAGTCATTATGTTGAACTCCGTAATTTGTGATTTACAGTCCGGTGACCTGTACACTAGGCCTTACGCTCAGGCAAGTGATATCACATCACAGTGCATTTCAATGAATAATCCGACTAGTTAAATCATAACTGATTTTATTATTTACTATATAAATCTATGTATCTACCTATTATTGCTTAGTCCTCCAGACAAAGCAGTCATCGAAAATAAAAAGTCACAGTTGTGCATACCCCACCCCGATATACCCTTCAGTCACGCGCACTCTACGTCCGCATACAAACTTCCTCTCTCACGCAGTCCCAGAGACAGACCAGGGACATGTTGTAAACAAGGAGAGGGGCCGGAGGGACATAGGTAGATACATAGATTTATATAGTAAATAATAAAATCAGTTATGATTTAACTAATTTACCACAATAAATCATATGTATCTACCTATTATTGCTTAGACCAACACAGATGAAAGCGGGAGGCATGTCCCAAACAAAAGGGTTAACGGGGAACTAACGAAGAAGAAGCCGCCAGCAAGGAGGTAGTAGCGAAACGTTCCTCACTTGCCGGAATATCTTTGAGATAACATGAAATAAAGGTATTTGGCGACAACCAAAAGGCAGCCTTCATAATATCATGAAGGGCGACACCATGAAACAAAGCCCAGGAGGTACTAATACCCCTGGTGTCATGCGGACAAGAGGAAGAGCCTCGAGGACCTGCGGCCTGGAACCTGAGCGCATGATGAATCTCCTGGTGGACTCCTTAGAGGGAGACGGGTAAGTCAGTAACTGCTCATTCTTCCGAACACCTTTAGTCCTACCTTCAGGAGCCGGACACCAGACTTTGTCTTCCTCGACTGAGGAGACACTGGACAAAGGACAAAGGAAAATCTCCACTGGACCCGATGAGACAGTTTGATTCTTTGCTAGGAAAGAAGGCTTGGGAATAAGTCTCACACCCTTTCTCCCAGCGAATGTGGCCCGGAAAAGGCAAAGGGCGTGAAGCGTGCCTCTCCTCTGCCCGGACGCAATCGCAATTAAAAACAAAGTCTTGATTGTGAGACAGTGCAGAGAAGCCTTGGCAAGGGTTCAAAAGGAGGCTTAGATAAAGCCTCCAAAACCTTGGGCAGACTCAGGGAGGAGCCAGCTTCTGTTGGGGCGGTCTCTCCAGAAAGAAGGACCGCAACAACATTGCCAGTCGAGGGAGTTAGACACACTCGAGCCATCTGGGAAACCTGCATGGATAGCAGCGATGGCCGAACGATACCCACGCAACGTGGACAGAGATCTACCCTTGTCAAATAAAGAGATAAGAAAATCGGCTATGACACCAATAGACGCCATCCTGGGTACCACGTCAAGCCCCTCACACCACTGGTGGAAGGCCTCTAACCGAGAGTTATACAACACTCTCGTCGAAACTCGGCGGCTCCTGGTCAAAAAGAACTTTCCGAGAGGCCCTTGCCCTCCTTGCAACCTCCCGATAACGGCCAAGCGGTCAAATGGAGGACCGCTGGCCGCGGATGAAGTATCCCTGAGAGAGGCTGAGCCACCAAGTCCTCCTTCAGCGGAAGACAAAGCGGTTGACCCGCTAACAAATCCAGGAGGTCCGAAACCACGACCTCCTCGGCCAACGAGGGCGATCAATAGAACCCAAGCCCTGTCCGACCTGATTTTCCTCAAGACCTGAGGAATCAAACCGAATGGGGAAAATGCATAACCCCGGAGAGACCCCAATGGAACGAGAAGGCGTCCAGCGCCCAAGCCTCCGGGTCTCGTACTCGAGAACAATACATCGGAAGCCGATGATTGAACGGGGATGCGAACAGGTCGATCTCCAAAGGAGACCAGACCGAGAGGAGAAGGTCGAACACTTGCCGATGGAGGGCCCACTCCGAAGGGAGGCACCTCCCTCTGGACAGGAAATCTGCTACCAGATTGTCCTGGCCAGGAATGAAGGATGCTACAGGCGTGATCTCCACCGATCGACACCACCGCCACAGACGAGCAGCTAAGTCGTCCAGGCTGGACGACCTCGTGCCGCCCTGCCGATTTATGTAGGAGGCCACAGTTGTATTGTCCGTGAGCAGTAGAACCGTGCGACCAAACAACAACTGTCTGAAATGGTGAAGCGAAGCGAACGCCGCCATCATTTCCAAAACATTGATGTGCGGAAGGACGGGAAAATCCCAAGTCCCCGACACCATGTTGCCCAAACAGTGACCCCCCCACCCCAGGTGGGAGGCGTCCGTCGACAGAGAGATCGAAGGCAGGGGCACGCGAAAGGGCTTGCCCCGAGTCAAGAAAGCGCCGTCCAACCAAGGGGCCAACAGAAGCTTGATCTCCTTTGGTAAAGGAATCCTGACTGAAAGGGAATCTACACTCGGTCTGTAGAACCTCAGAAGATGCCTTTGAAAGGGCCTCATGAGAAGCCGAGCATCCTGAAAAACATCGACCAGGCTGGCCAAAAAACCCAGCCACTGGAGCCACTGCTTGGCCGGCACTCTGCGGGCACGCCGCAGGGACCGGGCCGCCTTGGTAATGGACCGAACTCTGTCCCCACTGGGACGGGCCAACTGCGCCGGCAAATCCAACTCCGCACCCAGGTAAACCAACCTGCGGGCGGGAACCAACTCGATTTGTCCCAGTTCACCAGGAACCCTAGTCCCTGTGTGACCTGCAGTAGAAGACTCAACTGCTCCCGAAGGCGAGACTCTGAACTTGCCACCAGGAGCCAATCGTCCAAATAAGCAAACAGCCTGAGCCCTTGCTTTCGAAGAAAGGCCGTGAGGGCCGAAACCACTCGGGTAAAAACCCGAGGTGCCGGCCTCAGGCCGAAAGGGAGGGCCTTGAATCTGTAGGTCTCTCCTCGAAAGGCGAACCCCAGAAGATCCCTTGAAAGTGGATGGATGGGAATATGGAAGTAGGCATCCTTGAGGTCCAAGGAAACCGCTAAATCCTCCGGACCTAATGAAGGGAGGATAGTAGCCAGATGTTCCATGCGAAAATGCATGGGAGCTATGTGCAGGTTGATCCTTTTCATGTTGAGGATCATCCTCAACTTCCCGAGCGCTTGGGGATGACAAAAACCGGAGAGAGACTCAGACCAGGGTGGTCCGAGACTCTCTCTATGGCGCCCTTCTCCAGCAACATGAGAATCTCGTTCGAGATGTGTTGCTGGAAAGGGCGGACAACGGAGGCGGACGAACTCGAATGGCGCCGTTCGGAAGGGGCTCTACCAGCTCTATGTAGAAGCCCTCTCGCACGACTGAGAGCACGACAGTGTCTTCGGTGATAGCTTCCCAAGAGGAAGGAACTCCCGAGTCGTCCGCCGACCCGGTCTACAAGCGCTCGGGGCGAACCTTCAAAAGTGCCGCTTGGATGGAGGGAAGGACTTGGCCGAAGACTTCGGACCACTCCAACCTCTAGACGAACCCCTGCCACGGCCCGAACGGGCCTGGGGGGTAAATGGGGCCCGAGCTGGGGCCGGAGCCCGACGAGGGATCTGAAAGGGAGGCCGAAGAGGAGCCTGAGAAGGAGTAAAATGACGTGAACCCACGCCAGTCGACCTAGACGGAGGTCTTGAACGACCCCTGGTTAAAGGTTGCGAGCGGAAATGCCGCGCCAAATCAGCGGCCTGTTTACGCCTATCAATCTCCTTCTGCAGCATAGCTGTGAACTGACCACCACAAAGGAACTGTTCCGACGAAGGAATGCCTTCACACAAAGAAGGAATATCCCGCTCCAACACCCCAGCTCCGACAGCGCCAGCTGACGGCGCTGAAGGTCACCGCGATAGAAGTGCAAGAAATTGACGACCACAAGAGGCCCGACAGTAACAAAAGGATATTCTGAAGTACTAACAAATCATCCGCCGAAATTCCCAATTCGTCAGCTCTTGCCAAGAGACTGACCAGAGAACCCATATAGGCAGAGAGCCGAAGGAAATCCCCGTCAGAGATGAAATCACCTCCAGGGGCTTATCTCGATCCTTGTACGACTTCTTCTTGAGATTAACTCCCAAACGAAGCGCTACATTAACAAGATCAGGCGAAAGTTTCTTCGCAACAAAAAGTTGCGAGTAACCTCCGTAATGAAGGAAAAAGCAGAGCTTTGAGATCTCACATCCCGAGAACCCCGATAGGGTCAGCTGCAATCCTATCAAATTCAGTCTTGAATTCCTCAGGCAGGGAATAGAATCCTGAGATGAACGCTGTTTAAACAGCGAAGACGGAACACCAGCCCCAGTGCTGGGACGAGAAAAAGTATCAGGCAGATACTTTTCTAACAAAGCCCTCGCATCGGAGCCCAAACTCGAAAATTGTCCCGGTGCTGAGTCCAGCTGCGAATCCTCCGAGACAATGGAGACAGAATCCCAATCACACTGACGATCCATAGTGACCGAATCATACGGCTGAGGTAAAACCCCCACCGAGGCCAACGACTCCTCGCCCGGCGGAGCGCCGAGAGCAGCAGGCGCCGGGGAGACAAAACCCTGTCGAGAGACGACAGTACGAGGTAACGATTCTGACGCCAAAACAGCGGCAGCCGAAAATTCAGAACAAGAATCCGAATCAGAAGACAAAGAGGCGGGCTCCGCGACCACACTAGCCGGGGCACGGGGGACGGTAGGTACCGAACCCGCTGACATACCAGGTGACGAAATTGACGCCAAAGTATGTGCACCCGTCGACACAGCTGAGGAGCTCAGCTGATTGAACATTTGTTCCATGAGAACTCTGAGCTCTGCCTGCGCAGAACTCGAAAAGGAAGACACAGGCGTCGATTCCTTTGTCTTCTTTGTCTTCTTTGTTTGCGATCCAGCCGAGGCAAGGACGCTCACACTCTTCCGTTTCTTCCCCGTCGCAACGGGGAGGAAGGAGGCTTCTTGGCCCTGCTAGCTCTCTTCCGCTTAGCACCAATGCCAGATAAACTCAGGCCGTCTCGCCTCACTGATTCTAAAGAAACGTGAGCGAGATCTGCACGGTCAGTGTGACCGGGGCTCTCACGCTGAAATGCTCCCTGAGAAGCTACAGCGAAACCACTACGGAGAGTGAGACCGAGGCCTGCTCGCTGCAAAGTTTCGTGAGAAACACCAGCGAGGTGTGACCAGGGCCTGCTCGCTTCAAAGCGAGGAGTGACCGGGGCCTGCTCGCTTCAGTGCTTCGTGAGAAGCCTCAGCGAGCTCGAGACCTTGGCGTTCCACTGGCGTGATTATTATCAGGCACCCCAAATGTGGACGCAGGAATACTGCCGAAATGAATCGGGTGCGTAAACCGGGTCTCCTTCATGCTTGAATGCATGGCTCGTGCTTTGCACGGCTGTTGCCTCGCAACAGAGCCCCGGGCCGTGAAGCCCGGGGCCTCTACCGGACGGACAGACCCACGAGGGGGAAAGCCACCAGTAGGAGTCTCTATATTCTAGCTGAGCTGAATTTATAGACCTCGACATACAGGCGCCGGAGCACAGCCCGCTGGCTGGCCCGGACGCGGTATCCGTCGGTAACTTACTACAGGGCAAAACTCCCGAAACACTCGGCAAAAATACCCAGTGCGTGGAGTAACCTGCCCCGAGCCTGTACTCGGGTGCCCTTACCCCTACCTGCCGCACCAAACTCACTCGCTAGTGAGGCGGTACCGACAACCGAAACTGGGGGGGAGTGAATCCACTCCAAATCCAGACTCCTTGTCCATTAGAAACCTGTGGATAAGACAAAACAAACTTTCCAAGGAAAGCGATAACAACAAAAGAAAAGCAACAGTTACTACAACCAAACAATCGACGAACTAAACAAGCGTCGACTAAAACACGCAACAAACAGCGTCGCTTCAAAACAGTTTAATTAAACTCTTAAACAAAGCTAAACAAACAGTCCTAGCGTAGCTAAACAAACAGTCCTAGCGTAGCTAAACAAAAGAGCTACGAACGAAGAACGCTTATCTTAGCGTCAACAAAAGAAATTAACACACAGCGCGCTCAACCATAGAGCCGCACCGTAAACTATACTAGAGGTATGCACAAAGAAATCCCTTAACAAAACACTAAGTGAAACAGCCCCGGTACACAAATTACTGTGTCCGGGACTGAACTCAAAAAGGGAAGTTCGGTCGGCAAAAGTGAACACTAATTACTGCCAAAATAAAGTGACTTAGGGTTAAAAAACGAACCAAAATGTATAAAAACAAATTGGAACTGGAAATGACAGAAAGAAAGCACTCCAAAACGCTGCGAGGAGCAAAAACTCCAAATTTAGCGCTAGAGACTTATCTGTACTCCTTAACGAATGACTGCGAAAAGAGAGAGGAAGTTTGTATGCGGACGTAGAGTGCGCGTGACTGAAGGGTATATCGGGGTGGGGTATGCACAACTGTGACTTTTTTTATTTTCGATGACTGCTTTGTCTGGAGGACTAAGCAATAATAGGTAGATACATATGATTTATTGTGGTAAATCAGGTTATCATTTATCTAAGCTTGGTCGAGTGTGGCAATGTAAACTTAATGTCTTGCCAAAAGACATTAGTGTTGTGGCAATCATTAGGGACTTTTAGATTTTACACGACGAGAACGTGGACTGCCACGGTGACATCCTTTTAAGGTAATGTGACGTCCTTTTAAGGCACTGCCGGGCACGGGCCAGTGCCTTGGAAGAATGGCATACGTGGCAGTCCACTACGTCGACGTGCAAATCTAAAAGTCCCTATTATTTTGAAACCCGTACTTTGTGATCTACAGTTCGGTGACCTGTACACTAGGCCTTATGCTCAGGCAAGTGTTATCACAGCACAGTGCATTTCAATGGATAAATTTACCAGCTAGTTCTCATTTATCTAAGCTTGGACGAGTGTGGCAATGTACATCTAATAGGGACTTTTAGATTTTACACGACGAGAACGTGGACTGCCACGGTGACATCCTTTTAAGGTAATGTGACGTCCTTTTAAGGCACTGCCGGGCAAGGGCCAGTGCCTTGAAAGAATGGCACGCGTTGCAGTCCACTACGTCGACGTGCAAATCTAAAAGTCCCTAATGTCTCGCCAACTGACGTTAGTGTTGTGGTAGAGATTTTATCCCCTTACCTTGTGGTCCACAGTCCGATAACCCATAGACTATGCCACTACACCTCTATATCACCGGCCCATCATATCTTACCTCAACTTTGAATGTGATTGTCTGGACAAGATTTTGTATAGTCACGAGGACAATAACGATGCCTGGAAACTGAGCGGGATGGAGGAAACTCTCCTGGTCCCCCTCGTTGGAGAGGGTCATCACATGGGTACTATTGTCATAGTAACTGCTACTGAAGGAGATATTTGCGTCCGTGCCGTAAGGTTTGCCGTTCGACGCGAGGAGTTCTACCGTAATGTTGATGTAACCTAGGAAACAAGGGGCATGGTGAATATCGGATTTCCAGCGTTTGTCTAGATTATAACTGCTCAGGTTATTAATTGTCCCGGAAAGAATAATGTACCCGGGCACGCTAATTTTACCGTGAAAGTTGGAGGTAATAATCGTTCTACAGGCCTGTATTATTAATTGCCTTTCTCTACCATATTAGATATTCTATCACGTTCAAACTCCTGTTAACATATAGAAAATAATGAGTAAATGTGTTCATTTAACATGAATGTCTTAATGATTTATATTGATATATTCGCTTTGATTTACTTATTTCCGTTTCAATAATGACATGAAACAAAGTAATAAGATTTTATACAAAGATAAAATAGAAATAATGAAAAACTGAAAATGATCAAGTGAAAATTATTGACCTAAATGTATATAAATCACGGAGGGGCATGCTAAAGAAGCAATGCTTGTATGATACAAGCCCCTAAAATTAGTTACATAATAATAAAGAGTTTTGGTCATAAAACTGTTAAAACAGTATAATAAACACTTTCCTGTTATTCATCACGATTTCTGTTTCTGTGGAAACGTCGGAGTGGAAATAAGAATTCTTTAAAGGCAAACCTTACCCTGCTCAGAACTGGGATAAGGATGGGAAGCGGGACTGTCCGGTATTATTCTATAGTGCTCCTCGAGTACTGGATGTTGGATGTAGATGGTTTTGGATGCCGTCTCGTTTCCATGGAGATTAGATGCGGTGACCGTAATAGTGATCATGCCGTTAGAGTCATCGTATAAATGGTTGAATACCGGTAGAGACGCTGTACAATAGACAAGCAAATGGACTATTGTGGTAACAAAAGACTGGAACAAAAAATCGATATAAGTCTTACTGGACATTTAACAAGTGCCTATCATGTTGTAAAATTGGGGCAGCGTCTCACGACACCGCCACAAGTAGCCGACATCTCACGAAATGCGCGTATTATTAATGCGTGTTTCAGTGGCGGGATGTCAGCTATTTAAACTTGTATGCTACTAAATATGATGTTTCATGAAAATACCTCGAAGTATTTTACATGGATATTACTCTGATTTGACTTGATATGGACAGGAGTAAATTCGGAAACGTCAATAATTTGTTCCTATTTTGAATAAGAAAAAATTGACCTTTCATACCCAAGAATGTATTGGGGCCCAATGAATACTTAAATACTATATGGATTAGCATAAAACTTGCCAACAATTTGCCTGACAACAAGTAACTAAGTCCATGAATGTATGCAAGCTTCGTTCTGATGCTCCGACTGTTCAAATAAAATAATACTTTACTCATGGATGCAATGCAATACAGGATCTTAAAGTAGTTCTTTCATAACTTTGAATATATTTGAGATATTAACATTGACAGCAGTGTTTGCTGGTATAGGGCCTCCATCAGTTCACTTTAATAGAAACGATCGTCTAGAAAATGCATACAACTTATTTGTATTTTAAAATCTCTGATAGAAAAGCTGTCAAACCACTAGATACTTTTTAGCGACTACGTGGCACATAAAACTATATATCAAGGGCTGGATATTCATGAGATGTGAACAATTCTGCGTTCGAAGTAAGACAATTGTCTGCTTGAAAATATCACAGCTTCACATGGGTGAACTCAATCCAACTTTATTAGTTAAACCCGACACGTGTCATGCTTGGAGTACGTCATGTTGAAAAAGTGAAAACGTAGGCCCATTTTCTACAAATTAAGTTAAACCAGACCCTGAGTCTAAGAGCACGTTTAACAATGAAAAACTGAGACCTTAGAGTAACTTCCTATGTTAAACCTGATTTTAAACAAAAGTTTGAGCCAAGCGTCGGGTGTACATTTTTGTAGAATACAAGCCGTAGACTTCAGTCTAACTTCCTTGGCTCATTTCGACGGAAGACCAAACGTCGGGGTTAAAGTTTAGTACGATACGTGCTACTGTTTGTCTTACATAAGCCAGCTGACACGTTTGTTTCGCCATCTCCCCAGTCAATCTCCAAGTCTATGGGATCCCCTGAATCGACCGATAGTGTCATTGAGATATCAGCCTCGCTCGCAAAATACGGCTGGTCCGGGGTGAGAGTTATCTCCAGATCTACAAACGGTAATCATTGCAAAGGAAAATATTTATCAGATCAGTGGGAGTGTGTCACTGGTTTCGTTATTGGAAGTTTCAAAATATTAGAAAAACTTACATATAGACAAGTGTTAAAATGCATGTTATTATTTCTGTGTACAATATTATCGTATTTTATTTCATCAAAAATCAGCATTTTGGAGAAAAGAAAGGCTCTTTTTCAAGGGAAAATATAAATATCCAGCAAAGAAAGAGATGAAGGAGAAAGATAAGAGCTTGAGAGATAGAGGCACAGAAAAAAATTGACAAAGGATAGAAAGAGAGTGCGAAAAAAGGGGGAAGGGGGAAGGGGAGTAAAGAAAGTGAAGAGATAGCGTGTGTGAGTGTGCGACAAAAAGTGAGAGACAGAGAGAATGTTTTACTTACTGCGAATGGGGGTCTGCACCTCGACCACACTTTCAGCCGTGATACCGGTAGACTCCAGTGTGTTGTTGACCGTCACTGAGATGTTGTTCGTTCCGATATCAGGGTATTCGTGCTCCAGACTGACAGAAAAAGGATCAATGGCGGTCAACCGAATATGGAACCGCTTTGCTTCTGCGGTTAGGCCGGATGAGAACGACGTCCCCGCGGTGAACGTCGACGACGCTAGACTGAACGCCACCGCTTCATCGGTACCCGTAGTTTCATACCTAGTTATAGCGGTCCCTGCACTAACCGCGTAGCCTAAGACATCGCCGATTTCCGCAGTTGCGGTTCTTTCTGCGAAGGGAATCTCGAAGTAGTTGTAACCGGTAGTGATAGCTGTCTTGGAAATGACGTGTCTGACATTGTAGTTTGCACGACGAGTGTCGCCCACGGATGAGGCGTACCGGTCCGGTTCTGCCTCGCAGGTGGACTCGTCAGATCTCGATGCGCAACGGTGTTCGGATAAACAGAAGACGTGCGTGGACGAATCACAGGAGGTATGATACAGGGGATTGGTCGGCATTGAGGAATCGTAGCCACATTGTGATGTCGAGCACTGGTTGTCAATGAGGCAGTAGGTTTCCCCTGCGCCGCTGCAGACGGGTTCTAGGATCTATGGTAAAGAAATCTTTAATTTTAAGAAAATCGCCCATGGCCTTGGCACCACAATCATCCGCGTAATTTCCAAAAATCATATACTGTTATCTTTATTATCTTCGTTATCGTTTAGTCCTAATGATGGCTGTAGTTTCATTATTGTAATAATCATAGGGGATCTTGTTACTATCCTTATCTTTTGTTAAACCGTTTCCATCATCAATTCCTCATCACCACCATCATGTACTTCATCTTCACACATTCAATGTTTCATCGCTAACTATGTTTATTATCATTTTCTCCTGCTTATCTATGTTATTAGCCACTACGTTACTGTTGACATCACCATTATCCTCTGAAACACCATCACATTTTATCCCAATGTACCATGACGATCATTGCGTCACGGTCACTGTCGCACTTATCATCATTGTGTAGACGTCTTCAGTGAGTATTCCCCCTTGGCGCCCGTACGTAATCGCCATAATAATCGTTAAAAGCATCATCGTTATCATTATCATCATCATCAAATCCCAATCATACCTATTAACACAATCATCAAAGCAGGTAGTATCGAAAATAATAATATTATTTTCGATAGTGTTATTGTTGTTACCAGTCGTAGTTAAAGATATTCATTATTGTATGTAATTACAGGTATGTTATCCCCCTTTTGGGGGAGGGGCGCAGCGGCCATAATACAAGCAGGATTGAGTTAAGCAATAAAACACCAAGGCAGTGGTCATAAGTACAAGTTCGCCGACATCCCTTTGAAACCCGTGTATTAAAGGTTACACGCATTTCAATGGGATGTCGGCGAACTTGTACTTATGACGGTTTCGTGAAACGCTGCCCAGTACTTTTTACATTTCTTGAGAATTCGTGCGATTGAATAATTATCCTCTCACACGAATGCTCAAGAAATATAAACAAAATTACTAATAAAAATACCTAATGTTTACCCCTACTTGGTGCTTAACGCATCCATATACATTATCATAATGAATATTTTAAGTACGATTCGTAACACATTCCCCATTACCAAGAGTACAACCATCCAAGCCAACGATTCTTCGAGCCCTAACTATATTTTGATAGTCATCATCGGTATCATCATGTTATGCAGCACCATACTCATACCAGAAAGTGAATCATCCCGATAGCTTCAACGTTGACCTCCACCGATCGGATGACCCCATTATCAAGGAACTCCTGGCCCGGTAAGATCCACACGGTGTCTGATGAAACGGTGTCACTCTGTAGGGTGGACAGGGCATATTGCGAGACAGTCCCTACCGAGAAGGTATTTGGTGCTGCGGGGAAAAAAGTGGAAAGACATGCTAGATATCAGTGACGAAGCAGGATTCGAATGGGATGGGAAAGCGCTAACGTCGCCCCAGTAGTGGATAAAAGGACGCACACCAATATATGCTCTTGAGTATATCGGAGTAGACCGGTTTACTAACATATTCAAATTGTATGCATACTTTGTAAACAAAGGTTGTTCTCGACAACCTGAAAGCTTGTCCGAGGCTTGTCCGATATAGCAACAAGTAATACATGCACACTGGATTCCGAGTATTATCGTTCATTCATTAATAACAGGTTAATGGAATAACTCGTCACTAGGTCCCCGGGAAGGAAACATCCATGCATTTGGATATGTTAGTAAACCGGTCTATTGAGAAGAAAAAAAAAACATTAAGCGAGATCGCATCTCGCGTAATCTCTCATAATCGCCCTTGTGTAGAAAGTAGGCCAACTTGAGGAGAATTATATATATATATAAACGAGGTTTTTAATCCGTATGTCGTCCACTAATAGACTGTATTCTTGGCTTTCTGATTCTATTTAACACGATCGCTACTCCTTTCGAAAAATCAACTCACGGGCACTTTCAATACCCTATGTTTGTCCCATATAAATCAAGTCCAGATTAAGTAATGTCATTGTAATTTATTAATTTAAAAGTTTCAAAAACCTTCGCAAGTAAACCCCTCAAAAAATGTTTGGAAACTCCAGTATGATCGACTATATCTCTCTTGTCATGGCATAATTATCGCTATGGGTAGTATCAATGGAAAGTGGGTTTATTCCTATTCAACATTATACCCCATTTGTTATCATTTCGCAGTCATGGAGTGTGCATTAGATCAAAAATAAGGGCCAAGGTCAAAAGTGAAAAAGCTGGAAAATGCACTGCTCTTGTTCGACTGTTCATTTCAATTGCCTAGGCATGATGCTTCAGAAAGTTTAATAATGACCAAACAGTAACGAATCTTAACATGTTACCATAGTGCACGAATTTCAGTTTCGGATTTTAGAATTTGGCATTCATGGAAGATTACTTGGGAACAATAGCCCTATTGTCATTTACAAAATCACACTCTCTTTTGTCAAAGAAAGAAGAGTGCTCTGTATATTAAACAACACTAATGCTTACCAGTTCTTTTTGCAACTTTTCACTTTTTGACCCTGCCCGTATTTTGATTACTGTTCACTGGCTGAAAAATCACAACAAATATGGTGTCATTTCAAAGAGGAATGAACATACTTTTCAATTTTAATAATCAAAGCGATGATTATGCAATGATAAGAGAGCCTTAATCGATCCAACTTGAGTTTCCAAACTCTTTTTTGAGGGGTTTAATTATTACTGTATTATACTTGAAATAAATAGATAAACGAAGCAATTAAATGTATTGCATTATCCTATCACAATAAACTGAAGTAACATCATCAGTTATTCTGAACCTACTCCCAATGTGGTAAGGACTTCCGATGCTCGTCGACAGGGTCATATCAGAACCGTCGGTAACGGTGATCGAGCAGGAGAACGATGTCAATGGTTCGACTACCTCCGGGCAATCCATCTGGACATCTGTAATACCCATGTAGGCAGTGATTTGCGCACCGGCGAAGGCACTCTGTGCAAGTGATATAGACAGTAAATGATAATAATCACCATCATCATCACGGCATTATCATAATAGTGAGTTCTTGTAGAGCGTTCATATCCGTCAAACTTGACGCTCCTGGCGCTCCACAATTATTACCCCGGCTTTGAATTTTTGGGACGTATATCTCGGTCCTTCCTGAGGACATAGGACAAATTGGTGATACCCCTGTTACAGGGTGAAAGAACGAGATAGACCCTCTATGCGTTCTGAAAAGTATTGTGGATCCAATATCTGGAATATCGTTACGTAATATAGGGTTATAGACGCCAAATGAAATTTAGTTCACAATGATAAAGGGAAAAAACTTCAGATTATCTAAGTAGTTTTATCAGGTTTACATCCTCGGTCATTCCGCGAAACAGACTCCACACCAACTCCAAAACCGACCGATTCTTTGGCCACCATTCGGAGGTTATGTACATTTAATTACTTGTTCAGTCTGTTGTCGGTCTGTTGTTGGTCTCGTCGGCCTGACTTGGGTATAAGCCTAATATAAAGCTTCATACATCTTTCAAAGGTTAGTGATAACCCATACAGTCAACTGACACTTATACTCAATAAAATAATGATATAAAAAGTAATCGAAATAATTAATGTACATAAAGAAGTATCTAAACATTTCTTGTTTAGTTTACCAGCAAGTGAAAACTGTCAAGCACCTGAAACATTAGACTGTTAGACTTCTTATCATTTTATTTATGTAGGTCTGCATGCATGGAACTCAAATGCAGTGAAAAGCAGCAGCACACCCTTCACACTCCTATACTCAACAATATGAGAACCCCACACACACACACACACACACGCACACACACTAACACTCTCCCCTTAAATAGATAATCATTGCAAAGAAAACTTACCGAGTAGCTGTTTTTAGCAAAGATGCTCGCAACATATTGACCAGGAACTGCATACACGTGATCCTTTGTCAGCACTGCGTCGTCAGCGGTCGCAGGAGATCCGTCACCGTAGTCAAACGACGTTGTCACTGAACCACCTGTGACGTCAGGTTGAAGAGACTGAGGTCGCCCAACAACGAAGACGTCACTGGTGCTGTTGAGCTGCACCGCGGCGCGTGTCAGGACGATGTTGAGTACCGTGTCGCTATCTACTCCCCCGCACATCTGGCCGCCATTACCGCTGCATACGCGGTCACAGGTGCTCACTGTGGAACCGGAGTAGGTAGCGTCACTGCACAGACAATAGCGACCCATTGTAAGAGCGGCATACTGGTAGTCGAGGACTGCACAGGCATCCGCGCAGGTCTCATGGTCAATATCGTCCGGATTATAGTCACCAGCTGACGTCACAAAGATGCGATTGCGGACGTCGACTTGGTAGCATCCTTGTTCGGTGAACGCCGCTAAAAAAAGTGAACAAATCGGAAAAAAGAATAGTGTATTTAGACTAAGCACGCTAGGTGAGGCAAGCTAGTAATTTAACTCTCTTCCCCATAAATCTACATCACTCCTGTCCCACGGTCGGTTACGCCTGGACAACAACTTCACCGAACATCTACTCCCGGAATACTATACCAAAGAAACCCGGGACTATCGCCCCATGGGACAATTATCTCCTGCACAACTACCCGCCGTACAAGTACTACCAATGTCAACTTTTCCCTAGGATAAAATACTTTCGGGCAACTTCCCTTAAAGTACCTCACTTACACACTAAGTCGTAATATTATGTAAGGAGACAGATCTCAAATTACAAGAAGAAAGTATGGACTGAGTCAAAACATCAAGAAAACAAAGGTAATGTCTACTTAACAATAGAAAACTTTAACCTGGGCAATAACAATGAAGTTATAAATAGCTTTGTCTTTCTTGGACCCAAACTAAAGAAGGTTGGTGGTTGTGCTGTAGAAATAAGACGGCGCATGGTACCTGGAAAAAAGGCAATGTAATAACATAATGAAAGACAAAGAGGTATTATAAGCAAAACAACAAATATGACGATGATAATCTTCATTAGTCTTCCCCATGGTGCTGTATGGAATGCAATGATGGACAGTAAAAACAGCAGAAAGAAATTAGAGTAAATTAAAATGTAGTGTTGGCTCAGGATGCTAAGAATACCACGGACAGTCCGGAGAACAAAATTATCAGTACTTGATGACCTACAACCAAGCTGTTCATTGGAGGCCATCGCCCCGAAAAAATCAGCAGTAAAGGTAAAAATGGTTTTGTATTTTTTAACCAAAAAGGAAATAAAAAGTAATAAAACCTGAATTAAATCACATAAAAATTATATTCCATTCAAAGAAAAGGAGAGTAAACAGGAATTAAATTTCCTAAACATTCCGCATGCCCCTTTATTTATCAATCGAGGATTTTATAAAAGCAATACGCGCATATCGTGGAAATATTGTGAGAGTGTTGGAAAGCGTGTGTGTTTTTTATATTAGGGGTAAGGAGACATGAGCCCCTGAACACTGGCGTACTGATGGGGGCATGGGGGGAGGCAGTTGCCCCCAAATAGAATTCAAAGTGGTTTATTTCTAATTCGATACCAGTATTTTACAAATGTTGCTGTTGCTACCCAGTACAATTAGGGGTTAACTTGAAACTAACTAATGAAAGACGAACAGGAACGTAAATCGTATGAATTTGTTTCACATCCTTAGTCTAATATAAATACATTTAAAGTGAGAGAGATGGAGACGAAGAATGATTGAATAACATTTTGTAATTCCGAAAGAGGAAAACTAATTGGATTTATAATGTCACCACTAAATTAAATTAACTCGTTACGCTAGACTTCCTGTCTACACTGTCACTACTGTTTATATTCATGAATAAACCACGATCCAATTCATTTACAATTTTTTAATTTTTACAATTTCCGAAAGGTGGTTTCCTTTGGAGAGGCAACAATGTTATGGAATTTCTTTGAAATTACGCCAGAAAAGATATGAATGACTTTTATTAGGATCAATTTTACCAAGTACAAATATGATAATTATTTTAAAAACGAACGTTATTTTTTTACCGACATATACCCAAAGCACACCAGCAAGGCCGACAAAGATTGAACCAGAAAAAAATCGCATTGACCGGAATGACCAAGAAACTTCGGTTTGGTGTAGGTGTGGAGACGGTGTGGGGTCGGTGATGAGGCGGTGTGACTAAGATATCAGCATTTATCAGGTTATTCCTTTCTCTCTGCCCTTTGTTTCTTTTCTACCGAGTGTTCTCATTGTCTATATTGTAAGCCAAATCAAAGAACACGGAAATGACTTCCATGACCATGTCAAATGTCAAGTGGTAACTTGAGTTGTAAGCGTAAACCCGAATATGGCTTTATGATTGTGGAATATGAATCGGCATTGTGCCTCTTGTCTTTTTAATTTGTTTGGTGCTGTCTAATAACAATAATAAAAAATAAAAAACCTCTGACGTGATTGAGGCATATTTCAAATACATCCTGCATCTGATTTTCTATAATGAATTACTGTATAACAATAACTTACAATGAACAATGCCCGCTATTCCCATCGTTCGCGCCAAGTTGAGCCATGCGGGATTACGAAATAATATCATCAAATCCATGCAATATCAAATTTTAATTGTTCACGAGCTGCATGACGCGCGGAATTTAATATCCCAGAAGGCCAGCATCCAGATAGATCGAACAAACCAGCCTATTTTATTTAATTTCCTGGCAATCAATATTCGCCATGGTGAAATTGGAAGCTTGAATAATGACCCAGCGGCAAAACAAAGCGCGGGAATGACAATAATAGATCTTTTTGTGATCTCACAGAGCTGGTTACCATGCAGGCGTGTAATTAAGGGCGAGCCTATTGACTGGAAATCGATAGTGATTTATCGCGCTAGTGATCGTGAAATCGTTTAATGAAAGAAGGGGTGGAATCGTTTTAAATCTAAGATGTTTATATCTCCTACTCATGTTTACAAAATTCTATCTTTTATTACTGCCGCGCTATTTCTCCCCTTTTCTCCATAACCTCTCTTTCCTAACAGTAACATTGCTTGAGTTCTTCTTCTTCTTTTTATCCTTCTCATTTCTTCTCTTCCTCTTCTCCCTTTTCTACTACTTCTTCTTCTTCTCTTCTTCATCTCCCTCTCTTTCTCCTCATCCTTCTTCTCTTTCTGGTCTTTTTCTTCACCTTCTTTTGGCGGAACTTAATCGAGTGAAGTAAACAAAATAAAAAATTTCCAAAAAAAACTCAGCAATCGTCCCAAATTATGTCAAATACATAGGCTACTACCTTGAATAAAAAATTATGCAAATCGCGCTGTTACAGCTTCTGATTAGTATACTGCTATACATTTCAACAAGCTATGGCACAATTTCTATGGTGTCAATGTGTGAATATATACGAACCTCAATTTAACTGTGTAGACTGTGTACGTCTCCATTTTATCCCGTTTGCTCTTCTTTTTTTCCTTTTTTGTTGTTGTTGAAAATGCAGCCTTTGTTCTCACATGCGGGTTCGTGTTACATTTCGCCTTATACACCCACCGTTTTGGAAAGGTCATTAGCGATTGATTCAAATTCATTATTCTCTATTCACTTCACTGCCAGATCAATATCATCGGAGCTACTGTAAATATGGAGAAAAAAACGATCCCTGAGAAATGCAAAGAATAGAAAGTGATAAGACCGTTACCTGGTAACGTGTTATGGTGGCTCTAAAAGTGACATTTCTTACATATTTTATGACCATGTGTGTTCTAGGGCGGGGGCTTTTAAAGACGAATATTGCAAAGTATTTCTTGCCTGGAAGCGCTGGCCTTTGAAAGGAAATTTGTTATTTATTGCTGTTCAACACGTCCCGGGTTCTAACAGATAAAGTGGGAACTGGTTTAATTTAGCCCGCGTCCTTAAAAAGCTACTGTTTTAGCGACCTTTGGCATCAATCCTTATCCACTCATACATATCATAGATCCGGTTGTACATACAAATATTTTGAGTATGAGTACGTGTAGAAGTGTTAGCAGCAGTAGTAGTAGTAGTAGTAGTAGTAGTAGTAGTAGTAGTTTAGTAGTGTTAGAAGTAGTTGAGGTAGTAGTAAGGAGAGGAGGAGGAAGAGATAGGAAGACAGAGGAAAAAATAAAGAAGACTAAGTTCCATTCAGGCATGTCAAATAGCAAGATACGAAAAATTCAAGTTTAGACATTACAATCATTTACAGAAAGCTACAGACATTGACGTAGCTACCGAATGCACAGGTATACAGTAGTATTAGCAGTAGTATTGTTATTATTATTATTATTATTATTATTATTATTATTATTATTATTAGTAGTAGTAGTAGTAGTAGTAGTAGTAGTAGTAGTAGTAGTAGTAGTAGAGGTGGTAGTAGGGGGAGGAGGAGGAGAAAGAGGAGGAGGAGGAAGAGATAGGAAGACAGAGGAAAAAATAAAGAAGACAAAGTTCCATTTAGGTATGTCAAATAGCAACATACGAAACATTCAAGTTTAGACATTACAATCATTTACAGGAAAGCTACCGACATTGGCGTAGCTACCGAATGCACAGGTGTACATCCCCCTCTCCCCTCTATAATCGAATGTCAATAGAAAGGGGAAAACAATAAAAAATGAGAGGGAAGCAAGAAGGGGTAGAACAAAGTGAAAAGAAGATGATAAATCAACGTTCCCCACCACTTCCTTATTATTCTATGGCATTGTTAGTTCATATGTCATTCATTTAATAACTAAATATTAGTATTTCAATATTTCTATTTTGCCTCATTACAAATTTACAAAATTATTATTTGTTAATTAGTTAACCAAATTCGTATCATTTCCATGCATATACACGATTTGACACGGGAAATATGAAATGAATAAATTAAATCAGTAACTTGATTCTCTATATACATATACATATATTTTCATAGATATACAAAATAAACAAGACATATTAAAGAAAATGTTGACCTCGTTCATTAAATATATATTTTTAAATATCGGGAAACATGGTATACAGTCAATTAGGAGGCACCAGAATAAATCACTTTATTATGCATTAAGGCATTAACAAAAAACGTTAACTGAGCTAAAAAGATTAGTTAACAGGATATCATTCCCCCCCCCAAAAAAAAAAAAACACACACACACACACAACAACAACTATTTGTGAATAAGGGCAAGATCTCTTTTGACTTTCATAAGGGTAAAAAGTACCCTCGCCAATTATCGAATAAAACCTGAAAATAAAATAAAAGCAAACACCAAAGATACAAATCTTTCTTATATCATACCCCATGTGTACATTGCCAATTAAATTGCCATCCATGGGTATGGCGTAGCCGGGTAGAAAGGCAAACACTGCCTACTGTTTGAAATCTAGTTTTGTTCAAACATTCATTGAAGCTTATGACGCCATTTATTAGACAGAGAATCAATACATGGGACAGTGGAGCTCAACATTTAGAGCAGAAATGTGGAAAATGGATGGGTATGAGACGACATTGTTGCAAATTTAGAAATAGATGGTGAGAGAAGTGACAAAGAACGTAAAAACTTCAAATGATGCATCAAGCAATGCAGTAGTCATTGTAGTACTGGCGCGGACGAATTAATCCGATATCTAGGCTATCATAAAATCTATTAAATTAAAATATATATTTGTTAATGCTAAATATATTACTCATTGCGGATGTAGTATCGAAAATAATATCGCTAGTGATATTCATTTGTCTCGCAATGTGGTCAATAAGGGATCTAAAAGATCACGACGTTTCGTGCGCCGCTGCAACACTTCGTCAGAAACATTATCAGAAACATCTTGAGGGTTTTTCAATATTTTGCTTACTATTTTTTGTTACTACCCCCATGTCTGTCTATATACTTTTCTTCCCACTTTCTTTGTCTCTTTCTTTCCTTCTTTCCCTGTCTCTCTCTCTCTCTCTCTCTCCCTCCCTCTCTCTCAGTATATCTTTCTCTCTTTAAATCTCTCTTTCTATTTCTCTAGATCTCCCCCTCCCCCCCCCTCTCTCTCTCTTACCCTCTCTATATCTATCACTCTCTAGATATTTTGTTTCTTTCTCTATCTCCCCCAATCATACCCTTTCTCCCTCTTTCTCTCTCTCTGTTTTCACCATCTCTTCCTTCGCCAAACTACCAATATTAGTCACTTCTTCAAGACACTCTGATGGATATGGTCCCTCCATGATATCATCGATCAAGCCATAAACTAATGACAGACTACCAGCCAAGTGTCTTTACACAGGGTGCTTTGAAGGATAGCATAAGCACCTAGTAAGATCGATGTATGCATTAATGATAACGTATGGATGCTATCCAAACTCTTGCAGTCAGCGGTGCCGCCAGGAGATTTTAATAATATTGTGGGGGTCGGGCAAAGGGTAGTTGGAAAAAAACGCAAAAGTGTTTTCTCTGGTCGATGTCTTTATTAATGATCGCGTACGGTTGATTTCCATGTAGCCTTCAGGTCAGGGGCGTCGCAAGGGCGTTTTGAATATTGGGCGAGGGGTGGGGGCGGGGGATGGGGAATCGGGCAATTGATGCTTGGAAGAAGAGCAGAAGTATAATCTCAACGTACTAACTAAAGATCGTTCCTATCATACGTTTGCAGCCAGGGGCATAGCAAGTGCGTTCTGAATTTGGAGTGTAATGGATATTCGCAAAGGGTGTTTGGAAGAAGAAATGTAAGGTTCTGGAAAACCTATCTGATATCATACTTAAAACGACAAAAACCTAAAGCCTCAAATTAGCTTTAAGTAATATCATAAAACTCATAAAAATGCCAGTAAAATCAAATACAATTTTGATGTGATTTTGATTTGATTTAACTTAATTTATAGTTAGCTGTGTTCTCAATATTAAACCTTTGTTTTTTTAAAACATAATGACAAAAAAATTTCAAAAATCATCCTAACGTAGGTTCAGTTGCATTGTGCATAACAATTAGAAAGGAGCGAACACTAAATGCATGTATTGAATGATCCGAAAACGATTTTCTAGGCAATACAATGGGGTATTGAAATTGCCCTTGAGTCGAGAAAGTCTTTGCTATAATATAATGTGTTTATCGAAATTATTCTAAGGATGCGATCTCTGTGCACCTAAATGGCTGCATAGAAATGTTAAGAAAATGCACTGGTTTTTACTTGACGAGATAGAGGCATAATATTTACTCAATAATTCCCCTCACAATTTGCTTCGTATTCTGTCGTTTACATAATTAGGGTTAGGGTTAGATTTTACGACAAATATTCTAGTACATAACTATAGTAATGATATTGCGTTAAATGTTCAATTAAAAAAACACTCCATTCTGCTCTGAATTGCTTTCAGTAATCACCATGATCACAATTCCTCCAAATAGCTTCAAGTTAAATTTCAAATGTATCCAACCAATTGCTTGTAAAATCGTGGGGGAAAAGGGAGGAAGGAATGTCAATACTTTGTTACAATTCGATACATTGTCATCAGATAAGATATACATTCTAAAATGCTAACAAAATCATTTATATCAGATTGAGTGAGTACTTACCATTAGTTTGAGCGTACAGCATCTGTAAAATATTAAAGAAAAATAAGTTTCAGCAGGACCAATTTAGTTTCTTTGAATTAAAGCTACATTAAATATAGCTCGTGTGTAAAATATTAAAAATATTTATTGCCGTATCATCGGGTTCTTTCAGATGCTATTTCAGAGGATCATGCTGAATATGTTTTAAGGTGCGTTTTGCATATGCGATCCTCCTGATTAGAATTATTAGGATACTACTGAATCGAAATGTACTTCCTTTTAAAAGAAGATCCATCAAATCATAAATTTCATCTTCAAATTAATATTCAGTGAAACCTGTATATAAAGACCACTGAAGGGAAACATGAAAAGTGGTCTTTACAGGCAGGTGGTCTGTATGTACAGGACCTCTCAGCGCAGGTTTAAATGAAGAAAAAAACCATATTCAAGGGAAACAAATAATGTGGTCTTTATAGACAGATGGTTTTTCTATACAGGTGGTCACTAAAGCAGGCTTGGCTGTATCTATACAATGTCACTCATGTCATCAACTTCAAATTCATATATCTATACACATTTATTTATTCATTTTCTACCATATTTGCGTTAGCTTGTTCGTGAAGGAAGACCTGCGGGTTACAATGATAATAATAACAATAATAATGATAATGATAATACTACTACTAATAATAATGAGTAATTATAAGGTGCCATTTCCCCCAAAAAATGTTCAAGGCGCTTTGGTTATTAAGTGAGCCGTTTCCATACCCATGCAACCAAACTTGCACAGATGGAGTTTTCAATCAATTTTCTCTTTTTGTATACAAATACATTGTTTATCTTGATGAATACTGACAACATGAATAATACAAGAAAATGAATAAATGAATAAAATAATAAAGATATACATGTTTTTCAAAAGAGTAACAAACTATCTCATAACGGGGGAATCATAAAAAGCGCCGAACAAATTCTTAAAGGTTTTGAAAATATCCCATTTACGAAGAAAGCATAAATATAACAAAGCGTACAATATCGAATAAATTATCCACATTACAAACAGAACCAAGAACAGAAACATAGAAGTCAATTTGTGAAACAATCAAAATTATTTTACAGCCGTCGAATTTTATTCTGTTTGACTAACCTCGAATGGCTTTGTATTAAATGTTAGTAGCACAAGAATTACTCTTTCATTTTATGGTTTTATTACTACAATTGTCAATTTTATTATTATTGTTATTATTATTATTATTATTATTATTATCAGTAGTAGTAGTAGTATTAGTTATTACTATTATTATTATTTTTATTATTATCATTATTATCATTGTTATCATTGACATTATTATCTTATTGTTTTTTCAATTATGAAGATGAGAAATGAGTTTAACCAACCCTTTTTTACAAACGAAATAGTGAATTGAATTAAAACATAGAGTAAAGGAAATTCCTAAACAATTATTTTTAACGGATTATCATAAATTAGATACAGACAAGGTAAAATGGATAAATAATAATTTCAACTTACCATGCTCCAAATTATTACGACAAACAATGCTTTGACTCTCATGATTAGATTGTATTCTCATTAAACAAAATTCCACAGATACACTTAAAATTATTGACAATTCTAAAATAATATTCCAGACATGATTTTCTTCCGTCAACAACTTTTTTTGTTCTACCTGTCCCGTATTCAGCGTGAATTTTTCCTGAAAACAGCCAAAGAAATACGGAGAATTCAGGCTATGTTAACTTGCCAGATAGAACGAGCGGAGTGATGACTCGACAATGAATTGATTATCATGTCGATGTGACTTTCGATGCGTTAAAAAAATTGCAACGATGCTCGTCGACTTGTGCGCGCTATATTCAGAAAAAGAACACCCTCTCTCTCGCACACGCACACAAACTTACACACACACACACGCACACACATCTTTATGTCGATCTTTTTCATTATTTCAATCCCATTCCCTCCCTCCCTCTCTCTTCCTCTCTAATAATGATTTTATCGTTTTAACACATGAAAATAAGATTCTCAACAACAAAAAACATTTACAAATTTATATTTCCTAATATTTTGTTAAACGTAGCTTTTAGTTATTATGTCGACAAGATAATTACTTGCCCAGTAGATTGGTTAAAATTGATGAAGATGAATAAAAGGCTTTGTTGCGAGAACAATACTCGTCTTAAAATTAAATCTAGTGTACTTTGCAAATTTACCCTGTTCCCATTTGATGCTTCAGTAAGCCTATCAATTATCTGCATGAGTGGTGTTATGTAATAATGTAACATTGCTACGAGCGTTAAAATACTAAAGGTTTAGAGGGGCTATGACGAAATGTCCATCCAAAATGTGTAAGAATTTTAACATGTAGCAAAACACGAAAACGTCGTTGAAATGTTTCTTTCTTTAAATTGTACCAATCACCTGGACAAAAAGATAGGATGTTTAAAATCAATCTAAAATAAAAGTTTACCTGGCATTATATAAAAGGGTAAACGGTTAAAGAGCATGAAGAAGGTAAAGGATAACATAATAGAGCTAGCATGGAACCTAGTCGGACTTGGGTTCCGTATACGCCCTATATATGATTCAAGGCCGGTTTAAACGATTCATTGAGACCCATCCTTTCACATGTAGGGAAAATCCGTGCCGAACTTAAATTCCAGTCATATTTTTTCAAACCTTCCTCTCAACGAAGGTTCATTGTACTTTTTGATAGTGCTGATTAACGTTTCAACAAAATTGTGAAATACCGAATTGACAAATTTGGCTTGTTGGTGAAATAGCAGCCTTCTGAGTCTCGCATATTGTCAGCGTGTATTTTTTTTGTGGTCATGCTCTGTCCTTATTTTATTAACATTAGAAACAATTGTTGAAGACCTTCAGTCTGTTGTTCTGGTGACTTGCAAATTGATGATACACGAGGCTTGCAAATATTTGATTTTGTTACAGACAGTTAATTAACTCCAATCAAATGCAATGCAATATTATGCGGCATTTGTGAAAGAATGTTTTAAATTTGTTCATTGAGTATGTTACATGTTACATTTACGTTTTGGGGTGCGATTAAAAATATACGTATGTCACAACTGGTCGAGCACTACGGTGACCGCCCCCCGCCCAATACTTTGATGGCAATATCTGGCATACCGAAGTGGGCCTACACTCATAGAAAAATAGGGCCTTCTAAGTGTGTTATTGTTCCCTCTCCCCTTGTAACAGACTTCTGGATCCGCCCCTGTGCAAAATATGACAACTGCAATGAAATAACCAAGTGGTGGAAGAGAATAGTAATTGATATCGTTGGTAGAACCTTGCGAATAAGTGGTCCGTGTATTTAAGCTCACATCCAAACTGTAGCGTGCCACCGCTGAAGCAGGCCGTGCTCAAACAACGGTTACCAGTGGCGTAGAGTGTGTCTACCCATTAAGATGGGGGGGGGGGGGCACCAGTGAGAATTTAAGCCTCCTTCAGATATGAAGCGGTAAACCGCAGCGGGTTTTTTCTCCAGAATATAATAACGTATAAGTGTAATACGCTTCACATTACGGTATCGTATTATAGGCTCATGCATTGAATCCGCGGCACCTTTGTATAATTATATAGGCCTATATAAACGTTCATATGTGAACGATCCTTTGCAAGGGTGTGGGTCTTCTTTTCTCGCTCATTTTCTCTCCTTCCTTTTACTCTCTTTTATCTATTAATCGCTTTTCGTTCTTTTTATTTTTTCATCACTCCATTGGAGGTGGGGCACGTGTCCCTCATGCCCTCCTGTATCTACGCCGGTGACGGGCAATATTGATGAATCTGGTGGAGCTCACTTGGTAGCTGAGGTATTCGTCGCTATGGAAACCATTCAAACATTTAGCGCCATTATTTGTATCGGGCGACGCGACAACGACTAATTAAGTAGGCGCTCGCGTTGAATATTGATTTTAATTTCTCTGGTGCCCCCTTTCTATCTCTCTCTCTTTCTCTCTCTTTATTATTCTCTTTCTCACTCTCTCTCTCTCTCTCTCCCTCTCTTCTTTCTCTTTCTCTCTTTCTCTATTGTCTCTCTCTCCCTTTCTCTCACTTCTATTTTCTGTCTATCTTCCCCGATTCTACATCACTATCCTATTAACTTCCCTCTCTTTTACTCCCTCTCTTGTTCTCTCAATCTATATCCTTCTTCCCCTGTTTCCTATTTCCCCTTTATTTATCAAGAAGTCTACCTTTTAATAGATTTGGCTAATATGTCTCTATTTTTCACCTGTATTCGTAATTTTCATGTTATTCCTTTCTTTCCCTTTTCCTTTCCCTCACTCTCAAAACCTATTTTTGTGATTTGATTTATTGTTCAAGACTACTGTTTCGATTTCATTGCGATTTGATGAGTTTTCAAATCCTTTTGTGAATGCCTGCGTTGGTTTTATTCCGCGGTTAATTGTATATGTATTGTTTACCTCATCTACAAATCAAATGGTCAGGTCCAATTTTCCGGACATTTTGTGAAACCCCTACTGCAAATATACGAAAGATGCATCTATACATGATCATCTGCTTTCATTTCACGCAATGACCCGATAATTCGAGGTAAGCCTTTGGTTTTGAGTATTTCGATTTTTTTTTAAATCGTTGATGGTTCAGTAGTTTCAAAGATGTCTGTTTTGTTGTGCATTGAGCTAGGCAAATCAGGGGTTGCGTTGTTCTTGAAACCTTTTTTAGATCGTGGATTGAAAGTATTTAGTTTAACGTGCCATTTCATCTTTGCCTAGACACCGTCTGGACAAGTGTGTCCATAAAGCGAAATTTGAGAAACACATGATGGATGACTTCAATATAGACTTGTCGACCACAGTCACTTCCCCCTATACTATTTTACAAGCGAACCCGCTCGTTGGCACCATTGTTTGTAATACCAGTGAGCAACGAATGTCCATTTTTTAGTGGACAATAAATCAATTCAATTGATAAACCAACTAGAATAACGATGAAGTCATTAATGTTGATTGATAATATCTTTACCAATTTCATTACTTAACGTAACTGTGAATGCTGGTTAGGTCCTTGCTGGTCAAACATATAGTGAAATATCACATTCCCACATTCGTTATTTGTCATAAAGGTCGTATGTCCATTACAGAACCAAATAAATCATTAATGTCTCATTAATGTACATCAGAAAATATATCACTAGATGTATCCCAAAGACAGTGGACTATAAGAAAATTTCCAAATTCCTGATTAACTAAAGGAATTTTTATCTTGATTTAAAAAAAACACAGAAATAGGTTGTACAAATGTAGCCTCCCTCGCCAAACTAACGAGAAAGAATCCAAATATAAACGTTATAGAATTAAATTAACAGCAATAATGATACTTTCTCGTAAAATGTATATTATAAGAGAATTTGAAAGAGCCAACGGCAATACGACATCAAAGTTATAAATGAAACCCTAAGGAAAAAATTGCATCTAAATGTCATCTTAACAATGAAGTTTAACAAGTTTCCGACTCAAAATATATAGCTGGTTGTTTCAATAAGTACTTTGTAAGTTTAGGTCCTAATCGGGCATCAAAACTAAATTCTGATCATAATATTCAGCTTTTATATATTACCCCGGTCATTGGATTCAGTGCTTGCCCGCACACACTGTGTGCATAATCTCCACTCCCCGGGGAGCATTCCAGCCAGGCGTTACTTGACGCTCAAAAACTGTTTGACCAACAATGACGGTCGCATCCTACCGGGTACCCATTTAACACCTGGGTGGAGAGTAGCAAGTGTAGGTTAATATCTTGCCAAGGATATTAGTGTCGTGTCGGGATTCGAACCCTCGACCTTCGCATTTCCAGTCAAGCGCCTTAAACCACGACACTCCCACATACTGTACGCATTACTGAAAATTTCTTGCAAATCCATGCGATGAATCATTTTCGTCATGCCTGCAGATTACAATGTAGTTTTGAATACTGTTAAATCCTTGAAAATAAGTTATTCAAGTAGTCAGTAGATGAGTTGCATATACATTCATTGTTGCTAGATAGGACAAACATTATGGCTTGTCCTACCTAACAAAGCGGCATGTTACAATTCGCATTCTGACTATTGGAATACAATTATTCGTAACAGGTGAATGAAAACAATTGTAACGAGGCACTTAACACAGATTTGTGCATTAAAATTTGATTACATTACGAACATGGCCTACTCAACAAGTACCTTAAATGCATGTTAACATGTACTCCTAATCAAAATATTGTCAAACCTCCGCCTGAGACCTTAAATATAAAACCCCACTAGAATCATTTAAATGAAACCAAGATGTCCCTTGTGTTTCTTGCAAGCACGGTCTATTCATGCTTACGTCATTCGTGACATCATAGACCTACTGTGTACATGGTAACATCAAAACCGTGTAGCAACGCCACTATACACACAATCAGGGGCGGCCGAGCAACTTCCAAAGTGGGGGGGGGGGCACCAAGAAAAAAGGGCACTTTCTGGGAAAAAGGGCACCTACAACGGGAAATCTCAAAGCGAAAATATACCATTTTTAGACATTGGTATATACCCCTACATTGTGATTACATTATCAGGGATGATTTCAATATTTGTTTCACTTTATACACCATACAAGATATTGCTTCAGCATCATACTTTGCAGTTGGGTGTGATGGTCTGAAAATTTATTTGCGAGCGAGCGAAGCGAGCGAGGAAAAAATTTAAGATTTGTGAGGTCGCAGTCCGAAAAATTACATCTTATAAAGAGGAAAAACCCAATCCTGATGGGGTTATAAGCACATTCTCATAACAGAAGAATGAAAAGACCTTTGATAAGTAACATGGGTATATCATTTATAGATGCGTGCGAGCGTAGCGAGCGAGTTCTGGGGAAATTGCTCTTAGTCGCTTGAAATTAGGGGCGCGTTTAATGATGAGAGGAAAAGGAGACACTTATCAGAAAAGAAAAGGAGCAAAAAGGGGCACTCACCAGGGATGAAAAAAGTCAGTCATGAGAATAGGGAATGGGCATTTGCAGACGGAATAGGGGCCCCATAAGACCTTGATAGGGGCATTTATAAGAGGTGAAAAGGGGCATTTATGAAAAGGGGAAAGGTCCATTATTAGAAACGAAAAGGGGCACGTATCATTGGTAAAGGGAAATTATCAGAGGTGAAAAGAGGCACTTATCGCACCTGAAAAGGGGCAATGACCAGATATAAAAAGGGGCACTTATGTGAATGAAAAGGGGGCACTTATAATAAAGGAAAATGTGCATTAGTTGAAAGAAAATGGGCGCCGATCAGATTTTAAAGGGGCATTTATCGGAGGTGAAGGGGGCACTTATCTGAAGTGAAAAGGAGTAACTTCTCGTACCTGAAAAGGGTCATTTATCAGAGAAGAGGCACTTATGAGAAGGGGAAAGGGCTCTTTTTTAATGGGGCACTTATCATTAAGAAAAGGGGCACTTATTAGAAAGGAAAAGGGGCACATGTGAAAATATAAGGTGCGCTTATCCGAGTTAAAATGGGGTAGTTATTAAAAGGAAGGGGCACTTCTTACAAAGGAAAAGGGGCACTTGTCAAAGTAAAAGAGGCACTTCTCAGATTTGAATAGGGCAATTATCAGAGGTGAAGGGGGTACTTATCAAAAGTGAAAAGAGGCACTTCTCGTACCTGAAAAGGGCACTTACTAGAGATTAAAAAGGGCACTTATGAGAATGGAAAAATGGATACTATGTCCTATTGCAAAGGAAAATAGGAATTTGTCGAAGGAAAAGGGGCACGTGTCCAAATAAAAAGGGCACTTATCAG
Source organism: Mesocentrotus franciscanus (assembly GCA_037976565.1). Lineage (NCBI taxonomy): Eukaryota > Metazoa > Echinodermata > Echinoidea > Camarodonta > Strongylocentrotidae > Mesocentrotus > Mesocentrotus franciscanus. The sequence goes on from CP137673.1 coordinate 15,315,818, forward strand.
AGTTGAAAAGGGGAAGGGGCACTTTTACAAATTAATAGGGGCACTTGTCAAAGTGAAAGGGGCACTTTTCGGGTGCTTGAAAAAGTGGTAGGGCACTGTGCCCCCCGCCCCCCCCCCGGAGGGCCGCCTCTGCACACAATTGTCGTAAGGGCTGCCAAATAATGCCATCACACAACTACTCAATGCCTTGATTCATTTTTTTCAGTAACCACAAAGCCTCGATTTGAACCTTACCTTGCCATTTATTGAATCCTATAACAAAAAAAAAATAAGAATACCCCAAAAAGTTTTGTCATTCAGCCCTCACGAATATCAAATATTGTGTTGGCTTTTATCATCCCATCTTAACAAAGAGCACCTCATAACAGTTCCGCTTTAATACTTCTGTATTAGTTTTATACAAACTCGTTATCGTGTAGCATTCAGTTTGTACAGAAAATAAATCTCTCTCTCCCTACAGAACAGGCTGCAGGGTATATATGCGTGTATGGCGCGCCGTTTGACCAATCATTCAGATAAACACTGTTTATCGCCGATAAACACTGTTTATCGTCGAAAAACACTGTTTATCGACCGATAAACACTGTTTATCAAGCGATAAACACTGTTTATCGCCGATAAACACTGTTTATCGAGAGAAACTGTGTTTATCAGTCGATAAACATAGTTTCTCTCGATAAACAGTGTTTATCGCTTGATAAACAGTGTTTATCGCCGAAAAACACTGTTTATCGAGAGAAACTGTGTTTTTCAGTCGATAAACATAGTTTCTCTCGATAAACAGTGTTTATCGGTCGATAAACAGTGTTTTTCGGCGATAAACACTGTTTATCTGATTTATTGGGCAAATGGCGCGCACTATGGCGCGCTGTTTGACCAATAATTCAGATAAACACTGTTTATCGCCGATAAACACTGTTTATCGTCGAAAACACTGTTTATCGACCGATAAACACTGTTTATCAAGCGATAAACACTGTTTATCGAGAGAAACTATGTTTATCGACTGAAAAACACAGTTTCTCTCGATAAACAGTGTTTATCGCCGATAAACACTGTTTATCGAGAGAAACTGTGTTTATCAGTCGAAAAACATAGTTTGTCTCGATAAACAGTGTTTATCGCTTGATAAACAATGTTTATCGCCGATAAACAGTGTTTATCGCCGATAAACACTGTTTATCGAGAGAAACTGTGTTTTTCAGTCGATAAACATAGTTTCTCTCGATAAACAGTGTTTATCGCTTGATAAACAGTGTTTATCGGTTGATAAACAGTGTTTTTCGACGATAAACAGTGTTTATCGGCGATAAACACTGTTTATCTGAATTATTGGTCAAACGGCGCGCCATATGCGTGTATGGTTTGGTTTTGACCTCCATTTTTCTAGCGCCCTGACTTCTAAAGCGAATTTTCTTTTCCCATGTGCTCCATACTTTTCGGTATAACTTTTCACAATTCGATTTGGATTTCTTCACCAGCGTAACCCCATTTTGGAAGCAACGTGAAAGGAAAATATACAGAAGCGGTAAGGATATAATACATGTATATGATGTGATAATAACCTGTTTAATCTACATCTGAGATTTCGGTGGAGGGAGGGACACGTGTTATAACGGGTTAAGTGGGGGTAATTATTCATGTGGTAAGATTGATGTTTAACGTCAAAGGAAAAAGAAAATAATCATATTGCAATATGCAGTTATTGTCCAGGAAAAGTTTACACCCTCTTACGCTATCACCTTTGTCTCTGTCTGTCTGTCCTTCCATCCTCCTCTTTCTCTCTCTCTCTCTACCCCATCTCTCTCTCTTTCTCTCTCTCTCTCTCTCTCTACCCCCCTCTCTCTCTTTCTTTCTCTCTCTCTCTTAATGTCTCTCTATAACTTGAAGCTACCTGAGCGATGCAATGCATGTAGGTCCTTCTGCGTGCCAATATTATATAAAAGTTCTTGTCACGGAATGATCTTAACTTGTTATCGAATTATTGTGCAACCTTAGTGCAAGGGCCTCGATCTCTAGACTTCAAATAGAGTGGGGAGCGCGCTCCTACCCCCCGCACGTTCCGCAACAATTTCTGAGATGGGGAGCGAATAGAGCCTATAGCATTACTCTAATAACAATACATGAATGACATTATAACATGGATAACATTCCATACACCAGGGCAAGATGAACAAAGGGTATGATGGTCCGTCAACATCGACATCGCCTCCATCAGGTAGTGATCGTCCATCGACATCGGACGATGCTGTAGTCGACGTCGACACGCATGTCAAGGAAACTCGTAACGACTTCACTTACGATGGCGACCTCGAGAAAGACAAAGGGAATGATCTTGTTTGTTACGTGTGTCGTATCGTCAGTGTTGTGGCGTGCATTGCCATCTCAGTCTTCCTGATCGTCTGGTTCTCGGCAATAGAAGGTATACTTCTAACCCTAATAACCCGGTCACACCGACGAGTCCGATGCCAGACTGACAAAAGAACGAACAAAGACTGACATTACCACGAATGGCCAAGAATCGGTCGTTTTGATTCGGTTAGAAGTCGGATTTGCTGACTGATGTATTATACCTCAGCCACATCTATGAAACCGATGCTAGACCGACAACAGACTGAACATAGACTTTCTTTGAAAAATACCACAAACCGCCTACAATTTGTTGCTTTGTAACCGGTTTGGAGCCTTTTTTGCGGTGTGACTGAGGTATTATAACTGAGTCACATCTAGGAAACCGACGCCAGACCGACAACAGACCGAACAAAGACTGACTTTACCAAAAATCACCAAGAATTTGTCGCTGTGGAACTGGTTTGGAGTCTGTTTTGCGGTGTGACTGAGGTTTTATAACTGAGTTCACATCTACGAAACCGACGCCAGACCGAGAAATACCGAACAAAGTCTGACTTTTACCACAAATGCCCAACAATCGCTCGGTTTGTAGTCGGTTTTGCGGTGTGACTGGGGTATTAGAGACCGTAAAATAAATCAATTTGGGTCGGTTTGACCCGCGGTAGGACCTTTAACGTTCTTAGGCCATTTTCAATACGTACACCCTGATATTAAGTTGGTTTTAATAGAGGCAAAAAATGAGAGAAAACAGGTCAGTGAAAGTTTGCGCTAAATCAGATTAAAATAAGAAAGTTATGATTTGTTTAAAGTTGCGATCAATCAAACACAAATCGGCAACTCTGTGACGTATCTTGCGAGGTTACCTTTCATTTGCTCTGTACTAAAATGAGTGAGAAATGTCTATTTTCTTTATAGAAACTGGTTAATCATACATGCACTCTAAAAATCGATTATTTCATTGCTCAAACTTTCACTAATTTGTTTCTTTCGGGGGTTTTCTGCTTTATTAATACCAGCTAGTTACTAGGGTAGACTTCCCCTTTAATTTGACTATGACAATCGTTCGTTCCTTCGTGCTTGCCAACTCCTGTCAATATCAGCCATACAGGAATGCTGGTTGGTGCCATTCTACTGTGTCATCCTGAAAAGGACTGTTGTTAGTTTTGAAAAAGAATGTTGGTTATCTTTCTTAGCTTATAGTTCTAAGGAGAACTATAGCGCCGGTTGGAGAGAATGTGTGGTAGTTGTGGCTCGACGTTTCGAACAGGTTGACTATCCGTCGTCATGAATCAGGATAGAACTATAAGCTAAGAAAGATAACCAACAGTCTTTTTCAAGACTAACAACAGTCCTTTTCAGGACTACACACCCCCAAGAAAGATTACCGAGAGTCCTTTTCAGGACTCCCCAATCCCCCCTTCTCTCACATGGTGCTACCGCAAGCCTACTGTATATCTACATCACCATGCAAGCCGATACTTGTAAGCAGCATCTATAATTTCAATGTTTTTAAAAGTCGTTATAGCCATTATTAGCCAATTACTTTTGGTCAAAGCATGTTTTATTTATTTGAGGTTTCAACGTGTTAAAGATGTCATTAGTTAAAACACCATAAAATCAACGGTTTAACAACTGCTTGTCTACATTTTTTCTCTCTCTCTCTCTCTCTCTCTCTCCCTCATTCTCCGTTTATATCTCTCCGTGTCTTTCCCCCTCTCTCTTTATCTCCTTACCTCATTCTCTCTCCTTTCATTTCTTCTCTTTCTCTCTCTCTCTCTCTCTCTCCCTCTATCCCCTTTCGATCACTTTGTCTGTCTATCTGCATCCGTCTCTTTCCCACTCTTTATCTCTCTCCCTCAATATATCTTATCCACCTTCATCTCTCTCTCTCTCTCTCTCTCTCGTTTCAATCGTAGGTGGCCTCACTCGCAATCCACCAGTGGAAATGTCGCCCCCGGACAGTCCTTAACTTTTCATCATAATTTATAATCTTACATCATCGCAACAGATACCTAATACCGCTCACCTGTACCTGTCGCAGACATCACCGGCAAGAGGGGCACGCCTTAAACCATTTCCGTACACCAGTAACCGCGCATATTAATGGAAAAGAAAAACTAATTATCATTGTTTCCATCGATGTGGGTTGAGTTGGTGTCTTACAATGATCAAAGATGATTCATAATTAATACATTTGCTGAAACATTTGTTGAAAATTATCAATTATTAATTTGATAGACCACTACGGAGATAGCACTTGCACAATGACCTCCAAATATCCACGTATCCCTTAAAAAGAAGAGAAGTTCCACTTTTTGCATTTCAAAATAATCACTGGCAAAGTGACGGAGGGGCTTCATGAATAATTGTTGTCTGCCCTCTTTAAAAGAATGCTTTCTCCTGTCATGCCTGTGCATCATAGAATGAACAATGATTGCATAACTTTTATGAACACGTGTTTAGCATTCGTCTCGATAGTTTTTACAGTTAATTGTGTACAAATGATCTTTATCTGCAGTGGCTTATTGATATCATTGATTGATAAAGCATTTGATGGGTATTAATAGTCAGTATTTTAATTGATGCTATTGATTGACAGAATATTTCATGGAAAGGATGCTTAATGGTAATAATCGGTTTCTAGTCGATCAATATTATCATAACTATTGATTGATTAAATCAATAAAATATTCTATGATTGGCTGATTGATTTATCAGTTTATTAAGACAAAGCTGTAGATATTTCTCAAAAAGAAAATATTCTGTGAATAATGGGATGATAACTTTATTGAGTGATTGATCGGTTTACTATTTGATTGGTTTGTTGATTGATTGACTAATCAATCGATTGATCGATTGATCGATGGACCGGCCCATTATAGGGTTATTATATTGGTGAAATTGAAATTCCAGTTGCTTCAAAAGCCTCAAAGGAATAGATTGTCAAGCATTTCTTTTCTGTGTGACTAAGAAAGATGAAAATAAACAGAGTGAAAAGGACGCATAGTAGAAGGTTATGCGGATAATTCTTATCCTAAATCCAAATTTAAATACATTGGTTGTTCCCAGGTGTACTTATCTATTATGTCAGGAGAAGCAATACACTTATTAGCATACTGGAAATGCTTTTGTTCTCTCAATGGAAAATCTATTTGACAGTTCTAGAGGAGAGGGAAAAAAAAAAAAAAAACCTTTTTATATGCATGCAAATTCCAAGGGTCTGTAGTTTCTATTGTGAGACGGCTGTTGCCAAGTCAAATGTCCTTATGTTTGAGAAGTATTTAAGCTTAGAACTACATGCGTCTCAAGAATGTTATCTTTTTGTTTATCTGTGAAATTTAATATTCTTAGAACACATCCATTAATTGGTGAAATTGAAAGTCCAGTTGCTTCAAAAGCCTCAAAGGAATAGATTGTCAAGCATTTCTTTTCTGTGTGACTAAGAAAGATGAAAATAAACAGAGTGAAAAGGGCGCATAGTAGAAGGTTGTTCCCAGGTGTACTTATCTATTATGTCAGGAGAAGCAATACACTTATTAGCATACTGGAAATGCTTTTGTTCTCTCAATGGAAAATCTATTTGACAGTTCTAGAGGAGAGGGAAAAAAAAAAAAAAACCTTTTTTATATGCATGCAAATTCCAAGGGTCTGTAGTTTCTATTGTGAGACTGTTGGATAGGTGAAATGTATCACTCTTTAATAAGAAAAGAAAAGAGGTAGTTTCGGAGAGTATTGGAATGTAAATGGATAACTCTTATTTTTAGTCAAATTTAATTGCTTTTTTTTTTCTCAGGGCTGTTGCCAAGTCAAATGTCCTTATGTTTGAGAAGTATTTAAGCTTAGAACTACATGCGTCTTAAGAATGTTATCTTTTTGTTTATCTGTGAAATTTAATATTCTTAGAACACGTCCATCAATTGGTGAAATTGAAATTCCAGTTGCTTCAAAAGCCTCAAAGGAATAGATTGTCAAGCATTTCTTTTCTGTGTGACTAAGAAAGATGAAAATAAACAGAGTGAAAAGGGCGCATAGTAGAAGGTTACGCGGATAATTCTTATCCTAAATCCAAATTTAAATACATTGGTTGTTCCCAGGTGTACTTACCAGCTGCATGTTTTTCATGGTGGTAGTTAAGCTATTATATGGAAAGATACTGGTTTACAACCCTGTGATTATTAAGGATGTTCCTTTTTATATGTTGATTATTGAAATGTAATTTACTCCTGAATACTTAATCAATTTGTGATTAATAGATTCAAGAGCCTTCAAAGATTGTCGTACATGACATGTTTTTTTATAATTGCAAGGAAGCATTTATTTTGTGTATTCTGTAAGTCAGGCTATTATAGCACCTTCAATGTGGAGAGGGTAGGCCTACATTATCCTTTATAGCCTTATTTTCGGGAATGTTACCTTTGAATAGAAATTTTTAGAGTGGGAGGGGTGGGGCGGGGGAGCTGAAATATTGCATGCCTTACATGTATCAGTTTCTTTCCCAGATGACGGGGTTTCGTTCTTGCCTTTCGTGGGGTCCCTTAAGGTGGGGATTGGCTCTGGGACTGGGTTAAATTTTCTTGTGTGTGAGAGGTTATGGATGTTTTGATTAATTGTAAATTGTTCTCCCTCAATGTGAAAGGGATCAGGGACAGAGATAAAAGGGAACGCATATTTTTCTGGTGTAAAGATAAAGGGGCGGACATTGTTTTCCTACAAGAAACATTTAGTACTAGCGATTGTGAGGACAAGTGGGCTTCAATGTGGGAGGGTTCCAGTTATTTTAGTCATGGTTCTAATCACAGTAAAGGAGTTCTCGTTTTGATTGCGCCGAGGATAGATATTGAGATATTGCAAGTCTTAAAAGACAGTGAGGGTAGATATATTTTTATAGACTGTAAGTTTCAAGGTGTTAGGTTGATTTTAGGCAATGTGTATTTTCCAACAAGAAATTTTGAGAGTGATCAACTGCAATTTCTTCGAAAATTACGCAATAATCTGGCTAAGTTAAATAAAGATAACTACCCGGTTATAATAGGTGGTGATTTTAACATGATTAGGGACATTGAATTTGATTATAACGGGAAATCTTCAAACAGGATTTCGAAAAGATTTAATCGAGAATTTGAAAAATTCATGGAAGATTTGCAGCTTTTGGATATTTGGAGATGTAGGCATTCTTTAAAAGGCAATTCACTTATATGCAAAACAATCCCTTTATGCAAAGTAGACTAGATTACTGGATAATATCGGAATGTCTAGAGGAAATGGTTATGAAGTGCGATATAATTCCATCTGTTGCCCCTGATCATCATTCAATATTTTTACGTTTATTTGACAAAACAGTCAATAAAACGAATGGAAGAAAAGGGTCATATTGGAAATTCAATAATAGCTTATGTGAAAATGAAGATTATGTTAGAGAGTTAAAAAAGAAAATTTGTCAATTAAAAAACGAACTACAAACTAAAATAAAAGACAAAAGGTTGTTATGGGATTTTTAAAAATGAAAATTCGGAGCTTTACACAACAATTTTCAAAAAATTGGCTGATCAAAGAAGAACAATAAGAACAGATTTAGAAAAAGAAATACAATGTTTAGAACAACAATTGACGGAAAGCACTAATGCAGATATTTTAGAAAAATTGGAAAATACAAAAAAGAAATTAAAGGAAGTTTATAGCTATGTAAATGAAGGAATTAGGATTCGATCACGAGCCTCGTGGTACGAAAGCGGAGAAAGGGATTCGCGTTATTTCAATCAATTAATGCAAAATAACAAAAGAAAGAGTACTATTAAAAAATTAAAACCTCAGATGGTGCTATTTGCTGCGATGAAAAAAGGATAACTGAAGAAATCCGGAAGTTTTACAGCATGTTGTACAGTAAAGTAGAGTACGAGTGCTCGGATAATTGTTATAATAGTTTCTTTCAAGGTTTACCGAAATTGACTGAAAAATCTCGAGAATACTGTGAAGGATCTATAAGTAATAAAGAATGCCTAGAAATCTTAAAAGAATTAAAACAGAACAAATCACCTGGAAATGACGGTTTTTCTTCAGAATTTTATCGTACCTTTTGGCCGGATATTGGAGATTTAGTTAAAGATGCCTTGAATGAAGCATATAGATTAGGAGAATTAGCATCGTCTCAAAAACAAGCTGTAATTACGTTAATCGCTAAAGATGGGAAAGATCCTTTTCACTGAAAAATTATAGACCCATTTCCTTCTTAATGTCGATTATAAAATCTTAACAAAAATTTTGGCTAAGCGAATCAAGAAAGTATTAAATGAGATCATTATGGGAGATCAGGTGGGCTACATGAAAGGGAGGAATATTGGTGAGGCCATTCGCATTATAGATGATATTATTTTTCATACATCCCGTTACAATTTATCTGGTTTTTTGTTAGCTGTAGACTTCGAAAAAGCTTTTGACTCAATTTCACATCAATTTCTTCAAAAAGTTCTGTCGTCATTTGGTTTCGGTCCATCCTTTCAAAAGTGGGTTAAAGTTTTATACATGAACACTCTAAGTTGTGTATTAAATGAAGGAGGGTCCACTGGTTATTTCAAAGTAGAAAGGGGAGTAAGACAGGGAGACCCTCTTTCTCCGTACCTCTTTATCTTGTGTATTGAAGTAATGGCACACAAATTACGAATAGATAAATTGGTGGACGGAATTAATTTTGGAGATAAGGAAACTAAACTAGTACTTTATGCGGATGATATGACAATTTTTGTTCGCAATAAAAATCAATTAATAGGTTAAAAGTATTATTTGCAGATTTCGAAAAATTTCTGGACTGAAAATAAACAACGACAAGACTAAAATATTAAGGTTAGGTTTATGTCAACGTTTAGATTGTGATTTTGCTTTTGGCGAAATAGTTGACTTTCTTAAGGTTTTAGGGATTTTCTTTTCCTCGATGAACACAAGAAAGAAGATCTAAATTATAAAGAAATCTTAAGTAAAATAAAAACACTTTTAAATTTTTGGAAGCAAAGGGATTTAACACTTATGGGTAAGATTCAACTATTGAAGGTGCACATTTATTCTAAAGTTCTTTATCGGGCGTCACTTACTCCTGTTCCAAAATGGGTTTATGATTCACTGGATGAATTAACTTTTGATTTCATATGGAAAGGAAAAACAGATAAAATCAATAAAAACACCATGTTTTTAGACTATAAGCAAGGGGGGTTAAAGATGTTAAATTTTTCTGCACAAGTTAAATCGCAACGAATTATGTGGATTCAAAAACTTCTAAACAAAGATGAAGACATGAAATGGAAACAATATTTTAACTTTGTCACTGAACACGTGGGTGGAGATTTGATATTTTCATGTGACTATATACCAAGTTTATTAAAAGTGACAGCTCCACAATTTTATATGGATTTATTAGAAGATTGGGTGAATACGAGACATATAAGGAGTATAGACATTGGTGATGTGGTAATTTTTAATAATAAACTTATTCGATATAAAGGAAGTTGTATATACGATAAGAGGTTGTATGACAAAGGAATTTACAAATTAAAACATATTTTGGAAAACGATGGTAAACTAAAATGTGACAGGCATTTTATCGATTTAGGTGTAAATGAAATTGAAAAGATCAAGCACTTTTATGCCTGTTTACCAGTTTGTTGGAAAAATAATTTTAGAAAGGGAGAAGAAAAAAATAATTCTGGAACTGATTTCACTTTGGGGAAGAAAACAACTAATATAGCTGATCTAAAATCAAAACAAATTTATGTACAATTAATAAAGAAAGATGATTTTAAACCTTTGGTTTTTGAGAGAATTGGAAGGAACTATGGTTTTTCCTGTAAGGAAATAGAAAACATATTTTTAAGACTAAGACAGTGTACACTTAACAGTCGATTAAGAGAGTTTCAGTTCAAACTTATACATAATATATTATATACAAACCATCACCTCTTCCGTTTTGGTCTTGTCTCGACTAACTTATGCTCATTTTGCGAAAAAGATGAAGAAACATATAAACATTTATTCTATACTTGTGAATTTGCACAATCAGTGTGGGGAATGTGCACGAGATTTTTAGACTTTGAAATACTTAACTGTAGTTTGGAGGAAATTCTGTATGGGAAAGAGGAGAGAAATAAAGGAAAATATCAATTAATGAATCATGTTTTAATTCTTGTTAAATATCTGATTTATAGAAATAGAGAACTTAAAAAACCACCCTCTTTTAATGAAATAAAGAATAGTATAGTAGGGGATAGGGTAGAAGAAAGGAAATTGGCAGCAATGAGGGGAACTCTCACTATTCATTTTTCTAAATGGGAAAACCTGAGTATTAGACAAACAATTGGAACCCAGAGCCAGTCGTCCACCGGTTAAGAGGGGAAGGGGATAAGGATAAGGGAGAGGTCGGGTAGGGGAGGGTTAACAAAAAGAGAAACTTTTCTCTCAGGACAACAGTATAAAAGAAGTATAAGTTGCTACATTGTTAAAACAAAATTTTTGGATTATACAACTGCATATGTTTTCTTTGAAAATATGAATTTTTGTTTCAAAAATGATGTATAGGAACTAACTAAGTAAGTTTCTTTTGAAGCCGTTTGTAAGACAAAATTTATACTGATTTATAATGTCATCACATTTGCAGTGAGCGTTACATATGATGATTGTAATTTGTACTATGATTATAATTTGTTTCAAGAGAGAAAAGAATAAAAACTGACCATAAAAAAAAAAAAAATTATAACAAATTATGATTTAGATGTAGACGTTTGACTGAGAGTCTGCTTGACTGATTTTGAGAGGGCGGACGAGAGGGAGGGAGGGAAGGAGGGGCGGGGGAGGGAGGGCGAGAAGACAAAACAAATTAATATCATTACTTTTGTTTTTCTATTCAAGGATTTATTAATTTATGGATTAAATAACCAACTTAATCTTTAATTGATTGGTAGATTGATCGATTGGTTGCTTGATTGATTGATTGATTGGCTGGTGTACAAATTGATTGATCGGACCGGTTTACAACTTGATTGATTAGACCGCTCATGAATGTATTGGTTTTATTGACTGATTGATTCATTGATGAAGATGGACAGATTGATGAACGCATTAATCCATGACCTCGTTAAGTTATATGCATATAACCTGATTAGACAATGATAAAACGAAGTTATGCATGTACATGGTACACGAAAAAGCACAAACTGCCAGTGTAGACTCGATCGCAAAGACTTTCGAACAATTAGACCAAGTGCAATTTCAATACCCTATTGCGTATCCCATAGATATCATATTCGGATTACGTAATACTTCGCGCGCATTTCAAGAGGTGATGGGTAAGGCTTTTGAAATTGTGTTTGTAGTATAGGCCTATTAGCATATTATCTTTTTACAGTTATCATTGTTGTTTTGTAAGAGGAGATCATTCTCAAATAGATATCTGCTATACAATGAATACACCTTGGTTTGGTATTGTTTGGTTTTATTGTTCTGCATGAAAACCATATATACATGCATGTTTTGTACAAAGATTTGATGGCTCTGTTCTTCCTAGAGATCAAGAGTCCATCAAGTCCACTTGGTGAGTAATCAGTAAGGTGATTACTCTCACTCATCATGAAGAAGAAGAGGCATTGATTGATGAAAGACATTTCTAATCTTGACTGAAAAGGAGGAAGAGAAAAATAAAGAAAGGGGCTTGGTTTACAAAATGATAGATGTAGAGAAATATAAGCATGATATCAGACATGCTGAATTTAATAAGCAAATATGAAAGAAGCTCCGTATTTTGGAATGTAGTTCTTTCTTCACAATTAGTAAGCCTTTTACCTGTTTAGGTTAACTCTGCATGTATCACGGATACACTGATAATTCTGTGCCTTTGAAAAAGCTATTTTCATGGTTCGTTTATCAGCAGCCTTTTGGGGGAAGTCATGAATATCGACCAATTGTCCCTGCTCTCCCGTAGATCATTTTATAATTTGCAAATTGGGTTAACAATTCATGAGTCCGGGTAATCATGGTGATTGGGGGCAACATCGATGATGTTTACTTCCTTTTTCATCCAGAGGGAGGGCTGAATAAATAATCTTTGTTTCATATTTGTGCTAGCTCGGTGGTTTTGTATAGGAAAGCGATCAAATTTTCAAATGTCAACGTTTCTGTCCTTGGATACGTTCAATTATTTACGAGCTAGGAAAAGGATGGCTGTTGTAGGTACATGTATATTACTGTGCACAGAAGTGTAATCATACAATGATCATCATTCTGTGATATGCTTGGTAAAGATGGTTCTCTTCTATTTTTAGGCACGTTGTCTTATTGTGTGGGAGAGGTATATTTTCTTAATTCAGTGAGGATGCCCTCAAATGTTTTATCCTCATATTTTTGTTCCGTTTCTGTCTTATTCCTGCCCCTCTTTATCCCTACTTCTCTCTCCTTCCCCCTTCTCCCTCCCCCCTCTCTCTCTCTCTGATAACACAACATTAATACGTGTACATTTTCCACTAATTAATTTTCATGAACTACAAAACGACACATTTGATGAAGGTGAACTGTTTGACAATTAACATTTTATTCACCGTAACATAAATGTTCAGGCCTTTGCGGCCAAATTTGGTTAATTTCAGTGCAATTAATTATAATGGTATCTGTGTTATAGGATAGGAGATATTTTTGTTTTGATTTTCCCGATATGTGATGTCAAACTGACTGCAACGCTTTATTTGCAACTCGTAACAACTCTTGAATAACTAAATATCAATTACTATTTTACAAAACTAACTTCTACGTTCTATGTATAAACATCTTATAGCATCTTGTTGACACAAAGAGTGTTGATCTCTAATTCTTTGATATAAATCTTTACGGAATATTTACAATTACTAGAGCAAAATTTTATTAAAAGAAGAGAATATGAAATCATGTACACATAGTACAACGATCATATATTAAATTAATTTGTATATTTGTTAATTAATGATAAACATGTTATTTTTGTTAAAGAGGAAATGAATAAACCGGAATTTGGAAGATGAGCAGAACTCTACATTATTGCTTGATTTGTGAGCCTCGTCGTTATTATAAATTGGCTTTAAAAAAAACCAATAATAATTTGTATATTTGTGAAAAATTAATGGTGTTTACCCTTTTACGACTTATACTCATCCCCTCTTCTTGTTAAGCGCTTTACAATAATTAATTGACAGTATTATCATTACCCCGGTCACTGGATTCGAGTACTCTGCTGCACATTACAGTGCACATTCTCCATTCCCTCCGAAGCATTCCAGATAGTCGGCTTTTCACGGGCGAGCACATGCTAATCCTATACCACAACGATGTTCGCATCCTACCGGTTACCAATTAACAGAGGAGAGCAGCACTGTAAATAGAATGCCTTGCTCAGTGACATACACACTTACTTACTGATATTTAAACATAGTATTTGGAAAGCTATCGCAGGAAAACTGCCTCAGACCACCACTACTACTACTACTACTACTACTACTACTACTACTACTACTACTACTATACTACTACTGCTGCTGCTGCTACTATAACATCGTCAGTTTCATGTCTTGCGTGGTCATATCTCTCACTGAAAAACATAAAATGAATAGTAAGAATAGTAATATGCCTTTATGTTATGGCGCCATCTATCTAGAACTGCTATTCCGCGGCGCACAAGGAGAATATAGGTGAGTGTGATATTCTCATGCCGAGCATTGATAGAAAAAGATTTCAACTTGGCTTTGAAACTCTCTAATGGTGTTATAGTTGTCATCTCCGAAGGTAATTTGTTCATGCACAGAAATGGAGCAACGGCCGAGAAAGCAATATTGCGGCAGGCGACTCTTATCATTGGGATGTGAAGCAGATGTTAATGTGATGATCTTAGATTACGAGAAGGTAAAATTATATCTTGAAAGTGGCTTGGCACGAATCCGTTTACAATGGATACCGTATTTATTTATATCTTCTTATCTATTACGCACTCGGCGTTCCATAACGTTGATTTATGATTTCAGTCGCGTTCAAATGAATAATTCCAAGAGTAACACCCCTCCCAAAACAAAGAGAGGAATTCTTCATTCAACATGTTCAACAATCAGTGCAAAATAATAGTCTTTCAAAGGTAGCTATTCTTGTCTTCAAATCGCGGAATCACATATTGCACCAGGCGTTGCCAGAGCTTCCTTTCGCTTAGCAATGGCTTGATTTAGCTTTCTCCTGGGACCCAAAGGCAATTTGAGATCGAGAATGTCTTGATCCGTCAGAAGCTCCAGGGCTTTCATGTCAATGTCCTCATCAAAGAAGACAGGGATGTAATCCTCGAGGTCATTGACGGTAAGGAAGAGTTCGATGGCCGACGATGATGCGTCGACGTCGTCTTCTAAATCGATGTCGAATTCAGCCCACATGGCCTGGTCGCCGCGGAAGACGGTACTGATGGAATCACCAGGTTTGGCCGTCCTGGAGTGATGGCTTCCGTTGTCTCTATCCGATGGCGTCCGTCTCTTTTTGGCTGCTTCTGACGGATCGCCAGTGGCGTCATCGATGCTGTTATCAAGGGTTGCTAGGGCATCGTCGATACCCACCGACTCATCTTCTCTCGATAGCGACATCATAGCGGTTGCGCTGCGATTCGGCAGCCAGAATCGCGAATCCTGGTAATTAGCGGGTGTCTCCCCGTTCTCAGAGTTTTCGACGCTGCCCGAATCTGACGCCGGCACACCCGTGGAAGACGTTCCGTCACCGTCGCCTCTTTTCCGATTTGACTTCGATGCTCCTTCTGATTGATCCGAAGACATCAATGAATCCCTCTTGGTGACTCTCGAATTCAGTACGTCGGAGAAGCTGGACTCTGAAATACCTTGGTTAGGGGTCTTGATGGTTCCACGGCTGCCTTTGGTCTTGCTTTGTTTTTCATCCTTCTCCATCTGCGCCTCGTGTTCTTTCACCATCTTGTCGAGTTTCTTTACCCTCCCATCTGCGTCTTTAATGGCTTTCTGCTTAGCCTTCTGAACAACCTTCTTGTTAGCGGCAGCCTGTCTTCCTGCAACGTCATCCAAGATTTTAACGATCTGTAATAAACCCAAAAGAAAAAGAATAATGTCATTCATTTGAAAAAAATTAATATTCCTAGTCGTGACATCTCCGTTGGTAAAACCGCTGTCAATACCCTACACTGACCGAACTAACCCTAAACTTAATCTATATACGTAACCCTATAATCGTAACCATAAAAGTAACCTAAAACCAAATGTTAGACCCTAACTCTAACTTTATAATCATGGACGAAATAAAGCCCCGGGCTAATGTCGCCATGTCAAAATGGTCGGTTGGTTGGTTGGTGGATTTTTTTTTATTGGCTTTATTTTTCGAATAGACAATTGATATGAATGATACATATCAATAATTAAAATAATGACGACTGGATTGCTCTATTCATAGCCATTGATAAAATAGCTCTGTTTTTCCTAGGTATGATTGATTAGTGACCGGGTGGGGGGATGTTTCACATAGACTAAAATCGACTTTAAGTTGAACTTAACTATGCAGGCCGTTCATGCCACTGTTTGCTTTCACCATTATGATCTTTAGATAATATTTTTTCCTTTCAATAATGAATCATCAAAAAATCAAAATTCTGTAGATTTGTGACCATGATTTGTACGTCCCTTGAGAGACCAACGCCAGTAAATGGTAAGAGCAAACAGTGGCATGAACGGCCTGCCATAGTTAAGTCCAACTTAGAGTCGATCTTAGTCTTGGTGAAACACCCCCGGTCTGTCTAGAATGATATATGCAACAAATATTTTTAGGTTTATTAAAGCAGAATAAATGTGATTGATTTGTAATCTGAGGGCTGATTAATATGAACATGTATGGATGAAACCGGTAAGATCAACATTCCCCAACCGAATTTCAGTGTCAGTCCGCCCCTCTTTGAATAAACTAGTTGTTGCTGGTGTCATTGATAAGAACTGTTATATTGCTGTTTCTGCTGCTGATGATGTTGTTGTTGTTGTGGATGTTTTTGAGTTTTTTACTAGGAGTAGCTATTGTGCAAAATGTAAACACCCAATAACATTATTGTCAATCTAAGGAGCGTAAAGGCTAGTACAACAGGCAAACTCAGTGGCATATCCAGTAATTGATCAGGAGGGGGAGGCGAATCCACTCTCGATGGGGGAAGGTTGCGATGTACAATGTACCTGGGCAGTCCATGCATATTAGACCATTTATTTTGTTTCTTGGCCTTTAACCGTGGGGGCGTATGCCTGATATCCCCTTTATCGGATACGCCACTTGGAAATATGTTTGTGTTTTGTTTTCGTCTTCTTATTTGTG
Source organism: Mesocentrotus franciscanus (assembly GCA_037976565.1). Lineage (NCBI taxonomy): Eukaryota > Metazoa > Echinodermata > Echinoidea > Camarodonta > Strongylocentrotidae > Mesocentrotus > Mesocentrotus franciscanus. The sequence continues at coordinate 15,332,516 of CP137673.1, forward strand.
ATATCTCAATACCCAAACTCAGTGGCATATCCAGTAATTGATCAGGAGGGAGTGGGGGAGCAAGCAAAAAAGCAAATACCTTAAACCATTGTTACATAATTATACAGTATTTATTTGATTTATGTATTTTATTCAATAACATAGAATTCTTCTATACCTCGCCATAGCCTCCTTCCATAGCTAGAGTCATGGCCATTTTATAATCATTGTTGAGAGCCCACAGATTGCAACCGAAAGAGACCAAGTACTCGATGACTGTACTATGACCGTAGAGGGCGGCAAAGTGGAGTGCTGTGTGTCCTTGTAAATCAGCTTTGTCAGGGTCGCCCCTGGATTAAAAGAAAATAGGAAGACAAGTTTGATTTAATTTTCTATTGCCCTACTGGAGAACATAAATCACTATCTGGATCGATTCTTCCTCTTTGCCCCCCTCTCTCTCTCTCTCTCTCTCGGGTTCTCAGTGAGACTAAAAGACTCATAATTCTTTTCACTCATAATTTTCTGACTCTCTAAATATGTACAAAGCTTCTTTATTTTTCCTCAAAAATATCACATTTTACGATCCCCAGACAAAATAATGATTTCAAATTTGGCACAGTCTTTTCCAACAGTATATAAAATGTAATAAATTAACACACTGAATGCATATAATAAATTGGATATAGGAGGCTGTTGTTAAGGCGTAAACATAAAGCTTGACGTGATCGCAGTCCTCAGATTATGCTCATGAGGATTAATAACTTTGCACTTTTATCTTTAGCTTTAAACTCCAGAAGCTTATCAAATAAAGTTTGTCAATATCGAAGAAATCGATAGATAAGATAGCTAAAGCAAACATTGTTATAATGACATCAGCAACTATACCATTGTATTATATACATAGATAAATCAACAATCGGACCTTGTGGAAAAAAATGTTGACCTCTCACATCATTTGATTGATTGGAGTTGCCGGCTCGTGAACAAGGAATTATCTGCCTTTGCTTCCGAAGTCCTTGTACATATACAATTCCCAAGAATATCGTACGAATTACCTATCAACCCGTTTAGCGAAGCCAGGTGGATGGAGTAGTTAAAGCCACCGACACCTCCCCAAAACACAATAGCAAATAAAAACAAACAATTGGTATTTCACAGGCGCATCTAAGATTGGTTTGATATACTAAGCATTCACTTATCACATGACTGTAAGCCTAGTATTCCTTTCCGTCCCGAAATAGCTTGGGTTCTGCCCGCCCCCTCCCACCCCTTCTAAATAAAAAGCCGTTTTAATACTCTAATACGCAATGCTAAAATAAATTCATTTACAAATATCTTGACAAGACTTTGTCTTTTATATGTTGACCAGACCCGGCGGATTTCAATAGACACTACATCATTTGAAAAGTTTTAGCTTTTACTGAGTGTACAGTTGTGATGGAATAAAATAACATAGCTAGACCTTTAAACTGAACGGGGTGTATTCTCTACAGGCTGATCAAAGATCGAAGTACACTCATAATTCATCTAAAAACACTATGTAATATCTCTCATGGGTAATACAACACCAATATTAATTAGCCAAGAACTGCTCTAAAAAAAATATTGACGTATAATGGCGTCAAATCATATTCAAACATAACATAATACTGACTAACTTCTACAATATTATATATAATTGTATACGTTTGTTTATTGGGGGGGGGGGATAGTCGTTAAACACATAGAATGCAAACCATATCTGCACTAGTTTGGCCAGTAGGGATTATACCTCCCAGCGTGGTCACTGACAGGTGGTTAAGAAAAAGGGGATCATGTGGGACAACGGGTACCGCTAAGGCATTGTTTGATATATAGAGGGCGCAAGTAGCTACAAGTAGTGCAGTCCCGCTTCAAAACAAAATCTACTTTCATAGGCACGGTAGATAATGAGGCGGCAGAAGACCCGTTCTATCCATGCTCCTCTCGAATGCTTTCCACTCACTAGCTACAGTGGACAGGGAGTTGAACCCCACCCGCATTGAATGACAAGGATTTTTTTTTTTTTAGAAAAAAGAGGAAAGAGAAAGAAAGACAGAGGTGTAAGGAAGCATGAAAAATTACACCCCTCCCACATCCTCCCCTTAATCGGTAACCTTTTAAATTTACTTTTAAACAATTTAATAAGACGGTACCTCCCCCCCCCCCTCCATATTCCAGCCCCCCTTGAAATGGTGGGGTCACATTGCGTCACTAATTCCATATTAAAAATAAAAGTTATATACGCAATATATATATATACAGGTATACATACATGTATTAACAGAAATATGATAGCATTTACATGGTTTTTATTTTTTTAATTTTTTGTTCTGTTTTTTTAACTTAAAAATTGAATTGTTCAATCGTAATATTATATACATATACCAAAAGGTATAAGGAAAAAAAATTACTGAAAAATATAAAAAGATTGTAAAGCTTCAATATATCTCTGTTAAAAGTAGTTTTACATTGCATGTTGTGGTTTGTATTATACCAAAAGCTTGATAAATGTTCTCCCTAACACACGCTCTATCTCTATTGACTGCCTACTATCCTCCTTAAAGGGGAAGTCTATCCCGGTATTATGTTGGTTCTAATAAAAGCAGAAAAAATAGAAAAACAAATTTAGTGAAAATTTGAAATATCCGATTAAAAATAGGAAAGTTATGAATTTTTGGAAACAAATTGGCAACACTGTGACGTATCTTGCGAGCTCCTCTCCAATTTGCACTGTAAAGAAAATGTCATAAACTTTCGTTTACTTAGTTATTGATAACGGAATAAATTTGTTTCATCAAGGGCTTATAAACAAATATATGCAATAATTACATTTGGGTGAATGTATGATTGAACATTTTTATAAGGGTTTTCTGGTACAGGGCAAATGTGAGGGCACCTCGCAAGATACGTCAGAGTTGCCAATTTGTGTTTGATTGATTGCACCTTCGAAAATTCACGACTTTTTTAAAATCAGTTTTTGCTTAAACTTTCACTGACTTGTTCCTATCATTTGTCTGCTTCTATTCAAACCAAGTTAATATCAGGGTGGACTTCGCCTTTAATACCTTGGTCACATAGCCAGTCCGACTCCAGACCAACCGATTCTCGCCCATTTGGGGGTAAAGTATTTTTTCGCTCGGTTTGTTGTCGGTCTCGTCGATGTGACTGAGCATGGGGTGTTATATGGACAGGCAAACACGTGACATATGGGCGGCTAGTTATACAGACTGACTTTAGGGAATTAATCCGGTATTTCCCATCTGCTGACTAATTCCTCTGCTATCACCATGCAAATATTTGAAGATGGATTGGGAAAAATGTGGATGGTTGGAAAATAGATGACACACGGGAGGTAATCACAAAAGCAAACTGTCCAATAGATCAGCACGTAGAAATAGGTACTGTAATAAGTCCATTGAATGAATACTGACTTAGTATAATATACAGGGTATAGCAACAGTATTTCAATCAAATATATTTACGGGCAGGATTCGCTTACAAATTAGCCGAACGTTTCTCTAACAACTCAAACAAAAGGGTGCTACCAGTCTTTTGGACTAGCCGACAAAGCTCGAAATATTGCACATTTGTCGGCAGAATTTTGAATTACCCGGCCTTACACAATACCCCTGCGTTTTTCTTGCGACGTCCTTAATGTTGAACATTAATTCTCGAAAATGTTATTCCCGGGATTGATATTTCCTCGGGAATCCCACCGGTCTGATTCCTAAATTGGTCTGTACGTCCGTGTGTTCCTTTTCTTAATAGTTGACTGCGGCCGTTCAACCCCCATCCGGATAGGTCTATATGTCTTAACCTTGTGAAATTAAACAATCAGTCATTATTCAATACAATACCAGCACAATTCAGTCAAGTGCGTTAACATACAGAGCAATTCCGAACACCAAAAACCTAGACGTATAATTTCGTATCAATGTTATTGTCACGTATGATACATTAAACCATTAAATAAATACAGGAAGGCAATCCTTATCCTAAGGGCAATCTATTCAGGGTTACCTTACTCTTTCAAAATAATATTCTGATTCCGGTAAAAGTTTGTTTATTTCTTTTCATTTCATACATGATGACCTTTTTACATGTTTAAATCGTACAATGTCATGCTTATTCCAACAAGTGGTATTCCACTTTGTTTAGTGAACCGTTTAATGCCAAAAAAATTAATGTTTTATAAGCTCCTTTAATTTAGTTTTATTTATTTCAAATGTGGCAATGTATATATAGTCTTCGGACTACGTTTTTATTGTGAAATTGAATTGAAAAAGGATACAAAAATTGGGAACATATAATCCAATAAATTCCTGGTATTCTAATATTCAACTACAGTTTTTCTAAAGAACATGGTTCTCATCTATCACCAGCGAAGTTGCACATGTAAAATTTGAATAAATCAAAGAAGAAGTTAAGGACTTATAAAACCTTAGCCTTCAAGCCCTGCAAACAAAAATTGATACAATTCATTGACCACTTTGACGGCCTATAATTTTGCAATATTTTTACACTTTTGAATACTCATTCCTTTGATTAGAATTATATTCCCTTTTGAACTTATTCTAAATACTTTGAACTTTGAATTATCTATCACCAAATTATTTATACATCTGCAAACAGCCCACAAGCTAGAGAGAGAGAGAGAGAAAGAGAAAGTAAGGGGAAGAGAGAGGGGAGAGAGGGGATGGATAATATGGTGGGAATGATAGTTTATTGATCACAAATGCAAATTATTTTTATCCATTGAATTATGAATTATGTTTTATGACTTATGATGTTTGTCCTATTTTTGTCTTTCTTGAGGTTTTAAAACACAGTGGTCTAGGTACCCTGATTTTCATCTGGTGTTTGTATAATTTCCATTTGCAATACTACTTTCTTTTGTATTTTCTTGTAAAATGTGAACAATTCAGCTATCAGCTGCTAATCACGTTTTGTATTATACCATGAATAAACAATACATAACATGTGATAATAAGATAAGGATGCGCTTTAAAAAAAAAAAAAGGTACCGTTCATGCCCTACGTGCACTTATTAGACACCTATCCACAATATTTCTTAAACAAATATGTTTTACAAATTGTGCTTGGTAAGTACATAATGGAGGCCAAAGTCCTTCTCGACAGTTGTCTATAAAAAAGCAGACTACGTCTGGCTGTATATACTTTACGCTCAATGCCTAAGCATATATCGATGTAAAAAGTTTGCATGCATATTGTAAGCATTTATAACATCTCGATCATTAACAAACTTAATGCAGTCTAAAGATTAAAGGTTAAAAGCTCATCAATGTCCTATCTAAATATAAGAAACACAAACATCTTCTTTCCTCTTTATATCTATTCATATATCATAAACTATATTTACTTTCAACTATCATGTTTCACACGCATGGTCTTTCTCTATATGTTTCCCAAGAGCCATAGCACGATTATTAATAAATCTATTTTACTGCAAACATTCTGATTTACGACATCAACCGTAGCTGGAGATAAACATCACACTTCTTTTTATATTGCAATCTGGAATATATAATGACCCGTTCGCATCTTGGTTAGACATTTATTAAGAAGAATATGAATATTGACCACTTCTCTTTTCGTGTTGAAAATGACATTATGTTGATTAATGTTTGGTTTAAGATTGAATAGATTTAATATGTCGATAATAATTTCTTTAAATAAATAGCCCCAAAAGTGGAAGGCCTGTGCCTCTGTGCCCATATTTGTTTACTTTCAAAGTAGAGAAAAGATGTTTTAATAATCACACTCCAGCAGGTGTTATCAAAAGATACCCTGGTCGGATATTTTAATGTTCTGTCTATATGATATCCTAAGGATTTTTGTGCATGTTAATTATCCGAAAGTAACTATAATTATGTCTGTATGGAAAGACCTCCATTACACTCTGAATGGTACGAAAAACTATTTGCTCAATATTATCGACGCCCAATGCTTCAATGTCGATTAATTTGCATTATACCTTGTTGATTGGAGCTCATTCATCTGTTCATAGTCGAAAGTGTAAGGTTCAAAAGGTTATCTATACCCTACTTAAAGGGCTCTTATTTCAGGTTCATTTCTGTTAATATATCATGAATATCAAATATCATAAATACTTTTCGACTACAATCAACGTTTCATACTTGTGATTAATGCCCCCATCTCCTCCCCCTAACCCCCATTCTCTCTGCCTCTCCCTCCCTCTCTCTTTCTGACAGAAAGCTATATAACTTTGAAAATGGAGCCCATTTTATTGAAAGCATTCTCTTTTATGACATCAAAGGTAGCTGAAAACGAATATCACACTCCTTCTCTTAAAGGGATCGTTTAACAGTGTTAAATCTGAGATACACGGCCCTACATGTTATTAGTGTCTGTGATATGGTGTAATAATGAAGCCCTAAAAAAATTGCGCTTCAAAATGATCAAGAAGTGCCTCAAAAAAGTAAAAATCTTTGATTGACCGGTTTTACCATACTCGTTTTCCTAATAGACTATAGTGTTATGAAAACCGTCAGGCGAACGGTTTTCAAAATTTGTAATTCCAATCATAAATATCTTGATAATCAGACAGGCGATCAGCTTGTAAAAGTCATGGGGTTCCTGACTGACCTAAAGGTTTATGATTATCATTGCATCATGAGCTAAATCCAGAATTTTGTTTCAGAATCTGAGACAAAGTTACCGGATCCCTTTAAAGGTTATTCCAAACTTCCCCTCTTAAATATGTTTAAACGCGATGGTATTTTACATTGGGAATTTTATTGGGCACTTATCATTGGGTTTTCTCGTTTACATCAGCTGGACAAAACATGTATGTACATGCATAAATAACCCTGAAAATAGCAGAATCTCTGAGCTTAACATTTTGAGTGAATTTTATCACTGAAAAACAATCAAGAGTATCCTTGGGTCCCCTAACCCCATTTCGGTTGAACAATTCAGCCCCTCATCCATCACCTCATTTCCTCCTAAATTTGTAGCATTTTAGCTTCAGCTTTTGTCTTTTTCTCGATCTTTTGGGGGTAATATTCTCCATCAAAACAGAACTAATCTTACCTTCGTGTTAACGCGCCTTTAATATTAATATTTCTGATAGGGTCATGATAATGTTCACTATTTTGTGAAGAATTTTCATGTTCAAAGCTTAACCATGTCATCGTCTGTGAAGCGTCATAAATAATGTTGTTGGCAGGTAATGTAGTTAATATTTAACGCGAAGCGCCATAAACTCCTTTCGAAAATAAAGCTCTCCATACGAGATCATAGTATCAATCCATATTTTCATATTCATATACATATAATGCACAGTTCACACTATATCTTGATACTTGAGCAGACATATCGATCTAGCATGATTATTATCAAAGGCAGTAACGTTATATTTAATGTATAACACTTTGACAAGGGGTGTGTTTCACAAAGACTAAGATCGACTTTAAGTTGGACTTAAGTATAGCAGGCCGTTCATGCCATTGTTTGCTCTCATCATTTACTGGCATTTGTCTTTCAAGGGACGTACAAATCATGGTCTCAAATCTACAGAGTTTACATTTTTTGATAGTTCATTATTGAAGGAAAAAATATTATCTAAAGATTATAATTTAGAGACCAATGGGGATAGCAACCAATGGCATGAATGGCCCGCCATACTTAAGTCCAACTTAAAGTCGATCTTAGTCTTTGTGAAACACCCCCAGGTCTTGATAGTATTTGATTACTTATCAAATTTGCATATAGAATGTGTATATATATATATAAACAAATCGAAAAAGAAAAAAATTGTTAAACGAACTACAGTGGCTTCCAGTTACTGAGAGAATACAATATTGGATGCTTGTTCAAACTTTTCAATCCATGTCAACCACATTTCCTTTATACATCTCCTCACTTTTTCAGCAGCAGAGAATATCATATTCACTTCGATGTACATCAGCTCCTTCCTTTCTAATTCCCAAATCCCGAAAACAGACTGGTTTTTAATCCTTTCAGTCCGTGGCCCCACGCCTACATTTCCAAGAAATAGTATTTTATTTGACTTCTTCTTCAAAAATATATAACATACCTATTCTCAATTTGTCCTTAGACCAAGGAATAGCACCTTGTACACCTCACGTTTTATCCTCTGGATATATAAACCTAATCACTATTATCATCATTATTATTACCATTACTATTATCATTATTTTTATTTTTAAAAGAATTATTGCTATCATTATAATCATTATTATTATTATTATTATTATTATTATTATTATTACTATTATTATTTTTATCATTGTTTTTATCATTATTATTAATATCATTATTATCATCATCATCATTATTATCATTATTATCATCATCATTTTTATCATTATTATCATGATACTTGAGCAGACATATCGATCTAGCATGATAATTATCAAAGGTAGTAACATTATTATAATTATTATTATAATCATCATTAAATATCTTTCTGTGTTGTGTGGGTTAGCTTTCACCTCAACATAAATGGTCATAATGATTTGTTTCTTGTTAGCATGTTGCTGCAGTTGTAACCATTATTTATCAGGTCCAAACAGTTCATAATAAGTTTTTGCCTTAAAGGTAAAGACCAGTTTTGGAAACGCCCCTCTCTCAAAAAAATGAAATGGAAGCTCTCATTACCAATCATTACCAAAGAATATGTTTTGACTAATACGTGATGATACAAATTTTGCCGAGAAAGTCGGGAAACCGCCTACTATTTGATATATTTGGTAAATTATTATATCTATTGAGACCAAATAGATATATCGCGCACGTAGTCGCGTAGTCCCATATACATCTTTCTGTGTACAGTGCTTGTAACTTTACCAAGACTGGGCCAAATTTCTTATCATTTTGATGATTCCAGAACCTTGCAGTACACACCAATACTTATATGCTAGATGATCAACCTTTTCTGATCGATTCCACAACGTTTCTTTCACAATGCAATCGCATGACCAGAACTGGTCTTTACCTTTAAAGAGGCCACTTCAATGCAATGTATTTGCCTGATTAGGTTTGTTACAAAATAAATCGCGTCAAAACAAGTCATTCAGGGGTCTAAAATATCAGAAATCGATATGCTGCAAGGACGTGATGTGGACTGTATGACTCAAAAACACTGGAACACATGTAGGATTCAAGTTTCTAACGCGAAAGCAATGTTTACCGGTTAAAGGAATACTAAGAGCATGCGCGAATTATATTAAAGTGATGACATGTAGAACAAAATAAATATCTATGTGATGATCCCCCCCTCCTCCCTGCTGGCGAATCCAGCATAAGGTGAAGCACGGTACTCCCCAGTGCCACCCAACCCCCAATCCGGCTTCAAGGCACTGGAAGTATACAACTAAGATAGGGCGGATCCCCGCCTGCCCCCCCCCCCACCCCAACCCCCTTAGTTTAGCGATTTATGGATATGCCATTGACCCAATTTTCCCTTTCCCTCTTCCATTTTGCATTCTCTCCAGGTCATTAAATCAAACGTTTCATGTTTTGTCTATATCAAATTTTTAAAGCTAGTCCATAAATGTTATCTGACACAAACAGACGTACCCCAAAAAAAAAAAAAAAAACATCACCAACACAACTACCCCATCTCTTAATGGCCATGTCATTGTGTGGACCTGCAATCGAGGGGACACTAGCATTATCGTCATTTGGGACACCACTTCTACTCATAGTGCATAAAATATAAGTCAATAAGGCCATCGATTAAGGAGGGGGAATAGGAGGGGTCTTATCATATTTTTTAGTCTACATATCTTGTCCATATCCATTTCCTTTTCTATATTAATCTCTCTCTCTCTCTATCTCTCTCTCTCTCTCTCTCTCTCTCTCTCATTCTCTCTTTCTTATCCCGCCCTTTTTGCCCCATGCCCCCTGAAGCTACGCCACGGCATGATCATAATATATATACCTACCCTCTGCTAACAATCAGCCGAAGTGCATCGATGTGACCGTTGGTTGCAGCCCACAGTGTCGGGGTCATTCCCGTCTCGTCTGCCCGGTTGCAGTCGCGCTTGGTGGCCTCGCGGAGGGGGTCGAGATGCCCTTCTTTCGCGGCTTCGTGGAACTTCGTAGCCATGGTCAGATGGTCAGATTCACGAGATCAATGACGATAATGACGATTATGGATGGGATGATACGATAATCAGGACAAATGATGGCTATTCTCAATTCTTGGCACTTTACAGGATTATTCGACCTTGTTAAAGCCTAGCCCTAATTGAGACGCGTTGTCCGGTTTCAATCGTTCCTTTTGAAATGATTCCAAGACAATATTCTTTTCTCCTTGGATTAACTCATCACTTTTGGCACAATAATTATCTTAAGGGAGGACTATTAGATGCTAATAGAACCTCTAGAAGTGCCTCTATGTATAAAAATGCCGCCAACAGGCTATAGAACAGGTAGAAAATATCAGAAGTCAACAGACGAGCGCTCTGTAGAATGCTATCACCCGCAGCCCATGCAAATATACCTCGATTAAATATGAATTATACGGATCTGTGGCCGCAGACTAGGAGGGTACAACTTGTGGGCGTCACTCATGTAGACTTCGCCCCCATCTCAAGTCGAACAACTCTCAATCACCCGCGCTTTGGTACATAGATGAGATTTGGTACATAGATGAGATTGTATGGTTATTCAGAATCTATATAAGCAAAAGAGGTCCATGATGTACCGATTAATCAAGACAATGTGAGCATTAGAGTTCTAGAGCGGTTTCGTCGTTTGATTGTTCAACCAATGTCTAAGATACTTGGATCGTATTCGCAAGGGTAGGGCCGGTCACACATGACGGTTAGGCATAACGATAGTGATAAACTATATAGGCTTATAGCAATGTTCGCAAGAAAGTCCGTAAAGTTTCGGTCATGATTTTAAACTTCGAGGCTATCTTGCAGATACTGACCATGCGGACACGCTTGGGCTTATGACACTGTAAGTTTACTCGAAGTTTTTATTCATCATGAGCAATCTTCCCGTTAGCGCGATATCTATGAGACGCGGGGTCCTAGCTCACTCGTAATGTGTGAACTCCATTAATCACTTCGAGGTTTCACCAGCTTGTAATTAAAACGACTGCTTGACTGACTTGTTAGTAAGCAACCAAAGGACCAACGGTCTGAATACTCGTTGTTTCGCTCCAGTGTGAACCCTCGTCGTTGTTAATAGATCATTGGTATCGCAAACTTAAGTGTTTAAAACTAAAGAGGTCCCGTGTGAACATAGCTAACTCGGTAACATTGCCTCAGATGCTGAAAGTAAATCCTGGATTTAGCTCATGCTGCAATCATAATTATAAACCTTTAGATCAGTCAGGAATCCCACGACTTTTACAGGCCGATCGCCTGTCTGATTACCAAGATATTTATGATTGGAAATCGAAATTTCATTTTTTTTTCCTAACGGTTTTTAATACACTACAGTCTATTGTGGAAAATGAGTATGGTAAAACCGGTCACTCAAAGAATTTTACTTTTTTGAGGCACTTCATGATCATTTTGAAGCGCTATTTTTTTAGGGCTTCAATATTACACAATTATATCACAGACACTGATAACACGTAGGGCCATGCATCTCGGATTAAAATTGTTAAAGGGCAAGTCCACTCCAAAAATAACTTACTTTCGCTAGAAGCAGAATAATCAGACAAACCAATCAAAAAAAGTTTGAGCAAAATCGGATAACTAATAAGAAAGCTATGAATTTTTAATGACATGAAAAACATTGAAAATCACTAGACAAATTAGCAACTCACTTATGAGTCTGTGACGTCATGTCCTCACTATCCTAATTATTTTCTTTATATTGATAATATAAATTTCCTATTTTCCCCCTAAGAATCTTATTTCTTCACACCAGCATCCAAGTTAGACTGATAGTAATGTTTTTGTGTGGATGCACTAATAGAGAGTAATTATTTTCCAGTTTAATCATTAAAAATGTGAATTTTGATAAACTATTTATATTAAAATCAATAATTATGAATATACAATATTCAGAAAAAAGTATCAATTCTTCAAAGGTCATAAAAGATTTTGTGAAATGTCATGCACGCAATATGTTACAAATCAAACCTGGGCAAAGGCATGGGGAAATGAAGTTTTGGGGGATAAAAAGGGAAATTAATGGGATTAAACTATATAAAGCAATTGATAAATAGTGAGGACATGACGTCACAAACTGATAACCAAATTGGCAATTTGTGTAGTGATTTGCATTGTTCCATAGTTTTAAATATTTTTTCAAAAATTCATAACTTTCTTATTACTTACTCGATCTTGCTCAAACTTTTTTTGATTTGTTTGTCTGATTTTTCTGCTTCTATTGAAAGTAAGTTATTTTTGGAGTGGACTTGTACTTTAAACGATACCTTTAACAATAGAATGTAAGAATATACCTGTAATGATCTTTGAAGGATTCATAGTACCCGATTAGGTAAATATAAAACTCGGTGGGAATCTGTACATGAATATAAGGAGCACTGCCTGCACTACACATGATGATGAGTGGAATCAAGTCAACACATCCAATGAGTTGAATGATTAATGGCTCAAAGATTTTAACGGATCGGTATATAACCTGAGAAACCGCCCTTCCATGATGCCAGTCATGGAATCGATCCGATAAACTGGTGCTGAAAGATAGATTAGCTGAGAGATAAGGTAATTCGTGGTAATGAAAATGCATTCATTGTGAAACAATTTAGCTGTCTACAGAAGCAATTGGAAAAGGTTTATTATGTACTGCATAAGAATTGGTGTATTTTGTGAGGTTTCGAACCCATAAATTTTATAAGAAATTGACTCAATCTTGTTGAAAAGTCATCTTGACTACACACAAACATAGGTATAAGCCATATTGGACTACACACACACGTATAGCATGGAAGTTTGATCAAAAATGTGAGCTCTAATCATATTCCAATATGGGGCAACAGAACGATCTTTTTTCATAATATTCCTCCAAACTATGATATAAAAAGATAACTTTTTAAAATCTTTCTCAGAATTAAACCTTTTAACATCGGTGAGATCTGCGACACCAATATCTAAAGGCAACACACACTCCGCATTACCTCCGTCATCGTTATCGTCATCATTATCGGCTAAGTGGGACCTGCCCCTTAGGCAAATTGAACCTTTGTACGTCACCCTCGCCCGTTATGTCTACAAACGTCATTATGGATTTTACGCGTTCTGCTCTTCAAAATACAGGAGAGGGTGTTTTAGACATGAAATAAAGTGATTGAGCATATCAATTAAAGGGAGTGTAGCATGACGAGACTATGTGTCTTTCCCGTGGCCCTACTCGGGGCCAATCGGGTATAACGACTACGGACCACGCAACCGCAGCATTCACGAGCGTGCAACATCCGCGAAACCGAAGCGTGAGGAGCACTTCGGTCTGTTTCACGAACGCTAGCGCGCGCTGACCAAGTAGAGATTAAGTCGCTGACTACCGTTAATCAAGTCCATTCGTTTACGTGCAGTTGTCCAAAAGAAGACGTAGATGGCGTTAACCAGTATTTGCCATGCTACACTCCCTTTAACGTAGTCTTTATCTCACGCATAGAAATTTTCCTTTTTTTTTCACTTGATACACGAATATAATATTTCCAGTGAAGGATTTTAAAATCCTAGCATTTGTTTGTATATTATTGGCGGTTCTAGGACACCTACCCCCTAGAACCCCCCGAATAACCACCCTAGAGGGACAACTACCCCCTAAGACAACTACCCCTAGGGCAACCACCCTCTAGGACGACTACCCCCGGAAAACTACCCCGGACAACTACCCCAGACAACTAGCCCCTACGACAACTACCGCTACGACAACTACCCCGACACTACCGGCCAACTAACCCTAGGACAACTACCCCGGACAACTACCCCCAGACAACTATCCCCTACGACAACCATCCTCTAGGACAACTACCCCCGGACAACTATCCTAGGGGTAGTTGTCTGTTGGGTAGTTGTCCGGGGGTAGTTGTCTTAGGGGATAGTTGTCTGTGGGTAGTTGTCCGGGGGTAGTTGTCCTAGGGGTTAGTTGTTTGGGGGTAGTTGTCCTATGGGGTCAGTTGTTTGGGGAGGTAGTTGCCCGGGGGCAGTTGTCCCGGGGGTAGTCGTCCTAGAGGGTGGTTGCCCTAGGGGTAGTTGGCCTAGGGTGTAGTTGTCCTAGAGGGTGGTTATCCTAGGGGAGGTTATCCGGGGGTGGATGTCCAGGGGGTAGGTGTCCGGATAAGGTTATTGGCATATAGATTCAGTATTTTTTCATAGTGTTTATCTGAGAGTAGACGTAGGATGGTAGAAGAGGTAGGATGAAAGAACGGGTAATTAAGGTGGTGTTAGTAGAGGTAGGATGGAAGAACTGTAGGGTGGTAGTAGACGTAGGGCGGTAGTAGACGTAGGATGGTAGTAGGCAAGAACGCTAAGGGTGGAAGTAGACGTGGGATGGTAGTAGAGGTAGGGTGGAGGAACGGGAAGGGTGGTAGTAGACGTAGGATGGTAGTAGAGGTAGGATGGAAGAATGGGTAATTAAGGCGGTGTTAGTAAAGGTAGGATGGAAGAACGGGTAGGGTGGTAGTAGACGTATGGTGGTAGTAGACGTAGGATGGTAGTAGGCAAGAACGGTAAGGGTGGAAGTAGACGTAGGATGGTAGTAGAGGTAGGAAGGAAGAATGAGAAGGGTAGGGGTAGACGTAGGATGGTAGTAGAGGTAGAAAGGAAGAATGGGTAAGGTGGTAGTAGACGTAGGATGGTAGTAGAGGTAGAAAGGAAGAATGGGTAGGGTGGTATTAGACGTAGGATGGTAGAAGAGGTAGAAAGGAAAAATTTGAAGGGCGGGGGTAGACGTAGGATGGTAGTAGAGGTAGGAAGGAAGAATTGGTAAGGTGGTAGAAGACGCAGGATGGTAGAAGAGGTATGGTATAGAAGAACGGGTAGGGTGGTAGTAGACGCAGGATGGTAGAAGAGGTAGGGGAGAAGAACGGGTAGGGTGGTAGTAGACGCAGGATGTTAGAAGAGGTAGGAAGGAAATATTGGAAGGGCGGGGGTAGACGTAGGACGGTAGTAGAGGTAGGGTAGAAGAACGGGTAGGGTGTTAGTAGACGCAGGATGGTAGAAGAGGTAGAGTAGAAGAACATGTAGGGTGGTAGTAGACGTAGGATGGTAGTCGAGGTAGGAAGGAAGAATTGGACGGGTGGGGGTGGGGGTAGACGTAGGATGGTAGTAGAGGAAGGAAGAATGGGTAAGGTGGCAGTAGACGCAGGATGGTAGAAGAGGTAGGGTATAGAAGAACGGGTAGGGTGGTAGTAGACGCAGGATGGTAGAAGAGGTAGGGTATAGAAGAACGGGTAGGGTGGTAGTAGACGCAGGATGGTAGTTGAGGTAGGATGGAAGAATGGGTAGGGAATTAGTAGACGCAGGATGTTAACAGAGGTAGGGTGGAAGAATGGGTAGGGTAGTAGTAGACGTAGGATGGTAATAGAGGTAGGGTGGAAGAACAGTTAGGGTGGTAGTATACATAGGATGGTAGTAGAGGTAGGGTGGAAGAACGGGTAAGGTGGTGTTAGTAGAGGTAGGATGGTAGTAGAGGTAGGATGGAAGAATGGGTATGGTGGTAGTAGACGTAGGATGGTAGTAGAGGTAGGGTGGAAGAACGGGTAGGGTGGTAGTAGACGTAGGATGGTAGTAGAGGTAGTATGTAAGAACAGGTATGGTGGTAGTAGACGTAGGATGGTAGAAGAGGTAGGATGGAAGAACGGGTAATTAAGGTGGTGTTAGTAGAGGTAGGATGGAAGAACTGTAGGGTGGTAGTAGACGTCGGGCAGTAGTAGACATAGGATGGTAGTAGGCAAGAACGGTAAGGGTGGAAGTAGACGTGGGATGGTAGTAGAGGTAGGGCTGAGGAACGGGAAGGGTGGTAGTAGACGTAGGATGGTATTAGAGGTAGTGGTAGGATGGAAGAATGGGTAATTAAGGTGGTGTTAGTACAGGTAGGATGGAAGAACTGTAGGGTGGTAGTAGACGTATGGTGGTAGTAGACATAGGATGGTAGTAGGCAAGAACGGTAAGGGTGGAAGTAGACGTGGGATGGTAGTAGAGGTAGGGCTGAGGAACGGGAAGGGTGGTAGTAGACGTAGGATGGTATTAGAGGTAGAGGTAGGATGGAAGAATGGGTAATTAAGGTGGTGTTAGTACAGGTAGGATGGAAGAACGGGTAGGGTGGTAGTAGACGTATGGTGGTAGTAGACATAGGATGGTAGTAGGCAAGAACGGTAAGGGTGGAAGTAGACGTAGGATGGTAGTAAAGGTAGGAACAGAAAAATCAGAACTGATTTTATTATTTACTATATAAATCTATGTATCTACCTATTATTTGCTAGTTTATCTAAACTACGTCACCATCGAGAACTCTATAAAAACGTCACAGTCACGCCCGCCATTCATCCTCTTTCACGAGCCGCCAAAGACAAAGCTTCGGACATATTGCCTGCAAGGAGAGGGGACGGAGGGAGGGACATAGGTAGATACATAGATTTATATAGTAAATAATAAAATCAGTTCTGATTTTTCTTATTTACCATAATAAATCAATGTATCTACCTATTATTTGCTAGACCAGCACATACACGAACCGGGAGGCATGTCCCGAACGAGAAGGAGATTACTGGGGAACATTGGCAGCCGAAGCCGCCCACAGGGAACGTCCCGAAGTAAAAGACGTAAAGGAATTGGGAGACCGCCAAAAAGGTCATCCAAACCCACTCCCTGGAACAACGCCCAGGAAGTACTGATACTTCTGGTATCATGGGCCCTGGCCCTGCCCTCAGCGAGCAGGTCCTCATGACCCGCCTCCTGATCAGCTTCCACTATCCATCTGGAGATGGGTTCTCGAGACGCAAGAGAAAAGAGGCTCCCCCGAAATGAGGAACAACTGGTCACCCTTTCGCTGAACCTTAGTTCTATCTAAATACCACCCTGACTGAAGGGGCACCAAACCTTGTCTTCCGCGACCGAGGAGAATTCCTTAGGAAGAATGAGGAAAAAACCCCACCAGTCCGGAGGACGCGACTTATTCTTGGCAACGAAGGAAGGCCTTAGGACCAGCCGAACTCCCCGCCTCTCCCACCTGATGTGGCCTAGGGAGGTAGACAGCGCAAGGAGCGTACTCCTCCGCTGTCCAGAAGCTAAACGTGAAACGTTTTCACCGTCAAGCGAATAAGTGAGGTCTTAGACAAAGGCCCAAAAGTAGGCTTTACCAAAGCGTCCAACACCTTTGGTAGGTTCCAAGCAGGACTCAGCTTCGGGATAGCTGGCCGCTGCAGAAAGGAACGCAGTAACTTGGACAAGAAGTGGGAGATAAACCACCAAGCCCTCCGGAAAACCGACGTGAGTGGCTGCGAAGACCGAACGGTAACCGGATCTGACCGAACCGGGAGAGTCCCTTCCAAGACCGGCGAACACGGACCGGCCTCAACCGGATCAGAGTTTGGGTCGTCCACTGACCGTACAGAGTCGGGGGGCTTAGCCCACCCGCTCTTCTCAGCGAAAAGCTTCAGATATTGGAGCAATTCTGACTGATCGACCGCCGAGGGGACGGAAGCGGGAGCCCCAGAAGGGGTCGTGCTCTTCCTCCCAGTCTTAGCCTTAGGCTTCGACTTTGGTAACCGCGGTCACGAGGTGAGTCTTCTTGCGGGCGGGAGCTGCCGGAAAAGAAGCCACTGCCTGAGAATCGTCGGAAGCTCCCAAGGGAAGGACGGACGGTCTCTTACGACTCCCAACCCATCTCTCGGATGTCGGAGTAGCAACACCCGCAAAATCCGAACAAGGTGTGACCAGGGCCGGCTCATTGCTAGTCGAGGCACGGGAAGAGGCAGCAACTGAGCCTCCGCCCGAACCCAGGATGGCTTTCAGGACTACTGGTATCTCCAGTCGCCAAAAGCATCAAAAAGGGCACGAAGCCCAGCCCGAACGGCTAGAGAACACACCGACTTGAAGTAATACATAACTCAGTCTTCTCTACCTTTGACCCAGTCAGAAGCTGGACGTTAAAACGCTTGCGCTTCTTTCTTGTGGACACGGGAGACGAAGCGAGCATAGCGGCCTTACTAGACTTCGTAAGTCAGAAATCTAGGCTCAGTGCGACCGGGTCCGACCTGCTCCACTGCGTCAGAGGCTCAACAAACAAGACAACGGGAGTCTCTGTGAGATCGGGAACTTTGCGTTTCCCGAAAGTGGATCAACCAAGGTTGTGGGTGAAACCGGGGCCACTCCCAACGGGCCGTTGTATCGCAACCACGCCGTAAGACACAGAGCTTGACCCAAAGGTGGAGCTCAGTGTGACTGGCCGACCCTAGGGTGGCGCCTGTCATAACTAGAAGGGTAGGAGATCCCCGGAGGAGGGAAAAAACTCCAAACTCACAAGATACCTGTCACTGGACTGTCAAAACACCGTGAGCAATATTCCCGCGGAGGGAGAAGGGAAACCTGGGCCGTACCTGGCAGAGCCAGTGTGAAGGCCTCCGGCAAATCAGACTTTAGGAGAGCCTGCACGTCGGTTGCCAAACCACGAGGGGCTTGGGAGCCGCGCGGACTAGTGACTCAGAGTCACCAACCTGACCCTCAAAATCACTTACATGGAGAACCTGGCCCCCAGGGGGCGGGCGCAACCACGAACATTAGTCTCCTCACCGGGCGGCGACTGAGATAGGAGGGGCAGCCTTGGCCAGGCGGCACTGAGCCGCCGGGAAAGACCAAAACCGGGTACCAAACCAGTATGTGAACAGCTAGATCCTGAGTATCAGGAACATGTAAACAGGCCTGTATACTGGAACTGGAACCAGATCAAGCCACCATGTCGGGAAGTAACCGAGCGGCTCAGCTTGATCTATGGCAACGGAGAAGGCTTGGCGTCTAAAAGAGGCCGTACCCTTCCTGTTATCCGTAGTCTAATGTGTGCCCTTAGAAATTGACTTAGAAATAGACATAACCGAGACATGGCCGGGGAATGGCTATACTCCATGACTACCCGCGGATGGGAGCAAGAGAGCTAGCAAGGGTGTACTTCCGAGTTATCAAGGCGGCACGGGGTACGTGCGGCAGATTCACTCGAGTACTCACTCAAACTGACAGCCAGTACCCTGGACGGGAGGATCAGACAGTCTCTTATGACTCCCAACCCATCTGTGACGGGAGAAAGCCGACCGACGGGGAGGGAGCAGGAGCCTCCACCGAGACCGCGCTTTTCTCTTCCCCGTCTTAGCCTTAAACTTCGACTTCGATTTCGTAACCGCAGTTACGAGGCGGGTCTTTTTGTGGACGGGAACCGTCGGCAAAAGAGCGCCCACCTGAGCATTGTTGGACGTACCATGGACGGGTGGGTCGGACAGTCTCATAGACTCCCAACCCGTCTCTGACGGGAGGGAGCCAACTCCTGAGGATTCAAGGCTGCACAGGGTGCTGCAGAATCTCTCAAATAGCACACATCACTGTATGGAGTTAAGCCAGTGATTGAGGCCCGAGTGTCAGTGGTCGCATAAACGACGACACTCTGAGTGACTGTAGTTGCTCACAAACAACAAACTGAGTCACTCAGGGCTTATGCATAACTCTCACGGTTCTCAGACACCCAAGGCGGGTGATCGTGAGTCAGATAACTGAATCGGATATCTGGAAACCGGACCGGTGACCGGGGCTTAAGCCAACCGGTAAACCCGGACCTGATCCGTAACCGAATCAGTAACCCGGACCGGATCCGAAACTGAACCGGCAAACCGAGACCAGATCCGGAATCAAATCGTCAAACCGGGACCGAATTCGAAATCGAATTGGTAAACCGAGACCGGAATCGAAACCGACTGGCTCCTGAGGATTGCAGGCTGCAGCGAGTACAGCGGAATCTCTCTCTCGCTTGTCGAACACACCTCCAGTAGCTGCACTAGCTGGGGGAGAGACACGGGTACCAGGCTCCAACGCACCCATCACGAACCTGTATACAAAGAAAAAGTAAACAAAGAGAAATGCCAGACAAAAGGAGCGAGATTTTGAAATAAACTCCACGCTCACTATATTTCCAGCCAAACAGTTTCAAATAAAATGTTTGTTTCTCAAACTAACTCCACCCAAAAGGCATGCACGAAATAAATAAAATCCAAACAATCACGCACGAACAAAAGGCCGCACCGCAGAAGCGGTGATTCGTGAAGCGGAACGAGCCAAGGAGAAACGTATAGGCAAGGGAATAAATTAGCCGTTCAGCCTACACGTAACCTTCTTAAACAACAAAGGCCGTAACGCCAGGCCTCAACGCCCCGACGTAGCGGCGTATCGAAACCTGTAAAATACGTTTGTGATAAAGGAAATTTGCGGGGCAGAAAACAAGGTTAAATTTCTGCCAAAATAAAAATGTGATTAGGGAACCCGTACCACCGAATTAATAGCAATTAAAATGAGGACGGAATTCAATACGTAAAAATAGCTAAGACTAACGAAAAAAAGGACACAATCGTTGATTTTAATGTGACTCAGCTGTATACGATGTCTCTACCGGTAGGCGAGAATAGAAGAGGATGAATGGCGGGCGTGCGGTGCGCACGTGAATCATGGGAAGGCGATGTACGGGGGGTTGGGCATGAGCGAATGTGACGTTTTTAAAGAGTTCTCGATGGTGGCGTAGTTTAGATAAACTAGCAAAACATAGGTAGATACATTGATTTATTGTGGTAAATGGAAGAATTGGAAGGGTGGGGGTAGACGCAGGATGGTAACAGAGGTAGGATGGAATAAAAGGTAGGGTGGTGGTGGAGGTAGGATGGTAGTAGAGGTAGGAAGGAAGAATGGGTAGGGTGGTAGTAGACGTAGGATGGTAGTAGAGGTAGGAAGGAAAAATTTGAAGGGCGGGGGTAGACGTAGGATGGTAGTAGAGGAAGGAAGAATGGGTAAGGTGGCAGTAGACGCAGGATGGTAGAAGAGGTAGGGTATAGAAGAACGGGTAGGGTGGTAGTAGACGCAGGATGGTAGAAGAGGTAGTTCAGAAGAATGGGTAGGGTGGTAGTAGACATAGGATGGTAGTAGATGTTGGAAGGAAGAATGGGTAAGGTGGTAATAGACGCAGGATGGTAGAAAAGGTAGGGTATAGAAGAACGGGTGAGGTGGTAGTAGACGTAGGATGGTAGTAGGCAAGAACGTTAAAGGTGGAAGTAGACTTAGGATGCTAGAAGAGGTAGTATGGAAGAACAGGTATGGTGGTAGTAGACGTAGGATGGTAGTAGAGGTAGAATGGAAGAACGGGTAATTAAGGTGGTGTTAGTAGAGGTAGGATGGAAGAACGGTAAGGTTCGAAGTAGACGTTGGATGGTAGTAGAGTAAGGATGGAAGAACGAGTATGGTGGTAGAGGACGTAGGATGGTAGTAGAGGTAGGAAAAGAACGGATAGGGTGGTAGTAGACGTAGGATGGTAGTAGAGGTAGGATGGAAGAACGGGAAGGGTGGTAATAGACTTAGGATGGTAGTAGAGGTAGTATGCAAGAACAGGTATGGTGGTAGTAGACGTAGGATGGTAGAAGAGGTAGGATGGAAGAACGGGTAATTAAGGTGGTGTTAGTAGAGGTATGGTGGTAGAAGACGTAGGATGGAAGAAGAGTTAGGATGGAAGAACGGGTAATTAAGGTGGTGTTAGTAGAGGTAGGATGGAAGAACTGTAGGGTGGTAGTAGACGTAGGGTGGTAGTAGATGTAGGAAGGAAGAATGGGTAAGGTGGTAATAGACAAGGATGGTAGAAAAGGTAGGGTATAGAAGAACAGGTAGGGTGGTAGTAGACGTAGGGTGGTAGTAGACTTAGGATGGTAGTAGGCAAGAACGGTAAGTGTGGAAGTAGACGTTGGATGGTAGTAGAGTAAGGATGGAAGAATGGGTATGGTGGTAGAGGGCATATGATGATAGTAGAGGTAGGGTGGAAGAACGGATAGGGTGGTAGTAGACGTAGGATGATAGTTGAGGTAGGATGGAAGAATTGGAAGGGTGGGGGTAGACGTCGGATGGTAGTAGAGGTAGGAAAGAAGAATTGGAAGGGTGGGGGTAGACGTCGGATGGTAGTAGAGGTAGGAGGGCAGAATGGGTAAGGTGATAGTAGACGCAGGATGGTAGAAGAGGTAGGGTAGAAGAACTGGTAGGGTGGTAGTAGACGCAGGATGGTAGTTGAGGTAGGATGGAAGAATGGGTAGGGAATTAGTAGACGTAGGATGTTAACAGAGGTAGGGTGGAAGAATGGGTAGGGTAGTAGTAGACGTAGGATGGTAATAGAGGTAGGGTGGAAGAACAGTTAGGGTGGTAGTAGACATAGGATGGTAGTAGATGTAGGAAGGACGAATGGGTAAGGTAGTAATAGACGCAGGATGGTAGAAAAGGTGGGGTATAGAAAAACGGGTAAGGTGGTAGTAGACGTAGGATGGTAGTAGGCTAGAACGTTAAAGGTGGAAGTAGACTTAGGATGCTAGTAGAGGTAGTATGGAAGAACATGTATGGTGGAAGTAGACGTAGGATGGTAGTAGAGGTAGGATAGAAAAACGGGTAAGGTGGTAGTAGACGTAGGATGGTAGTAGGCTAGAACGTTAAAGGTGGAAGTAGACTTAGGATGCTAGTAGAGGTAGTATGGAAGAACGGCAAGGTTGGAAGTAGACGTTGGATGGTAGTAGAGTAAGGATGGAAGAACGGGTATGGTGGTAGAGGACGTAGGATGGTAGTAGAGGTAGGAAAAAAACGGATAGGTTAATAGTAGACGTAGGATGGTAGTTGAGGTAGGATGGAAGAACGGGAAGGGTGGTAGTAGACTTAGGATGGTGGTAGAGGTAGTATGCAAGAACAGGTATGGTGGTAGTAGACGTAGGATGGTAGAAGAGGTAGGATGGAAGAACGGGTAATTAAGGTGGTGTTAGTAGAGGTATGGTGGTAGCAGACGTAGGATGATAGAAGAGTTAGGATGAAAGAACGGGTAATTAAGGTGGTGTTAGTAGAGGTAGGATGGAAGAACTGTAGGGTGGTAGTAGACGTAGGGTGGTAGTAGATGTAGGAAGGAAGAATGGGTAAGGTGGTAATGGACGCAGGATGGTAGAAAAGGTAGGGTATAGAAGAACGGGTAGGGTGGTAGTAGACGTAGGGTGGTAGTTGTAAAGAACGGTAAGGGTGGTAGTAGACCTAGGGTGGTAGTAGAGGTAGTATGGAAGAACAGGTATGGTGGTAGTAGACGTAGGATAGTAGTAGAGGTAGGAAGGAAGAATGGGTAAGGTGGTAATAGAAGCAGGATGGTAGAAAAGGTAGGGTATAGAAGAACGGGTAGGGTGGTAGTAGACGTAGGTTGGTAGTAGGCAAGAACGGTAAGGGTGGAAGTAGACATAGGATGGTAGTTGAGGTAGTATGGAAGAACAGGTATGGTGGTAGTAGACGTAGGATGGTAGTAGAGGTAGAATGGAAGAACGGGTAATTAAGGTGGTGTTAGTAGAGGTAGGATGAAAGAACGGGTAGTGTGGTAGTAGACATATGGTGGTAGTAGACGTAGGATAGTAGTAGAGGTAGGAAGGAAGAATGGGTAAGGTGGTAATAGAAGCAGGATGGTAGAAAAGGTAGGGTATAGAAGAACGGGTAGGGTGTTAGTAGACGTAGGATGGTAGAAGAGGTAGGATGGAAGAACGGGTAATTAAGGTGGTGTTAGTAGAGGTATGGTGGTAGTAGACGTAGGATGATAGAAGGGTTAGGATGGAAGAACGGGTAATTAAGGTGGTGTTAGTAGAGGTAGGATGGAAGAACTGTAGGGTGGTAGTAGACGTAGGGTGGTAGTAGATGTAGGAAGGAAGAATGGGTAAGGTGGTAATGGACGCAGGATGGTAGAAAAGGTAGGGTATATAAGAACGGGTAGGGTGGTAGTAGACGTAGGGTGGTAGTAGTAAAGAACGGTAAGGGTGGTAGTAGACCTAGGGTGGTAGTAGAGGTAGTATGGAAGAACAGGTATGGTGGTAGTAGACGTAGGATAGTAGTAGAGGTAGGAAGGAAGAATGGGTAAGGTGGTAATAGAAGCAGGATGGTAGAAAAGTAGGGTATAGAAGAACGGGTAGGGTGGTAGTAGACGTAGGTTGGTAGTAGGCAAGAATGGTAAGGGTGGAAGTAGACATAGGATGGTAGTTGAGGTAGTATGGAAGAACAGGTATGGTGGTAGTAGACGTAGGATGGTAGTAGAGGTAGGATGGAAGAACGGGTAATTAAGGTGGTGTTAGTAGAGGTAGGATGAAAGAACGGGTAGGGTGGTAGTAGACATATGGTGGTAGTAGACGTAGGATAGTAGTAGAGGTAGGAAGGAAGAATGGGTAAGGTGGTAATAGAAGCAGGATGGTAGAAAAGGTAGGGTATAGAAGAACGGGTAGGGTGTTAGTAGACGTAGGGTGGTAGTAGTAAAGAACGGTACGGGTGGTAGTAGACCTAGGGTGGTAATAGAGGTAGTATGGAAGAACAGGTATGGTGGTAGTAGACGTAGGATAGTAGTAGAGGTAGGAAGGAAGAATGGGTAAGGTGGTAATAGAAGCAGGATGGTAGAAAAGTAGGGTATAGAAGAACGGGTAGGGTGGTAGTAGACGTAGGTTGGTAGTAGGCAAGAATGGTAAGGGTGGAAGTAGACATAGGATGGTAGTTGAGGTAGTATGGAAGAACAGGTATGGTGGTAGTAGACGTAGGATGGTAGTAGAGGTAGGATGGAAGAACGGGTAATTAAGGTGGTGTTAGTAGAGGTAGGATGAAAGAACGGTAGGGTGGTAGTAGACATATGGTGGTAGTAGACGTAGGATAGTAGTAGAGGTAGGAAGGAAGAATGGGTAAGGTGGTAATAGAAGCAGGATGGTAGAAAAGGTAGGGTATAGAAGAACGGGTAGGGTGTTAGTAGACGTAGGGTGGTAGTAGTAAAGAACGGTACGGGTGGTAGTAGACCTAGGGTGGTAATAGAGGTAGTATGGAAGAACAGGTATGGTGGTAGTAGACGTAGAATAGTAGAAGAGGTAGGAAGTTGGAATGGGTAAGGTGGTAATAGAAGCAGGATGGTAGAAAAGTAGGGTATAGAAGAACGGGTAGGGTGGTAGTAGACGTAGGTTGGTAGTAGGCAAGAACGGTAAGGGTGGAAGTAGACTTAGGATGGTAGTTGAGGTAGTATGGAAGAACAGGTATGGTGGTAGTAGACGTAGGATGGTAGTAGAGGTAGGATGGAAGAACGGGTAATTAAGGTGGTGTTAGTAGAGGTAGGATGAAAGAACGGGTAGGGTGGTAGTAGACATATGGTGGTAGTAGACGTAGGATAGTAGTAGAGGTAGGAAGGAAGAATGGGTAAGGTGGTAATAGAAGCAGGATGGTAGAAAAGGTAGGGTATAGAAGAACGGGTAGGGTGGTTGTAGACGTAGGTTGGTAGTAGGCAAGAACGGTAAGTGTGGAAGTAGACGTTGGATGGAAGTAGACGTTGGATGGTAGTAGAGTAATGATGGAAGAATGGGTAAGGTGGTAGAGGGCATACGATGATAGTAGAGGTAGGGTGGAAGAACGAATAGGGTGGTAGTGGACGTATGGTGGTAGTAGACGTAGGATGGTAGTAGGCAAGAACGGTAAGGGTGGAAGTAGACGGATGGTAGTAGCGTAAGGATGGAAGAACGGGTATGGTGGTAGAGGGCGTAGGATTGTAGTAGAGGTAGGGTGGAAGAAGGGATAGGGTGGTAGTAGACGTATGGTGGTAGTAGACGTAGGATGGTAGTAGGCAAGAACGGTAAGGGTGGAAGTAGACGTTGGATGGTAGTAGCGTAAGGATGGAAGAACGGGTATGGTGGTAGAGGGCGTAGGATTGTAGTAGAGGTAGGGTGGAAGAAGGGATAGGGTGGTAGTAAACGTATGGTGGTAGTAGACGTAGGATGGTAGTAGGCAAGAACGGTAAGGGTGGAAGTAGACGTTGGATGGTAGTAGCGTAAGGATGGAAGAACGGGTATGGTGGTAGAGGGCGTAGGATTGTAGTAGAGGTAGGGTGGAAGAAGGGATAGGGTGGTAGTAGACGTAGGATGGTAGTTGAGGGAGGATGGAAGAACGGGTAGGGTGGTAGTAGACGCAGGATGGTAGAAGAGGTAGAGTAGAAGAACAAGTAGGGTGGTAGTAGACGTAGGATGGTACTCGAGGTAGGAAGGAAGAATTGGAAGGGTGGGGGCTGGGGTAGACGCAGGATGGCAGAAGAGGTAGAGTAGAAGAACAGGTAGGGTGGTAGTAGACGTAGGATGGTAGTTGAGGTAGGTTGGAACAACTGGAAGGGTGGTAGTAGACGTAGAATGGTAGTAGAGGTAGGAAGGAAGATTGTGTAGGGTGGTAGTAGACGCAGGATGGCAGAAGAGGTAGGGTAGTAGAATGGGTAGTGTGGTAGTAGACGCAGGATGGTAGAAGAGGTATAGTAGAAGAACAGGTAGGGTGGCAGTAGACGCAGGATGGTAGAAGAGGTAGAGTAGAAGAACAGGTAGGGTGGTAGTAGACGTAGGATGGTAGTTGAGGGAGGATGGAAGAACGGGTAGGGTGGTAGTAGACGCAGGATGGTAGAAGAGGTAGAGTAGAAGAACAAGTAGGGTGGTAGTAGACGTAGGATGGTAGTCGAGGTAGGAAGGAAGAATTGGAAGGGTGGGGGCTGGGGTAGACGCAGGATGGCAGAAGAGGTAGGGTAGTAGAATGGGTAGGGTGGTAGTAGACGCAAGATGGTAGAAGAGGTAGAGTAGAAGAACAGGTAGGGTGGTAGTAGACGTAGGATGGTAGTTGAGGTAGGTTGGAACAACTGGAAGGGTGGTAGTAGACGTAGAATGGTAGTAGAGGTAGGAAGGAAGATTGTGTAGGGTGGTAGTAGACGCAGGATGGTAGAAGAGGTAGAGTAGAAGAACAGGTAGGGTGGCAGTAGACGCAGGATGGTAGAAGAGGTAGAGTAGAAGAACAGGTATGGTGGTAGTAGACGTAGGATGGTAGTTGAGGTAGGATGGAAGAACGGGAAGGTTGGTAGTAGACGTAGGATGGTAGTAGAGGTAGGAAGGAAGAATTGGAAGGGTGAGGGTAGACGTAGGATGGTAGTAGAGGTAGGAATGAAGAATGGGTAAGGTGGCAGTAGACGCAGGATGGTAAAAGAGGTAGGGTATAGAAGAACGGGTAGGGTGGGGGTAGATGTATGATAGAAGTATAGGTAGGATGGAAGAACGGGTAGGGTGGTAGTAGAGGTACGGTGGAAGAACGGGTAGGGTGGTAGTAGACGTAGGATGGTAGTTGAGGTAGAATGGTAGTGTGTAAGAACGGGTAAGGTGGTGTTAGTGGAGGTAGGATGGTAGTAGAGGTAGGATGGAAGAACGGGTAGGGTGGTAGTAGACGTAAAATGGTAGTAGAGGTAGGAAGGAAGAACGGGTAGGGTGGTAGTAGACGCACGATGGTAGAAGAGGTAGGTTAGAAGAGGTAGGGTAGAAGAATGGGTAGGGTGGTAGTAGACGCAGGATAGTAGATGGGGTAGAGTAAAAGAACAGGTAGGGTGGTAGTAGACACAGGATGATAGAATAGGTAGGGTCGAAGAAGGGGTAGGGTGGTAGTATACATAGGATGATAGTAGAGGTAGGGTGGAAGAACCGGTAAGGTGGTGTTAGTAGAGGTAGGATGGTAGTTGAGGTAGCATGGAAGAATGGGTAGGGAAGTAGTAGACGCAGGATGTTAACAGAGGTAGGGTGGAATAATGGGTAGGTTGGTAGTAGACGTAGGATGGTAGTAGAGGTAGGGTGGAAGAACGGGTAGGGTGGTAGTAGACGTAGGATTGTAGTAGAGGTAGTATGGAAGAACAGGTATGGTGATAGTAGACGTAGGATGAAGTAGAGGTAGGATGAAACAACAGGTAAGGTGGTGTTAGTAGAGGTAGGATGGTAGTAGAGGTAGGATGGAAGATTAGGTAGTGTGGCAGTAGACGTGGGATGGTAGTAGAGGTAGGATGGAATAATGGGTAGGGAAGTAGTAGACGCAGGATGTTAACAGAGGTAGGGTGGAAGAATGGACAGGGTGGTAGTAGACGTAGGATGGTAGTAGAGGTAGGAGGAAAGAACAGGTAAGGTGGTGTTAGTAGAGGTAGGATGGTAGTATAGGTAGGATGGAACACTTTCTTCCACCCTACCTTTTCAATTAAATTAAATTAAATTCAATTTAAGTAGTAGACGCAGGATGGTAGTAGAGCTAGGAAGGAAGATTGGGTAGGGTGGTAGTAGAAGTAGGATGGACGGAATGGGTAGGGAAGTAGTAGACGCAGGATGTTAACAGAGGTAGGGTGGAAGAACGGGTAGGGTGGGGTAGACGTAGGATGGTAGTAGAGGTAGGGTGGAAGAACGGTTAAGGTGGTGTTAGTAGAGTTATGATTGATGAAAGAGTAGGGTAGTAGACGGAAGATGGTAGAAGAGGTAGGGTACTAAGGGTAGAAGAACGGGTAGGGTGGGGTAGATGTAGGGTGGTAGTAGAGGTACGATGGAAGAACGGGAAGGGAGTTAGAAGACGTAGGATGGTATTAGATATAGGAAGGAAGTAGAGATAGGATGGAAGAACGGGTAAGGTGGTAGTAGACACAGGATGGTAGAAGAGGTAGGGTATAGAAGAACGGGTAGGGTGGTAGTAGACGCAGGATGGTAGAAGAGGTAGGGTAGAAAATGGGTAGGGTGGTAGTAGACGCAGGATGGTAGAAGAGGTAGGGTGGAAGAACGGGTAAGGTGGTGTTAGTAGAGTTAGGATGGAAGAGCGAGTAGGGTGCACTGGTAGTAGACGAAGGATGGTAGAAGAGGTAGGGTAGGAGAATGGTAGGGTAGGGGTAGATTTAGGGTGGTAGTAGGGGTAGGATGGAACACTTTCTTTTTCCCTACCTATTCAATTCAATTCAAGTAGTAGACGCAGGATGGTAGTAGAGGTAGGAAGGAAGAATGGGTAGGGTGGTAGTAGATGTAGGATGGTAGTAGAGGTAGAATGGAAGAACAGGTAAGGCGGTGTTAGTAGAGTTAGAATGGAAGAACGAGTAGGGTGCACTGGTAGTAGACGCAGGATGGTTGAAGAGGTAGGGTAGAAGAATGGTAGGGTACGGGTAGATGTCGGGTGGTAGGGGTAGATTGGAAGAATGGGAAGGGCGGTAGGAGACGTAGATGGTAGTAGAGGTAAGAAGGAAGTAGAGGTAGGATGGAAAAACGGGTAAGGTGGTAGTAGACGCAGGATGGTAGAAGAGGTAGGGTAGAAGAACGGGTAGGGTGGTAGTAGACGTAGGATGGTATAATAGATGTTTAATAGATTGAAGGAGGGGTTATACAGTTTTGTAAAACATTGATCTTTCTATGTGCACTCATTTTGGCGGATCCATGATTATCTAGCATGCAGGGTGAGGGGTGTAACACATCCGGAAAAATTATCTGACAAGCAAAAATACAAGGGGGCTCTTCTGGGAGCCTTTAGTATGAAAACTAAAAGGAGGGCACACACTCTTTTTTTTTTAGTGTGGTTCTCACCCTTCTCTCTCCTTCTTTCTTTTGATTTCAGCTCAGTTCAGTCTTTATTTCATTCTCAATAAAAACAACATACAGAAAATATATACACAACATATCAATTAGACAAAAAAAAACAAATTATGAGAATGAGGGGTCAACAAAAAAGAGTAATAGCCTTTAATATAGTACGTTGACCCCAAAATTAACAATACATACATAATTATAAAAAACAAACAGACAAACAAATAAACAATGAAACAAACATATAACAACTTAAAAGATGGGATTCATAACGGCGTTGAAGAGAATTAAGTGATGGGCTGATTCTTAGTGCAGGCAGAAAATTGGTCCATAGAGAAGGACCTTTAAAAAATATTGCGTTAAAGGAAATTAAAGTTTGACTTGAGGAAAAAGATAACGATATGAATTACGAGTATTGTGTCGATGTATTGTTTAATTAAGAAAAAACTTAGACGTGACTAACTGGGATATCAGACCTGTAGAACACAAAAACATTTACAATTGCATAATTAAATATATTCAAATCATACATATTGAGTAATTGTAAATTATGAAAAATTTGCAAATTGGAAATTATTCTTAAGGCTTTTTTCTGAAGTAAAAAACAATATGTTGATAAAGTAATCGGATGATTTGGACCAAACAATATTGCAATAATTGATATGAGAAACAACAAAAGCATAATATAACATAATCAAGATATATTTCGGATGTTTTTTAAATATATAAAGGATCCCAACACCTTTAGCTGTATGATTACAAGCGACACCAACGTGTTCATGATTAGGCCTTCGTACTTGAGTAGACTATGCCAGATGTCAGTATGCGAGGTATTACGTGAACAAATATACATCTATGCACACAATAGCGGGTGTGGTAACTCCACAATGATACCTCGATTTGAGCAATTCCACCTCGGGCGTAGATACCTGGAAGTAAATGATTCCCCCCCCCCCTGCACCTCTCCTGCTGGTAGAACATTTTTTGTTCGTATGATAAATGTTATGTGGTTTAAAACGAAGTTATTTATATCCCGACTTGTTGCTGTTGTATTTTTTCCATCGATTTAGGCTTACGACTATACGTTATTCTAGAACTTCATGTTTTCCAGTTTTGAGAATCAAGCATAAAGTATATTCAAGAAAATTCCCTGGCATCTTACGAGTTTGTTCATTATCTTAATCTGTACGGAAGGATGATGTTT
Organism: Mesocentrotus franciscanus; assembly: GCA_037976565.1. Classification (NCBI taxonomy): domain Eukaryota; kingdom Metazoa; phylum Echinodermata; class Echinoidea; order Camarodonta; family Strongylocentrotidae; genus Mesocentrotus; species Mesocentrotus franciscanus. The sequence goes on from CP137673.1 coordinate 15,363,313, forward strand.
GTGCGCATAAGTGTGCCATGTGATTCTGTAGTCGTATTCCATACAAAGCGTTTGGCACTTCTAGATTTACGGTAATCATGGTAATATATCATCATGAAATACTTTGTCATTCATTTATGTTTTTTTATTTTTATTTTTATCATGAAAGTATAACGGAAACCAATTCAATAACGATTTTCCGGCCATGGAAAAGAAGAAGAACAAGAAAAACAAACTTATGAGGTATTAACTTCCAAGGAGTTTAAGCACATCATTTTAATTAAGCCCGAGACCATCCTTTATTTCTTTTTGAGTCCCTTATTCTATGCCCCTCATTTCAACGATGAGTTCCTGTTATTTATGAAAAATCAATAGACTGTGATGACGTGGTCAGAAAAGCAAAGCACAGCCTATATAAAGGCAGATGTTAGAGCGGTAGCCTCATTTCTACTGTATACATATTTCGGTACGTTGCTTAGATTAAGCCCAAAACACGTCTTTTGATGAACAGCAGACTTATCAGGAACTCATCTCTGGTAAGTGGTAGCATTTTCCTTGTTGAATATAAAGTTTCGTGCAGTTGAAAAAAGTTGATTGTGTACATTAAAATTGATGTATAAGCCATGCTTTTGGAATGATCGAAATGAGACTCAATTTTGATGAAAATCAAATGCACTGTACACAACAAAAAAAAAGGAAATTTCGGGCCTACTTACACATGGGGTATCAACGTTTGATGTTCAGGCAAGAACGCTAGGTTGACAATAGTTATTACTTTTAAAATAGAAAAAAAAAATCGGTTTCAAACAGTTTGAGGAAGGTCAGAAATGGGAACGGTTGTGAATACATTTTTAGCAATACGGAGATTTTATAATTGATAAAACGTAATGCATTTAGATATATTGTGTACAATTATTATTATGAATTTGTTATTTAAATGGTTTGAAAATGCAAAGTGCAGACATACTACGCATCACGTAATTTGTAATTTGTTTTACGCATCATGTATTCACTGTCATCCCTAAAATAATCCGAAATTCTAAAATATTCTCGCTCGCATATTTCGTGAACAAAACTAAATAGCCTATTAAAAGATTAATCTTGATATTATGAACAGACCAAAGGCTCAGATATAATTTCAATTCTCTTTCATTCAGGATTTAAGTTATAAAGTGAGACAGACATGGAGAGGAAACGCAAGCTGTCATCACATCCAGATGTAAAGGAACATCTCATCTGCGCTATCTGCACTGATACTTTCCATGATCCCCGCAATCTCGGGTGTGGACATGTGTTCTGCAAGAAATGTCTGGATAAGCTCAATGAACGCCAGCTATGGTCGTCATTGTCCGGATGTTTTATTTCTTGTCCCGCTTGCAGACATATTACCAAACTACCAGTGGGAGGAGTGAATGGACTTAGTCGAATTATACCCATCGTGGGGCTCCTAGACCAGAACTTGAGTGAAGAACCAGGGCCTTCGTGTAAAAGGTCCAAAAGAACTCCCACATGCACTGAGCATAACCAAGAGCGCAGAGACATTTACTGCAGTACCTGCCTGGTCTTCATATGCTTTAAGTGTTTTAAAGCAAATCATATCCACCATGAAACCAAGACAAGAAACGAATTTCTGGGAGAGCTAAGTCAAAAGACCGACGATGCCAAACAGCAATATCAGGTTCAGTTGAAAACCTTGGAGAACAATCTTCTTTTAGCTGATCAGGGAATACAGAATCTGCGTTATGCACATAACAATACAAAGCAATTAATTGAAGACGAGTATAAGGCTAAATTAGCAGACCTGAAGAATACAACAAAGAGAAGGGAGTCAGATGTTGCTCAGTTCAAAGAAAAAGGGGAACACATAAAAAAGAGTCTGGCGATTGCGGTTCCAAAGATGGAAAGTAAGAATTTATTAGAGGATCTAGACGACGAAGGCCTCAAGTCCTACGTTAAAAATGTCGACAATGTGGTGGATCTTCTCAGGACTGACATTGGTATAGAAAAGTTTAAGCGCTGGAGTAAACGATTGGTACTACCTGCAGGACATACTAACTTGGCCAGGCTCTGTTCCATCAACCAGTGGCGGAACCAAAAGAGTGTTTAAGTGGGGGTGCCTATCAGGGGCGGATCCAGCCGGCGGCAAGGGAGGGGGCCTAAAAAGGGGCCCACTTCGTGCGAAAATTTGAAAATCGTGCCGGTCGATTTTTCGCTCAGTGGGGTAGTGAGCAAAAAAAATTTTGGCACCCGAAAATTTTTTTCCCTCCGGGAAGGGTTATCTTATTTCCACATACCCCCTTGGGCGCCAGAGAGGCCCAACTTCTTTTTTCAAAAAGGGTGTTTTTACCTGTTTTTTTCTAGGAGGGGCCCGGGCCCGGGTCCCCGGATCCGCCACTGGTGCCTAAAGGTGGCTATATATTGACGCTCCGTAACTGTTTGCAGACGAGAGAAGGAAAAGGGTTCAGCTAGAATGCTAGATTGTATTCATAATCAGCGTGGTGAAAGGTAACTACGACTGATGATCATGATGATTTAAAAAGGGACACAGTTCAATTTTAGACAGAGCAACGGTGATGTTATACATTTCACTACATGTATAAACATTTTAGCACTGAATAGGATATTCATCGTGAATGCTATTTTGTAATAATATTTAATTTGTATTGCATTATTTGCATACATATATGACACAACTACATATACAGAAAAAGAAAATTGCTTATGTTTTATTAAGTTTCCACGTGACATTGTGCTGTGTCTCAGTCAAGTACACGTACAATGTCAAATAAAGATAGTGACAAATTGATTTTCTTTTTCATTCTTAGACCGCACTTATACACAGCGTCAGCTAAATAAGAAAGAAGGAAAACTGTCAAAATACGGGCCACTCTATTCAATGTATCATACCGATTTCGTTTTCATAGTAGTTATTTAAATATACATTTATACTCAGTTGTGTCTTTTTCTTGAGTGTAGGCTACATTTGAGGTTCACACGGTGACACAGACAACAAAGGCCGCACCGGAATTTAAAAAAGCGAAGGGATGCCAAATATATGGTAGGTAATTTTGGGCGGGGAGAGGTGTGTTTTTTTTCTCGATCGCAAATAGGGTAAAGTACGAGACCCAAAGAAACAAGAGCCATTTTCATGTAAAAAAAGGGGAAAATGGGGTGCACAATCCTAAACTTGAAGATGGAATTTCGATATTTCTGTCTTCTCAAACAAAACATTAGAAAAAACGCTCTTTATGGGACAGGAGCTATGATTCATTTTGACCAACTACTTAATGGGGGAGCACAAACCAAACTTCGGCAATGAAATTTTAATATTTCTGTTTTATGAAAGAAAACAAAACAAGCAAGAAGATCTCTCCTATCATTTGTCCATAGAACACGTGCTGACAAGGGTGTCACCTCTTTCTTCATTCTCCCGTGCCGCCACTTGTTTTCAGGATTTTTCAAAATTTTACCCATTACCTAAAAACAAAAATGAGAACAGCTAAAATGTATAAAAATCTACATCAAGCACTTTGTACCGCATTCTATCATGGGCTAACGCTAACTGATAAGAAGTACAAAGAAAATAAAGTATACCATACATCTGCGCACATGGTTCCGTGCAAACCCTATTTTTATGCGAGTGTGTTAAACTTGCAAAGTCTCTTTTTAGAGGTAATATTTGAAGCCAATATTCGTGTACATTATTACCACATGGAACTACTTACATGCAAAACATTTTTTGGTGATTGGTATATTCTCGTCATTTAAAGTATTTAAGATTTCGTGGTGTGACAATTAATGAGTCTTTGGATTGGAATGTGTATATATTAGAAATTCCTAAGACACTTGCTAAATATGTTGGTATACTCTCTAAAATAAAAATTTATATTTGCCTAATAATCTTTTATTTATTCTTTCCAATAGCCTTGTTTTACCACATCTAAACTACTGCAACTATATGTGGGGAAATACTTATAAATCACATCTGAACAAATGATACATTTTACAGAAAAAGTCTCTTAGAAATATAACAAAGTCACAAATGCAAAGTCCAAGTATAGCACTCTTTAAACAGATGCAAATTTTGCCTTGATACGACTTGATTAAATCCAATACTGTAATTGGTATGTACTCTAAAGACATAATATTTTTTTCTGAGAAGTATTGTAATATATTTAGTCAAAATTCAAATATCCATTGAAATGCCACTCGTCAAAAAGACGTTTTTTCAGCAAAACAAAGTAATACTTACCTTTTCACTTAATTCATTGAATGTTGCTGGCGTGAAGAAATGGGACCAATTACCCACTTCTATTTAAATAAAATAAGTTCAACTTTACCCTGTTTTAAAAAAGCTTTGTCGCAAATATCATTTGAAAATTTGTAAAAATTCATTTCATTTGTTCATTTCATTTATTGACCATTAAAAAACAACAAAATATACAAAAACATCAATACAATAGAAGAATAATATCAAAGAACAACAACATAAAAAAGTCATAATGGCCAGGGCCCCTGAGAAGCAAGACCTCTTGTAATCGGGGACCCTACATACAAGTACATTATAATAGAAATATAAATTTAAATGCACACGCACATATACAAGGACACACACACACATATACACACACGACAGAATGGAGCAAATATATAAGAGGAAGGAAACAATACAGTAAAACAATGTATAGTTTAGAACATGTAATGTTTTCATGTTAATTACTTTGTACAAACGCTTTCATGTAGGTATGTGTGTATGCAGTATGTTGTTTGTATGTGTGTGTGTGTGTGCCACATGGCACCACAAACTCACACACACACACATTTGTGTGGCATGGGTGGGTATGGTGACTGAATCATATTTAATTTAATTTCTTTCTCTATGGTCCTGACCAAATACTTCCCTTGTATTTTGTATGTGTTATGTCTTCTATTTCAAATTGAATGTTTTGTTTTTACATGTATAAGGTTTCAATAAATTCAATTTAATTCAATGGTAGATCAGTATTACCAGATATTGATCTCGAGCGCCAAGAAATCATTAAAAAAAATATATAATTTTGTTGGCGTAAGATACTTCAAACTTGTCACCAAAATAATTTTTGGTAGTCTTTTGGGTGATCTGGGAGTAAGTAAGTATAGAGGAAAACTAGTTTTTGACTAGCTGTCATCATGAGATAGTTCATATGGGCGTTGGGCACACAATATCCACAAGTAAAGGTAGGGGAGCGTATTAATTTTGTGACGAAAATCCAATGGCCCAACAAAATTCTGGTTTGGGGATGAAATTGGTCATTTTAACTCTACCATGTATATCTGTACCATATATGTGTACTATTTTCCTATACTCAAGTATTTTAAAATTGTAATCAAGAGATGATATTGTGTTTCATAAAAAACTATACTGGAGTTAAATGGATAGTTGAGTTTTGTTGCAGAGGGCGCTACACAAAATAATTTTTTGTGAGATAATGAAAAACTGAGTGTCAAATTTGAAAGAACATACAATTTAAATGACAAAATCATCTTTGTTTGATCAAAATCGGTTCAGAGACGGCTGAAATATCCATAATATAAATATTTGTGGTGCCCCACAAAATATTCGATAATTTCGAACCAGCCGTTGAAAAAACGAGATAGCGCTTTATACGTTTTATTCCAGCCAATGCCGATGTTGGCTTTTTGTTGGCGTTTTCGTGTTGGTTATAATACGCACAACTAGCCGGCCCGTGTATTGTTATTATTAATTGATTAATTAATTAACGGTCACCGTATTTTTTTAAAAGTGGAGCTGAATTGGTATGATTGTATTGCCTAAATAAGTTCACACATTTTTAGGTCTAAAAATACCTTCATAGCAATTTTAGGTCCTAAAAGAGCACTAGGAATGTCATAAATAAGAATAAGAGCAATAACCATGCACTTTGAAGGCATTTGCGGTTTGAAACAAGAACTCAACTATCCATTTAAGTTAATGGAAATGGTTAATTATATGTATATTGTAGAAATGGCAGTTATTTCAATGACGAAGCTCTGGACCCGTCTTACCAATCAATCGCAAGTTTGCAGTCTCCTATATATTGTGTACATAGTTGCGATTGATATCAGCTCTTTGTAAGACGGGGCCCTGGTTGATCGGAACTATTGTAAATATATTTGTAATCGACACGGTTCACTATTTTTGTTTTAATAGTCGATGGTTTGAGAGAAAGATGTCATAGAAATAAAAACGTTAACATCATGACATTTGTTAATGTCAGCTCAATGTGCAGTGAACAAATAATTATAAAAATGAAGGCTTGCCTGTAATTTGATTTGATGCGTGTACCTGGTTTAATTTTCTATTGTAAAAATTGTTATAAAGAAACAAGAACTTGATTTGTTGCTTGTAATTATGGTATTTGCTTGTAGCATGGACCAGGTTGTGAAAAACAAGATACAGACTTTAATATCCAACTATTTCCTGCACAAATTATGCATTGACACAATACATTAACAACAAATCTAAACTTTTAGCCTTTAAAATTAAACATCAATGTTTTAAAAACCACCAAAAAAAGATAATATGTCTTGACATTACGTATGTAGAAAAAAAAACATCGTTAATAAAATGACAAATCTGTACCAGTACAGTGGAAACTCGTTTTAAAGAGCTCTGATATAACAAAATATGTTACCTGATTTGCTTGTCCCAGCTTTTTATATATATTTTGTTTTACCCTAATAGAACAAGATAGGCCTATCTGATATAACAAGGTAATTATCAGGGGTCTCCATGTCCTCGTAAAAACGGGTTTCTACTGTATCATTAATACTCTCATGTGGTTCTATGACACATACTCTGTTAACGAGCTCTCTGTATATTGAAGTCCCATTACTTAATTCTTAACTTCAACCATGACACTTGCACTACCATGACTATATCTCACCAGACATGCCATAACCACAATCCTAAATTTAACGTAAACCTAGTAGCTACCCCGACCCTCTGCCATTAAAGAAAAGGACGTTAACCTAGTAGCTATCCCGACCCTCCGCCATTAAAGAAAAGGACGAAAACCTAGTAGCTACCCCTATCCTCCGCCATTAAAGGAAATGACGTAAAGCAAGTAGCTTGCCCGATTCTCGGCCATTAAAAAAAAAAAGACGTAAACTTAGAAGCTACCCCGACACTCCGCCATTAAAGGAAAGGACGTTAACCTAGTAGCTACCACGTTCCTCCGTCATTAAAGAAAAGGAAGGACGTAAACCTAGTAGCTACCACGATCCTCCGCCATTAACGAAAGGACGTAAACCTGGTAGCTACCACGATCCTCCGCCATTAAAGAAAAGGACGTTAACCAAGTAGCTTGCCCGACCCTCCGCCTTAAAAAAAGGACGTAAACCTAGTAGCTACTTCGACACTCCGCCATCAAAGAATTGGACGTAAATCTAGTAGCTTCCCCGACCGTCCGCCACTAGAGAAGAGGACGTAAACCTAGTAGCTACCCCGATCCTCCGCTAGTAAAGGAAATGACGTAAACCTAGTAGCTACCCCTACCCTCCGCCATTAAAGAAAAGGACGTAAACCTGGTAGCTACCACGATCCTCCGCCGTTAAAGAAAAGGACGTTAACCAAGTAGCTTGCCCGACCCTCCGCCTTAAAAAAGGACGTCAACCTAGTAGCTACCCCGACACTCCGCCATCAAAGAATTGGACGTAAATCTAGTAGCTTCCCCGACCGTCCGCCATTAGAGAAAAGGACGTAAACCTAGTAGCTACCCCGATCCTCCGCTAGTAAAGGAAATGACGTAAACCTAGTAGATATCCCGATCCTCTGTCACTAAATACAGAACTAAATGTTTTTAATTCAATTCAATCCAATAATGATTTTATTTTGACAATGCTTTGCAGCCAGAGGCTGAATTGCGAATTTATCACAATATCTCAATATTGTTTCACGTTACATTGGTACATCATCAATTGCCTTAAAGTGACTTGGTAACATTGTTGAAGGTTAATGAAAAACTGCATAATTTTCATATGAAATCCTACTTACTATATTCCTTCTACTGTACTAACCCTCTAACGTGCAAAAAATCCTGAAAAAACTCTCAAACCACAAAGATATTTATGGTGTCTAGAACAATAGGAATTATGTGTAAACTAAAATACATCTTGCCAACCAATATTCTTATAATGTTATACAACTCACTAATCTTGCCTTACATATCCGACTGTAACATTATATGGGGTTTTTGTAAACAACATTTACTTAATCGTGTTTTGCTCCTACAAAAAAAGAGCAGTTCGTATAATTTGCCATAAGCAAAGCAGACCTCTATTCTTGAAACTGAATATTCTCCCAATTTCATTATTACATGATTTTCAACTCTGTGTTTTTATGTATTCATATTATCATAACCTATTACCTGATATTTTTTGTAATATATTTCAGAGCAATAATGATATTCATAGATATAATACCAGGACTTCAGCAGACACTCGTGTAATTTATGGTCATTCTTCATTTTCAAATGGTATCTGTTTATGCCAAGGACCCACTATCTGTAACAAACTACCCCAAAACTTAAACAGTGTGCTTCTATAAGCAATTTTGAGTTTAAAGTGGCAAACAATTGAAGAAAGAATAAAGTATCAATTTTGCATTATGGTTTTTAAAATATTGAATAGCCAAGCACCCGAATATCTTGATCGTTTGTTATTAATAAGGCCAATAATATATACCACCAGGTATGCAAAGAATAGTAAATTAGTTGTTCCCCAGGTATTTACCGAATATCGTAAACGCAGTTTTTTATACCAAGGTCCATATCTTTTCAACAAACTGCCTTTAAATATTCAGTCAAGTAGTTCATTGCCTCTATTTAAAATATGTTGCCGATCTTTATCTCACATTCTATAGAAGTCCAAACATAAAAAATTGATTAATTGTAGCTGCCTTATTGTGTCCGTTCATTGGGAAGGGGGCTCGTTTAATCTCCCATAAGTTTTTTTTTCCCTTTTCTTTTTCTTTCTTAATATCTAGTTTTTTTTTTTTTTTTTTTTTTTCTTCCCCAAATCTAGTATTCATTTGTTTTTCTGCTAGATTTGTTTTGTGTTTTGTGTTTTTTTTTTTTTTTAATTTTTAAAAGATATGAATAAATGGGCTGTAGGCCCTGGTTATTGTTGTTGTTATTTCAAATAATTTTGTAATGTATTCGTTTAGATTATCCATTAATTTTTTTTTCAATAATTATTATACTATTACGTAGTTCTGTGTTAAATTTGTGTTGTTTTGTATTAAATGTGATGTTATTTTATGTACCTGTATAATGTAGGGCTTCCTTGGAAAGCAGGCCATTAAATTTATTTTTTGGCTTGAATGGAACTACCCTACTGAAATAAAACTTAATAAATAAATAAATAAATAAATCTAGTGAGTGCTAGTCTAAACACTTCAACCATAATGACAAGTCCAGTCAAGGATTTTTTAAAAATCTTACTGTTCATATCGTGCACTCACTCTTAAAGGTCTTGTTTTATAAACATCCACGAAAAGTGATATATGTAAAAAGAAATCAAATTCAATATTTGTTGAATGGTTTGGTAAGTCTGGTGACAATCAATTTATTGACACAAACATACTTTAAAAAGTGGAAATTAGAAAATGTCCAATTATTTTATACTCTAGAGGTCCTGTTCGAGCAAAACATATATTGAATAAGTACAAGAAAAAAAGCATTTCACCAGAATTCCGGTGCTCTGATTTTGTAGAGTAGACTCTAGATTAAGAAACATTTAAGCAAAATGACGCAATTCTTTTGGTCAGGACATACCGGTGGACCGACAGCCCACAATCCTTGAGACAAAGTCGGTCTGGTGAGCCCTCAAAGAAATAGCCAGAAGGACTGTATCCTCTCTTGGTATTAAAAAAAAATCTTGCTTGCAAAAGTTCTTGCGTACAAAGCACTCTAGTCGTCATACTGAGGAACAAAGGCATTATACACCTTCAGGAAAACAGCCCCTTCCTTGCTGATTATCGCACCAAATTAAAGGAATGGGACTACAAGGGCAACAACCTTGGGCAATCAAAGTCCCGTTGAAAATGGATCAGACAAACTGTGTTTTGTGGTTTATTGTCTGCCTAATAAAAATATTATATTATAATGATATAATGAGTCATACTACTAATAATAATATAATATAAAGAAACTACCCTTTCAGCGCGTTTTCTTATGCGCGCATTGAGCAATGTGTTTTACTGCCCCCGCACCCGGATGGAAACTGCCTACCACATCATTTACAAATAATGTTCATAACAAGGTTTTAAGGTTGGTAGAGAGTCATGTAAAACTCGACCCTCGGTGAATATAACAAGATTTTTTTTTATCGATTCAAGGGCAATTTAAAGCTCTTTTGCGTATCCTTTTAGATAAAACAATCATATTCGGTCAATGATGTTTAGTGGTGGTTATTTTACCTGACTGCGAAGAAAGCATAAATGCTTGTTAGTAAGCAACCACATGACCGACGGCTTTAGGTCGTCTCCGAGGGACCTGGTAATGATGATCAATGCCTTACCAAAGGGCACTAGCGCATCGACTTGGTATAGAACCCGGGTCACCGGATTACGAGACCACTGCTCTACCAACTGAGCTATCGGCTATCGCGCCTCCAAAATGACGTCATTGTAATGCTACGTCAAACACTATGCCGCCGGCGGCCACGGCAATCACGTTTCAGGCCACCGTGGTCAAAACGGGATGGACGTGAGACAACGCGGGGGACGGAATGGGCAAACGTGACAGGCCGTGGATGCCGGGCCAGATTTTTAAACTGTTAAAAAATTTGCCACGGCAGTCACGGTGCAGATGAGAAGCCGAGTAGGCCGTAGTAAAACAGGGTAAACGCAACAAAACGTGACAGTACTTAATAGGCCGTAATAAAACTTGGAGGCGGTCCGTAGTGGGACGGTTTACGGGCCCGGTGCGCTACAGCGCGTTGCGTTCTACTACGGTCTGATACGGCGCGCGGTCTCAGGATACAATGATTGCTATTGCTTGGGAGGCCTTCTTTTTATACCGTGTGCATAAAAATGCTCCAAAGCTGCCCGGCGTCCACATTTCTTCCTTAGAAAGCCTTGACAGAACGTGAAAAACGTGTCAGACCTTGATCAGAACGTGAGAAATGTGAGGGACCCCATCAGAACGTGATGGGCCGGGCCGGGGGCCGGGAGGGAACGTACTGGCTTCCTTGGTAGACCGCAGGCCGCACCGTAGTGCGCCATTGAGCCTCTGGGACAGCAACCCCTTTCCCTCCAACGTCCCGTCACGGATATCGTGATAGCCCGTGAGAAAACTTGGCAAGACCTAACAAAACTTAAATACAGAGGAAAAATGGCAAAAATCCCACGGCGCACTACATTTCGGGCAAACGGGGCTGCCGTGGCCGCCGGGAACATAGTGTAAACGTAGCATAACATTCGAATCTCTTCAATGGTGGTATGTGAACAAATAATCACCCGCGCACACACACAATAGCAAGAGGTAACTCCACAACAATGCCTCGTTCTGGGGAATTCCACCTCGGGCGTAGTACCTGGAGATGAATGGGTACCAAGCTCCACCCGTCTCCCGCTGGTACAATATGTGTCGCCCATTGACAAATATTAGGGACTTTTAGATTTGCACGACGAGAACGTGGACTGCTACGTGGACATCCTTTTAAGGCAATGTGACGTCCTTTTAAGGCACACTGCCGGGCACTGCCATTTTATTTAAAATGAGGGTATTTTAATAGATCCCGACTTGTTGCTGTTGTATTTTTGTCCTTTGTTTCATCGATTTAGGCTTAAGAATATACGTTATTCTTAAAATTCATGTTGTCCAGTTTTGAGAATCAGGCATCTCGTATATTAAAGCAAACTTCTTCGTATCTTATACTTTCGTTCATGATCTGTATCTGTATGAAAGAATGATGTTAGTGCACTCAGCGTGTACCATGTGACCCTGTAATTTTAATCCATACAAAGTGTTTGGCCTTCCTAAAATTTCGGTAATCATGGTAATATAATTATCATCTCGAAATATTTAGTCATTCCTTTGATATGTTATAGCCTTTATTTTTACCCTGAAATTATAATGATATCCAATTTCTTGACGATTTTCCGTCTATGAAAAAGAAGAAGAAGAAAAGAAGAAATTTCAGAGGTATTTACTTCCACAGAGTTTAAGAAGAGCATTTAGTTAAGCCCGAGACTATCCTTTATTTTTAGAGCATGTCTATGCCCCTGATTTCAACAATGAGCTCCTGTTATTTATGAAAAATGAATAGACCGTGATGACGCGATCAGAAAAGCACAACTCCACCATTATTTAGGCCGATGTTAAAGCGGTAGCCTAATTTCGGTACGTTGCTTGGATTAAGCCCAAAACACATCTTTTGGTGAACAGCAGACTTATCAGGCACTCATATCTGGTAAGTGGTAGCATTTTCCTTGTCAAATATAAAGTTTAGTGCAGTAACTGGTCATGTGAATACATGGTAAAGAAACTGTTTGGAAGCAGTTGAGAAAGGTTGATCATGTACATTAAAATTGATGTTTAAAGCCCAAGTCCACTCCGATTTTCAAAAATTATAACATGTTGTAAATAAATCAAAGGTTAAAACTGCCAAATATCACGGGCGTACTTCAATCAGGTGATTTTTAAGAGCGATTTTTGTTTCGGGTATTTCGAGCAAAACATTTATATTGCTGTACGGATGTGACGTATGCTCCTCACAACGAAAGTGCCAGCGGTATACATTCTGACAATAGGTTATTTTCGTAATGTAACCAATTTAATGCATACGTCTTTGTGAAGTGCCTCTATACAAACTATTTCATTCACCTGATAAGAATAATAGTGTTTCATTATTCTTATCAGGTGAATGAAATAGTTTGTATCGAGGCACTTCACAAAGACGTATGCATTAAATTTGGTTACATTACGAATCTGTGTTGTGAGGACCCTACGTCACAACCGACTCGCTCATTAACTTGTTTTTTGCTCATTAAAAAAAATTATTAAAAATAAATCTGAGCACCATTTTCCAAAACCAAGTTATATTTGGGCTTTTTAGATTTTTGTCTATCTAATCAGCTCAACTTTTCAGTGGAGTGGACTTGTACTTTAAGCCTACAGTGGGAAGTTTTGGAATGATCGAAATGAGACTCAATTTTCCTCAAAATCACATGCACTGCAAACAAAGATGGAAATGTGGGCTTATTTACACATTATTTAGGCAGGTGCTCTAGTGTGACAATAGTTATTACTTTTGAAATAGAAAAGGAAAAAAGAATCGGTTCCAAACAGGTTAAGGAAAGTCAGAAAAGGAAACGGATATGGATATTTGTTACCAATACGGAGATATTATAATGTAAAACAAGAATATATATATTGCATACTAAAAACGGTGTGAAAATGCAAAGTGCAGACATATTACGCATCATGTATTCACTGTCATCTCTAAAAAAAAAATCCGAAATGAAATTTCGTGAACAAAACTAATCAGCCTACAGGTTAATCTTGGAAATATGAACAGACCATAGGCTCAGATAGAATTCCAATTTCTTTCTTTAATCTCTTTCATTCAGGATTCAAGTTATAAAAGTGAGACAGACATGGAGAAGAAACGCAATCTGACATTGAATTTACATCCTCAACATCTCATTTGCGCTATCTGCAAAAATGTCCTCCTTGATCCCCGCAATATCGCGTGTGGGCATGTGTTCTGCAAGACATGTATAGATAAGCTCAATGAACGTCAGTTATGTTCGCCAGTGTACGGAGCTATTATTAGTTGTCCCACTTGCAAAAAAGATACCATACTACCAGAGAATGGAGTAAATGGACTTAGTCGAAACCTACCCATCGTGGGGCTCCTAGACCAGGACTTGAGTAAAGAGCCAGGGCCTTCGTTTAAAAAGCCCAAACGCACTTCCACATGTACTGAACACAACCAAGAGCGCAAAGACATTTATTGCAGTACCTGCCTGGTGTCCATATGCTTTAAGTGTTTCCGAGGAAATCATTCCCACCATGTAATCAAGACAAGAAATGAATTTTTGGGAGAACTAAGTCAAAAGACCGAAGATGCCAAACGGCAATATCAGGTTCAGTTGAAAACCTTGGATAACAATCTTCTTGAAACTGATCAGGGAGTACTTAAGCTGCTAATTGCTCATAACAATGCAAAGCAATCAATTGAAGACGAGTATAAGGCTGAGATAGCACAACTGAACCATGACAGAACTTTCCGCTTGCAATCGTTGACTGAAACAACAAAGAAATGGGAATCGGATGTTGCTCAGTTCAAAGAAAAAGGGGAACAGTTTAAAAAGAGTCTAGCGATTGCTGTTCCAAAGTTGGAAATTAAGACTTTAGAGGATCTGAATGACGAAGACCTCAAGTCCTACGTTAAAAATGTCGACAATGTGATGAATCTTCTCAAAACTGACATTGGTGTAGAACATTTAAAGCTCTGGAATAAACCCTTAATACCACCTGCATCATCTAGACCTCAGTCCGGCTCTGTTCCATCAAACAGGGGCGGAACCGTAGGGCAGGCTCCCGAAAGAGATTCTCCCAAGTCAGTTAAAAAGCCCCTCTAAACAAGGTATTTGTGGGGGTGCCTATCGGTGGCTATTATATATATTGACGCTCCGTAACTGTTTGCAGACGAGAGAAGGAAAGTGGTTCAGCTAGAGAGTGCTAGATTGTATTAATAATCAGCGACGTGAAAGGTAACTACAAATGATGATCATGATGATGTAAAAGGGGGACACAGTTCAATTTTAGACAGAACAACGGTGATGACTGGATTTCACTACGTGTACAAAATTTTTACACTGAAGAGGTGATTCATAGTGAATGCATTTGTATGATAATGTTTTATTTGTATTGCATACATACATGAGTAACATGACACAACTACATGATCATAAATTGAAAATAGTCTCACGTTCTGTTAAGTTTCCACACCACGCGACCACTCTATTCAATTTACCGTACCGTTTTTGTTTGCATAGTGATCATTTGAGTATACATCCATACTCAGTTGTGTCTTTTTTTCTTGAGAGTAGGCTCTTTTAGAGGGTTAGACGGTGAGACAAACAACAAAGGCCGCACCGGAATTTATAAAGCGAAGGGTGCCAAATATATGGTAGGTAATTTGAGGCGGGCAAGGTTTTCTTTTTCGATCGCAAAAAGGGAAAATGACGAGACTCGAAGAAAAAGAGCCACTCACACTTGTTATTATTATTATTGTCATTATTAATTCTGACGAGCCACAAAAAAGGAGGCGCACAACCCTTAATTTGACAATAAAATTTTCGATATTGTTGTGTTCTTAAACAAAACATAACCAGAAAAAACACTCTTCTACGGACAGGAGGTAACATGAATGAAAATCATTCATTTTGACCAACCACTTAATGGGGATGCACAAACCACATTTCGGCAATGAAATTTCGATATAATTCTGTTGGATGAAAGAACATTGAACACGTGCTAACTAACACAGGTGTCTCCTCCTTTTTCCTTCCCCCGTGCCACCACTGATATTTAAGATTTCCTAAATTTTAACAATCACCTAAAATAATATAAATTTGAGTACAGCTACCTATAAGGTACAAAATCAACCTCAAGCACTTTATCATGGGCTAACGCTGATGGATAAGGAGTATGAAGAAAATAAAGAATAACATAAATCTGTGCACATGCTTCCGTGTGGACCCTATTTTATGCGAGTGTATTAAACTTGCAAATTCTTTTTAGAAGTAATATTTTAAGGCCAATATCTTAAATAAATTTTTTAATCATGGAACTACTAGCATGCAAAGCATTTTTTGGTCATTGGTATACTCTAGTCATTAAAAAACATATAATATTCCTTGGTGTTACAATTAATGAGTCTTTGGATTGGAATTTGTATATATTAGAAATTTCTAAGACACTTGCCAAATATGTTGGTATCGTCTCTTAATTTAAATTTGTATTGCCTAATAATGTTTTATATATTATTTCCAATAGCCTTGTTTTACTACATCTTAAATACTGCAACTATATTTGGGGAAATACTTATAAGTCACATTTGAAAAAATTATATATTTTACAGAAAAAGTATCTAAGAAATATAACGAAGTCACAAATGCAAAGTCCCAAGTATACCACTCTTTAAATAGATGCACATCTTGCCTTTATACGACTTCACATTTCCATTAACGTAAACCCAGTACAGTTTTATAAAACGCAATAGTATCTCTTGAGTACAACTTTAAAATACTTGATTATGGGAAAAAGTACACATATAGGGTAGAGATATACATGGTACAGTTAAAATCACCAATTTCATCCCCCAAACCACAACAATTCAAGGGATATCCGACCATTGCCCCATATTAATGCCAATAAGGGGTAACATTAAAATTAGGAATTTTATTTCAATTTAGATTTTTGGCCATTGGATTTTTGTCACAAATTGAATACGCTCCCCTACCTTTGCTTGTGGATATTGTGTGCCCAATGCCCATATGAACTATCTCATGATGACAGCTAGTCTAAAACTAGTTTTCCTCTAGACTTACTCCCAGATCACCCAAAAGACTACCAAATATTATTTTGGTGACAAGTTTGAAGTATATTACACTAACAAAATTATATTTTTTTAAATGATTTCTTGGTGCCCGAGATCAATATCTGGTAATACTGATCTACCATTGAATTGAAGTGAATTTATTGAAACCTTATACATGTAAGAACAAAACATTCAATTTGAAATAGAATACATAACACATACAAAATACAAAGGAAGTATTTGGTCAGGACCATAGAGAAATAAATTGCTTATAAAAAAGGGTCCCCACATAAAACAAATTAAATTAAATATGATTTGGTCATCATACCCACA
This sequence comes from Mesocentrotus franciscanus, assembly GCA_037976565.1. NCBI lineage: Eukaryota > Metazoa > Echinodermata > Echinoidea > Camarodonta > Strongylocentrotidae > Mesocentrotus > Mesocentrotus franciscanus. The sequence continues at coordinate 15,380,221 of CP137673.1, forward strand.
CATGCCACCACACACTCACACATACGCACACACACACACACACACGCATACATACAAAATACTGTATACACATACCTACACGAAAGCGTTTGTACATTTTCTAAACTATACACTGTAATACTGTATTGTTACAAATTTTCAAATGATTTTCATAGAAGTTGTTAATTGGTTCCATTTCTTCACGCCAGCAACATTTAATAAATTAAGTGAAAAGGTAAGTCTTACTTTGTTTTGATGAAAATGGTCCTTTTGACGAGTGGCATATGAATAGATATTTGAATTTTGATTAAAAATATTACAATACTTAGAAAATATTATGTCTTACAGAGTACATAAAGAGTAGAGTACTGAATTTAATCAACTGGAGTTAATTATATGTATATTGTAGAAATGATAGTTATTTCAATGACAAAGCTCTGGGCCCCGTCTAACAAAGAGTTGCAATTGATCCAAATCAATCACAAGTCCTCCAATCAATCGCAAGTTTGCAGTCTCCTATCTCTTATGTACATAGTTGCGATTGATATCAACTCTTTATAAAACGGGGCCCTGGTTGATAGGAGCCAACCTAATATTGTAAATATAATTGTAATTGACACGGTTTACTATTTTTTGGTTAAATACTTGATATTTTGAAGAAGGATTTCATGGAAATCAAAGCATTAACATCATGACACATATTAATCTCAGCCCAATGTGCAGTGAACAAATAATAATAAAAATGAAGACTTGCCTATAATTTGATTTGATGTGTGTACCTTGTTTTATTATCTATTGTCAAGATTGTTTTAAAGAAACGTGAACTTGATTTGTTGCTTGTAATTATGGTACTTGCTTGTAGCATGGACCATGATGCGAAAAACAAGATACAGACTTATCCAACTATTTCCTGCACAAATTATGCATTGACACAATACAATAACAAGAAATCTAAACGATTTCCTTTGTAGCCTTTAAAATTAAAACATCAATGTCTTAAAAACCACCAAAAAAAAAAATATGTCTTGACATTCCGAATGTAGAAAAAACATCGTTAATAGAATGACAAATCTGTACCAGTACAGTGGAAACACGTTTTAAAGAGCTCTGATATAACAAAATATGTTACCTGGTTTGCTTGTCCCGGATCTTAATATATATCTTGTTTTACCCCAATAGAACAAGATACCTGATATAACAGGGTAATTTTTTAGGGTCTTAATGTCCTCGTTAAAACGGGTTTCAACTGTATCATTAATGCTCTCAGGCGGTTTTATGACACATACTCTGTTAACAAGTCCTCTGCAGTAAAGTCCCATGACTTAATTCTTACCTTCAACCACAACAGTCATGCCATAACCATAATCCTAAATATAACGTGAACCTAGTAGCTATCCCGACCCTCCGCCATTAAAGAATAAGACGTAAACCTAGTAGCTACCACGATCCTCCGCCATTAAAGAAAGGACGTAAACCTAGTAGCTACCACGATCCTCCGCCATTAAAGAAAAGGACGTAAACCAAGTAGCTTGCCTGATCATCTGTCACTAAAGAAAAGGACGTAAACCTAGTAGCTACCCCGACACTCCGCCATCAAAGAATTGGACGTAAATGTAGTAGCTTCCCCGACCTTCCGCCAATAAAGAAAAGGACGTAAACCTAGTACCTACCCCGACCCTCCGCCGTTAAAGAAAAATACGTAAACCTAGGAGTCACCCCGACCCTCTGCCATTATTGAAAAGGACGTAAACCTAGTAGCTACCCCGACCCTCCACCATTATTGAATATGACGTAAACCTAGTACCTACCCCGACCCTCCGCCGTTAAAGAAAAAGACATAAACCTAGGAGTCACCCCGACCCTCTGCCATTATTGAAAAGGACGTAAACCTAGTAGCTACCCCGACCCTCCACCATTATTGAATATGACGTAAACCTAGTACCTACCCCGACCCTCCGCCGTTAAAGAAAAAGACGTAAACCTAGGAGTCACCCCGACCCTCTGCCATTATTGAAAAGGACGTAAACCTAGTACCTACCCCGACCCTCCACCATTATTGAATATGACGTAAACCTAGTACCTACCCTGACCCTCCGCCGTTAAAGAAAAAGACGTAAACCTAGGAGTCACCCCGACCCTCTGCCATTATTGAAAAGGACGTAAACCTAGTAGCTACCCCGACCCTCCACCATTATTGAATATGACGTAAACCTAGTACCTACCCCGACCCTCCGCCGTTAAAGAAAATACGTAAACCTAGGAGTCACCCCGACCCTCTGCCATTATTGAAAAGGACGTAAACCTAGTAGCTACCCCGACCCTCCACCATTATTGAATATGACGTAAACCTAGTACCTACCCCGACCCTCCGCCGTTAAAGAAAAAGACGTAAACCTAGGAGTCACCCCGACCCTCTGCCATTATTGAAAAGGACGTAAACCTAGAAGCTACCCCGACCCTCTGCCACTTAAGAAAAGACTGACTGAAACAAATCCATCAGAGTATGTGTTTAATTCAATTCAATCCAATAATTATTATGTTTTGACAATGCTTTGCAGCCAGGGACTGAATTGCGCATCATTCACAATTTCTCAATATTATTTCACATTACATTGCTACATTATCAATTGCCTTTAAACAAATATGACAAATTATATTTACTTAATAGTACAATGGTTGAGAAATGTGTCAAATGTGTCCACTGAGACTATGTCTGGCCAAGGAGTTACCAGCTGGTAACTCCTTGGTTTGGCTAAGACAGTTATATCTGTTTAGTGTTGGATCACCCCTTAAGCAGTGTATTTATGTATACATAATAATAATAATTTAACGTTTTTTTATAGCGCATATCACATAGGCATAATTGCATGTCTCTAAGCGCTTTTCAGTATAAAGAACAGTATACAGAAGGAGTGGAAATTGTGCACTGGGCTCATAATTGAGATTTTACAAAGTGCTAAATAAATACGTTTTCATCTTTTTTCCGTATGTTTCTATATTTCTAAGCTATTCCGGCAAGTTATTCCATAAAACAGTGGCTGCATAATAATGAACATGACCCAAAGCATCCTGTTTTAATACTTTCTAATTAGTAACTCTTTAAGTTAGTGCTACAATTACACGAATTTCTTCTTATGAAATTAGATGTGCAATTTGTGTATATTCTCAATTAGCAGTACATATATATGACAAAATACAAGTTATATCTAAATCTAGTGAGAGTTAATCCAAACACTTCAACCATTATGACAATTTCTGTGAAGGATTTAAAAAGAATCTTACTGTTCATATCGTGCACTCACTCAAAAAGGTCATGTTTCATAAACATCCACGAAAAGTGATATACTGTATGTACAAAAGAAATCAAAATGTAATATTTGTTGAATGGTATGGTGACAATCATTTTATTGACACAAATGTACTTTAAAAAGTGGAAATTAGACAATGTACAATTAGCTTATATATTCTCGAGGTCTTGTTCGAGCAAAACAAATATTGAATAAGTACAAGGGGAAAAAAAAGCATTTCAGCAGAATTCCGGTGCTCTGATTCTGTAGAGGAGACTCCAGATTAAGACACATTTAAGCAAAATGACGCAATTCTTTTGGTCAGGACATACCGGTGGACCGACAGCCCACATCCCTTGAGACAAAGTAGGTCTGGTCAACCCTAACAAAACTGGCCAAAAGGGCTGTAGCCTCTCTTGGTATTTAACAAATATATTCTTACTTGCAAAAGTTCTCGCGCAGAAAGCACTCTAGTCGTCATCCTCAGGAACAAGCATATCATACTCCTCCAGGAAAGCAGCCCCTTCCTTGCTGATTGTCGCACCAAAATAAAGGAATGGGACTACAACGGCAACAACCTTGGGCATTATCTAAACCGCATTGAAAATGGAGCAGACAGCATACCGCCATTATTGTGTGTGGATCTATGTCGTACCACAGTGTCATTGCGCAGACAAATCTAAGCGTTTGATATTGTTGTGTTTTAATAAAATTAAATGAATTTTGTTTTAAAGTGATCAACCACATGTATTCGTAGGCTAAATCGTGTGTTATCAAAGAAGGTAAAGAGTCTTTTTTTTTCTTTCTTTTTTTACTGTTGTAACATACGAGTGCGTCAGGGGAAAACTTGGCATTGACGTTTTAAAAATATAACTATTTACTTTACTCTACGCGGATGATACCAATGTGCTTGCCAAATCTGGGCAAGAACTTTTGACAAGCAAAAAAAAAAGGGTTCTTACATTTTCTTAGGGCCTTTAGTATGAAAACTGAACAGGAGGGACATAAATGGATTATTTTGTTGGTGGTTTTCTCTCTCTCTCTCCCTCTCTCTCTCTCTCTCCTCTCTCCTTTCTTTTGATTAGGCCTACGTACTTAGAGTAGTCGATGCCAGATTTGGTCTTGGGGGAGGGGTAGTAGAAGCATAATGGGAGGAGAAATAATGGGAGTATATAGCCTAACTACAAGGACAAAGGATATATAATGTTCTTCACCAAGAACCGGCGGAGATTCTGTGCCCTACCCCTCCCCCTCCCCCTTCTCGGGGTTGATTTTTCACGCTTTTTCTCGAAAAATGTACTCCCTAAACAAATTTAAACCCCGTCGAACATATCCCTAAGCAAGGCCTACCCTTATTACAGCTCTATAAAAGTAATTGTAATACGTTAAAATTAATAACTCGGGCAATTCGAGGGTGCACAAAGTCCAGGAAAAGGATAGGAAAAGGAAAGCCCTGAATATGTTTTAACAAAAACAAACAAAAAACATACCCTTTTTCCAGATTTTTGGCCCATTTGACACCCTTAACACGTCACGCGCGTTACGCGCCGTAATCAGCAAAAATCTACACTTTTAACGCGTTTTTCTTACGCGCGCCTTCAGCAATATATTTGACTGCCCCCACCCCCCTACCCTCCCCCGCACCCGGATGAAAACTGCCTTCCTTATCCTTAACAAATACTGTTCATAACAAGGTTTTAGGTTGGGAGCGATTCATCTAGAATCTAGAACTAGTTTGTGAACAAATACTCACCGACGCACACACACAATGGCGGGAGTTAACTCCACACAATGCCTCGTTCTGGGGAATTCCACCTCGGGGTAGTACCTGGAGGTGAATGGGTACCAACCCGCACCCCCTCTCCCGCTGATACAATATTTGTCGTCAATTGACAAATATTATGTTGTTTAATACGAGGGTATTTAAATCCCGACTTGTTGCTGTTGTATTTTTGTTTCTTTGTTTCATCGATTTAGGCTTAAAAATATACGTTATTCTAAAAATTCATGTTGTCCAGTCTTTAGAATCAGGCATCTCGTATATTTAAACAAACTCCTTTGCATCTTATACTTTCGTTCATTATCTGTATCTGTAATATGATCCTGTAGTTTTACCATTCAAAGTTTTCGGCACTCCTAGAATTTCGGTAATCAAGATAATATATCATCACGAAATGTCTTGTAATTTCTTTATCTTTTAATGTCTTTATTTTTATCATGAAATTAGTATGATACCCATTGTCATGACGATTTTCCGGCCATGAAAAAGTAGAAGAAGAAGAAGAAGGAAAACAATAATTCAGAGGTATAAACTTCCACAGAGTTTAAGCGCAGTATTTTAATTAACCCCGTGACTATCCTTCACGTTGTTAGGGCATGTCTATGCCCCTGATTTCAACTATGAGTTCTTATTATTTATGACAAATCAATAGACTGTGATGACGCGAGCAGAATCACAGCACAGCCTTTAAACAGGCCGATATAATATGCGGTAGCTTAATTTCTACTGCATAAATACAGCAGACTTATCAGGAACTCATATCTGGTAAGTGGTAGCATTTTTCTTGTTATATTGTCTTTTGGTTAAGATATTTGATGTAATATTATGTATATATTTTATTATATGCTTTAGTCTACTTTAATTCAATTCATGATTATTGTACTAGTCTATGTAAAGGATGTCTTGCTATCGCTATCAATTGCTTCGCATAGAACGGAGTTCTTTCTTCACTTCTCTTGCTTTGTTTTCCTGACTTTCACAAGGTTTCTCATACTCTCTCCATGGACCTGCCCTCTCATACTTCTCTTTCTATGACTTTCACAGAGTCAGCCCTTTCTACTCTATGCTCTCCTCACTCTGACCTTGCTTTCACTTTCTGAACTTTCGCTCTGTCTCTTCTCACGTTGACTTTGCCTTGACTTTCTAAGCTCTCGTTCTTTCCCTTCGCTCTTGTATGCCCTAAACTCTCATTTCAACAGGGAGGTCTAAAATTCCACCTCCCTGTTTCAACCTTGCACTGTCATTTAGCCCCTTCAGCTTGCTTCTTCTCTTGACTTTCTCCTGTCTTTGTGCCCTCTCTCTCTCTCTCTCAATATGACTTTGAGCTCTCTATTTATGTGCTCAATGACGCCCTTCTCCCTATATACTGCGCAGCGCGATAAGTGTCTTTCTTGTGACCTTCATGACTGGTCTCTCTCTCTATCTCCCTCGAACAGAGGAAGCTTGTTTGGAAGGGGTATATCAGACAGACTTCATTCTTCTCTTAGGCAGTTAGGAGTGAAGAATTTGCAGTTATAATGCCTGCTCCGCTATTTTGCCTCTCTGACTTGCTAGGCATTCTCTCTTATCCATCCTTGTAAATGTGTTTGAGTTTGTAGTATTAAACTCCTCATCTGTAATTCCTGCCTCACGTGTGTTTATTCTCCCTGACTCTCGGCCATCCCTAACAACTAAACTCCAACATAATTATAACGGGGTTATATTTTGGGACTTTCACAGAATAAGGTATATATTCTGCCTATTGTTGACAAATATAAGTCGCCGTTATTATACAATATATAAAGTTATGTACAGTAACTGGTTATGCGAATACACAGTGAAAAAACTGTATATGGAAGCATTCGGTAAAGGTTGATTCTGTACATTATATTTTATGTTTAAGCCTATACTATGAGGTTTTGGAATTGAATTGAATTGAATTCTGCAACCATACAAATCAAATTTCATTTCAGCGGTACAACATATACAAAATATAACCTTTTTTTACGTGTACACAGTATAGTAATAGTAGAAATGTTGACATTAAAACAAAATGTCACTAATAACACACAACCAATAATGATTCATTAAGAAATATTCAGAAGAAGGGCTATCACAGTAAGCGCTTGCTTGGTGGGGAGGGGGTGACAAACAAATCTTTTAAAAATGGTGAAGGTGATGATGATTATGATGATGAAAATTAAATGATGGTAAATATGTCTGACAGAGAAAACTTATATAAGTATACAGGAGTAATAAAATATAGTGATGGATGTTTATAGAAATCTGAAAATGATATTGAATATCAATTCAGCACTGGAAAAAGATCAAGCAATTAATGTACTCTGACAGAAATGTTTTCTTTGTGAAATGAATTCCATACATCTGGACCATGATGTCTTATTGATTTATGTAGGAATAATAATTCAGGATTTAGCAAATGAAAGTTTAATGAATTCCGATTAGGGTAAGAATGGATAGTGTTATTTAATACAAAGAAATTATTAAATGAATCAGGAAGCAGGTTATTAATGAATTTAAACATAAATAGCTAACTCTGTTGTGCATTTATATTAAAGATTGTCAATGTTTTAAATTCATAAAAAAATGGGTTTGTGTGTTGTATGTGTAGTGGCTAAATAATGGGAGCCAGCACTTATGCGAAGCGCTTTCTTTTGCAATAAACATAGAGGGTTGATTTTTGTCTTTGCACTTGAAGCCCACATCAAGTTGCAATATGTAATGTATGGCAAGATGAGCCAGTTATATAGCATTAAAAGGGTCTTTTAGGAAGATAATCTTCCATCGGTAAATTTATTCCGGTATTTTTTGTATCTACTGTAATTTTGAGTGGTTGCAACACATAAATAAGCCCATTTCTCGTGTGAATAGATCTTAAAATAGTCACATATATATCCATGTCATCTTACCATGTTCATTATTACATTATTACATTCAAAGGATTTTTTTTCGTAATAAAAGTAGTAGTAGGTAGTAAGTAAGTAGCTTCATATAAAGCTACGTTTACACTATGTTCCCGGCAGCCACGGCAGCCCCGTTTGCCCGAAACGTAGTGCGCCGTGGGATTTTTGCCATTTTTTCTTCCGTATTCAAGTTTTGTTAGGTCTTGCCAAGTTTTCTTACGGTCTATCACGGTTTCCGTTACGGGCCGAGGGAGGAAAAGAGGATGCTGTCCTGGAGGCTCCAAGGCGCACTTCGGTTCGGCCCGCGGTCTAACACGGATGCCAGTACGTTCCATCCCGGCCCGTCACGCTCTGGTGGGGACCCTCACGTTTCTCACGTTCTGATCAAGGTCTGACACGTTTTCACGTTCTGTCATGGCTTTCTACGGATGAAACGTGGACGCCGGGCAGCTAAAGGGGCACGTCTGTGCCCACGGTATGAAAAGAAGGCATCCCAAGCAATAACAATCATTGTATCCTGAAACAGCGCGCGGCGTGTCAGACCTTAGTAGAACGCAACGCGCCGTAGCGCGCCGGGCCCGTAAACCGTCCCACTACGGACCGCCTCCAAGTTTTGTTACGGCCTATTACGTACCGTCACGTTTTGTTGCGTTCACCGTGTTTCACTACGGCCTACTTGGTTTCTCATCCGCACCGTGACTGCCATGGCAAATTTTTGGACGGATTAAAAATCTGGCCCGGCATCCACGGCAATCACGGCCTGTCACGTTTACCCATTCCGTTCACCCGCGTTGTCTCACGTCCATCCCGTTTTGTCCACGATTGCCTGAAACGTGATTGCCGTGGGCGCCGGGAACATAGTGTAAACGTAGCATTAAAATTATCATATGCAGTGTTTACGTTTGACCGAGTAAATACATCTGACCATTCTTCATGGATTAAATTATTTTTAAAATATTCAATATTTTGGGGGTTTTCCTATACATTGTTAATTTGTTCGGGTTTTCAGTGTCCATATTATTATAAAATATAACAAAAAATTGGAAGATGGTCGGATATTTCTGAATAAAGTAGGGCCACTAGTTATCCTTTTGTAAAAAATGTTTGAAAATATATTATCGAAGAATGATGATTGCTTCTCGTGGATTTGTTGATATTTGGGTAATAGGCGTTTGAACACATCACATTTAGAATTTTTTTCAGAAATAATATCATTATCAAATAAAAGATTGATATTAAAATCTCCCATTAAATTTAATTGTTTAATTTCTCGAGAAAGAGTTTCAAAGCATTTCTCCATGTTTTCAATAAATAAATCAATATGACTATTAGGCGGTCGACAAATTTGGCCGACGATAATATTGTTTTTTTTTTTTTATTCTCAATTTCTATAAATAACACTTTACTTTCTTCAAAACAAATGTCATGACGTTTTTTTAAATGGTAATTTTTAAAAATAAATATCAAGGGCTACACCACCACCTCTCCTTCCTTCACGGTTTTCTCTGATATTTCTTCCAATTCAATAAATCAGCTAAATTAGAGTGTAACCAAGTCTCTGTGATACCAATAATTGAGAAGGAGACATTATCAAGAGTATAGAGGAGCGTTTCCAAAGAATCAAAATGTTTATTCAAACTTCTAGAGTTTATATGAAGTAAACTAAAATTCTGCGTTGCATTCATAAAATTGTCATTAAATTCCATTGGTGTGTAATGTTTAATGTCGAAAATTACATTATTTAATTAAAAAATAGACTGCTGAATTGGGTAAAGAATCATTTCGATCTAAAAACATGCTTGTATTTTAATACGGACATAGAGTGATAGTGATGAAAGGTGAATAATGAAGGTATGGATGAAATGGAGTATGGAATGATGAAGGATGAAAGGTGGATGGGGGTGCCCATAATCGAACGGATCAGCATCGGAATGATAGAAATGAGACTCAATTTTGCTGAAAATCACATGCACACGTGGTATAATCGTTTGACACTCAGGCAAGAACTCTAGGGTGACAATATGTATTACTTTAGAAAAGAAAACAAGAATTCGTTCTTTGAGGAAAGTCAGAAATAGGAACGGTTATGGATATATTTTTTAGCAATACGGATATGTTAAACTGGAGAAGAAAAACATTAATACATCTAGATATATTGTGTACCCATTATTATTAATTTGTGTCTAAAAGAAGAAGAAAAAGTGTGAAAATGCAAAGTGCAGACATACTAATCATCATGTAAATTTCAATTTGTTTTACGCATAATGTATGGACTGTCATCCCTCAAAGAATCCGAAATACAAACATATCCTCACTCGTAATATTTAGTGAAAAAAACTAATCAGCCTACAGATTAATCTTGAGAATATGAACAGACCATAAGCTTGGACAGAATTTAAATTCTCTTTCTTTATTCTCTTTCATTCAGGACTAACTAATAAAAGTGAGACAGACATGGAGAGGAAACGCAAGCTATCATCACATCCAGATGTGAAGCAACATCTCATCTGCGCTATCTGCACCGATATCTTTCACGATCCCCGATGTCTCGCATGTGGACATGTATTCTGCAAGAAATGTCTAGATAAGCTCAATGAATACCGGCTATGGTTGCCATGGTACGGACCTATTATTAGTTGTCCCACTTGCAGAATAAATACCTTACTAAAAGAAAATGGAGTGAATGGACTTAGTCGAATTATACCCATCGTGGGGCTCCTAGACCAGGACTTCAGTGTAAAAACAGCTCCCACATGCAGTGAGCACAGCCAAGAGCAAAGAGTCATTTACTGCAGTACCTGCCTGGTTTTTATATGCTTTAAGTGTTTCCAAAGAAATCATTCCCACCATGTAACCAAGACAAGACACGAATTTCTGGGAGAGCTAAGGCAACAGACCGACAATGCCAAACAGCAATATCAGGTTAAGTTGAAAACCTTGAAGAACAATCGTCTTGAAGCTGATCAGGGAATAGAGAAGATGCGTTCTGCAAAGGAATCAATTGAAAACGAGTATAAGGCTAAATTAGCACAACTCAACCAAAACAGAATTTCCAGCTTGCAATCATTGACTAAAACAACAGAGAAATGGGAATCGGATGTTGTTCAGTTCAAAGAAAATGGTGAACAGTTAAAAAAGGGTCTGGCAATTGCTGTTCCAAACTTGGAAAGTAAGACTTTAGTAGAGGATCTAGATGACGAAGACCTCAAGTCCTACGTTAAAAATGTCGACAATGTGATGAATCTTCTCAAAACTGATATTAGTGTAGAACATTTAAAGCTCTGGAATACATCCTTAGTACCACCTGCAGCATCTGAAACTCAGCTCGGCTCTGTTCCATCAACCAGTGGCGGAACCGCAGGGCAGGCTCCCTAAAGAGTTTCTCCCAAGTCAGTTAACATGCTCCTCTAAACAAGTTATTTATGGGGGTTGGCCTAGATAGGTGGCTAAATATTGACGCTCTGTAACTGTTTTCAGACGAGAGAAGGAAAAGTGTACAGCTAGACAACGCTAGATTGTATTAATAATCAGCGACGTGAAAGGTAACTACGGATGATTTTCAAATTGATGTAAAAGGGGGACACAGTTCAAGTTTGGACAGAACAAGGGTGATGTTATACATTTCACTACGTGTATAACATTCTAACACTGAAGAGGTGATTCATAATGAATGTTATTTTCTGATAATGTTTAATTTGTATTGCATACAAACATGACACAATTACATGTACATAAATTGAGAATGGCTCATTTTATATTAAGTTTTAACGCGACATTGTGCTGTGTCTCCGTCAAGTATATGTACAATGTAAAATTAAGACCGTGACAAATGCATTTCCTTTCTTCAATTTTAGACCGCACCTACAAAGGTCGGTGAGAAAAATAATATATAAAATAAAATGTATTAATTAATTCTTATTTTCTTCTCATATCTCATGAGCTCTCTCCCCTCCTACAATGCTCTGTCTCTCTTTTCTTTTCACCATCTGAATTTATTTCTCCACCATGCTGACTCATTCTAATTATTTTCCTCTACCATACCGACTCCCCCCCCCCTCTCTCTCTCTCTCACTCTCTTTCTCTTTCTCTCTATGTATTCTCTCTCTTGATATTTTTTTTCTCTATCTCATCTTTCTTCTTTCTCTTAACTGTCTGCATATGGTAATGTGTGTGTGTGTGTGTGTGTGTGTACGTGTACGTGTACATGAATCTGTAAGAATTTTAACTATTGTATGTACTATTGTATGTACTGACAAGCGGTATGTTCTTGAAGCAACAGGCGGAAACTTGAAACTCGCGCCAATTTAACTGAGGTTAGGACCAGGGTATATATATATATATCGTTTTGTTTTGTTTTTTTATAAAAACAATTGTTTTTATAGCTACAGTTAAAACTGTGAAAACTGTACATCGGGATTGTCATAATTGTGATGAAGTTGATTTAAGCAAGAGGCAAAGTCAAGAAGGCAGAAAATGTGTATAATGGATTGCAATTCATGAAGATCATAGATGTGTAATGTAGAAGAAAAAAAGAGAAATTTTGTAATTTTGTTTTGCTTTCTTTCTCATGCTTTTTGGAAAGGAAAAGAACTGTAATTGAGATTATTTGAGCTACAGGATAATAATGGAATTTAGTTGTCTTGCCTTTTCGAGTAAGGAGTCCATTTGTGATAAGAAGAACTTAACTTTTAAGTATTAAGGTGAAAGACAATTTTTTTCTTTTTTTCGGAGATTGTTTGGTTGGTGCTGAATTGAGAATTGATTTTGCATAGCCTTTACTTAAGACATTTCTCTATTTACAATCAATCAATTAGTACTCATCCAGAGGACTGATAAAGACTTGGATGGTGTGTGTATTGCAATGTCAGGTGCAGGATCCGAAAGGAATGTCATCGATGATGACATTCCTTTTGATGTTTTTTTCTTTTCTTTTCATGTACATCTAATCAATGCGCATTAGTGTTTTCTTTTATGTACATCTAGTCAAGGAATGTTTGAGTTTAGTGGATTCTTATTTTGTTTCATCAAAGTGAATTTTGCAGGTGCAAGCGTGGCTCAGATGATCTGAAAGCACTCTTTTAAGAATATTTAGGAAGGGAAATTGCATTATCCACTTAATTAGATATTATTCCCTAACGATTTTGCCAACTATCAAACAGAAGGGAGCTCTATGGGTTCAGGCTGTAAGGAGTTAGGATGTTAGATAGGTGTGTTAGATGCATGGGTGGGGGCTGTTGTGTACAGTGTTTTATGTGTTGGGTGGATAAGTGTTGTGTTTGGTGTGAATGGGAGTGTCTTTGGTGTGGTCTTGTGAGTGAGGATGATTGGCTGGAGTGTTGTGATGCCTGTTCAGATTTAAATCTATCACTTGTTTACGTTCATTTGCAGTTCTGGGATATGGTAAATAAATATGGATAGGAGGTCCTATTTTACTTTGCTCACTCTAAATGTAAGAGGGCTAAGAGAAAAGGCTAAAAGGAAAAACATTTTTGAATTTTGTAGAAATAAAAGTAGTAACATTGTATTTTTACAAGAAACGTATAGTACGGAAGAGGTAGAAGAAAAATGGAAATCAGAATGGAATGGTTCAATGTTGTTTAGCCATGGAACAAACCACAGTAAAGGTGTTTTAGTTATGATTGCTCCGAACTTAAATCTGAAAATTGACAATGTTGTTAGAGATGAAAATGGAAGATACATTGTCATAAAACTAGAATATCAACGATCCAAGCTTGTTTTAGTTAACTGTTACTTTCCTACCAGAGATAAAGAAAAGATGCAACTTGAATTTTTAGAAGAATTAGATAACTGTATTTCTAAGCTTTATAACCCGGGAGATTTATCTCTTTTGGGAGGAGATTTTAATATAATAATGGACAGAGAATTGGATTATATGGGACCTAGGAACTTTTCAAAAAATAAATTTAATGAGAAATTTGAAGACCTTCTTGATAAATTTGGCTTAGAAGATATATGGAGAGAAAAAAAATCCAGATAAGAAACAATTTACATTTAGACAAAAGTGGCCGGTTGTCCAAAGCCGGTTAGACTACTGGTTTGGCTCGTCTGCCTTACAGAATTCTGTTAACTACTGTGATATTTTGACATCTATTGCACCAGATCACTCTGGTGTTCTGCTTCAACTAAGGAATTTTGTAGACGGGCCCCACTTTGGTAAATCTTACTGGAAATTTAATAATAGCTTGTGCGCAGATCAAGAATTTGTGAGTACATTTAAAGATAAAGTTGTTGAATTAAAAGAAGAGTGGATTCCAAAAATAGCGGATAAATTACTATTGTGGGATTTCCTGAAAATGAAAATGAGAGAGTTTATTAATAGTTATACAAAGAAAAAAGCAAAACTGAGGAAACTTAACATTGACAAATTAGAAGAGGAAATCAGATGTTTAGAAAATCAGCTTTTAGCTCAACCATCTAGAAAAATAATTGATGAAATTGAGGGGGAAAAAAATCAAATTTGAATAGATTGTATGATTATACTCGACAAGGTTTAAAAATTCGATCAAGGGCCGTTTGGTTTAAAGAAGGAGAACAGAAAACACAATATTTTGAACAGTTACTTAAGTTTAATAAACGGAAAAGTGTGATAAGAGAATTATATGATCAAGATGGACAGATTATAAAGGATAGAAAGGAAATATTGAAGACGATTAGATCATATTATGACAAATTGTATTCAGTGAGTGAAGCACTTGTTAATCAATACTCTTTATTCCTTGCGGACGTTCCTAAATTAAGCGAAGAAAATCGAGGTATTTGTGAAGGTAGAGTAACTAGTAATGAATGTTTAAGTGTTTTAAAAGAAATGAAATTCAATAAATCCCCAGGGAATGATGGTTTTACGGTAGAATTTTATTATACCTTTTGGAAATTGTTGGGGGGACTCTTGGTAGAGGTATTAAATGAAACATATGATAGGGGAACATTAGCAACCTCACAAAAGCAAGGTGTGATTACGTTATTGGAAAAAGAAGGCAAAAATCCATTATACATCCAAAATTATAGACCAATCACGCTTTTAAACGTTGATTACAAAATATTGTCAAAGGTATTAGCGAAAAGATTGAAAAATGTACTAAGTGAGACAATCCATAATGATCAAGTAGGGTACGTCAAAGATAGGAATATAGGAGAAGGTGTGAGGTTGATAGACGATATATTATTTCAATCCTCTCATGAAAATATTGGATATTTGGTCACTGTGGACTTCGAAAAGGCTTTTGACTCTATTTCTCATGATTTCTTATTTAAGATCCTAAAATTATTTGGTTTTGGTCAATCATTTTGTTCGTGGGTTAAGGTATTATATACAGATATTACTAGTTGTATTATGAATGGGGGGTACTCCACTGGTTATTTTAACATAAAACGAGGAGTAAGACAGGGGGATCCTATTTCCCCATATTTGTTTTTGCTTTGTATAGAAACACTTGCTTTGGCAATAAGGATAGACAATACCATTGAAGGAGTTCAGTTTGGAAAAAATGAAATTAAACAAATATTATATGCAGATGATATATCCCTGTTTGTGAAAAATACTAATTCTATAAAACGGCTTAAATATCTTTTTGAAGAATTCGAGAAAGTAAGTGGTCTAAAGATAAACAAAGGGAAAACGAACTTTTTGTGGATGGGCAAAGATAGTGATAGACCTCAAATACCCTTGTTTGGAAAACTAGTTCAGCAAATTAAAATTTTAGGTGTTTGTTTCTCTCGAAATGTAAATATTAAAGAAGATTTGAATTTCAAAGAGATACTTAGTAAAATAAAAAGACTTTTAGGATGGTGGAAACAAAGAGATCTCACACTGATGGGTAAAATACAATTGTTAAAAACATATGCATTATCAAAGTTAAACTATGTCTCATCACTTATAGTGGTTCCTCAGTGGTTGTTTAAAGAGGTGGAGAAAATTACTTTTGAATTTTTGTGGGCAGGTAAAGACCGCATAAAGAGAAATATAATGTATCAGGATTACTCGCATGGGGGGTTAAAAATGATGGATTTTAAATTGTTTGTAAAGGCGCAACGTTTGATGTGGCTGAAATATTTATTGTATGGAGATAGGGATGCTGGATGGAAACTGTATTTTGATTTTTGTTTTAAACTAGTTGGAGGGAGATTTCTGTTTCTATGCGACTTTGACACGTCTAAATTAACATTAAAAATACCACCATTTTATTTAGAAATGCTTAAGGCTTGGCAGGATATGAGGAAGTATAGATTGTATGAAGAGGAGGTCAATCCAGTTATATTTAATAATTATAATATATGTATAAGAGGTAAAATGATTTTTGATTATGATCTATTTAATAAAGGAATACGCACTGTAAATCAAATTTTCGATAATGGACAGATGAAGCCCTTGGCTTATTTTCAAAATCTTGGGATTAATGCAAATCAATTGCTCCAGATAATGGATATTGCTCACGCCATACCAACTAGTTGGAGGGATGCTACCCCTTCGGTTAAATTCAAAAAAATTGATTTTGTAGACTTTAATATAAACATGAATATTGCTGGGCAGGAAACAGCTTTCCAGGTAGTTAAATCTAAAACTATTTATAACTGTTTTGTCAACAGTTTACGTGAATCATATAATTTAACAGTAAAGGATGGTCACAGCAATTTTAACTTTACACAAAAAGAAATATGTACATTTTTGTCCGAGCAAGGAGCACAACTCTTATCAGAAAACAAAGGGAATTTCAGTTTAGGCTTTTACATGGAGCCATATACACAAAGGAACATTTGATGAGGTTTGGGTTTGTGGGGGACAATTACTGTTCATTTTGTAATAAAGAGACAGAGTCTTACTTACAAATATTTATAAACTGCACGAAAGTTAAACAGTTATGGCAATTCTGTATTCAATATTTCGGCTTGGCTGAATTAAAAGATATGAAATGGGGGGATATATTCATGGGACTACCTGGTAATTCGAATAGAGATAAATGTGTGAATTCTTTGATCTTTTTTATTAAATATGTAATCTTCCATTGTAGGGCTCAAGGCCATGTACCTTCCAGTGTGAAGATACAAAAATATATAGCGGAATTTATTGAGGAAGAAAAAACTTAGCAGTAAAGGTAGGCAAGTTGAATTTGCACCTACAAAAGTGGGAAGAGCTAAAAGTGAATAAGAATATGAATGTGAACAGGTATGATGTATCCAGTGTGGTGAGCGTGTGAATCTGTGGTTGTTTGTGAGGTGCGAGCTTGTGAGTGTGAATGTGAATGTTTACGGGGTTAAGTAGTAGAAGGGATGGAGGGGTGGCGGGGAATATTAACGGAGGGTGCATTGTAAACAAATATGTATTATGTTATTTTTCATGAAGGATGGTAATAACTTAATTCAGTATGTTTTTATTATTATCAGGAAAATTTAGTAAATTCATTCTATTAGTCTTCTTTTTGCTCACGGTTTAGTGAATAATTAATTTGTGTTATGAAAACGAAATGAAAATTTGTATGTGTATGGAAGTATTTACATAGATTTGTATGTGATCATGTATTCTGAATGAAGTCTCTAATAATTATTATTATTATTTTTTTTTTTTTTTTTAATTACAATGTTCAGAGGACTTATAAAGATTTAATACCAATGCAGTGCAGGGTAACTAGCTGGAGAAAAATTTATACACATGTTAGCTCTCAATCTTTCTTCTTTTTTGGTAGCATTGATATGGATTGCAATGTCAGGTGCAAGATCCGAAACGAATGCCATTGATGATGGATTTTAATGATGTTTTTCTTTTTATGTGCATCTGATCAATGTGCATTACAGTTTTCTTTATGTACATCTAATCAAGGAAGGTTTAAGTGTGTTGGATTCTTAGGAGTTAGAATGTTAGGTATGTGGGTTAGATGTATGGGTGGATGCTGTTGTGCGAATGGCGTATTTGTACAGTGTTCTACTGTTCTATGTGTTGAGTGGATAAGTGTTGTGTTTTTAAGTGTCTTTTGTGTGGTCTTGTGAGTGAGGATGATTGGCTGGAGTTCCAGTGTTGTGAGCGTGTGAATCTGTGTATGTTTTGTGAGGTGAGAGCTTGTGAGTGTGAATGTGAATGCTAACGGGGTGGGGGTAAGTAGTAGAAGGGGTGGAGGGGTGATGGGCTTAGGGTGCATTGTATACAAATATGTATTATGTTATTTTTGTTCAGTATGTGATTATTATTATTATTATTAGAAAACTTTAGTGATTTCATTCCCTTTTTTGCTCACTGTTTTGTGAATAATTTATTTATGTTATGAAAACGAAATGAAGATCTGTATTTATATGGAATTATTTGCATTGATTTGTATGTAATAATTTATTTTGAATGAAATCTCTAATAAAAAAACTATTGAAAAACAAAACAAAAAATTTATAGTAGCCGTTAAGGTAATCATAATTTCCTGATTAATATATATGTATAATTTTGCTGTTTTTATAATTATCTCAATTGTTAAGAAATTTCTCTAACAAAGTTGTAAATTTTATATTGTATACCGGGGCCCTGCCTACAAGCAACTTGCTTATTAAGGGTATCCCTCCATTTTTATGTTTATATTGTTATTTTAATACAATGTGTCAATATTATGTTATATTTATTCTTTTTTTAAAGATGGAAAATAAAATTGAATTGAAAATGTCAAAATAATGATTTGAATATACATCCATACTCAGTTGTGACTTTTTCTTGGGTATAGGCTATATTAGAGGGTTAGACGGTGACACAGACAACATAGGGCGCATTGGAATTTAAATAGCGATTGGATGCCAACTATATGATAGCCTGGTAATTTTGGGAGAAAATAACCCGATGAAAAAGAGCGATTCACATGTGAAAATGAATAATTCTGACGATCCACAAGAGGAGGTGCAAAACCCTAAATTTAACAATAAAAATTCGATATTTCTGTTTTCTCAAACAAAATAAGAGAAAGACCCTTTTCATGGAACAGGAGCTAACATAAATGAAAATGATTCATTTCGACCGGCCACTTTAATGGGGTTTACAAACCAAATTTCGGCAATAAAATTTCGATATTTCTATATCATGAAAGAAAACACAACAAACAAGAAGATCTCTCGAGTCCCGTCATTTGTCTTTAGTAAACGTGCCAACGCGGGTGTCACCTATTTCGTCCTTCCCCCGTGCCACCAATGGTATTCAAGATTTGTCTCAATTTTACCAACTATCTAAAAAGAAAAATTGAGTTCAGCTAGAATGTATAAGATCAACCTTAAAGTACAAGTCCACTCCAAAAATAACTTACTTTCAATAGAAGCAGAAAAATCAGACAAACCAATAAAAAAAAGTTTGAGCAAGATCGAATAAGTAATAAGAAAGTTATGAATTTTTGAAAAAGTATGTAAAACTATGGAACAATGGAAATCACTACACAAATTTTTATTTTATTTTTATTTTTATTATTATATATGCATGATTTATTGAATAAAGAACATATTTATAATTTGTGTATTTATTATAAGTTTTGGTTGGTAATTTTTAATTTATTTATCTATTCATTTATTTCGCATCTTTATACAGAGTATCATGTTCAGCTACAAAATCATTACGTAACATTGTTAAAAACATTAAAATAGGCTGGCTTACAACAGGGCTCTGTTTTAAAACAACATAAAAATGACAATGAACAATATTATATATAAAAATGACAGGGGTAACGAAGGCTAACACACACACACACGCACACGCACACGCACACACGCACACACGCATCCACACACACACACACATCATCATCACACTCACGCTTACTTCACATGCACTCAGGTATAGCTACTCAACCTGTTTACCACCTGTTTACAAAATACAATTACATTAAAATCAAGCATAACATAAATTTGGCCTCACTGCAACCCCCTCCTCCACCTTCATAAAAATGAGCTATTAATTGCCAGGTTTGATGAGATGTTTAAAAATGGCTAAGGACTGGGCAGATCGGCATTCATCAGACAAACAATTCCATTCATTTATACTAACAGATACAAATGTCCTCTGATAGTATTGCGTTTTACATTGAGGGGCACGTAATAATAATCTGTTAGTGCTTCGTGTTACACGTGTAGAAACAATGTCATTAAGAATAAATTTACTACATAACTGGGATGGAGCTATCCCATTTACACATTTATACACCATGCATAATATTGATTTTTTAAACAGTTCTTTCAGAGTAGGCCAGGCTAGTATTTGAAAACTGTTTCCGATGAAGTTTCCCATGTTTTTCCACTAACAATGTATGCTGCTCGCTTGTGTAGCGTGTTTAATATTTTGTAGTTTGATTCGGATGAGGATGACCAGACGGTTGAACAGTATAATCTCTTAAGTTGATCAACATTAAATATATACTTATTTCTTCTAATTGAGCCAAGTTTTTGTTTCATGACTTTTACAATAGAAGCAACATGAGATTTGAATGTCAGAGTTTCATCAATCGTCACACCCAGACACTTATATTCAGATACACATTCTAATAAAGTACCATTAATTACAACAGCTATTTTTTTATCCTGCAAGGTATTCAATCGTTTTCGAGAACCAAGAAGCATCACTTTCGTTTTTATCATTTAATACCAATCTATTCTTAGATGTCCACTTGTAAACTTCATTCATTGCAGAATTTAATTGACTTTCGACCGATTCTAGAGTTCTACCACTAACATACAGAGTTGCATCGTCAGCAAACATGACAACCTTTCCTGACTTGATATTAGAAACCAAATCATTAATATATATTGTAAATAACAGGGGCCCTAAAACCGAGCCTTGTGGTACCCCTGAGATAGTTGACCTTGTATTAGATAATTTACCCCCTATTTCTGTCAATTGATCCCTAAAGCAAAAGTAAGATTTAAACCATGCCAATGCATTCTCAGAGCATCCTATTATAGAGAGTTTGTTGAGCAATACATCATAGTTTACAGAATCAAAGGCTTTACGCATATCAATAAACGCTACTCCACAAAATTTACTCCTATCAACTTCAGTTGCCCAGTCATCAACCATACACAATAGAGCACTTTCACATGAATGCTTTGGTCTAAAACCAAATTGACTTTCACTGAAGAAATTGCTGTTTAATAAGTATGTCTGTAGATGCTTTTGTACCCATTTCTCCAAAATTTTGAAACAATCGACAATAAGGATATTGGTCGATAATTTTCTATACTTAATCGATCACCGCCCTTAAAAATAGGGCGAATTTTGGCCAAGCACCATGCTTTAGGAAAATGCCCTTTTGACAAAGAAAGGTTAAAAATATAAATCAGACTATCTATTACATTTTTGGCATATTTCATCATTTTCAACATTTTAACAGAGATGTCATCAGGCCCTGTGGCTTTTTTCACCGAATGGCCATCGATTTCTTTTACAACAAAATCGTAGGTAATTGGAGGAATATCAAAGATTTGACGATCTACATAATCAAGGTCATCACAATTCTCCTGTGGCAAATGACAACCGACAATTACATCTGGACTTGTGGTTTCACTGTCTCTCCAATCTGTATTTCCCAGTAGTTCTGAAACACTATCAATAAAGTAGTCGTTCAGTTTTTCGGCAACAATTTCAGGCTGATAAATTTCAACATCGTTAATATTCAATTTTATGGAAAGCTGACCAGTGCCAGAGGACAATTGCTTTAAGATTGACCATAATGCACCAGGATCACCAGACTTATGTTGCAATAAACCCTGTATATACTTTTGTTTAGATTTTTTAGTTAAACTTGTTACCATGTTTCGTATTCTTCGATATTCCTTCCATAAACTTGGGGAGTTAAACTTTAAAGCCTTACTATGGAGATACTTTCTTTTATTTATCAATGTAATTATTTCACCTGTGATCCAGGGAGAGGGTTTTTCCTCATTCTTTTGCGTTTATATGGCATATGTTTATTAATTACTGACATTACTTGATTATACCACAATTTCCAGGCTGTGTCAACGTTGCCAAACACAAAATACTTCACTAGACATTAAGTTGTAAAGATCGTTGACAAAGTTTTCCTGCTTAAAATGTTTTAAGTTTCTGAATTTGATATCATTATGAAAATTCTCAGCATTTTTAGAATGTAAACATGTTAATATCAAAAAATGATCACTAATGTGAGTTTTTATGACACCTGAAATACTGTGATCATCCGGACAAGTTGTATAAATATGGACAATAAGTGTTTTAGAATGCTGGGTCACACGGGTAGGAAGCTTAATCAACTGTGACAAAAGTGATCCCTGTATTACAGATAAAAGAGATCGTGTCGATGAATCGACATTGTCAGAAAGTAGGTCACAGTTGAGGTCCCCCAATACAATCAGTTCACAATCAAAATCAAGAGCCTTACTCATCATAGCAGACATTAAATCAACTGAAGAGTTCGGCGGACGGTACATAACACAAATTAAAAATGATTTCACGTTCCGTACCTTGGTTTTTATCAAAATAGTTTCTAAGTTAAACCCAATGGTGCGCTTAGAAACACCAGTATTAAGCGCCTAATAAATGTTTTGTATTATTATTATTATTATTATTAAATTGCCAACTTGGTTATCAGTTTGTGACGTCATGTCCTCACTATTTATCAATTGCTTTATATAGTTCCATTCCATTAATTTCCTTTTTTATCCCCCAAAACTTGATTTCCCCATGCCTTTGCCCAGGTTATGTGATTTGTATCATATTGCATGCATGACATTTCACAAAATCTTTTATGAACTTTTAAGAATTGATACTATTTTCTGAATATTGTATATTCATAATTATTGATTTGTATATAAATAGTTTATCAAAATTCACATTTGTCATGATTAAACTGGAAAATAATTACTCTTTATTAGTGCATCCACACAAAAACATATTACTATATCGATCTAACTTGGATGCTGGTGTAAAGAAATAAGATTCTTAGGGGGAAAATAGGAAATTTATATTATCAATATAAAGAAAATAATTAGTGGATAGTGAGGACATGACGTCACAGACTCATTAGTGAGTTGCCAATTTGTCTAGTGATTTTCAAAGTTTTTCATGTCATTTAAAATTCAAAACTTTCTTATTATTTATCCGATTATGCTCAAACTTGTTTTGATTGGTTTGTCTGATTACTCTGCTTCTATCGAAAGTAAGTCATTTCGGAGTGGACTCGCCGTCTAAACAACTTCATATTGCATTATATTATTGGCTAACGCTGACGGATAAGGAGTATGGAGAAAATAAAGAATAACATAAATCTGCGTACATGTTTCCGTGTGGACCCTATTTTATGCGAGTGTGTTAAACTTCCAAACTCTCTTATTAGAAGTAATATTTGAAACCAATATTTTTGATACATTGTTACCACATGGCATTAATAACATGCAAAACATTGTTTGGTGATTGTTACAATTAATGAGTCTATGGATTGGAATGCGCACATATTAGAAATTTCTAAGACACTTGCTTAATATGTCGGTATTCTCTCTAAATTTAAATTTGTATTGCCTTATAATGTTTTATATAACCGTTACAATAACCTTGTTTTACTACATTTAAACTACTCCAACTATATTTGCAGAAATACTTATGTATCATATCTGAAAATTTATATATTTTACAGAAAAGGTCTCTAAGAAGTATAACAAAAGCCAAGTCAAAGTATACAACCCTTCAAACAGATGCAAATCTTGCATTTAAAGATACTATGTCCCTTTTGCAGCCAACATCAAATTCTGTAGAACTTTGCAGAAATTATGAATATGTCATGTATGTCCTATCTGTGAAATTTAAACGTTAGCAGTGTCCTAATATTCAAATTATGCAAGGAAACCTGTTTACTTGCTAGACTTCACTGTCAGACACTATTGAGTGACTGACTGGCCTTTTTCATCTTTGGTAATAACATACATAAAATGAGCTGTAAAGGGTACATGAGCATTTGTCTACATCAATAACCCACTTCTTGTAATGGCCAAAATTAAACTGATTGAATCTTTGTGCAGCATAAATCGTACGACCATTTGGTACAATGGTCTGAAAAATCAGACTATTACTTACTGGCTCTATAGCTCCTAAGTCGATTAGACAACTAATAGTCGTTATTTTCCCACTTTAAGACATTTTCAAGCCCCCCTTTTTTAGGGAAGTTCTAAATTAGTATTATCTTTCAAATGCCGTTGGAATTTAACCTTTTCATTTTTTTGGCCTGCAAATGGGACATAGTACCTTTAAACGACTTGATTAAATTCTATACTTTAATTTGTATGTACTCTGTAAGACATAACATTTTTGTCTGAGAAGTATTGTAAAATATTTAGTAATAATTCGAATATCCATTCTTATGTCACTCGTCAAAAAGACCATTTTCATCAACCCAAAGTAAGAATTCATTAAAGGTTTCTGGGGTGAAGAAATAGAACCAAGTACCCAGTTCTGTAAAATTAAGTTCAACCTTACCCTGTTTTAAAAAGCTTTGTCGCAAAAACCTATTAGACAATTTGTAACGATACAGCATTACAGTGTATAGTTTAGAAAATGTAATGTTTCATGTTGATTTCTTTGTACAAACGCTTTCATGTAGGTATGTGTGTATGCTGTATGTTGTATGCGTGTGTGTGTGTGTGTGCGTGTGTGCGTGTGCATGTGTGTGTACGTGTATGTGTGTGTGTGTGTGTGTGCACGTGCGTGAGCGTGTGGGTATGGTGACCGAATCATATTTAATTTAATTTGTTTTATGTGGAGGCCCTTTATAAGCAATTTACTTCTTTGTGGTCCTGACTATATACTTCTTCTTTTTTTGGTATGTGTTATGTATTCTATTTCTATTGTATGATTAGTTTTTATAATAAGGTTTCAATAAATTCAATTCAGTTCAATGGTAGATCAGTGTTGCCAGATATTGATCTCGGTCTCAAAAAAAAAATGTTTTAAAGAGATTTTTTTGTGAGAGATTTTGTGAGAGATACTTTAACCTTGTTACCAAAATAGTATTTTTTTGTTGGTGATTTGGGAGTAAGTAATAGGAAAACTCATCTTTTGACTAGCTGTCATCAGTGGGGAGTTTATATGGGCATGGGCACACAATATCCACAAGTAAAGGTAGAGGGGGAGCATATTAAATTTGTGACAAAAATCCAATAGCCAAATATCTTAATTGAAATAAAATTCCTTATTACGACTATTACCCCTTACTGGCCTTGATATCGGGCAATGGGCATCCTGTGAATTTTGGTGATTTGCGGAAAGAATTTGGTGATTGTTATCTCTACCATGTATCTTTAAACCATATATGTGTACTTTTTTCCTATACTAAAGTATTTTCAAAGTTGCAACAAGAGTTATTATTAATAATAATAATAAATAATAATAATGTTAAATTCTTATATAGCACATATTACAGAATTGTCTCTATGCGCTTTTAGATAGGAGAGAGAGAGAGAGAAGATGAACGGAGATTGCGAGTTGGTCTATGAATTGAAATACTATTTCGCAAATACCTGGGAGTATCATTGTGTTTACATTTATATGCCTGGCATAGATTGAAGGTTCAAGAGGAGGTCCACCGAACATTATGGGTGGCAGCTGACTTCTGGTTCTAAAACGTGATGATATATGCAATAACTCAGTCTTTTCCTCGTTTATCTTAACCCTAATAAGGCCGGGGCATTATGCCCCCTCCGCCATTTTTCTGATTGTTCGGGAACGCATACGGATGGCGCCCCGACGCTCGCTGACTTTTTTCTTTCGACTCTTGCGCATATTTTTAAACATTTTTTTTGAAAATCGGACGTACAGTTACAAAGTTACGTGACCTTTTGTCTTTGCATGTCAGCCCGAAAATCGCTCATATTCGTGATTTGTGTACAAACCATATGGAAATGTCATTTTTCCTAAAAAGAGATAAAACATTGGTTATTGGGTATTCTTTAAAGTTTAGGTGTTTGTTTTGGAAGTCAAAATAGTTGAATTGTAGTTAGAAATGAAATAAAACAACAAAAACAATGAAATACATAAGAAATTATCAAAACAAGAGATAACATAAGGAATAACCTAGCTCTTCCAAATTTTTTTTGTCGTATTATTGTTTCAAATGGTCTAACGGATACATGTAGTGAAAAAGAATGCTTAAATATAAAGAATATATGATTTATGGGTAAAAAGGTGAATTTGATGACCTTATTTGCATAAATTACCATAAATATGCAAATGAGTGAATTTTTCAAAAATTAAATTTGCCATAGTATTCTATACACTTCACTTGACATGCGTGCAAATTTTCGCGGCGATCAGCCGTTTCAAGGCCGAGATCTTAGGGGGGCCGTATTAAGACCTCAAATAGCCCGGCCTTTCTTGGATTAAGACCATTCATTGCAGACCATGATTTGATTACATTCAGACATAATTAAATTTTCGGCATTACTGTACATATTTCATATCTTTTAAAAATGTATAGAACTGAAGGTCATCAGCATAAATGACATAGTTGAAACCATTTGCATAATGTCCTCCAAAGGGGGTGAATATAAGGTAAACAAAACGGGTCCCATCACCGATCCCTGTGGAACTCCGTTTGTAACCGAGCGCCCAGGGGCGGCCGTGCGACTTCCAAAGTGGGAGGGGCACCAAGAAAAAAGGTAACTTTCTGGAGAAAAAAAAGGGCACCTTAAAAGGAAAATCTCAAAGCGAAAATATACATTTTTTTAGACATTGGTATAAACCCGTACATTGTGATTACATTATCAGGGATAATTTCAATATTTGTTTCACTTTATACACCATACAAGATATTGCTTAAGCACCATACTTTGCAGTTGGGTGTGATAGTCTGAAGATTTATTTGCAAGCGAGCGAAGCGAGCGAGGAAAAATGTTAAGATTTGTGAGGTCGCAATGCGAAAAATTACATCTTATAAAAAGGAAAAAACCCAATCCTGATGGAGTTATAAGCACATTCCCATAACGGAATACTAAAAAGACCTTTGATAAGTAACGTAAGTATATCAGCTATAAATGTGTGCGAGCGTAGCGAGCGAGCTTTGGGGGAAATTCCTCTTAGTCGCTTGAAATTAGGGGCGCGTTTAATGATGAGATGAAAAGGAGACACTGGGGCACTTCTTACACCTTCAAAAAGATGCACTCACCAGGGATGAAAAAAGTCACTCATTAGAATAGGAAATGGTCATTTGTCGACGAAAAAGGGGCCCCCATCAGATTTTGATAGGGGCATTTATGAGAAGGGGCTCTTTTTTTAATGGGGGCACTTATCATTAGGAAAAGGGGCACATGTGAAAATATAAGGTGCGCTTATCCGAGTTAAAATGGGGGTATTTATTAAAAGGGGAAGGGGCACTTCTTCCAAAGGAAATGGTGCACTTGTCAAAGGAAAAGAGGCACCTCTCATATTTGAATAGGGCAATTATCAAAGGTGAAGGGGGCACTTATCGAAAGTGAAAAGGGGCACTTATCGTACCTGAAAAGCCTGAGGGGCACTTAATAGAGATTAAAAAGGGCACTTATGAGAATGGAAAAATGGACACTTATTTCAAAGGAAAATGGGAATTTGTCGAAAGAAAAGGGGCATGTGTCAAATTAAAAGGGGCACTTATCAGAGGTGAAAAGGGGACGGGGTACTTTTACAAATTAATAAGGGCACTTGTCAAAGTAAAAGGGGCACTATACCTATGTAAAAAGGGGCACTTCTTACAAAGTTAAAGGGGCACTTTTCCTATGTAAAAAGGGGCACTTTTCGAGTGCTTGAAAAGTGGGTACATGGCCGCCTCTGCAGATAATGGTGACTGACTGGTAGCGACATGTGAAGTACGACTGAAACCAGCTAAGTGCGGTAGTACTGTGGAAACCAAATCTTTGCTTAACACGATCAGGGAGGTGAAAGAAAGGAGGTGAAACTCTTGTAATTTATTCAAACGCATGCGTGAGTTCTAAAGCGTAACAATGGGATGTGTAACATTCCGCTTGGCTTTGAAGTTCCATGCTCCGCGGGGACTTTCGGAAGCCAGGCACCAGTTTTACATTTATTACAAAATATTAAATTACCGGTAAATCAAAAACTTTATTTGGGGATTGTATTGGGAATAGTGCATCAAACAAATTTTCAAATTTAGTACTCCGTCCTTCCTATAATTTGTGTGCATGAGTTGGTAAAAGAAACATTACATCCTGACAAAAACTCAATATTTTAGGATAATGCGCTAATTTGTGCATGTTTTAATGTCCCGTTATTTAATCCATGATTTACAATCTTTAATAACATTAAGTTTGCTAATGCGTGTTTTCGCGTGTTTTTATATTTTGAAGTTAAAAAAAGGATGAAATTACACAAGTTTGTGTTCGCTTGTTCTACTCTTTACACATTCAACAATGGATGAGAAATCATTGAAAGGGACAGCGAACAGTTGCTGGGATACCATTTTCTGATGTAGGAATTCTAAATCCTGAAATTTCATGCGCTCCTTTATCTCACCACCTGGTCAACAGTTGCAGATTAGCGCATAACTTTTCGGCGGCATGGAGCATGGGGTCAAAGGAGAGCGGCTTGATTCCAGTCCTTCTCTATCACGTCCCTGACACGATCAATGAGCATGGTGAGCAATATTGTGTCAAATGCAGCTGAATAATCAAGCATTAACACCACTGCTTTCTGTCCCTTGTCTAACATCAGTAGCAGGTCATTGAAGACACGGAGTAACTCCGTTTCAAAACTATGATTTTTCCGATAGGCTGACTGCATCAATGCATTCAATTTGTTGGTTTTCAAGTATTGGTTCATTTGAAATACTGCTGCCCGCTCAATCACCTTAGACAAACACGAAATATTAGCCACTGTGTAGTTTTCAGATCATCTGCATTAAGCTTTAAGTTTTTAATGAGTGGCTTAACCCTCAATAGCCCCCCCCCCCCCTCTCCACACTTTTCGCGATAATTTTTTTTTTAACGCAAACAAAATCTAGCGCTGAAATTTCATGACTTCGTTATTTCACATTTCGCGCACATTTAAAGACCCTATTTGCGAAAATCGGGGGTACGGTTGCAGAGATATAGCACGTATTCGTGATCAAAGTCACACAAAAATGGCGGTTTCCAATGATCTTGTGCGTACAATGTATAAGTTTTACAAGAAGTGTTGTCAGAAGAATGTTTTTCTGTTTTTTTTCTTCAGATAACATCCCTTTTGGCCATCTTCAACTATTATAGATAAAAAAAAGAAAGAAAAACAAAAGATTAAACAAACAAAAAATACATAAGAAATTAAAAACAAGGAAATATATAAGAATTCAGAAACAAAGAGAGAAACAAGAAAATTATCATTTAATTTTCAATCATAAATTGTCGAAACATACACTAAACATTACCTTTCTTCTATTTAAAACTATAAAAAAGATTTCTGCCCTGACACGGTAATCAAAATAAGAATATTCAGAATTTCAAGAAAAAATAGCATATTTGCATAATTAATTACAATTATAAATATGGAATATCAATACATGTCATTAATTTGACTAAGCTATCTTTTAGATTATATGAAAAGCTACAAACATGCCAAATTTGATTACATTTTCTCTATAAATGGGGGGGGGACTGGAAAAAAAAGTGAATTCCTTGAAAAAATTGCATACTTGCATCATTAATTAGACAAAAATTAAGAATAACAATAGATATCATAAATTTGACTATGCATTCTTGTAAAATATATGATAGGACACGGACACGCCAAGATTGCTCAAAATCGGTCAATAAATGGCCGAGATCTAAGGGGGGCAAATAAGCCCCCTTCCCCTCCCCTCCGGGCTATGTAGTTTCAAAACAGCCCGGGCTATAAAGGGTAAATGTGAGCAACTTTCATCGAGTCAGGAAACATTCCAACCTCAAATGAAATGTTGATTATGCGAGCTATATATATATATGATAGGAGCAAGTTCCTTGGCACACATCTGCACAAGACTCGTTGACATTGGGTCAAGCGAACAGCTGGAAGAAGAGGAGTTACCCGTGAGATTAATCACATGTTGGACTGAGACTGCTGAGGACCGACCTGTTGAAACTCGAAATGACGTTTTAAAAATATTATTTTACTCTACGCAGATGATACCAATGTGCTTGCAAAATATGAGCAAGAACTGTTGACAAGCAAAAATTAAAAAGGGGTTTTTACATTTTCTAGGCGCCTTTAGTTTGATAACTCGACAGGAGGGCACATAAATGGATTATTTTGTGTGTGGTTCTCTCTCTCTCCTTCCTGCTTTTGATTAGGCCTAGAGTACTTAAAGTAGCCTATGCCAGATTCGGTTTTGTGGGAGAGGTCGTAGGAGCAAAATGGGAGGAGGAATAATGCGATTATATAGCCTAGCTTATATCAACCACATAGTTAAAGGATAAAGACCGGCGGAGATTCTGTGCCCTACTGTGCCGAACCAGGTCAGTTGGGCTTTAGTAACGCGGGCGAGGATTCGCTCAGTGGAAATTTGCAATTGGAGATTCTGGGCAGGACTTCTTCATTTCTAATTTTATCCTTCCAAGTGATGTTGAGAATCTTCCGAAAGCAGCGCATCTCATATCTTGTACAAGTACAAGTAAAGGATGGGAAAAGGGAACCTCAAATGTGTCTTAACAAACTACATTTTTAATAGTTTTTTTTTGTTACGCTCCCATTCAGCAATATTTGACTGCCCCCAGCCCCGGCACACGGATGAAGACGGATGGCTCCCATATCATTTTAAAATACTGTTCATAACAAGGTTTTGGGTTGGGAGTGAGCCATATAGAACTCGACCCTCGTTGAATATAACACGATCGCAAAGATTTGATAACAAAATCAATTCGAGGGCAATTTTAGGCTCTATTGCGTATCCTATAAAAAAAAATCATATTCTAACGATGTAATACGTCATTGTATCATTCGCATCTCTGCGATGGTGTTATGCGAACAAATACTCGCCCACACACACACACAATAGCGGTAGGTAACTCCACAAGACTACAACAATGCCTCGTTCTGGGGAATTCCACCTCTGGAGTAGTTACCTGGAGGTGAACGGGTACGCCCCCCCCCCCAATTGCAAATTTCCACTGAAGCGAAAGCCTCTCCTGCTGGTACAATATTTGTTCGTCCATTTTATGATGTGGTTTTAAATTCCGACTTGTTGCTGTTGAATTTTTTTTCTTTGTTTCATCGATTCAGGTTTACGACTATATGTTATTGTAGGATGTCATATTGTCCAATTTTGAGAATCAAGCATTTCGTATATTCAGGCAAATTCCTTATAATCATCTTATACTTTCGTTCATTATCTGTATCTGTATGTTAGAATGATGTTAGTGCACTCAGTGTGTACCATGTGGTTCTGTAGTTTTACACCATACAAAGTGTTTGGTATTCCTAGAATTTCGGTAACCATGGTAATATATCATCACGAAATATTGTGTAATTTCTTTATCTTGTATAGTCTTTATTTTTATCATGAAATAATTATAACCAATTTTATGACGATTTTCCGGCCATGAAATAGTAGATGAAGAAGAAGAAGAAGAATCAAACTTCAAATGAATAAACTTCCACAGAGTTTAAGCACAGCATTTTAATTAACCCCGTGACTATCCTTTACGTTGTTAGAGCATTCTATGCCCCTGATTTCAACTATGAGTTCTTATTATTTATGAAAATCAATAGACTGTGATGACGCCATCAGAAAAGCACAGCACTGCCCTTAGGCTGATATCAATGCGGTAGCCTAATTTCTACTGCATATATATTTCGCTACGTTGCTTAGATTAAGCCCAAAACACATCTTTCGGTGAACAGCAGACTTATCAGGATCTCATCTCTGGTAAGTGGTAGCAGTTTCCTTGTTGAATATAACGTTCAGTATTGTAACTGGTCATGCGAAAACATAGTGAAGAAACTGTTTGGATGCAATTGGAAAAGCTTGATTACGTACATTTATTAAAATTTATGTTTTAGGCCTATATTGTGAGCATTTGGAATGATCGAAATGAGACTCAATTTAGCTGAAAATCACATACACTGCACATACAAATGGATTATTGGGCTTAATAACATATGTAGTATCACAGCTTGATATTCAGGCGGGAACTTTAGGGTGAAAATAGTTATTACTTTTAAAGTAGAAAAAAAGAATCGGCTCCAAACAGTTTGAGGAAAGCCAGAAATGGAAACGGTTATGGATATTTTTTAGCAATACGGAGAAGTTTTAAGGGAGAAAATGTAATACATCTAGATATATTGTGAACCATTATTATTTATTTATTTTACTAAAGATAGTGTTAAAATGCAAAGTGGAGACACACTACGTATCCGTATTTTGTAATTTGTTTTACGCATCATGTATTCACTGTCATCTCTAACAGAATCTGAAATACAGCATTATTCTCACTCGTAATATTTCGTGAACCCCCAAAACAGGTGTACAGATTAATCTTAAGAATATGCACAGACCATAGACTCAGAGAGAATTCCAATGCTCTTTCGTTATTATCTTTCATTCAGGATTTAAGTTACAAAAGTAAGACAGATATGGAGAGGAAACGCAAACTGACATTACATCCAAATATGGCGAAACATCTCATCTGCACTATCTGCTCTGATACCTTCGATGATCCCCGCAATCTCGCATGTGGACATGTGTTCTGCAAGAAATGTCTGGATAAGCTCGATGAAAGTCGGCTAGGATTGCCATTGAAAACGTCTATTTGTTGTCCCACTTGCAGAAGGAGGACCAAACTACGAGAGAGTCGAGTGAATGGATTTAGTCGAAACCTACCCATCAGGAAGCTCCTACATCAGGATTTGAGTGAAGAGCCACGGCCTTCGTGTAAAAGGACCAAAATAACTCCCACATGCACAAAGCATACCCAAGAGCGCAGAGACATTTTTTGCAGTACCTGCCTGGTCTTAGTATGCTTTAAGTGTTTCCAAGGAAATCATATCCACCATATAACCAAGACAAGAAACGAATTTTTGGGAGACCTAAGTCAAATGACCAAAGATGCCAAACAGCAATATCAGGTTCAGTTGAAAACCTTGGAGAACAATTTTCTTGAAGCTGATCTGGAAAAAGTGAAGATGCATTCTGCAAAGCAATCAATTGAAGACGAGTATAAAACTAAATTAGCACAACTGAACCAAGACAGAACCTTCCGCTTGCAATCATGGACTAAAACAACAAAGAAATGGGAATCGGATGTTGCTCAATTCAAAGAAAAAGGGAGACAGCTTGAAAATAGTCTAGCGATTGCTGTTCCAAAGTTGGAAAGTAAACTTTTATTAGAGGATCTAAATAGCGAAGACTTCAAGTCCTACGTTAAAAATGTTGACAATGTAATGAATCTTCTCAAGACTGACATTAGTGTAAAACATTTAAATCACTGGAATAAGTTCTATGTACCACCTGCATCATCTAAACCTTAACATCCAAACCTCATTCCCGGCTCTGTTCCATCAACCAGTGGCGGAACCGCAGGACAGGCTTCTCAAAGAGTTCCTCCCAAGTCAGTTAACAAGCCGCTCTAAACAAGGTATTTGTTGGGGGGGTTCCTATATAGGTAATAATAATAATAATAATAATAATAATAATATTCAGCTTTTATATAGCGCTTAATACAAATGTCTCTAAGCGCTTTACAGATATACTATTACTAATATGGATATTTATATAGCGCCGGTATCCGCCAGGCTCTGGCGCTCATGGCGCTGTACATATTACAATCTCAAACATATCACTCTCTTAACTAACGTACAGGTTAACTAAAACAACACAAAGTATTACACCAAAATTATAATTGTCCTAATTAAATAGCACTGTTTAGAAAGAGATGGGCAACTTAGAGCAACTTTTAAGTCATGGAGGGATGTTAAATTACGAATACTAAGTGCTAGACTATTCCAAAGGGACGGACCAGAATGAGAAAAGGCTCTATCCCCCCAGGAACTGCGCGTCTTAGGGACAACTAATAATGAGGATTGAGATGAACGAAGATGTCTTGTAGGCTTATACTTAACAATCAACTTCATATTGTAGGAAGGAGCAGAGTCATACAAGGAATGGAAAACTAGCAACAACTTAAAAATTATTCGGTCACATACCGGGAGCCAGCAAAGAGTTTTGAGGATGGGGGTGATGTGAGTTCTACGAGAAGAAAGTGTGACAATACGTGCAGCATTTTTTTGCAGTTTCTGGGGTCTAACAAATTGTGTGTTAGGGAGCAGATAGAGAATGGAATTACACAAATCTAAGCGTGATGAAATAAGAGCATGAAGAAGTTTCTCTGTGGATGAACGACTTAAGTATTTCCTAATAAAACCTAGATTTCTCAGTTGATATCTGACTGACTTACAAATACTAGACACATGAGTTGACAAGGACATAGAGGAGTTTAACATGACACCAAGGTTACGACAATGCGAGGAAGGACTGATTACAGAATCTGATATGGATATATTAAATTACTGTATCTTAGCAAGGTTTGATTTCGAGCCAAATAAAATTAGTTCAGTTGGGACATGAACCAATCAAGTGCGCTTTCATGAATTCCAATGGATGACAATACATTGACAAGAATACAATGGTCAACAGTATCAAATGCTGCCGACAGGTCTAATAACACGACTGCTGTGATCCTACCAACATCCATTTCTGTCAGGATGTTGTTAGACAAGTTGACGAGCAGGGTCTCAACAGTGTGATTTGCACGATAGGCCGACTGGTGATTGTCGAGTAGATCATTCTCCTGTAGGTAATCATACAATCTAGAGAAGGCTACCGCTCCAGAAGTTTCGACAAGTAAGGTAGATTCGAGACTGGACGATAGTTCTGGAGACATTCTGGATCTAATGAAGGCTTCTTCAGTAGTGGATGAATGTAAGCGATCTTTAAGGCTTTCGGAACTTTCCCACTCTGCAAGCTCAGATTGACCATATCGGCAATATAAGGAGATATTATAGCGGCACATTCTTTCAGAAGCTTAGTTGGAATTGGATCAAGCTTACATGATTTCACAGGGTTGTTGCAGATAAGTGACTCAATTTCCACTGAAGTCGTATCTGAAAGTGTTGCAAGTCCAATACAAGACAGTGGTGAAAGTGGAGCAACATCAGTACAGAGGTGCCTTCGAATACTGTCAATCTTGGAAACAAAGAACTGGCTGAAGAGCGACGCTAGGGATTTGCTGCATGCGTTCGCTGGAAGTGGAGATGTCTGTTTGCGATTCAAGAATACATTAGCAACTTTGAACATCTTCTTGGAATCGTTAACACAGTCACTTATTGATTGCTGGTAGTATGCATGTTTCGATTTGCGGAGAAGAGAGTGCACACGTTGTTTCTGTTTGCAATACAGTTGACGATCGATCTCCAACTTCGAAAAACGCCACTTCCTTTCCAGGCGCCTACGTTCTTGTTTCTCACTTTTAATTTCGTGAGTAAACCAAGGAGTATGAGCCCGAGTCTTGAGAATTCGGGATGTAGCTGGTGCGTGGACATCTAATAAGTCACTGAGAACAATGTTTTTTTGTTTGTTTTTTTTCCTCTTCAGAGGTATTTATTCGGTTATAAAATACATTTAACGACAAATAATTCAAACAGAAATATACATTCACTTTACACCTCAAATCTTAAAATCTTTACAATCAGATAAAATCAAGGACTATAATGTTGAAGGGCGTTTGATATAACATCTGAAATGTTATCCAAACACAGTTCATTTTTAAAAACATGCCATATTGCAAGACTGTTGTATGTTTTCCCTTGAAAGTAGTTTAACATATACATTTTGTATATTGCATATTGTGCATATGTAATAATTACATCTATATCTTTAGTGTTGGAACAGTTAGAATCTCCACCAACAATCAGGTATTTTTCGTTTATTATCAGTGTTTCTTTGAAGTTATAACGAATAAATGCAACAACACGTTTCCAGAATAATATTACTTTGGGGCATTTTAAAAGAACATGAGCAAACGATTCAGTTGTTTTGCAAAAAGCACATAAGTTTTCATTTAAAATTTTCCATTTTCATAAATTATATCTGAACGGTAAAATTCGATGAAGTGTTTTAAAATTACTTGCTTTACTTTATTCTTTTTTATTCTTTTAAATTTGAATTTCAGTATCTCTTTCCAGTCAAAATCAATTGGAAGGTTGAATTTTTCTTCCCAGTGTGTTCATACAGCTAGATCACTTTTCCTGAGCTCACTCATTAATCTATAGAAATGTTTCGATTTCATTGTTGATAGTTTAATGACATCACCTGTTTTGATTTCGCAGACATCATTGTCATAATGTTGTATAGTACCCCTATCGTCATCGTCATGCTGGTTGACTTCATGAATTCGTTTTATCCAAACTTTAGGGATCGCCTTTTTAAGCTTCGTATACAGGAAGTCAACCAATAAGGAATTCGAACAAAGTATATTACAGATATGATCTCGTGTCTTAAAATGTCGATTTTCTACAATATCATCAACTAGTACAATACCATTTGTAAACCATTCTTTAAAAAAAGGGTTCTATTGTCAAATTTTATGTTACTGTTGTACCATAACACTTCATTTCTAACATCTTTAACATGCAAAATGTCAATATACTTAAGTTCGCTCCAGCATACGAGACAATTAACATAAAACTCAGGTAAATTGTGTTTTGAACATAATATCAACATATCTTTGCGAGAACAATTTGATTTTAAAATCAGTGACAACGGACATATTTTTTCAATCCAGAATTTAAACATAAATTTCTATGGTGTATCTTGGTTATTTTCAAAGAACTTTGAGAACCATGTTATACAAGTTGACTCTAGCTGTTGCATCGTCAGTGGGTGAAGATGTAGAGGAAAGCTCGCTGTTCATCATATCCGTTGCAAATGATGTTCTGTCAATTGCTTTGATGTTATGCATGACTCGATGATGCACAACTGATGGAGGTTTGTGCAGATGTATATTGCACAAAATTGCAGAATGGTCCGAAATACCTGGAGTTATCCGAAGGTCTGAGAACACCTTGTCATTCGATTGATGTGATATAAAACCGTCCAGGATGTGACCCTTGTCGTGGGTAGGTAGGAAACATGCTGCACCAAATCATAACCTGCTAACAACTCATTGAATTACTTGGTGTTTGATGCCAAAAGAATGTCAAAATGAATTTTAAAATCCCCAGTGATGATAAGCGACCTGGGTTTAAGCGACCGTTCGTCCAGCATGCTTGAAAACTCCTCAAGGAAACTTGTATACTTTACTGGGTTACCTGGAGGACGATATATGATAACAACGTCCACATTGGTGCTCTTGGAAGTCAAGGTAGCTGACAACCTTTCAAAGCATTGAAAATCTGATGGAGGGTTGACAATCACGTCCAATTCACTGCGGTAAAGGAGTCCGACTCCACCTCCACGTTTACGGGCCCTCGGGAGATGTATAAAGCTGTACCCAGGAGGCTTGATGGCGGCGGTGACTGCATCATCATCCGGAGTAATCCATGTTTCACAGATTCCCACAACGTCACAGTTATTTTCCAATAAAAAATCCAGGAATTCTGTAGATTTGTTTGGCATTTGTTTGTGATCTGGCATTCAACATACAGAAGGACAGATGGTCATCCTTTGCATAAGAATGATCAGTCAATCACAATGTAATCAAGTTGATTTTGCATTTTTGTACAAACTTCTTCACAAACTCAGGATGTGTACATGCATCGGAAGATGAAGGGAAACCGGTAATGACCCGGATCGGCAAACCATACTTGCTTTTACTGCGGCTTCCTCCCTTGAATAGGCGTCTTTGTTCGTCGGTGATAAGTTAAAGGGTGTTGAACAGGGCCCCGTCCTTGTACAGCACACGGTGATCTTAACAGGCTTAGGGCCGATAAATTGGAACATAACTGTGATGATAGTGAGCATTCATGAGGAGTACATACTCCAGCATTCAGCTTATGAAGAAACCCTATGCCATATTTTATTGTGGCAGTAACTGTACGGTCAGGTTTTGAAGCAAAAAGCATTCTTGTATGAATAGATGAAGTAATTGGTGTAGATAAAGGATCAGGACAATCCGTAAGATCCCATTTGTAGCAGTCCTGAATCCTTTGTAGGCACAAATAGAATATATTGAGGCTCCGTAACGGTAACAGACGAGGGAACGAAAAGTTTTCAGCTAGATAATGCTAGATTGTATTTATAATCAGCCACGTGAAAGGTGATGATGTAAAAAAAAAAGGAACACAGTTAAAGTTTAGACAGACCAACGGTAATTTCATAAATTTCACTACATGCATATAATTCTAACACTGAAGAGGTCACTCATAGTGAACGATTGTTTATGATAATGTTAAATTTGTATTGCATACATACATGACACAACTACATGTACATATATTGAGAATGGCTCATGTTCTGTTAAGTTTCAACTAGACGTTGTGCTGCGTTAAATACATGTACAATGTAAAAATAAAGACAGTGACAAATTTATTTTCTTTTTCAATATTAGACCGCACCTATACACAGCCTCAGTTAAATAAGAAAGAAGAAAACCTCCAAAATACGGGCCACTTTGTTTGATGTATGATACTGTTTTCGTTTTCATGGTGATTAATACATCTAGCTAACGGATAAGGATAATGAAGAAAATAAAGAATAACATAAATCTGTGCACATGGAACCCAAGTCGGACTTGGGTTCCGTGTGGACCCTTTTTTATGCTAGTGTCTTAAAATTACAAAGTATCTTTTATAATTAATATTTAAAAGCCTATATTTTTAATACATTATTACCACATCGAGCTATTGATATACAAAACAGTTTTCAGTGATTTGTATATTCTCGTAATTGGTGGTGGATCAGTGTTGCAAGATAAATCAACCTTGTCACCAAAATCAAATTATTATATTTTTTTGGTAATTTAGGAGTAAGTAAGAGGAAAACTCAGTTTTTGACTAGCTGTCATCAGTGGGGAGTTCATATGGGCTTTGGGCATACAATATCCACAAGTAAAGGTAAGGAGGAGGCATATTATATTTGTGACAAAAATCAAAAAAACAAAACCTGAATTGAAATAAATAATTTATCACGAATATTACCCCTTATTGGCATTGATATCGGACATTCTCTGACTTAGGTGATTTTGGGTGAATTGGGTGATTTTTCCTCTACCATGTATATTTGTACCATATATCTGTACTATTTTCCTATACTATTTTCTTATACTAAAGAATTTTAAAAGTTGTAATCAAGAACTAATATTGTGTTTTATAAACCTGTACTGGAGTTTAAGTCAATGTAAATGGTTAATTGTATTCTAGAAATGGCAGTTATGTCAATGACAAAGATCTGGTTGATAGGAACCAACCTTATTGTACAAATAATTTTAATTGACACGGTTCACTATTTCTGTTTTAAGTATTTAATGGTTTAATGGAAAGTTGTCATAGAAAACAAAACATTAACATCATGACATTTATTCATGTCAGCACAATGAGTGATTTCAAGTTCGGTGTTGAAAGCTGGTGTTGGTGTTGTGAGAACACCAACACCAGCTACAACACCGAACTTGAAATCAGGCTGGTGTTGAGGTTGACCTCGGAAAATATGACGCATTTCCGGTAGTCTGTGTTGAGGGCTGGTGTTGAATGTCGTCTGCTGAACCGAGTATCGCGGTTGGTGTTGACGATTTACGTGTAGTTTTCCCATTCACCAACACCAGCCCCTAGGGATTGGGAAATTCATGATTTCAAATTTGGTGTTGGTGTTGGTGTTGCAGTTTACCGCAGGTAACTATGTGTGCATCTGTCACGAATCTCACGATCAAGCCAAGGTAAAATCCATTTTCCAGTCAAAACAACTGTAAATCATGGGAGCTGTATATGTTTTTCAAGAGAAATGATATTTTCCCTATTCATTTTTTTAATATGACTTTACATTGGAATTTCTGAATGGATTATGCTTTTATCGCAAGACTTTTCGCCTGTAGAGTAGACGTCACTCGGGTTGAGGCTGGTGTTGAGCTATCGATAACGTGATCGGTATCGTCCTTCTAAACTGACCGTCGGTGTTGGAGCTCGGTTTAGCAGCCTTTCCACGCTCTCAACACCAACACCAACACCGAACACCGTACTTGAAATCACTCAATGTCCAGTGAACAAATAACAATAAAAAATGAAGGCTTGCTTATAATTTCATTCAATACGTGTACCTGGTGTAATTATTTATTGTCAAAATTGTTTTAAATGAATCGTGAACTTGATTTGTTGCTTGTAATTATGGTATTTGCTTGTAGCATGGACCAGGATGTAAAAACAATTTACAGACTTATCCAACTATTTCCTGCACAAATTATACATTGACACAAAGCAGTCATGAGAAATCTCAATGATTTCCTTTTAAGTCTTTGAAACTGAAACATTAATGTTTAGTTTTTATTTTTTTATTCTTGACATTTCGATGGTAGAAAAGATATCATCACTAGATAAACAAATCTGTACCAGTACTATACAGTGGAAACTCGTTTTAAAGAGATCTGATATAACAAAATATGTTACTTGAATTGCTGGTCCCAGCTCTTAATATTCGTTTTTTGTTGTTTACCCTAATAGAACTAAATACCTGATATAACAAGGAAACTATCAGGGTCTCAATGTCCTCGTTAAAACGGGTTTCAATGACACATACTCTATTAACAAGTCCTCTGTAGTAAAGTCCCATCACTTAATTCTTAACTTCAACCATGGCACTAACACTACCATGACTATATCTCACATGACATGTCATAACCATAATGCTAAATCTAACGTACACCTATTAGCTGCCCCGACCCTCTGCCATTAAAAAAAGGAAGTAAACGTAGTAGCTACCCTGACCCTCTGCCGTTAAAGAAAAGGACGTAAACCTAGGAGTTACCCCGACCCTCCGCCATTATTGAATATGACGTAAACCTAGAAGCTACCCCGACCCTCCACCATTATTGAATATGACGTAAAACTCGTACCTACCCCGATCCTCTGCCAGAAAAGACTGACTGAAACAAATCCATCAGAGTATGTGTTTAATTCAATTCAATCCAATAATGATTTTATTTTGACAATGCTTTGTAGCCAGGGACTGAATTGCGCATCATTCACAATTTCTCAATATTATTTCGCACTACATTGCTACATTATCAATTGCCTTAAAAAACCTCTGACAAATTATATTTAGTAAATAGTACTACGGTTGAGAGATATGTAAATGTGTCGGATTAGACTGAAAGCTTCAAGCTTCTTGTAGACAGCACATAATCATGTCATTTTATATTAAGGAAGCATTGGGGTAAAAACCAGTCGTTTGCAATAAAAATAAGTAGGTTTCTTATGACAAATTAACATTTGATAGTTCACACATTTTGGCTTAACATTTCCTCTCATGTTTACAGCATAACACAATCATCGACATATTATCAAGAAATCACATTTAGTGCCACTTCTGATGGAGATTTGCTGAGATATGCAGTCACTATGACCTGTTTACATAATTAATACATTATTTCTACAGGTACAATCATACAACTACTTATTGAATATCCTTTACAAGTCATTTTTTTGACGTTTGTGATAGTTAATAATTCTACATACTCATACAGTCTCTCGTTTAAATACTATTCATTAATCATTAAGATCAATTTGTTAGAAAGATAGAATTATAGGTTGTATATATTCGGATTTAAATAAAATTCTTATATCCACATAATGCTCGATAAAAAGTCCTTTTCAATAAGACCTTTCCAAAACCATAAATACTAACAGTAATGAGATTGTGACTTATGTGTATTGCAGATTGCTGGTCTATCTGACAAGTGCTACCGTGTCCCATCTCAACTCACTCTAAAGTCAGGACCAAGGTCTGTGAAACTGAACAATCTCAAAGAAAACAGCAGATTTAATATCATAGCAAATGTACTGAAGTATGTTAATAGAATAAAATTCGTTTAATTTGAAATCCTGTTTAGATTCTCTTCAACAAGTAGATTAGCTTCTTGAACAGAATTTAACTTTGAATTTAAAAAAAATATCCAAAGGAAATCAGGGTAGATTTATGACTGACATTTTGTATACTCCTTAAATCATTTTAAGATATGGAATTGACAACACAATATTGGGAACTTACTGAATTAGGATTTTTTTAAATGTATGTACAAAAGAACTTCAAATGAACTTTATTTGTCGAATGGTTTGGTGACAATCATTTCATTCACAGTCACATTCTTTAAAAAGTGGAAATTAGAAAATGTACAATTAGGTTATGTTCTTGAGGTCTTATTAGAACAAAAACATGATTGAATATGTACAAGAAAGAAGAAAAAAAGCATTTCAGCAGAATTCCAGTGCTCTAATTCTGTAGATGAGACCCCAGATTAAGACACGTTTAAGCAAAATGATGCAACTCTTCTAGTCAGGACATCACGACATGACAATCAGTCTTGTCAGTCTTGTGGGCTGTAGCCTCTCTTGGTATTTTAGAAAAATTCTTACTTGCAAAAGTTCTTGCGCAGAAAGCACTCCAGTCGTCATCCTCAGGAACACAGATATCATATTCCTCCAGGAAAGCAGCCCCTTTCCTTGCTGATTGTGGCACCAAAACAAATGAATAGGACTACAACGGCAACCACCTTGGCCAATCCAAGCCCTGACAGCTATCGCCATTATCGTTTGTGGTTCTATGTCGAACCATAGTGCGCAGACAAACCTAAGCGTTTGATATTATTGTTTCTTAATGAAATTGAAAAACTTTAATTTTCAAAGTCATCATTCACATGTATTTGCAGGCTAAATCGCGTGTTATCAAAAAAGGTAAAACATTAAGTTTATTTGATTGTAACATATAGGAGTACGTCAGGGAGGAAGCTAATTGTCATCATTTCTCTTTGTTTTAAGTAAACGATCAGATGGTCTGAATATTTTCGCTAGGAAACTTCATTCATCATTACAAGACTATGGCATAGACTTTTTCAATTCAAACTATTTACTTTATT
This sequence comes from Mesocentrotus franciscanus, assembly GCA_037976565.1. Classification (NCBI taxonomy): domain Eukaryota; kingdom Metazoa; phylum Echinodermata; class Echinoidea; order Camarodonta; family Strongylocentrotidae; genus Mesocentrotus; species Mesocentrotus franciscanus. Next base: position 15,423,207 of record CP137673.1, read on the forward strand.
TATTCTACGCGAATGATACCAATTCTTGCCAAATCTGAGCAAGAACTTTGACAGGCAAAGGGATCTTTCATTTTCCAAGGGCTTTTAGTATGAACACTGTACAGGAGGGAACACAAACGGGTTTGTGTGTTGTGGTTCTTTCTCTTTCTTTCCCCCTTTCCTTCTTTATTTTGATTAGGCCCACGTATTTAGAGTAGCCTATGCCAGTGGGAGGGGTCGGAGGAGCAAAATTGGAGGAGAAATAATGCGAATATGTAGCCTAGCCTATAAAAACCACAAGGATAAGGAATAAAGTCCGTTCTTCACCTTTTATATAAGGACCGGTGGAGATTCTGTGCCCCCCACCTTCTCGCATGTTTTCTTTTCCACGCTCTTTCTCGTAGAATCTACCACTTAACAAATTTCACCCCCTCGACCATATTCCCTAAGCTAGGTCTACCTTAATTAAAGCTCTATAAAAGTATTTGTTAAAAATAATAACTCGTGCCATTCGAGGGTGCACAAAGTCCAGCCTAAATGATGGAAACGGGATGTAATGACCTATATGTGTATTTACAAATAAAAAAAAACATACCGTTTTTAAAGATATTTGGCCTATTTGACACCCTTAACGCATCACGCGCGTTACACGCCGTAAACAGCAAAAAAAAATAACCTCTGGACCCCGGGTGGAGACCTACCATAAACTATTAACATACAGTTCATAATTAGGTTTTAGGTCTAGATCGAGTCAGATAGAACTCGAATCTCGGTGAATATAATACAAAGATTTTTTTTTTAAATCCAAGGCAATTTCATGCTCTTTTGCGTATCCTATGAAAAAAAATTAGATTCGGACAATGTGATATGTTATTTTAACATTCTCATCTCTGCGATGTTGTTATGTGAACAAATACACATCCCTGCACGCACACACAATAATAGGAGGTAACTCCTGATCAATGCCTCGGTCGTGGGAATTCCTACTCGAGCATAGTTACCTGGAGGTGAATGGGTACCCCCCCCCCTCCCCCCTCCCCCCGCCCTATAGATTTATCGTCCATTGACAAATATTTAAATGCCAAGTTGTTGTTGTATTTTTTCTTTGTTTCATCGATTTAGGCTTACGGCTAGACGTTATTCTAGAAATTCATGTTCTCCAGTTTTGAAAATCAAGCATCTCCTAATCAGGCGAATTTCCTCGCATCTTGTAATTTCGTTCATTATCTGTATTTTCATATATATATATATATATATATATATATATATATATATATATATGTATATATCTGTAAAGCGCTTAGAGACATCGTTGATGTATTAAGCGCTATATGAAAGCGGAATATTATTATTGTTATTTATGGAAGAATGATGTTTGTGCACATCAGTGTTACACATGTACATGTGATCCTGTAGTTTTACTCCATACGAAGTTTTTGGCACTCCTAGAATTTCGGTAATCATAGTAATATATCATCATGAAATATTTTGTAATTTCTTTATCTAATATTGTCATTATTTTAACCAATTTCATGACAATTTTCCGGCCATGAAAAAGTAGAAGAAGAAGAAGAAAACGAAACGAACTTTAGATGTATAAACTTCCACAGACTTTAAGAACAGCATTTTAATTAAGCCCAAGACTATCCTTTACATTTTAGAGCATGTTTTTACCCCTAATTTCAACTATGAGTTCCTATTATTTATGAAAGATCAATAGACTGTAATGACGTGATCAGAAAAGCACAGCATCGCCTTTATTCAGGCCAATATTAGAGCGGTATTTAATATCTACTGCATAAATATTTCGGTATCTTGGTTAGAATTAACCCTAAAAAGACTGGGCTATTTTGAACCTTTAAAAAGCTGGGGGGAAGGCCCCCCCCCCTAAGATCTCGGCAACCGAAACTCCGATCGACTCCAAATTTGGCATGGTGATAGATGTCCATGAAATCTACAATATTGCATAGTTAAAATAATTGTTTAATTAGAATATGATAATTAGAGCTCATTAATTATGCAAAAATTGTATTTTTTGTATTTTTTGTATTTTCTTTATATATGGTGATTCTTATGAAACAATACTGTGTTCATGGTACAATATACATGCTAAGATTATATTTACACAATCTCTGATAATTAAAAAAAAAGGGTAATTGATATGATAATTATCCAAGTTATGAATAATTATAATGTCATATTATATCATGAACGCGTGTTTTGGTGATGATTTCATGTGAAGTCATGAAAGACATTTTTACTTCCTTATGTTGGAGTGCTGGTTTTTAATCATGAAAATTGATTAAACTTTACCGTTTTCTATGTTTTTTTCCTTGGTTTTTTTTTTCTTTGTTTTTCTTTGTTTTTTGGTATTATTCTTTATATGTTGTATTATTTTATGCAAATGAGAATGCAATAACTTTTATAACCCATGTGAAAAGATGGGTATAAAACTGCAACATAAAAGGTGCATCTAAAAACTCTGTATTTTTATATATGGAAGAATTATTCCAAAAAAAAACGAATTTTCAGTGACTCACGATCGCAAAATGTTACATAACACCCGGACCGTTGACCCGGTGTGCGCAAATCTGGTATCAAAAGATGCGAAAGACTCTAATGAAAGGAGTAAGTTGCACGGTAAAATATACAAGCATTGCGAAGTAATCGCAAGAATAGAGGAGGGGGCGGGGCTAAATCAGCCCCCAGTCTTTTAAGGGATAAGCCCAAAACACATCTTTTGGTGAACAGTAGACTTATCATTTTCCTTGTTAAGTATGAAGTTTAGTACCGTAACTGATCACGTGTATACAAAGTTATGAAACTATTTGGTAGCAGTTGAGAAAGGTTGATTATGTACATTAGAATTGATACTTCCTGATAATGCGTTGCAGCCAAAGGCTAAACTGCGCATCATTCACAATTTCTCAATATAATTTCACATTATATTGTAACATTATCAATTGCATTCAAAAACGTCTGACAAATTACATTTACTTATTTAAGAGTACAATGCTTGACAAATGTGTAAATGTGTCAGATGCAATTGAAAGCTTCAGCCTCCTGTATCAACGGTTGTTCCTCTGAGACGTGGGGGATCACCCTGTAAGCAGTGTATACATAAAGATTCCTCCTTTAATACTTTCTAAGTTACTCTTAAACAAGTGATACAATCACGCGAATTATTCTTATGCCAAGTACTATTCATTTATCAATAATATCAAGTTGTTAGAAACGTAAAATAATATTTTTGATATATTTGCATATAAATAACATTTAATATATTCACATATTGCTTTAAAAAAAAAATCTCGCCCAAAAAGACCCTGCCAAACCAATAAATGCTACCAGTAATGAGATGTAGACTTCTACGTATTGCAGACAGTAATTTTGTTCCATCTGAGAAGTGCTACCGTATCCTATCTCAACTCATTCTAAAGTCAGGACCAATGTCTGTGAAACTGAACAATATCAAAATATCAAGATTTAATATCATAACCAATGTTATGTAAGTATGTTAATGGGTGAATCAAATTTGTTCAAAATTTGCAATCATGTTTAGAATCTATTTAACACTTAGATTAGATTCTTAAACAGAAATTAAACTTTAATATATATATATATGTATAATTGTATACGAACAAAAAGCAGGGGAGACCTTTGACTGACATTTATTCCTTTTTTTTCCTTCATTTTAAGACATGACATTAACAACAGCCTTGGGCAATCCAAGCCCTGACAGCTATCGCCATTATCGTTTGTGGTCCTATGTCAAACCATATTATTGCGCTGTCTAACCTAAGCGTTTGATATTGTTCTTTTTAATGAAATTAAAGGATTTTTTTTTCTTTCAAATTCATCAATCACATGTATTCGGTGGAACAGTGGAACAAATTATCATTGTAATGAAAGTTGTTTTCAAAAAATGTACTCTCTTTCTCCTTTGAAATTAGAGATGTTATATATTGGTGATTCATCATATATCATTCTGTCATTTCCATCATAAAGTTATAAAGATGTTTTCTCTAGAAATCACACAAAGTTTGTGCACCTTTGACATATTGATTCTGATTCTATGTATGTATGTTGCCCAACATTGTACATGTAATAGCACTCAAGGTCATCAAAGTCTATATTGAAACAGCGCCACCTTGTGCCCAACTCATCCTACAGTCAAACAGTGTGGACTGATTTAAAGCTCATATTCTAGGACAATAAATGTCCATTAAAGGGCCCATGACATCGAAATACAAGTGTATTCCTGTTGGTGTGCAGTCCTGCATACATCTCATATTTTGATATGTAAACTTCTGAATTTGTTTCATAGATTTTTAAATATTTTTTGAAATATTTGTTTTTCAAACTTGCTAAGCTCCACCCCAAAAACCTCCAGATTTCATTCCCCTTGTGACATCATCTGTCAGTCATCAATGAGCCAACTTGAGAAAGTGGTATGTATCTTTGCCGAAGTCGACCACCTGTTACAATACGTAATACAATAGCAACATACAAGTTGCTATGTCAGACATGCTGTAGCATCACCAGGAAGACAAAGGCAATGATGATGTATTGTACATATGTATGGAAGCATGCAATTCTATTATGAACGTCAACAGGAATACACTTGTATTTCGATGTCATGGGCCCTTTAATTTGGTACCTACCGCAAGCCTATGTTATTTCGAAGTTGTTCATTTTCATTGCATATCACAAAAATCTTCTAGCTACTGGATATCCTCAATTGAAATGTCGAAAAATAGTCTCCTCTCTTTGCCTAGAAAGTCAGTCACGGAGCTGGTCCACTATTTGTGACGTCACGCCCGGGGACGAGTATATTCACTTACCCGGATGTTCCATAGAAAAACATGGGCAGAGAGATACGAATTTCTGCTATTTAGTTTCAAAGTTTAGTTTCATAACTCTATGTAGAATTCTTCACCTTCCCCTAATATTTCATTGTACTAATATCAATTCCCCTTTTCAGAATTATGACATAAACAAGCCAACGATGCGATATTAGTCGATATTTTCACCATGTAATTTTGTTCGAGTGTGTTGAATTTGGTGAGATTGTTTTCGTGTGCTCGGTAAAGTAGATCCGGTCGTTTGGCTTCGTTCGAGTCTTTCTCGCGTTCGGTCTAGCTCGCTTTATACATATACTTTCGATTCACGTACGGTACATATTATAAAATTATATCAATTGATAATGGCTGGAGAGTTTGACCAGAACGATCTTTTTATGGATTTTGAAGAGTTTATGGAGAAAGATGATGAAAGTAATGAAGGAGAAAGGGACGAGAGTGCAGACGAGGATGATGGAAGTTGGGAGGACGCAAGTACAAGTGGGGGAGAAGACGATAGAGAAGTCGGAGAGCATGTCGACATTCCTGCAGCCGGGGCCGGGGAGTAGCGGCTATAGCACCTAGCGCTCTAGACCGAAGATTTCTGTCTCTTTCGTTCGTTAGCCTCTGGCTCTGATTTAGTAGGGTCGGCTCCTCTCTTTAGAAACAGAAGCCGACCATAGCGACTGCATTGCAAACTACTGCTCGCGTCCGAGCAGTAAACTTATGCCCAAAATACTACATTTTACCCGATGCATATCCGATGCATTTATTATTGTAAATTAGGCCTAGGCTAAACTACATCGGTTCCACTTACCAGATTGACTGTATGATGCGTTTAAGGGTCTTTTTCCGGATTTTCATCGCCGAAATTGAGCTCCATGTTGAAATTCTTGCAGCCGTATTTTAAACTGTTACTGCGCATGGAGGAAGATGACGTCATCCATTGACATTAACAGTTTAAAATACGGCTGCAAGAATTTCAACACGGAGCTCAATGACAATTTCGGCGATGTACGTTCAACAAGCCGCCTAGAGCAGCGGCCTGGTCTTACCTGCCGATTCCGCTAGCTCGCTTCACGAACGTTCGTGCAAGAGCCGTATCACTCACGGATGAATATCGTTCATAGACGTCGTCCGCTAAATAGAGGAAGCTTGATCTCGTTCAAGTGTGATATATATATTTAAAACAAATATTTAACTGGTTCTGTGTCCTTTTTTGAGGCAGTCAAACACATCCATGATAATTACAGTCACAGTTCTAGCTAGCCTATTCGTTTCACAAAACTGCTCCTGTATACCTTATCTGATGACAAGATAATGTATATGTACACCCGCCTATTCATACCTGCATATGATTTACCGGTAACCTTATTTTCCAAGCAGTAAACCCGTCTTAAAACTCTACCAAAAAGGATAATGTGAGGATATAAAAAGAAATCAACGACTGGAAAACGTTGCTTAGTTATTCTTCATTCAAATAAAAACAGAAAATCTATCACAAACACTCGTTAACAAGAAAAACTCAAAGCTCTAACAGGATTGCATTTACGTAGGCATATCATTGGCATTCACTATCACTCAGCCCATGATCCCCGGTCGTGACGTCAAGAATAGAGGACCCGGCAATTCCGTGCATTCCCGGGTTTCCGTCTTCGAGATTTTTGTGGAGTTTACTCGCATAAATTAACTATTCTGAACTTGTTTTGTCTGTTGAACGCCATTTAGTGTTATTCTAGGGGTTAAAAGTTTTCTATTGATGTAATTATCTCAATATTTGGGATTATCCTAGAATTTCACCTTTAAAGGGACTTGGTAACATTGTTCAGATGAGAGAAAATGGTGCTAAGGTAGTGATTTCAATGCTAGATGTACAATTAAAGATAATCTGAAAGTTTGAGTGAAAACAGACCATTATTACATTATTAATGATAACACTTGGGAAAAACTGATCTGATCCCTTCGTTAATTCTCCCAACTATATTATTACAGTTTAATTACATTTTAGGTGAATGTAAATCGTCACAACGCCATGAGTTGGCTGTATATACCATTCCAGACATTTAAGTGTTGAAAGAATTTTAAAAGCCTGTTTTATATCTTATTTTCATGGAAAACGTATGGGAAAATTCAAAAATGGTTGGGAGAATTTACTGTTAGAGGGTGTTGCACAGTGACGCCTTCAAAGAAAACCATAAATATTTTTTTGGTTTAAGAATTTTTTCAGGATTTTTTTTGCATGTTAGTGGGTTAGTACAGTAGAAGGAATATATAATAAGTAACATTTTATAGAAAAATTTCGCAGTTTTTTCATCAACCTTCAACAATGTCACCTAGTCACTTTAAGGACAGAATTGACCAAATTCCAGAGCATCCTGGAAACCTGGTATTTCAATTTAGTGCATAAATGAGGCAGTTTATTAGATGAATGATGTATTTTACGAAATATTGTATGCTATAGAGTTGCAAATAATAGCTTTGATTTGGATCTTCGTGCAGCAAGTGTAGATTACATGACAATGGCTCCAAAACATGTATAGGCCATAGCTATAAGCCTATGCGAACTAAGGTCAAGTTAAAAGATGTTTTGTATGCCATAACATTTGAAGATGATAATAAATGTATATGAAATTGTCATGTATAAGAGGTAGATCTATAATAGTTGGAAATCATTAGTTTAATGAATACAGAAGATCCAGGTTTTGTTTATTGTAGAGTGAAGTTGTATGTATGTCAAGGTGAATGACAAGGTTGTTCTATGTAGGTCAGCTCCAGGTCAAACTGCCTGTATTAATTAAGCACATCCAGTCCCCTTTTAGACATAAAATAGTGTTGATAGCGAAAGATATGTTGATTTATGTCAAGCTTTTGGATATTTAATTTCTCTAGATATTTATGACGAGAAATGTCAATTTAGCTCTTTGAAAATGTCAGAAAGTCTTAACTTATCAAATATTACTGCCTTGAGAAGGGAATCGTTGCATCCATGTTTATTATCAATACTACATCTAAGTTGATACACTAAAGACAAAAATAGTGTAGCTGATGTTTAGATAGATTATAACTGATGTTATAATCCACATTATGTTCATGATGCTTTCATTTGTGTCTTATTGATACAGTTTTCACGCAGTGAAATGAACGAAACACCTGATGCAAGTATAAATGATCAACAATGCTCCCGTAGAGACATTCGTCTATTGTTCATTTTCTTCGGCCTCAAATTCAGTCACTCTGAAGAGTGAAACTCTCTTCACAACGCAGTGTGAAACAGTGGCGCCATGAACAGTAAACTATTCGCTCACTACAGAGAGGACCAGTCTACTCAATGTGAAGGGTAAAATTTCCTCGAGCTGAAGAGTGAACTCTCTATCAGAATCCTGAGTGAAATCCTTCATTTAATAAAATGTTAAAGGTTGACAAGTGTCTTCATATAAAGATGTCTAATAGGAAGGAAGAAAGCTCATCAGGGCCTGGTGCAGCTCGGCAACCCATCGAAAAGGGAGCGCAATGGCAGTTGTAAATCAAGCAGAAGAAATGGAAAGGTTGCATCACCTCATGGCGAAGATCTTCAACTAAACTAAGGACTCTCCTTACATATGATGATGCAGAAGTCGGTGTCACAAAATCCCTAAGAGATGCTCTTCAGGAAATCATGGATGATGCTATAACAGCTCAGGAATAATTTTCTACAGCTGCATAGATCCTTCCCAGGTCGAAATTCCAGTTAATACCAGTTGAAACAAGTAAGGATTTTCAACTGGTATTTACTGGTTTGAACTGGTCTCAACTGGTCTTAACTGGTACCAGTTCATACCCGTTGATACAATTTGGAAACCAGTAGAAATACCAATTGACATCTGAGACCAGTTGATATTACCAGTTAATTTACCATTTGATTTACCAGTTGAAAACAAGTAGATGATTACCAGTTGATTTACCAGTTGAAAACCAGTAGATGATTACCGGTTGATTTACCAGTTGAAAGCCAGTAGATGATTACCAGTTGATTTACCAGTTGAAAACAAGTAGATGATTACCAGTTGATTTACCAGTTGAAAACCAGTAGAATACCAGTTGATTTACCAGTTGAAAAAACAGTTCAATGTATCTTATGCATATTCATGATTCATTTGCTTGTTTTCACAGAAAACCAGTAGATGATTATCAGTTGCTTTACCAATTGAAAACCAGTAGATGGTTACCAGTTGATTTACCAGTAGAAAACCAGTAGATGATTACCAGTAGATGATTACCAGTTGATTTACCAGTAGATGATTACCAGTAGAATACCAGTTGATTTACCAGTTGAAAACCAGTAGATGATTACCAGTAGATGATTACCAGTTGATTTACCAGTAGATGATTACCAGTAAAATACCAGTTGATTTACCAGTTGAAAACCAGAAGATGATTACCAGTAGATGATTACCAGTTGATTTACCAGTAGATGATTACCAGTAAAATATCAGTAGATTTACCAGTTGAAAACCAGCTCAATGTATATTATGCATATTCATGATTAATTTGCATGTTTTCACAGAAAATATCATTATCATGATCTGTCAAGCAAATGTGACAATGCACATAAATTTTTTGATTTATATTTTCTTAGACAATCATTGACAAATATATTATATAAATTATGTCTGATCATGCTTTTCATCTAATTTAAGATGTAAAAATAGATTTATTGATATATGCAATTACTAACCAGGAAACAACATGTATAATTTTATATATATTTATGTACGGGATCAGAATTTTCACTTAGAATGATACTCAAATGATCTTTGTGATGGGGTAATTGCAAGAGTTTGTATATTATGGACTAGTTGGTGGCCAAATGCCAATATTGATTATTGATTATCACAATATCAGTTGACTGGTCTCCACTGGTAAATCAAATGTTAAATCAACTGGAAATATCAACTGGTATATCAACTGTTATATCAACTGGTAAATCTACTAGTTTTCAAATGGTAAATCAACTATCAAATGGTTTCAGATGTCAACTGGTTTGTCAACTGGTCCCAGCTAGCGTTGTTTCAATTTCCATATATTTCGACCTGGGTTTCTACAGAAGAAAAAAACGAAGAGAAGCTCGAAGAGATGGAGGAAGAGCACTCTATTCTGATGAAACAGACGTATGATAAAGTGAGAGCTCTACAAGGAAGTATGAGGCTGTCTGCGACTACTCCTTCTTCGTCAAAACGTAGATGTCAACAATGGCTCGACTAGCAGTTACAACCCAACAATACAGGCGACGTGCCGAATGAAAGGGTACGTCAAGAAAACGGGGTTGAAGAAAAAGGTAATTCTCACGAGCAAGTAACAGAGGAAGATCTCGGACCAATGCGACAGCACGAATCATCTGAGCCTTCGAATCCTGTGCAAGAGCTTCATCATCAAGAACCAGACAAGTTCCTCACTGCTAATTTTATTGAGCAGATGCGCCAAGATCGACTGCCCTTATCAGAGCCACCAACCTTCGATGGAAGCCCTCTTCAGTATCCAGCTTGGAAGAGAGCTTACGACGTGCTCATTGAAAAGAAGGGGATCTTGCCTGAAGATAAGTTTTACTACTTGCTGAAGTACTTGAAAGGGCAGGCTTTGGGGCTGGTACAGGGCTATTCACTCCTTAGCAACGAACATGCATACACAGTAGCAAGAAAAGAACCGGACAAGCATTATGGAGACACTTTTGTCCTTTCCAACGCATTCCGCGACGAGTTAGATGCCTGGGCCCCGTCTTACAAAGAGTTACGATTGATCCAAATCAATCGTAAGTCCTCCAATCAATCGCAAGTTTGCAGTCTCCTATCTCTTATGTACATAGTTACGATTGATATCAATCGCAAATAAGTTACGATTGATATCAACTCTTTGTAATACGGGGCCCAGGTCTAAGATATGTGCAAAGGATCCATATGGCCTCCGGGGATACGGATCTTCGTCAGAGCAACACCGCATCTCAATTTGTACACCATCTGAGGCATCTTGATGAGAGAGATAGAATAGGAGGCTACCGGACAGGATGCAAACTCATTCCCTCCATTATCTGTACCCCATTCTCCTACGCAGATAAAACCTCTACCATTGTTCCAGTATATGGCTATCTCATGCCTCAACGCCAAGGGAGAGGTCGGTATATGCCATGCTTGATAACCAACCTGATACGACCTTCAACCTACGTAAGACAAAGGAAGAAATGTGAATGGTGGGTACGGAGGTTAATCTACTTCTATCAACCATGTCAACAGCTGAAGAAAAATTTGCCAGTGTGAAGATATACATGGTCTCAAAGTGAGGGCATTGGATGGTGATAAACACATGAACTTACCCCCCAACGTACACCAGTGACATTATGCCTTATGATTTTGTTAAATTTTGGAACTAACTACTCCCTTACTTATAGTTATTTTAGCTGATGTTCGTCTCAATTGTTCTTTGGTTAATAACCAGTGGTCCTATACACTCCCCACCATCACATCTACCTTAATGAAAACTCTATAAATGTACGTGTTAAGAATTGATAACTCGTGCAATTTGAGGGTGCCCCAAAACCAGGCAAAGGATGGGAAAAGGGAAGCCTAAATGTGTTTTAACAAATTTATTTTTTTTTTAATCCAAATGTTTGGCCTATTTGATACCCTTCACGCGTCTCGCGTTTTAAGCGCCGTAATAACCGGCAAAAACTACCCTTATAACTGTATTTACACTGTCACAAAAAAAAAATCGTCGATTTTTCTCACATTGCGGTGTTTGAGCTATCGGCAAACATGACGAAAAATCCAAATTTAAAAATCGACCTCTGGAATGTGTTTTTTTTTAATGCCTGCCAAAGTTTCACCGAATTCTGCAGTGTAAATACAAACTTCGGTAAGATACCGATTTTTGCTCTCGCGACTCTCCTCTATTGTCGTGTTCAAGATCAGGGTTTCCGAGATCAAGATTAGACTAAATAGTCCATCTTGCAAATGTATAAAACCTTGTTACCAACCACATGGTTGGTAACTAATGTGTGGGACCAAATACATTTAAATTTCAATTGTAATCATTGATAAAAATGTACTAACGTTCTTTTGAACACATTAGATACATTAACAATCATTTCTCTGAGAAATGTATTTTCTCTCTTCATGACATATATATTTATCTCTGTTTCAAATCTTAGGTTGCAAAATAAATAGCTGTGGATCTTCTTGTACTGCTAATTCATGGCAACTGGGCTTTTATGCTCAAGTTATTGTCCATCTCTTCAAGTTGATAAGGTACCGGTAAGTAGTATTGGTTAACATAATTGATCTTATTAGTATATTCTGTGCCTGTCATTATTGCCATGCCCCTACTGCAATCGATACAAAAGAAAAGACATAAGTAGGTACATTTTTAATAATCCTTGTAAGAAGTCTAATACCCATCTTTAATTAATACCCATTCTGTTGTATAAAACATACAAAAAGTATAATGAAAATAATTTTTTTTAAAAGCAATCAAATTATTTATTATATTTTCTAACTAAAATTGCTTTTTATCTCAATATATGTAAAGAATAATTTGCATTCTTTTACTTTATTCATTTTTCAATCAAAGTAATTGACATATTCAGAAATACAAAAGTTGTAGATCAACTGCAAATTACACTAGTATTTATTAATTGATTCATCTTTATACACAACTTTTAATTTCAATTCTATACCGCAGAGCCTGAACTAACTGCAACATAATGCTTTAAATGGAACATCAGCCAGTCTACAGATACAAGCTCCCTTTCCCTGCTCCAAGAAAGAGGGACCACAATGCTAAACAGATCTCGGTACCATGGACTGGTTGCTTTCTTTTTCAACTTACACTTCCATATAGTAAAACAGATTTTGAAAATGAAATTTTCTGAAGCTTTTAAAAATGCTCCAGTCGAGGTACTAACATGTTGCCATCGTGTATGATATTATTTGATAAGTTTTTATCATATAATATCTTAGAGGAAGTTAAATTTAAATGATACTTCCAAGATTTCCTGTCTTTAAAATGGAAATTTAGAATCTTGCAGAAGAAAAAAAGAACTAGTTACAGTTGGAGGATAAAACCAAAGTCATAATCCATACTAATTAAGTTAGCTCTATAAGTTAAGCCTGCGCTAGCGCAAAGTGGTAATTGTGAAATGATGATAAATGGCAATATAGTGTGATTCAATAATGGTGTGTTTGTTTGATGGTGAATATTCAAATACCCTAGTAATGTTTTGTTTTGGGGTGGGGCATGAAAGAACAAAACAATAACTATAAATGGGGCAGATAGCAAAGAGTTGTGATTGGAGTGTGGTTGTATATTAATGAGAGAGAGTATACGGATTGAATAAGAGCACATATATTTGTAAGCAGATATGGTAAGAAAAATAAAGAAAAGGGGGCACATAACATAATGAAAAAGGGGCACTTCTAAGAAGAAAACAGTAGCAGTTATCAGAAATATCAAGAGGTACTTAAACAAAAGTGAAAAGGGACAAATAAAGGAAAAGTGCATTTATAATAAACAAAAAGAGATAATCATCAGATGTAAAAACGGGACTTTACAGGAGAAAACGGGCCACACACTTAAGTATATACTTGAAAAAAGACCCTTAATTGTGCCCCGGAGTGCCACCTCGCGTAATGATCATGCCTGGTATTAACTTTGATCATTTAAAAAAAATAGTAATCATCAAAGATTTGTCATTGCCAAATATTTGCCATTAATTTTGAACAGAATTCTCAATTTCGCCGATACATTATCAAATTTACGCTGGTAAAGCCAATGAATGCTGAACATAACATATCAATAATAAAGTAAATAATTCAATCATAAAATTGATATGGATCACACTCTAACCTAAAATCGATTGTAAAGCTAAAATCGATTTTATTTATTTGATGAAACAAGGCCTAAAATTGAGATCTCTTGTAGGCCGTTAAAATCGATCGGATCGACTTTAACATCGATTTTACGGCTTGATGAAACACCCCCAGTATAATATCAAAATCGAAGATACAAAAAATAGGCCCCATCTTATAAATATATATAATATCAATCGCAACTACGTACATAAGAAATAGGAGACTGCGATTGATCCAAATCGATCGCAATTTTGCAGTCTCCTGTTCATAACAAGGTTTTAGGTAGGGATCGAGTCAGCTAGAACTTGACTCTCGGTGAATATAACACGATCGCAAAGATTTAAAAAATATCAATCTAAGGGCAATTTCAGGCTATTTTGCGAGTCATATAAAATAATCCTATTCGGACAATGTAAAACGGCATTGTAACATTCGCATCTCTGCAATGGTGTTTAATATGTGAACAAATCCTCACCCACGCACACACACACAATAGCAGGTGGTAACTCCGCACCTATGCCTCGTCTTGGGGAATTCCAACTCGGGCGTACTTCTGGGGAATTCCAACTCGGGCTTAGTACCTGGAGGTGAATGGATACACCCCCCTCCCCCTTCTCCTGCTGGATCATAAATGCCAAGTTGTTGTATTTTAGAAATTCATGTTGTCCAGTTTTGCGAATCAGGCATCTCGTATATTTAAGCAAAATATTTAGTTATTCCTTTATCTTTTATAGTCTTTATTTTTATCACGAAATTATAATGATAATCAATTTCATGACGATTTGAGGGCTATGAAAAAGAAGAAGAAGAAAAGAAGAGGAAAATTCAGAGGTATTCACTTCCACACAGTTTAAGAACAGCATTTGATTAAGCCCGAGACTCTCCTTTATTTTTAGAGCATGTCTATGCCTCTGATTTCAACTATGAGTTCCTGTTATTTATGAAAAATCAATAGACTGTGATGACGCGATCAGAAAAGCACAGCACCGCCTTTATACAAGCCGCTATTAGAGCGGCAGCCTAATTTCTACTGCATAAATATTTCTGTTCGTTGCTTAGATTAAGGCCTAAGCACATCTTTCGGTGACCAGCAGACTTATCAGGAACTCATCTCTGGTAAGTGGTAGCATTTTCCTTGTCAAATATTAAGTACAGGACAAGAACTGGTCATGTGAATACATGGTAAGGAAACTTTTTGGTAGCAGTTGAGAAAGGTTGATAATGTACATTAGAATTGATGTTTAAGCCTATAGTGGGAAGTTTGGGAATGATCGAATTGAGACTCAATTTTGCTGAAAATCACATGCACTGCACACAATAAAGGATATGAGGGCTTATTCATACATGTAGTATCAACATTTGTAATACAGGCAAGTGCTCTAGTGTGAAAATAGTTATTACTTTTAAAATATAAAAGTAAAACAGAATCGGTTTCAAACAGTTTGAGGAAAGTCTAAAATGGGAATGGTTTAGGATATTTTTTCAGCAATCAGAAGGTGTTATAATGGAATTCATTTATTTATTTATCATTTATTTTTTCTGATATTTAGACAGGGTGACTCATTATCACCAATAATGGTGGTCTTCCATGAGGCCCTGTTAAACATAAAGAAACAATTGTTAAACAAATAATAAATAATAATGATAACAAAATCATGAACATAAACTCATAACAGCAACAAAGAATATTTAAAGTAAGAACATATATAAACATATTTACAAAATATTTGGTATCCTCGTAATGAATGAATGGTTTGTTTTATTTTGCTTTGCTTTTTTGTTCAAGAAAACGTATTAGGGGAAAAGATATTAGGGATATCAAACTTGTTATATACATATTTACAACAACAAAATATTACAGGATAGTAAATTACTGGATAATGAATGAATGTACACTCTTAAATAACTGTAAAAATACAAATATATTTATAACTGATAATAAATTATATGAAATCATTCTTTCAGTTAGAAAAGCATTATGTCATCCTACATTCAGGGCTAAGGAACATACAATCAAACATATGACATTACAAATGTCATATCCTTGACAAAGTCAAAAAATAAAAAGCATCAAATGAAATTTTCCTAGCAATGAGGATGTATATGAATACCACATTTTATCATTTTGTTCTGCAAGCGCATCATTAACCAATCGTTTGATTTTACAAGAGAAATGTGCTGGAAAGCTAAAAAGGAATAAAAATAAAACTTTAGTTAAGACACTAAACAAAATTCCTCTTGTCATTTTATCTTATTGGGAATCGATATTGCAAGATTGTTTGAACATGTATTTAAAGGTGTTCACAGAGCTTGCCATTCTCAATGATCTGTCCAACTGATTCCATGCTATAATTGAAGATATGAGCGGGCTATGTTTAAAGATACTATGTCCCTTTTGCAGCCAACATCAAATTCTGTAGAACTTTGCAGGAATTATGAATATGTCATGTATGTCCTATCTGTGAAATTTAAACGTTAGCAGTGTCCTAATATTCAAATTATGCAAGGAAACCCGTTTACTTGCTAGACTTCACTGTCAGACACTATTGAGTGACTGACTGGCTTTTTTCATCTTTGGTAATAACATACATAAAATGAGCTGTAAAGGGTACATGAGCATTTGTCTACATCAATAACCCACCTCTTGTAATGGCCAAAATTAAACTGATTGAATCTTTGCGCAGCATAAAACGTACGACCATTCGGTACAATGGTCTGAAAAATCAGACTATTACTTACTGGCTCTATAGCTCCTAAGTCGATTCGACAACTAATAGTCGTTATTTTCCCACTTAAAGACATTTTCAAGCCCTCTTTTTTTTAGGGAAGTTCTAAATTAGTATTGTCTTTCAAATACCGTTGGAATTTAACCTTTTCATTGATTTGGCCCGCAAATGGGACATAGTACCTTTAAAGCATTCTGTTTCATACTTTGGCACAGAAGGTAAACCTTCATCTGCCTGCCTCGTGTTATACTGATGAATGTCACGTACTTTAATCAAACTTTCTTGTAAATAACATGGCGCCAAATTATGTGTGCATTTGTACATCATATTAACACGCTGAAATTCAAAACGTTTCTCAATTGACATCCATTTCAGATTGCTAATCAATTCACTTGATGGAGTCTCGTAACTTTTGTTTGAAATTATTCTAGCAAATCGTTTTGGAGCTTTCTTGAGTTTATTCCTTTATTCCTGATACCGATTTGACAACACAGAGGAACAATAATCAAAGTGAGGCAATACAAGTGCATTATACAGCAACTTTAAAAATGTTATTGGTAAATAGTCCTAGCTCGTTTTATTACAATGATATTTCTTTGCGTTACTTTTGTTACTTTGTCAACGTGCTTGGACCAATTCAATTCTTCATGAATTAATATACCAAGACATTTGACGAAGTTAACTCTTTTCAGTACCTTTCCATTTATAGAAACGTTGAAGGTTGTTATTTCTTTAAGTTTGCACGCAAAGCTATGACCATGACGCATGTTTTTTTCTGTGTTTAGTACAAGGCGGTTTTGATTAAACCATACCATTAATTCTTGCAATGCGAAAGAAAGCTTTTTTACAACCTCAGCTACGCTACTTCCACTTACGATTAAAGTGGTATCGTCTGCATGCATATCCACATTACCACGAGATATTCAATTTGGTAAAGTATTCACATAGATGGAAAATGATAAAGGACCCAATATAGATCCCTGTGGTACGCCCATCAATACTGTTAATGGATTAGATTTAGCACTTTTAAAGTGAACAGTCTGTTTACGACCTGTTAAATAAGATCTAAACCATTTTGCAAATTCATGAGAACATCGAATAGCATTTAATTGTGTAAAGTTATTATTGATTTTTTACTAGAAGTAGTGT
The DNA here is from genome assembly GCA_037976565.1 of Mesocentrotus franciscanus. Classification (NCBI taxonomy): domain Eukaryota; kingdom Metazoa; phylum Echinodermata; class Echinoidea; order Camarodonta; family Strongylocentrotidae; genus Mesocentrotus; species Mesocentrotus franciscanus. Next base: position 15,440,778 of record CP137673.1, read on the forward strand.
GAAGAGGCAAAGTGCAGACATAATACGTATAATTTATTCACTGCCATCCCTAACAGAATCTGAAATACAAAAATATTCTCAGTCGTAATATTTCGTTAACAAAACTAATCAGCCTACATATTAATCTTGAGAATGAATTTCAATTATATTTCTTTATTATCTGTCATTCAGGATTTAAGTTATAAAAGGTAAGACAGACATGAAGAGGACTAGCATGCTTACGATATATACAGAACATCTCGTTTGCGGTATCTGCAAAAATATCCTCCATGATCCCCGCAATATCGCATGTGGGCATGTGTTCTGCAAAAAATGTCTGGATAAGCTCGATGAAAGTCAGCTAGGGTCGCCATTGAAAACATCTATTTGTTGTCCCAGTTGCAAAATAAGGACCCTACTACCAGCGACTGGGGTGAATGGATTTACTCGAAACCTACCCATCGTGGGGCTCCTAAACCAGGACTTGAGTCAAGAGCCAGGGCCTACGTGTAAAATGTTCAGAAGCACTTCCACATGTACTGAACACAACCAAGAGCGCAGAGACATGTATTGCAGTACCTGCCTGGTCTTCATATGCTTTAAGTGTTTCCAAGGAAATCATTCCGACCATGTAATCAAAACAAGAAAGGAATTTCTGGAAGAACTAAGTCACAAGACCGAAGATGCCAAACAGCAATATCAGGTTCAGTTGAAAACATTGAAGAACAATCTTCTTGAAGCTGATCAGGGAATAGAGAAGATGCGTTCTGCAAAGCAATCAATTAAAGACGAGTATGAGGCTGAGATAGCACAACTGAACCAAAACAGAATTTGCAGCTTGCAATCATTGACTAAAACAAGAAAGAAATGGGAATCGGATGTTGCTCAGTTCAAAGAAAATGGTAAACAGTTTAAAAAGGGTCTGGCAATTGCTGTTCCAATGTTGGAAAGTAAGACTTTAGTAGAGGATCTAGATGACGATGACCTCAAGTCCTACGTTAAAAATGTCGACAATGTGATGAATCTTCTCAAGACTGACATTGGTGTAGAACATTTAAAACTGGGAGAAACCCTTAGTACCATCTCCACCATCTAGACTTCAGCCTGGCTCTGTTCCGTCAACCAGTGGCGGAACCGCAGGGCAGGCTACCTAAAGAGTTTCTCCCAAGTCAGTTAACATGCCCATCTGAACAAGGTTTTGTGGGGGTGCCTACATACTTAGCTTGCTATAAATTGACGCTACGTAATTGTTTGCAGACGAGAGAAGGTAAAGGGTTCAGCTAGAGAAAGCTAGATTATATTCATTATCAGCGACGTGAAATGTAACTACGACTGATTATCATGATGGTATAAAAGGGGGACACAGTTTAAGTTTAGACATAACAACGGTGATGTAATACATTTCACTACGTGTATAAAACACTGAAAAGGGGATTCATAGTAAATGCTATTTCATGATAATGTTTAATTTGTATTGCATACATACATGACACAAGTACATGTACTTAAATTGAGAATGGCTCATGTTCTGTTAGGTTTCCACACGACGTTGTGCTGTGTCTCGGTCAAGTACACGTACAATGTAAAATAAAGACAGTGCCAATTATATTTTATTTTCCCATCTTAGACCGCACCTATACACAGCGTCAGTTAAATAAGAAAGAAGAAAGAATTTCAAAATACAGGCCACTCTGTTCAATGTATTCAGGGAGATTCCTCACATCTCACTGATGTATAATACCGTTTTCGTTTTCATAGTGATTATTTGAATATACATCCACAATCAGTTGTGTCTTCTTTCTTGAGAGTAGGCTATATTAGAGGGTTAGACGGTGACACCGGGATTTAAATAGCGAATGGATTCCAACTATATGATAGGTAATTTTTGGAGGGCAAAGGAATTTGTTTCGATCGCGAAAAAAAGAAAATGACAAGACCCGATGAAAAGAGCCATTCCCATGTCAAAATGAATAATTCTGACGAGCCACAAAATGAGGTGCACAAGCCTAAATTTGACAATAGAAGTTTCGATATTTCTGTGACCTCAAACAAAATAAAAGAAAAAACCCTCTTCATGTGACAGGAGGTAACGTAAATGAAAATGATTCATTTTGACCAGCCATTTAATAGGCGTCCACAAACCAGATTTCGGCAATGAAATTTCGATATTTCTGTTTCATGTAAGAAAACAAAACAAACAAGAAGATCTCTTCATTAATTTTCTTTAGAAAACGTGCTAACACGGGTGTCACCTGTTTCTTCCTTCCCCTTGCCGCCACTGGTATTTAAGATTTTACAAATTTTACCAATCGTCCAAACAAAAATTCATGGGCTAACGCTAAAGGATAAGGAGTATGAAGAAAATAAAGAATAACATAAATCTGCGCAAATGCTTTCGAATGAACCCTATTTTATGCAAGTGTGTTAATTTGCAAAGTCTCTTTTTAGAGGGAATATTTGAAGCCAATATTTTGTATACATTATTACCACATGGAGCTACTAACATGCAAACCCTTTTTTGGGGTGATTGGCATACTCTCGTCAATCATTTAAAAAATATAAGATGTCTTGGTGTTACAATCAATGAGTCTTTGGATTGGAATGTGCATATATTAGAAATTTCTAAGACACTTGCTAAATATATTGGTACTCTCTCTAAATTGAAATTTATATTGCCTAATAATGTTTTATATATTCTTTACAATAGCCTTGTTTTACCATATCTAAATTACTGCAACTATATTTTGGGAAAATACTTATGAATCACATCTGAAAAAATTATAAATTTTACAGAAAAAGCCTCTAAGAAATATAACAAATGCAAAGTCCAAGTATACCACTCTTTAAACAAATGCAAATCTTGCCTTTAAACGACTTGATTGAATTATATACTCTAATTTGTATGTACTCTGTATTAAAGACATAACATTTATTCTGAGAAATGTTGTAATATGTTTAGTAAAAATTCAAATATCGATTCATATGCCACTCGTCAAAGAGACCATTTTCATCATGATCAACCAAAAGTAAGATTAACTTCTTCACTTAATTTATTGAATGTTGCTGGCGTGATGAAATTGAACAATTACCCACTTCTATAAAATTAAGTTCAACTATACCCTGTTTTTAAAAGCTTTGTCGCCAATACCTTTTTGAAAATTTGTAACAATACAGTACTACGGTGTATAGTTTAGAAAATGTAATATTGCATGTTGATTGCTTTGTACAAACGCTTTCATGTAGGTAAGTGTGTATGCAGTATGTGTGTGTGTGTGTGCGTGTGTGTGTGTGGGTGTGCGTGTGTGTTAATGAGCTTTGTATTGTGACCGAATCATATTTAATTTAAATTGTTTAAATGGGGGGCCATGCTTATAAGCCATTAAGCTCTTAGTGGTCCTGACCATATACTTCCTTTGTATTTTGTATGTGTTATGTATTCTATTTTCTATTGTTTGTTTTGTTTTCACATGTATAAGGTTTCAATAAATTCAATTTATTTCGATGGTAGATCAGTGTTGCCAGGTATTGATATCGGTCTCCAAAAAAAAATTAAATGGTATTTTTTTTTGTGAGAGATACTTCAACATTGTCACCAAAATAGAATTTGGTGGGTTTTTTCGGGGGGGGGGGTGATTTGGGAGTTTCTATGGGCATGGGCACACAATTTCCACGTATAGGTAGATGGGAGCGTATTAAATTTGTGAAAAAATATGAAAATTCCTTATTACGAATATAACCCTTATTCGCATTTATATCGGGCTTTCTTTGAATTTAGTGATTTTGTGTGGATTTGGTGACTTTACCTCTAACATGTATATTTGCACCATATATCTATATTATTTTCCTATATTAAATAATTTTTAAAGTTGTTATCAAGAGCTAATATTGTGTTTTTATAAAAACTGTACTGCCATTCCGCCATTTAAAAAAAGGCAATGGAAATGGTTAATTGTATTTTGGAAATTGCAGTTATGTCAATGACAAAGCTCTGGTTGATACCAACCTTATTGTAAATATAATTGTAATAGATACGGTTCACTATTTTTTGTTTCGAGTAGTTAATATATTGAAGAAAGATGTCATAGATATCAAAACATCAACATCATGACATTTATTAATGTCAGCAAAATGTGCAGTATACAAATAATAATAAGAATGAAGGCTTGCTTATAATTTCATTTAATACGTGTACCTTGTTTTATTATCTATTGTCAAAATTCTTTTATCTGATTCATGACCTTGATTTTTTGCTTGTATAATTACGGTATTTGCTTGTAGCATGAACCAGGATGTGAAAAACAATGTACTGATTTAGCCGACCATTTCATGCATAAATTATACATTGACACAATATATTAAAAAGATATATAGATGGTTTCCTTTTTAGCCTATGTAATTGAAGCATCAATTTTTTATTAACCGCCAAAAGAGATAATATATCTTGACAATTCGAATGTACAAAAAACAATTTGTTAATAATAATAATAATAATAGAGAATATTTATTAAGCGCATAATAAATTGAAAATTTCTCTTTGCGCTTTACAATTATGACAAATTTGAATATATTATACAACATAATAGATAACAAAGTAGTTAAGCAAAGAACAAAAAATATTTATGGGAAAGTAAACCAATTCACCATAATTACACCTAAGTAAAACTATTTGACATGACATATTACAATTTCAACAAACAGACACCCATATGTCGAACCAACCTCCTAACCAACAACAGGACAAAGCAGGAAACCCTCGAAAACAAATTTTTCATGGCTCTCCCAAAGCCGTCAGTGCTCCCAACAACTCGAAGCTGGTCAGGACGTTGGTTCCACAAGACAGGCGCTGCCGTTGAAAAAGCACGAGAACCATACGTTTGGGTTTATGTTGTAGGGACAGTCAGGAAATTCTTTGTTGAGGAGCTGACATTTCTACCGGGTATGTAAGAAGAAATACTATCAAGAAGATAAGTCGGGGATTTGTGAATCATTACCTTGTGACACATCATAAGAACTTTATAAACAATTCTTTCTTTTACAGGTAACCAATGAAGGCGAGTCAACGTGGGTGTTACTGGATCTCTCCCCCTTGCTCGTTCAACAAGTCTCCCAGCACTATTTTGCACACTTTGCAATTTTCTAATATCTTTCTCGGCTAAACCAAACAATAGAGCATTACAGTAATCGATCCTAGAGGAAACAAATGCATGAATTAATTTCTCAGTCGTTTCTTATCAAGGAAATATCTTATTTGTCCAATTTTTCTAATTGTTAACATTGCTGAACGGCATGTCATCTTAAGATGATCTTTAAGTTGCAGTTGATGATCCATATATACACCCAGGTTCCTCGCTCCTGCTCTTCAACGACATTTAGACCATTAACTACTACAGAAGCAGGGTCCAACGATGAGCTGAACTTTGGTGAGAACTGAATAAGCTCAGTATTGTCAGCATTGATCATTAACTTGTTAATATTGTTGGGTCGGGGTAATTAGTTTAGATTATCCCCTATCAGAACATCAGAATTAAATCAATACAATAAAAATCAAGACGATTTGTTACCTTTCATTCGTGGTTTATTACTATCTCGATCATCACTTGGAATTAGCATATTCCGAAAATGTCTCATTTGCATATTCGTAATAATATGAGCCCATGAAACTATGTCCCTCAGACAGTTGTTAACTTTCAAAATGGCTGCCTCCTGATTGCTTCCGGAGTAAGTTACGTAAATTTGAGTATCATCTGCGTATAACATCGAACTATAATAGTCAGGTGGCTTAGCGTCAAATTTATCGATTATCGTTACTTGCCGGATAAAAGCACCATTTTTGGTACAGGGCTTCCTTAGGACTTACTAAGCGATATTAGGCTGGGAGCCCCCGGCAAAAAATTCAATTTCAGGGTGTGGGGGCGGGGCGTCTTTTTGGAGCCCCCATATAATTTTATAACATTGATTTGTTGTTGTACAAATGCCATTTTTGGCTTCCTTATGACCTACTGAACGATACTAGGGTAGGAGCCCCCGGCAAGAATATCATATAAGGGTGTGGGGCGGGGGCGTCGCTTCGTAGCCCCCAAATAATTGAGAAGGTAATATACCATTTATTTGTTGTTGTACAAATGCTATTTTTGGAACAGGGCTTCCTTAGGACATACTGAACGATATTAGGGTGGGAGCCCCCGGCAAGAATATCATAAAAGGGTGTGGGACAGGGGCGCCGCCTCGTAGTCCACAAATAATTTGTAAGGTAATATAACATTGAGTTTTTGTTGTACAAACGCCATGGGGCCCCTTAATCACACATTTATGAATATTTATGCCGGGGGCTCCTACCCTACCATCATTCAGCAGGTCCTAATGAAGCCCTGTACCAAAAGTGGCGTTTGTACAACAACAATGGCATTTGTACAACAACAAATCAATGTTTAAAATTATTTGGGGGCTGAAAAAAGACGCCCCGCCCCACACCCTGAAATTGAAATTTTTGCCGGGAGCTCCTAGCCTAATATCGTTTAGTAGGTCCTAAGGAAGCCCTGTACCAAAAATGGTGCTTTTATCCGGCAAGTAACGGTAATTTCACTAAGCCACCTGACTATATAGGACGTATGGTGGGAAGGAACAATCATTTGTAATCAAGATATGTAGGTTTGTCATTGATTATTCAGTATGACACATTAATATTAGTTCATACATTTTGTCTTAACATGTCCTCTCATGTTAACAGCATAACACAGTCATCGACATTTTCAAGAAATCACATTTAGTGGAACTTCAATTAGGACTAGCTACTGAGATATGAAGTCACTATAATGGTCTGTTACATAATCAATACATTATTTCTACAAGTACAAGCATACAACTACGTGTTTAATTTTCTTTACAGCTCACTTCTTAGACGCTTTTAATAGTTTATAATTATACAGCAAGGTCTAACTCACACAGTCTATCTACCAAGTACTATTCATAAATCATTAAGATCAAGTTGTTAGAAAGATAGAATTATATGTTTTATATATTTGCATATAAATAACATTTATATATTCACATGTTTTATAAAATGCCCTTCCAATAAGACCTTGCCAAACCCATAAACACTACCATGAGATTGTGACTTCTACGTATTGCAGATTGCTGTTCCATCTGAGTATGTAGCCTAGCCTATATCGACCACAAGGATAAGTTATAAAGACCGTTCTTCACCTTTTATAAGGACCGGTGGAGAGTATGTGCCCTACCCCGTAACCTACACGCCATAACCAGCAAAACTGCCTATTATTATTATTTTATTCGGCGAAACAAAGTGTATACAAAGGAATTACATAGAAGAGCAAATCATACAAACCAAAAGATGAAAATCCTTTTTTTTAAACATTATCGTGATTCCCATGAGCATTTACAAGTTGCCAGGATTGGGGCAGGCAAACTAAATCACCGAAACCGTGAAGGTCCCCCATTCCAGTGGCGGATCCAGGGGGGGCCCGGGCCCCCTCCCCTAGAAAAAAAAACAGGTAAAAACCCCCTTTTTTTGAAAAAAAAAGAAGTTGGGCCCCCTCCCCTGGCGCCCAAGGGGGGGGTGGCGGTTGAAAAAAATTACCCTTCCGGGAGGGAAAATTTTTTTCGGGTGCCAAAACAAAAAAATTGTGCTCACTACCCCTGGCGCCAAAGGGGGGGTGTGGGGGTTGAAAAAAATTACCCTTCCCGGAGGGGAAAAAAATTTTCGGGTACCCCCCCACTGAGCGAAAAATCGACCGGCACAATTTTCAAATTTTCGCACGAAGTGGGCCCCTTTTTAGGCCCCCTCCCTTGCCGCCGGCTGGATCCGCCCCTGCCCCATTCCGACTTGCAGTACTCATGGGAGATCACTACATAGATACAATGTAACAACTAACAAGAGTATAGCAGCACTCGTTATGGCAATGATAAAAGAACAAACTCAAATAATTGAAATAATCAATAAAGTACAAGTTATTTCATAAGTTATTTAAAGAAAACTATAAAGAGCCATGCAATCAAAAAAATCAAATGTGTCTTCATATTGGACAGTTATAAAGCGGAACAAATAAAAATGATGGACTCCGTCTTGGTAGCAAAATACAGGCTAGGAGAGTACAGTTATTTTTACATAAATATTTTAAGGTTGAATTATACAAAATTAAAATATATAAATGTGCTTTGTGTTATATATTAGATAAGTATTAAGGGGCAGAAATGCAGATGTTTGGCAAGGGTCGCAAAGTAAAAACTATTCCTTTAGCATGTTAATTTTTAAACCAATAATCCTACAAAATCAAACAAATTATAGAAAAACGGGGTGTAATGTACTTACAAGGTAAAGAAAATACAGATGCTGTGTAATTGATGCATGAGTACCAGAATTATCATCTAAAAACAAAAGGTAATATCTGATCATCCTACAATAAAGTAAGCAGATAAAACACATGTATATATACTAAAAACCTAATAAAGCTGAGAGCAGATTTGGCTCTGCAATTTTAATTGCCAAGTTTGATATTGTGATAATAGAAAGTCAATACGAACTTTTACAGGGAATTCATCCCAGAATCGAGGAAAGTGATACACAGCGGTATTATTCAAACGCTGGGTTCAGGCAGGTAGGTGATGAAACTTCAGTTCATTTGGGCTGCGTGTTATCATCAGGATATTTTGTATATCTACATCACTGTCAATGAATCTGTAAAGTGATTTACAAATGAATGACATCAGCAAGTACTTTCTACGAGACTCAAGTGTATACCAGTTAAGTGACCTTAGACGCTGATTGTAGGGCATCTGTTGTCGGTACTGTTTTAGTATCAGACGAGTTGCTCTACGTTGGATGCTTTCCCGCTCTCCCCCACTCAGTGTTATTTAGGGTACGCGTATGCCTGTTCCCTCCCTTTGAAAGCACCCCCTAAGTCCGGTGTGTAAAGTCAATACGGGCCGATTTTTTGTTTGTGTGTATTACGAGTCGGACTTTGTTGCGTGAAAAGTACCCCTTTACCGGAGATTTTGGGAACATGAATGCGGTCCCTCCATTCCCGGAGTAGGGGGCAAGGATGCTTTCTTATCTGTCACATAAATTACGATTGACAGGGAACCAAGCTGGTATACCATATTCAACAAGAGGAAGAGGAAGTGATTTGTACAGACAAAGTAGGGCTGGTGGTGAGAGACCCCCAGAAACGGAAGTGATGAGACCTATCATACGATTCGTAACCTTTTAACATACGGTTCAGTAGATTTTAGGTCGGGTTCGAGTCAGATAGAACTCGACCCTCAGTGAATATAACATGATCCTAAAGATTAAAACAAATCAGTCCGAGGCAATTTAAGGCTCTTTTGTGTATCCTATAAACAAAAACGTATTCGGACAACGTAATACGCCATTGGTAAGGTCCGGTCACACATAGGGGACGCATGGAGGACGCACGGCCCGCGCATTGAAAATTTGCAATTATTGCCAGTGCGTTGTCGTGCGTTAGGTGTGCGGCATCCTTCGTTACTCGTTCGTCGAGTGCGCTGGACCAACGCTGGACGAACGCTATGCATTCGTCGTCATTCGCTGTGTGCGTCGGGATTGTCCGCGGAGCTCGACGCATGAATGTACACGCCAAAAGGAAGCAAGACATGCGCGGAGCGCGCTAGACCAACGCTAGACATACGCGGAGCACACGCCCTGTATACGCGCAGCGCGCTAGCAACACGATATGCATTCGGTGTCAGCTCGCTAGCTTCTCCCAAATCCTGACAAAAGTCGGGCTCACGACTTTTTCCGATATTCAATGCGCCGGCCGTGCGTCGTCTATGTGTGACCGGGCCATAACATTCGCATCTCTACGATGGTGTTATGTGAACAAATACTCACCCAGGCGCACACACACAATAGCGGGTGGTAACTCCACAACAATGCCTCGTACTGGGGAATTCCAACACGGGCGTCGTTCTGGGGAATTCCAACTCGGGCGTAGTACCTGGAGGTGAATGGGTACCCCCCTTTCTGCTGGTACATATTTTTCGTCCATTTACAAATATTATGCGGTATAAACAAGAGTATTTAAATGCCAAGTTGTTCTTGTATTTTTTTTTTATGTTTCATCGATTCAGGCTTACGACTATGCGTTATTCTAGCAATTCAAGTTGTCCAGTTTTAAGAATCAGGCATCTCGTATATCTAAGCAAACTCCTTGGTATGGAAGAATGATGCACTCAGTCTGTACCATGTGATCCTGTAGTTTTACTTCTTACAAGGTGTTTGGCATTCCTAGAATTTCGGTAATCATGGTAATATATCATCATGAAATATTTTTTTCATTCCTTTATCTTTTATAGTCTTTATTTTATCATTAAATTATGTGATAACCAATTTCATGACGATTTTCCGGCTATGAAAAAGAAGAAGAAAAAAAGAAGGGGGATTCAGAGGTATTTACTTCCACAGATTTTATGAACAGCATTGAGTCCGGCATTGAGTTAAGCCCAAGACTATCCTTTATTTTTAGAGCATGTCTACGCCCCTGATGATTTCAACGATGAGTTCCTATTGTTTATGAATAGTCAATAGACTGTGATGACGCGATCAGAGAAGCACAGCACCGCCTTTATACATGCCGCTATTAGAGCGGTAGCCTAACTTCTAATGCATAAATATGTCGGTACGTTGCTTAGATCAAGCCCCATGCACATCATTTGGTGAACAGCTGACTTATCCGTAACTCATCTCTGGTAAGTGGTAGGATTTTCCTTGTTAAATATAAAGTTTAATACAGCAACTGGTCATGTGAATACATAGTAAAGAAAACTGTTTGGTAGCAGTTGAGGAAGGTTGATAATGTACATTAAAATTGATGTTTAAGCCTACAGTGGGAAGTTTTGGAATGATCGTAATGAGACTCAATCTTGCTGAAAACCTATTGCAATGCACATGAAAAGGATATAATTATGGGCTTACTTACACATGTGGTATCAACATTTGATATTCAGGCAGGAACTCTAGGGTGACAATATTTATTAATTTTCATATAGAAAAGAAAAAAAGGATCGGTTCGAAACAGTTTGAGGAAAATCGGAAACGGAAGCGGTTTTGGATATTTTTTAGCAATACGGTGAAGTTTCAAGGGAGAAAATTTAATACATTTAGTTATAGTTTGTACCATTATTATTGATTTTTTACTAAAAAATAGTGTTAAAGTGCAAAGTGGAGACAAATGAATCACGTATTTTGTAATTTGTTTTACGCAATATGTATTTATTATTATCTCTGTAAGAATCCGAAATACAACACTATTCTGACTCTTGATATATCGTGCACTAAAATAATAGGCCTACAGATTAATCTTGAGAATATGAACAGACCATAGGTTCGGATAGAACTTCAATTCTCTTTCTTTATTATGTTTATTTTAGGATTTAAGTTACACAAGTGAGACAGACATGGAGAGGAAACGCAAGCTAACATTACATCCTAATATGGCGGAACATCTCTTCTGCACTATCTGCTCTGATACCTTCGATGATCCCCGCAATCTCGTATGTGGGCATGTGTTCTGCAAGAAATGTCTGGATATTCTCGATGAAAGTCAGCCAGGGTCGCCTTTGAAAACATCTATTTGTTGTCCCACTTGTAGTAGAAGGACCAAACTACGAGAGAGTCGAGTGAATGGACTTAGTAAAAACCTACCCATCGTGGGGCTTCTAAACCAGGATTTGAGTGAAGAGCCAGGGCCTTCGTGTAAAAAGTCCAAAAGCACTTCCACATGTACTGAACACAACCAAGAGCGCAAAGACATTTATTGCAGTACCTGCCTGGTCTTCATATGCTTTAAGTGTTTCCAAGGAAATCATTCCCACCATGTAATCAAGACAAGAAAGGAATTTCTGGGAGAGCTAAGTCAAAAGACCGAAGATGCCAAACGGCGATATCAGGTTCAGTTGAAAACGTTGGAGAAAAATCTTCTTGAAGCTGATCAGGGAGTGTTTAAGTTGATTATTGCTCATAACAATGCAAAGCAATCAATTGAAGACGAGTATAAGGCTAAATTAGCACAACTGAACCAAAACAGAACTTTCCGCTTGCAATCATTGACTAAAACAACACAAAAATGGGAATCGGATGTTGCTCGGTTCAAAGAAAAGGGGGAACAGTTTAAAAAGAGTCTGGCGATTGCTGTTCCAAAGTTGGAAAGTAAGACTTTAGCGGATCTAGATGACGATGACTACAAGTCCTACGTTAAAAATGTCGACAGTGTGATGAATCTTCTCAAGACTGACATTAGTGTAGAACATTTAAAGCTCTGGAATAAACTCTTAGTACCACCTGCAGCATCCAGACCACAGCACGGCTCTGTTCCATCAACCAGTGGCGGAACCGCAGGGCAGGCTCCCCAAAGAGTTTCTCCCAAGTCAGTTAACAAGCCCCTCTAAACAAGGTATTTGATGGTGCCCATCGGTGGCCATATATTGACGCTATGTAACTGTTTGCAGACGAGAAAAGGAAAAGGGTTCACCTAGAGACTGCTAGATTGTATAAATAATCAGCGACGTGAAGGGTAACTACGAATGATGATCATGATGATGTAAAAGGGGAACACACTTCAATTTTAGACAGAACAACGGTAATGTCATAAATTTCACTACGTGTATAAAATTCTAACGCTGAAGAGGTGATTCATAGTGAGTGCGTTTTTATGATAATGTTTCATTTGTATTGCATAGATACATGAACATAAAATGCGAATGGCTTATGACCGGTTAAGTTTCCACACGACATTGTGCTGTGTTTCAGTCAAGTACATGTACAATGTAAAATAAAAACAGTAACAAATTGATTTTCGCTTTTAGACCGCACCTATACACGTCGGTTAAAATAGAAAAAAGGGAAAACTTTCAAAATACAGGCCATTCTCTTCAATATATCGTACCGTTTTCGTAGATATTATTTGAATATACATCCATACTCAGTTCTGTCTTTGTCTGGAGTGTAGGTTGTATTAGAGGTTTAGACGGTGACACAGACAACAAAGGCGGCACCGGGATTTAAAAAGCGAAGGGATGCCAAATATATGATGTTACATTTAAATGAGTCTTTGGATTGGAATGTGCTAAATATGTTGGTATCCTTTCTAAATTTAAATTTACATCACCTAATAATTATATCATATCGGTTGCCCTTGAGTGGTATATCAGATATATTGCACGAGTCGAAGACGAGTGCAATATTCATGCTAGCTGAATGCAACATAACTGATATGCCACGAAAGAAAGCCAATATTATTATTATCATAATTATATACATTAAAAAAACGAACTACAGTGAAATTTAAAGGATTGGAAAGATCGATTTATCAATTCATGGCAATTTTTCAATCCAACAGTGTCTCGTCTAGTCTTAAAATAAAATTTGGCAAGTCAAAATGAAAGATGATTCATGTCTTGAATATATAAATTGGTGTTTAAACGCAAAACTAGCAACGCATTTTACACGATATACTGAGGCCGTATTTACTTCAGGACGCGGATTAAGTTAGTATTTTATTTAGAATTTCACTTGGCTAAGTTATGTGTCTTAACTCTAACAATATTGCACACTGATTCTCAATCGGTGGAGTGACGTATCATACGGAGGAAAAGCAATATGCTAACAATATTGAACTCGATCAAATAAAGGGAATCAAATTTTATTCTTTGGGTAAAGAGGCTCGTATGTATTATAATGTTTTATATATTTTTTACAATAGCTTTGTTTTACCACATCTAAACTACTGCAACTATATTTGGGGATATACTTATAAATCACATCTGAAAAATGTATATATTTTACAGAAAAGGTTTCTAATAAATATAAAAATTCACAAATGTAAAGCCTATAGTATACCACTCTTTAAACAGATGCAAATCTTGCCTTTATAAGATTTGATCGAATTCATTACTTTAATTTTCTGTACTCTGTAAGACGTAACGTAACGAAGTACAGCAATATGTTCATAAAAAAAATCAAATATCCATTCATATGCCACTCGTCAAAATGACAATTTTCATCAACCAAAAATAAGACTTATTTTTTCACTTAATTTATTTATGTTGCTAGCGTGAAAAAATGGAACCAATTTTAAAAAACTTTGTCGCTAATACCTATTTAAAAAATTGTTACAATACAGTATTACAGTGTATAGTTTAGAAAAATTGATATTTTCATGTTGATTATTTTGTACAAACGCTTTCTGTAGGTATGTGTATGCAATATTTTGTATGTATGTATGTGCGTGTGTGTGTGTGTGTGTATGTTCGTATGCTGACCGAATCATATTTAATTTAATTTAATTTGTTTTAAGTGGGGGCCCTTTTTATAAGCAATTTACTTCTTTGTGGTCCTAACCATATACTTCCTTTTGATTTGTATGTGTTATGTATTCTATTTTCTATTGTATGTTTTGTTTTTACATGTATAAGGTTTCAATAAATTAAAATTCAATTCAATGGTAGATCAGTGTTGCCAGGTATTGATCTCGGGCGCCAAAAGTTTAATTTAAAAAATGGTGATTTATTTGTGAGAGATACTTCAACCTTGTCACCAAAATAGAATTTAGTATTTTTTTTTTTTTGGGGGGGGGGGTAATTTGGGAATAAGTAAGATGAATACTCAGTTTTAAAAATCCAATAACCAAAAATCTAAAATTGGAACGAAATTCGTTATTACGAATATAAACCTTTTCGGCATTGATATTGGACATTCATTGAATTTGGTGAATTGGGTGAATTTGGTGATTTTACCTCTACCATGTATATTTGTACCATATATCTGCACTATCTTCCTAGTATACTAAAGAATTTTAAAAGTTGTTTTCAAGAGCTAATATTGTGTTTTTATAAAACTGTACTGCCATTCCGCCATTTAAAAAAGTCAATGGAAATGGTTAATTGTATTTTGGAAATGGCAGTTATGTCAATGACAAAGCTCTGGTTAATAGGAAGCAACCTAATTGTAAATATAATTGTATTTGACACGGCTCGTTATTTTTGTTTTAAGTAGTTGATAGTTTGAAGAAAGATGTCATAGAAATCAAAACATTAACATCATGACATTTATTCATGTCAGCACAATGTGCAGTGAACAAATTGTAATAAAAATGAAGGTTTGCTTAATATTTGATTTAATACGTGTACCTTTTTTATTATTTATTGTCAAAATTCTTTTATCTGATTCATGAAGTTGATTTGTTGCTTACAATTACGTTATTTGCTTGTAGCATGGACCAGGATGTGAAAAACAATGTACTGACTAATTCGACTATTTCATGCACAAATTATACATTGACACAATGTCTTAATAATATATAAAGATGATTTCCTTTTTAGTCTATGAAAATGAAGCATCAATGTTTTAAAAACCGCCAAACGAGATAATATGTCTTGACAATTCTAATGGAGAAAAAACAAATGTTAATAGAATAACAAATCTGTACCAGTACAGTGGAAACTCGTTTTAAGGAGCTCTGGGCCTCGTCATATACAGAGTTGATATTAATCGCAACTTATTTGCGATTGATATCAATCAAAAATATGTACATAAGATAAAGGAGACAGTAAATTTGCGATTGATTTAGATCAATCCTAATTCTTTATAAGACAGCACCCTGATATAACAAAATATGGTACCCGATTTGCTGGTCAAAGCTCTTTATATTCCGCAATTAAAAACCTAGGAGCTACGGCTATCCTCTGCCAATAAAGAAAAGGACGTAAACCTAGTAGCTTCTCCAATCCTTTTCCACTAAAGAAAAGGACGTAATCCTAGTAGCTACCCCAATCCTCTGCACTATAACAAAAATCAGATTGCAAGCTTTTTATTAGTATTTGTTAAATCCATTTCGCATAATCATAAATTTATATTTTTACACACCATCTACAAATACAATATCCGGTAATCAAACATATGCAAGCCTTTTGTGTGTGTTTAAGCTAAAATTATTTAATGGGCCTGTTTTTTTTTTAAAGACAGTTAGAATGAATGAAGAACGACAAACACAAGAATATCAATTTATTAGAATTCAATTTCAGTAAAAATGTCTAGATATGGCTGTTGGTTCTTAGGTTCTTTAACAAATCTGTGCATTCTCTACAACAATCTCTATGTAGCTATTCATTTTTGCTGCTTAGATTTTGTTATATCTTGGAACTTACTTCTCCCTTGATCTTCTCCTTCACACATCTACATCACTTCTAGCTATTTTGGCTTATGTTCATCCCAAGTGTTCTTTGGGTGATACCCATTGGCTATATGCACTGCCCACCATCGCTCCTTGGTGCTATGCTACCATATTCAATTCTGTATTTGTGCCCCATTGGGAGTTAGATTAGGGCTCAGGCCAGGATAATTCCTGGCTAGTAACAGCACATAACCATGTCAGTATATATAGGACGAATGGTGGGTAAGACCAATAAGCTGTTATCAAAATATGTATGTTTCTCATGGATTAATGTTTACAGCATAACACAATGATCACCATTTTCAAGAAAATCACATTTAGTAGCACTTATGATGGGGATAAGCCGATAATATGCAGTCACTATAATGACCTGTTACATAATTAATACATTATTTCTACAAGTACCAGCATACAACTACGTATTGAATATCCTTTACAGCTCATTTTGTGGAGATTTGTGATAGGTAATAAGACTACAGCGAGTTCTAACTCATAGTCTCTCTTCCAAATACTATTCATAAATTATTAAGATCAAGTTGTTAGAAAGATAGAATTATTGGTTGTGTATATTTAGATATAAATAACATTTATATTTTCACATTATGCTAAAAAAAGACCTTTCCAATAAGACCTTGCCAAACTCATAAAAACTACCAGTAATGAGATTGTGACTCCTACGTACTGCAGATTGCTGTTCCCTCTGAGAAGTGCTACCGTGTCCAATCTCAACTCACTCTAAAGTCAGGACCAAGGTCTGTGAAACTGAACAATCTCAAAGAAAATTTAATATAATTTTATTATTGGATGAATCAAATTTGTTCAAAATTTTAAATCCAGTTTAGATTGTCTTTAACAAGTAAATTAGCTTCTTGAACAGAAATTTAACTTTGACTTTTTTTTAAATATCAAAAGGAAACCACGGCAGGTCTATGACTGATATTTACATACTCCTTTAATAATTTTATGATATGGCATTAACAACACAATATTGCGAACGACCTGAATTGGGATTTTAAAAATATATATATTTAGGTACAAAAGAAATTAAAATGAAATATTTGTTGAATGGTTTGGTGAGAATCATTTCATTGACACTAACATACTTACAAAAGTGGAAATTAGATAATGTACAATTAGTTTAGATTCTTGAGTAAAACAAATATTGAATAAGTTTAAATAAAAAAAGAAACATTTCAGTAGAATTCCGGTGTTCTAATTCTGTAGAGGAGACTCCAGATTAAGACGTGTCAAAGCAAAATGATGCAATTCTTTGGGTCAGGACATACCGGTGGATCAACAGCCCACAGATTTAGAGACAAAGTCGGCCTGGTGAACCCTCAAAGAGATTGCCAGAAGGCCCAGGAGACCGACATGTCAGTCTTGTGGGCTGTACCCTCTCTTGATATTTAACAAATAATCTTACTTTCAAAAGTTCTTGCGCAGAAAGCACTATAGTGATCATCCTCAAATATATCATATTCCTCCAGGAAAGCAGCCCCTTTCCTGATTGCCACACCAAATAAAGGGAATGGGACTACAACGGCAACAACCTTGGGCAATCGCCATTATCGTTTGTGGTTCTATGTCGTACCACAGTGCGCATACCAACCTAAGCGTTTGGTATTGTTGTGTTTAAATGAAATTAAAGGAATTGTTTTTTACAAACTGATCAATCACATGTATTCGCAGGCTAAATCGCGTGTTATCAAAGAAGGTAAGATATTAAGTTTATTTGATTGTAACATAGGAGTACGTCAGGGGAAAAACTAATTATCATCATTTCACTTTTAGGAAATCATAAATTAACGGTAAGATGGTCTGAATATTCTTCCTAGAGAGCTATATTCATCATTACAAGACTATGACATTGACTTTTAAATTCAATATATTTCCTTTATTCTACAAAGATGATACCAATGTGCTTGCCAAATCTGAGCTA
The DNA here is from genome assembly GCA_037976565.1 of Mesocentrotus franciscanus. NCBI lineage: Eukaryota > Metazoa > Echinodermata > Echinoidea > Camarodonta > Strongylocentrotidae > Mesocentrotus > Mesocentrotus franciscanus. Next base: position 15,458,901 of record CP137673.1, read on the forward strand.
GAACTTTTTACAAGCAAACATTTAAAATGGGTTCTTACATTTTCCAAGGACCTTAAGTATAAAACCAAACAGGAGGGCACACAAACAGAATTGTGGATGTGGATCCGTCGCAACTCATTATAAGACGGGGCCCTGTTTATAACAAGGTTTTAGGTCGGGATCGAGTCAGCTAGAATTCGACCCTCGGTTTAAAAAAATCAATCTAAGGTCAATTTCAGGCTCTTTTGCGTATCCTTTTAAAAAATCATATGCGGACAATGTAATACGTCATAGTATCATTCGTACCTCTGCGATGGTGTTATTTTTTCTTCCCATATTTTCTTTATTAGAGATTTCATTCAAAATTAAAATGAAAATGATATGTTATGTGAACAACTGCTCACCCACGCACACACACAACAGCGGGTGGTAACTCCACAACAATGCCTCGTCCTGGGGAATTCCACCTCGGGCGTTGTTCTGGGGAATTCCAACTCGGGCGCAGTACCTGGAGGTGAATGGGTACACCCCCCCCCCCTTTTTCTGCTGGTACATATTTTTCGTCCATTGACAAATATTATGCGGTATAAACAAGAGTATTTAAATGCCAAGTTGTTATTGTATTTTTTTCTATGTTTCATCGATTCAGGCTTACGACTATACGTTATTCTAGAAATTAATGTTGTCTAGTTTTGAGAATCAGGCATCTTACCTCGAATATTTAAGCAAACCCCTTCGTATGGAAGAATGGTGCACTCAGTTTGTACCATGTGATCCTGTAGTTTTACTCCATACAAGGTGTTTGGCATTCCTAGAATTTCGGTAATCGATAGTAATATATCATCATGGAATATTGTTTCATTCCTTTATCTTTTATAGTCTTTGTTTTATCATTAAATTATGTGATAACCAATTTCATGACGATTTTCCGGCTATGAAAAAGAAGAAAAAAAAAGAAGGGGGGAAATTCAGAGGTATTTACTTCCACAGATTTTATAAATAGCATTTATTTAAGCCCGAGACTATCCTCTTTTCTAGAGCATGTCTATGCCCTTGCTTTCAACGATGATTTCCTGTTATTTATGAAAAATCAATAGACTGTGATGACGCGATCAGAAAAGCACAGCACCTCCTTAATACAGGCCGCTATTAGAGCGGTAGCCTAATTTCTAATGCATAAATATTTTGGTTGCTTAGATTAAGCCCAAAACACATCTTTTGGTGAACAGCAGACTTATCAGGAGCTCATCTCTGGTAAGTGGTAGCATTTTCCTTTGTTAAATATAAAGTTTAGTACGGTGACTGATCATGTGAATACATAGTGAAGGAACTGTTTGGTAGCAATTGGAAAAGTTTGATTATGTACATTAGAATTGATGTTTACGCCTATGGTTTGAAGTTTGGGATTGATCGAAATGAGACTCAATTTTGCTGAAAATAACATGCACTGCACACAATAAAGGATATGTGGGCTTATTAACACATGTTGTATCAACGTTTGTAATTCAGGCAAGTGCTTTAGTGTGACAAAATGTATTACTTTTAAAATAGAAAAACGAAATAAGAATCGGTTCCATACAGGTTGAGGAAAGTCAGAAATGGAAACGGTTATAGATATATTTTTAGCAATACGGAGATGTTATAGTGGAAAATATAAATTAATACATCTAGATATATTGTGTACCATTATTATTGATATGTTACTAGAAATGGTGGGAAATTGCAAAGTCTAAACATACTAGGGGAACCCGGGGCAAAGTGGAACGCGGGGCAAAGTGAAACACATACGCCCGGTTATTTGTTGTTCATGCTGCCATCTATCTAACTTCATGTGCCAATAACACTACAACGAGGATGCATCGTTTTTTACCAGAGTTGCGCGAATACGTCAGATATGTGTGCTTTTACGGAAAATATCCGTTTTTCATGTTAAAACGTGTTTCACTTTTCCCCGGAGGTCCGGGGCAAAGTGGATTTTTAATATTTTGTTCAAATTCATAGCATTTGATAAAACTGATTATTTTAGAAACATTGTTAGTGTCATTTGTTAGTGGTAGTCCTAAGGTAAAAGTATAAACCTAATGTTTTGCTTTACTTTGCTTTGTAATCCTGTTCTGGTTGTTCCAATTTTTTGGTCCACTTTGCCCCGGGTTCCCCTACGCATCATGTAATTTGTTTATTGTTTTACGCATCATGTATTCATTGTCATCCCTAAAAGAATCCGAAATACAAAAATCTTCTCACTCGTAATATTTCGTGAACAAAACTTTTTAACTTACAGATTAATCTTGAGAATATGAACAGACCATAAGCTTAGACAGAATTTCAATTTTCTTTATTTATTCTCTTTCATTCAGGATTTAAGTTATGAAAGTGAGACAGACATGGAGAGGAAACGCAAGGTATCATCACATCCAGATGTGAAGGAACATCTCATATGCGCTATCTGCACTGATACTTTCCATGATCCCCGCAATCTTGGGTGTGGACATGTGTTCTGCAAAAAATGTCTGGATAAGCTCAATGAAAGTCAGGTATGTTCGACAGTGTACGGACCTATTATTGGTTGTCCCACTTGCAGACGAGATACCATACTACCAAAGAGTGGAGTGAATGGGCTTAGTCGAAACCTACCCATCGTGGGGCTCCTACACCAGGACTTGAATATAAAAAGAACTCCTACATGTACTGAACACAACCAAGAGCGCAGACACATTTATTGCAGAACCTGCCTGGTGTTCATATGCTTTAAGTGTTTCCAAGGAAATCATTCCGACCATGTAACCAAGACAAGCAATGAATTTCTGGGAGAACTAAGTCAAAAGACCAAAGATGCCAAACAGCAGTATCAGGTTCAGTTGAAAACCTTGGAGAAAAATCTTCTTGAAGCTGATCTGGAAATACTGAAGATGCGTTCTGCAAAGCAATCAATTGAAGACGAGTATAATGCTGAATTAGCACAACTGAACCAAAACAGAATTTCCCGCTTGCAATCATTGACCAGAACAACAAAGAAAAGGGAATCGGATGTTGCTCAGTTCAAAGAAAAAGGGGAACAGTTACAAAAGAATCTGGCGATTGCTGTTCCAAAGTTGGAAAGTAAGACTTTAGAGGATCTAGATGACAATGACCTCAAGTCCTACGTTAAAAATGTGGACAATGTGATGAATCTTCTCAAGACTGACATTAGTGTAAAACATTTAAATCACTGGAATCAAATCGATGTACCACCTGCAGCATCTAAACCTGAGCCCGGCTCTGTTCCATCAACCAGTGGTGAAACCACAGGACAGGTTTCCCAAAGAGTTTCTCCCAGGTAAGTTAACAAGCCCCTCTATACAAGGTATTTGTGGGGTGCCTATAATAGGTGGCTATATATTGACACTACGTAACTGTTTGCAGACAAGAGAAGGAAAAGGGTTCCGCTAGAGAATGCTATTGTAAGGTAATTTCGAATGATGATCATGGTGATGTAAAAGGGGAACACACTACACAGTTCAATTTTAGACAGAATAATTAACGGTGTTGTCATGAATTTCACTACGTGGACAAATTTTACCACTGAATGGGTGATTAACAGTAAATGCTTTTTTATGATAATCTTTATTGTATTCAGACATGACAAAACTACATGTACATAAATTGAGAATGGCTTATATGTTATGTTACGTTTCTGTGTCGTTGTGCTGTGTCTCAGTCAAGTACATGTTCAATGTAAAATAAAGACATTGACAATTTGATTTTCTTTTTTAATCTTAGACCGCACCTATACACAGCGTCAGTTAAAAAAGAAAGAATAAAAACTTTTAAAATACAAGCCACTCTGTTCAATGTATCGTACCGTTTTCGTTTTCATTGTGATTATACTCAGTTGTGATTTTATTCTTGAGTGTAGGCTATATTAGAGGATTACACAGTGACACAAACAACATAGGCCGCACCGGGGTTTAAAAGCGAAGGGATGCCAAATATATGGTAGGTAATTTTGGGCGGACCAAGGTTTTTTTCTTTCGATCGCAAATAGCGAAAATAACGAGACCCGACGAAAAGGGGCCATTCCCATGTGAAAATGAATAATTCTGACGAGCCATTAACATAAGGTACACAATCTTGGATTCGACAATGAAATGAAATTGGAGTGGGGTGCAAAAACCAAATCCCGGCAATGATATTTCGATATTTGTTTCATGACAAAAAGACCCCAAAAACAAAAACAAGAAGATCTCTCCGTCATTTTTCCACAGATAACGTGCTTACCCGGGTGTCTCCTCTTTCTTCCTTCCCCCATGCCACCACTGTGTTTCGAGATTTTTCTAAATTTTTACCGATCCCCTTAAAAAGAAAATAATTTTAGTACAGCTAGAATATATTAAATCAAGCACTTTATACTGCGTCCTATCATGGGCTAACGCTAACGGATAAGGAGTATGAAGAAATAAAGAATAATATAAATCTGCACACATTGGACCCAAGTCGTACCTGAGTTCCGTGCAGACCCTATTTGATGAGAGTCTGTTAAACTTGCAAAGTCTCTTTGCATACACATGAAACTTGACATACAAAAGATTTTTTCGGTGATTGGTTCATTGGATCAGTGATGCCAGATAAGTCAACCTTGTCATCAAAAATAAAATGTTGTGATTTTTTTGTTTTTTTTTGTTCGTGATTTGGTAGTAAGTAAAATGAAAACTCAGTTTTTGACTAGCTGTCATCAGTGGGGAGTTCATATGGGTATTGGGCACACAATATCCATAAGTAAAGGTAGGGGAGCGCATTTATTTTGTGACAAAAATACAATAGCCAAAAATCTAAATTGAAATAAAATTCTTTATTACGAATTTCACCCTTATTTGCATAGATATCGGGTTTTCTTTGAATTTTGTGTTTTGGGATGAATTTGGTGATTTTACTTTACCATGTTTATTTGTACCATTATATATCTGTACTTTTTTCCTATACTAATGTATTTTAAAATTTGTAATGAAGAGCTAGTATTGTCTTTCAACAAACAGTACTGGAGTTTAAGTCGATGGAAATGGTTATTTGTGTTCTATAAATAGCAGTTATGTCAATGACAAAGATCTGGTTGATGGGAACCAACCTTATTGTAAATATAATTGTAATTGATACAGATCATTATTTATGTTTTGAGGAGTTGATAGTTTGAAGAAAGTTGTCGTAGAAATCAAGACATTAACATCGTGACATTTATTCATGTCAGCACAATGTGCAGTGAACAAATAATAATAAAAATGAAGGCTTGCTTATAATTTGATTTAATATGTGTACCTTGTTTTATTAGCTATTGTCAATACTCTTTTAACTGAATCCTAGCAATGCTTTGCAGCCAAAGGCTGAATTGCGCATCATTCACAATTTCTCAAATATCATTACATTATCAATTGCTTTAAAAAATAATGACAAAATTACATTTCCCGAAATATTCTTATAAAATTAGAGGTGTAATTTGTAAACATGCTCAATCAGCAGTACATATATACGACAAAAATACAACTTACATGTATATCTAAATCTAGTGAGTGTTTATCTAAACATTTTATATCATACTGTCCATAATGTGCACTACCTCAAAAAAAGTATTGTTTCATAAATATCCAGGAAAAGGTGACATTTTTGTTGTTGAATTTTGTTTTCTTAACATAACAACGACACAGAACAACTTAATTTACAATTACATCACACCATCTAAGTTGGGTGTCTTTTTCCCCAATTATTGTTTTTCTCTTTTTCAGTTTGTGCTATCGTAAAAATAACGGTGCAGATTTTTTATTTGTAAGTCATTTCGTAAATGTTACTACAAGACTTCAAATTATTTACATCATAAATGTGTGTTTTTACACAACATCTACCATGATAATCAATTCTGTATTTGTGCCCCATTGTGAGTTAGATTAGGGCTAAGGCCAGGGAAAGAGATATGTTCACCCTAAACTCAATTCCTGGCTAGTAACAGCACATGATCATGGCAGTATATATGACGCATGATGGGTAGGACTAATCAACTGTAATCAAAATATCTAAGTTTCTCATGGATTATTCACCATAACAAAATGATCACCATTTTCAAGAAATCGCATTTAGTAGCACTTCTGATGGGGATAAGCCGATAATATGCAGTCACTATAGTGACCTGTAACATAATTAATACATTATTTCTACAAGTACCAGCAAACAACTACGTATTGAATATCCTTTACAGCTCATTTTGTGGACGTTTGTGATAGTTAATAAATCTACAGGGAGTTCAAACTCATACAGTCTTTCTGCCAAGTTTTAGTCATAAATCATTAATATCAAGTTGTTAGAGAGATAGAATTATAGGTTGTATATATTTGCATATAAATAACATTTATATATTTTTATTATATTCACATAATGCTTAAAAAAATCTTTCCAATAAGACCTTGCAAAACCCATAAATACTACCAGTAATGAGGTTGTGACTCCTACGTATTGCAGATTGCTGTTCCATCTGAGAAGTGCTACCGTGTCCCATCTCAGCTCACTCTAAAGTCAGGACCAAGGTCTGTGAAACTGAACAATATCAAAGAAAACCGCAGATATAACATCGTAGCCAATGTAATATAAGTTTTTTGATGGATGAATCAAATTTGCTGAAAATTTAAAATCTATTAGATTCTCTTCAACAAGTAGATTAGCTTCTTGAACAGAAATTTAATTTTTTTAATATCAAAAGTAAACCAGGGCAGGTCTATGACTGACATTTACATACTCCTTTCATCATTTTATGACATAGCATTAACAAGGCAACATGTTATTGGGAACGAACTGAATTGGGTTTTTTACAAAATATATATTAATGTACAAAAGAAATTCAAATAAAATCTTTGCTGATATGAATACTTTAGAAAGTGGAAATTAGAAAATGTACAATTAGTTTAGATTTCTCAGGTCTTATTAGAGCAAAACAAATATTGAATAAGTTGAAGAAAAAAGCAATTTCAGCAGAATTCCGGTGCTCTGATCAGGGGCGGCGGAGCGGCTTCCAAAGTGGGGGGGAGGCACCAACAACAAAGGGCACTTTCTGGAGAAAAAAAGGGCACCTACAAACGGAAATCTCAAAACGAAAATATACAATTTTGTAGAGATTGGTATATACCCCTACATTGTGATTACATTATCTGGGATGCTTTCAATATGTGTTTCCCTTTATACATCATACAAGATATCGCTTAAGCATCTTACTTTGCAGTTAGGTGTGATGGTCTGAATCTTCAATTGCGATCGAGCGAAGCGAGCGAGGAAAAAAATTTGATTTGTGAGGTCGCAGTGCGAAAAATTACATCTTATAAAGAGGAAAAAACAATCCTGATGGGGTTATAAGCACATTCTCATAACGGAAGACTGAAAAGTCCTTTGATAAGCAACATAATTACATCATCTATAAATGCTAGTGAGTGTAGCGAGTGAGCTTTGGGGAAAATTGCTCTTAGTCGCTTTAAATTAGGGGCACGTTTAGTAATGAGAGGAAGAGGGAACACTTATCGAAAGAGATAAGACACCTATAAGAAAAGAAAAGGAGCACGTGTCAAAGTACAAAGACTAATTATCAGAGGTGAAAATGGGGCACTTCTTACATCTGAAAAGAGGCACTCAACAGGGATGAAAAAGGGCACTTATGAGAATGGTAAATGGGCATTTGTCGACGGAAATGGGGCACCCATCAGATTTTGATAGGGGCATTTGTGGTGAGGTGAAAAGGGACATTTATGAAAAGGGGATAGGTTCCTTATTAGAAAGGAAAAGAGGCACGTATCATTGTTAAAAGGGAAATTATCAGAGGTGAAAAGGGACACTTATCGCGTCTGAAAAGGGGCACTGACCAGATATGAAAAGGGGTACTTATGAGAATGGAAATTGGACACTTATTGCAAAGGAAAATAGGAACTTGTCAAAGGAAAAGGGGCACGTCTCAAAATAAGGGCACTTATCATAGGTGAAAAGTAATAGGGGCACTTTCAAAGTAAAATGGGCACTTTTCCTTTGTAAAACAAGGGGCACTTATTACGAAGTTATAGGGGCACTTTGGGGGTACTTGAAAAATTGGGGGCACTGTGCCCCCCCCCCTGTCCCTGGAGCGCCGCCTCTGGCTCTGATTCTGTAGAGGAGACTGAGTCTCCAGATTAAGACACGTCAAACTAACATGATGCAATTCTGTGGGTCAGGACATACCGGTGGATTAACAGCTCACAACGCTAGAGACAAAGTTGGTCTGGTGAACCCTCAAAGAGATTGCCAGAAGGCCCAAGAAACCGACATGTCAGTCTTGTGGGTTTTAGCCTCTCTTGGTATTTAAGAAATAATCTTACTTGCAAAAGTTCTTGCGCAGATAGCACCAGGCGCGGATCCAGGATTTCTTAGGGGGCCCAAATTTGAAAGTGTGCGAGCCAAATATTGGTACGTAATGGTGACCACTAAAGCAGTGGCGTATCGTTGGGGGAAAAGAATCCGCATCCCCACCACTCTTATACATGCAGGCCCTGCTGAACGTTTTTCAAAGTGGGTGGGGGGAGGGTAAATTATTTACGATCAGGTAGAGCGTAGCGTAAATCGGCGTGGGTTCTAGAGGCAAAGACCCGGCGGGGGTCAATGGTCGGAGCCACCGGAAGCTCAGGGGTTTTAGGCATTTAATTACGGTCAGATGAACATATATTGATACCTTATTTGTGACACTGGCAGGACACTATTTGGCGTGGGGTCCAGGGGCGGAGCCCCCAGAAGCTCAGGAGTTTTAGGCATTAAATAACCGTCAGATAAGCATCCAGGGGCCGCCTTAGGGCCCTAGGTAGGGTCATGGGGCAGAGCCCCCGGAAGCTCAGGGGTTTTAGGCATTTAATTACGGTCAGATGAGCTTATTTTGATCCTTATTCGTGACACTGGCAGGTCACTAATTGGTGTGGGCTCCAGGGGTGGAGCCCCCGAAAGCCCCGGGGTTTTATGCATTAAATTACGGTCAGATTATCATCCAAGGGCCCGCCTTAGGGCCCTTGGTGGAATTCAGGGGGCAGAGCCCCCGTATGCTCAGGGGTTTTAAGTAATGAAATCACGGTCAGATGAGCATATTTTTTATACCTCATTTTTTGTGTTTTTGTTTTCTTCTCTCTTCCTTTCTATTTCTCTTTTATGTACTTTTTCAAAAAAGGGGAGAGCTCGAGCCCCCCGAGCCCCGCCATTCCGCGGGCCCTGACATGTAAGTCTCTAAATAAGCATATTTCTTGCCTGACTGTAAATTTGGGAATTCGTCATTTTCCAACAAACGCATAAAAAGTATAATTTACTAAAAAGTGAGAAAAAACCGGAAAATTATGTCATTTTCAGCAAAATTTGTAAATCAGTACTATCCAATTAGAAATAAACTATGCTTAAATTCTATTAACTGCACCTGAAATTGCATCATGCGCATTATAAGTTCCAAACGCTTTCTTACATACAAATACACAAAAAAGTTTCGAAAGCTTAAATGCATACTATTTCACAAGGTGTAATAAAACAATATGAATAATTCTAATGATACACTAACATGCAAATGCATGATCATTTTTGCGTTTCTTTCTGCCTGCAAAATAGTTTTCTTCTGCATTTTGTTTTGTTGCTGTTATGAGTTTATATTCATATTATTGTTATCAAACAGGAATAAATAAATACATTTGTACAATGATGATAGAAGAAGCGATAAAAATCGCAACTGATCTTTCCTTATTTTCCCCCTTTTCTTTTCTTCTTCCTCTATACTTAATTCCCCTTCTCTCCTCTTTCCCTTTCCCTTCCCTTCATTCACTCTCTCTCTTTTTTTTTTTACCAAGGGGGAGGCAAGGGCCTTTCGCCCCCCTCCCCGATCCACACCTTGTTGGTGGGGAAAATCGCAACCGATCTCCCCCACCTTTCTTCTTCCTCTTTTTTTTCCTTTCCCTTTCTCTCCTCTTCCCTTTTATTTCCCTCCGCTTCCTTCTCTCTCTTTTAAGTTTGCTGGGGGCAACGGCCTTTCGGTCCCCCGATCCACACGTTGTTGGCTGAATTAATCGTAACTGATCTCCCCTTCTTTTCATCCTTTTCTTTTCTTCTTCCTCTTTTTTGTTCCCTTTTAGCTCTCCTCTTTCCTTTTCCCTTCCCTCTTTTTTGGGGGAGGCAAGGGCCTTTGCCCCGATCCACAACTTGTTGGCGGGAAAATCGCAACTGATATCGATCCCCCTTCTTTTCTTTTCTTTTTCCTCTTTATTTCCTTCCCTTTATCTCCTCTTTGCCTTTTTTCTTTCCCTTTCCTTCCTTCTCTTTCTTTTTTGCGGGAAGGCAACAGCCTGGGAAGCAAGACCCTTTCCCCCCCTGATCTCCTTCTTTCCCCCTTTTCTTTTCTGCTTCCTCTTCTTTCTTTCCCTTTCTCTCCTCTTTCCCTCTCCCTTCTTTTCCTTCTCTCTCTCTCTCTCCCCCTGGATCCGCGACTGGATAGCACTCTAGTCATCATCCTCAGGAACAAAGATATCATACTCTTACAGGAAAGCAGCGCCTTCCTGTCTGACTGTCGCACAAAAATAAAAGAATGGGACTACCACGGCAACAACCTTGGACAATGCAAGCCACGACAGCTATCGCCATTATCGTTTGTGGTTCTATGTCGTACCACAGTGCGCATACTAACCTAAAGGGGGTATCTCACTGAGCGGCGAATGCTTACGACGTTGCGAATTTTGGATTCGCCAACTTTTCTGACAAAAATCAGGGTTCGCCTCTGCGACATTTCGCGACTTTTAGCGATGTTTAGCGACAAGAAGCAACATTTGAGCGAATGTTTGCGCAAGGCAGTGGGCGACTATTAGCGACAGTTTTTGCGAAGATTAGCGACTATTTGCTAATCCTTTGCCACTATCTGTGACTTCTGGTACTCAATGGGTCGATTTTTATATATGAACCATATGGTCATGTGGTCGCTAGCATTGGCGAATCAAAAAGTACTTCATCGACACCGTCTTACAACCGTTTGCAAAGACTTACGACTGTTTTGCAAACGCTTACGACTATTTTCGGAAAAATAAATTCGCAAAGAAATTTTGAAAGAGTTCAAAATTTCTTTGCGACAAGAAAACTGTTTACGACAATGAAAACTGTTTGCGAACTTTCTTGCAACCTTTTACAACCTTTTACGAACCCGGGCGAAACCCCAAATTCGCTACGTTCGCAAGCATTCGCCGCTCAGTGAGATTAAGGCCCTATCTCACTGAGCGGCGAATGCTTGCGAACGTAACGAATTTGGGGTTTCGCCAGGGTTCGTGAACGGTTGCAAGAAAGTTCGCAAACAGTTTTCATTGTCGCAAACAGTTTTCTCGTCGCAAAACAGTCGTAGGCCTTTACAAAACAGTCGTAAGCCTTTGCAAACGGTTGTAAGACGGTGTCGCTGAAGTTCTTTTTGATCAAAAAATCAAAAATTCGCAACGCTCGCAAGCATTCGCCGCTCAGAAAGATAGGGCCTTAAAAGGTTGCAAGAAAGTTCGCAAACAGTTTTCATTGTCGCAAAACAGTCGTAGGCCTTTGCAAAACAGTCGTAAGCCTTTGCAAACGGTTGTAAGACGGTGTCGCTGAAGTTCTTTTTGATCCAAAAATCCAAAATTCGCAATGTTCGCAAGCATTCGCCGCTCAGTGAGATGGGGCCTTAAGGGCCTATATCTCACTGAGCGGCGAATGCTTGCGAACGTAGCGAATTTGGGGTTTCGCCAGGGTTCGTAAACGGTTGCAGGAAAGTTGGCAAACAGTTTTCATTGTCGCAAACAGTTTTTTCTCGTCGCAAAACAGTCGTAGGCCTTTGCAAAACAGTCGTAAGCCTTTGCAAACAGTTGTAAGACGGTGTCGCTGAAGTTCTTTTTGATCCAAAAATCAAAAATTCGCAACGTTCGCAAGCATTCGCCGCTCAGTGAGATAGGCCCTTTAAGCATTCGCCGCTCAGTGAGATAGGGCCTCATAAGCGTTTGATATTGTTGTGTTTGAATGAAATTAAAGGAATTGCTTTTTACTAACTGATCAATCACATGTATTTGCAGGCTAAATCGGGTGTTTAATATCAAAGAAGGTAAGATATTAAGTTTATTTGATTGTAACATAGGAGTACGTCAGGGAAATCTCATTGTCATCATTTCTCTTTGTTTTAGTTATCAATGTTTTTAAAGAAATCATAAATTAACGGTAGGATGATCTGAATATTCTTCCTAGAGGGCTGTATTCATCATTGCAAGGCTATGACATTGACTTTTTAAATTCAATATATTTCCTTTATTCTACAAAGATGATACCAATTAATGTGCTTGCAAAATCTGAGTAAGAACTTTTTACAAGCAAACATTTAAACAGAGGTTCTTACATTTGCCAAGGGCCTTAAGTATGAAAACTGAACAGGAGGGCACACAAACAGAATTGTTTGTGTGCTGTTCTCTCTCTCTCTCTCTCTCGCCTCTCTCCTCTCTCCTTCTTTCTTTTGATTAGGCCTACAAACTTAGAGTAGTCTTTGCTAGATTAGGTTTTGTGGGAAGGGTCGTAGAAGCAAAATTGGAGGTGGAATAATGCGAGTGTATAGCCTGGACTATATCAACCACAAGGGTAAATGATAAAGACCTCTCTTCAAGGACCGGTGGAGATCCTAAGTCCTAACCCCTCAACCCCTCCAACCCTTCTCGAGGTACGTTTCACGTTTTTTTCTCGAACGAATGTACCCCCTAAACAAATTAAACCCCTCGAACATATCCCCTAAGCAAGGTCTACCTTAATTAAAGCTCTATAAATGTACCTGTTACAAAAGTGATAATTCGTGCAATACGAGATACACAAAGTCCAGGCTAAGGATGGGAAAAGAGAAGTTTAAATGTGTTTTAACAAATTCCAATTCCATTCGACGGTTTTTTATGGGGTTTCCAGTAGAAGTGTAAAAATCGAAGAAAAAAATACTGGGCCCCGTCGTATAAAGAGTTGATATTAATCGAAAGTTATGTGCGATTGAAATCTATCGCAAATAAATTATGTACATAAGAGAGAGGAGACTGCAAACTTTCGATTGATGTGGATCCATATCGCAACTCATTATAAGACGGGGCCCTGTTTATAACAAGGTTTTAGGTCGGGATCGAGTCAGCTAGAACTCGACCCTCGGTTTAAAAAAAAAAAAAATCTAAGGTCAATTTTAGGCTCTTTTGCGTATCCTATAAAAAAATCATATGCGGACAATGTAATACGTCATTGTATCATTCGTACCTCTGGGATGTTGTTATGTGAACAAATGCTCACCCACGCACACACACAATAGCGGGTGGTAACTCTACAACAATGCCTCGTCCTGGGGAAATCCAGCTCGGGCGTCGTTCTGGGGAATTGCAACTCGGGCGCAGTACCTGGAGGTGAATGGGTACCCTCCCCTACCCCCTCCTACTGGTACATACTGTTCGTCCATTGACAAATATTATGCGGTTTAAACGAGGGTATTTAAATGTCAAGTTGTTGATGTATTTTTTCTTTGTTTCATCGATTCAAGCGTACGACTATATGTTATTCTAGAAATTCTTCCAGTTTTGAGAATCAAGCATCTCATATATTCAAGCTAATCCCCTCGCATATTATACTTTCGTTCATTATCTGTATCTGTATGTAAGAATGATTTTGGGCACATCATCATAACCCTGTTATCCTGTAGTTTTACTCCATACAAAGTGTTTGGCATTCCTAGAATTTCGGTAATCATGGTAATACGGCATCATCATGAAATATGTTTTCATTCCTTTATCTTTTATGGTCTTTTTTGTTACCATGAATTTATAATGATACAAATTTCATGACGATTTACCTGCTATGAAAAAGTAAAAGAAGAAAAGGAGGGGGAAAATTCAGAGGTATTTAAGTCCACAGAGTTTAAGAACAGCATTTAGTTAAGCCCGAGACTATCCTCTATTTTAGAGCATGTCTCTGCCCCTGATTTCAACTATGAGTTCCTGTTATCCATGAAATATCAATAGACTGTGATGAAACGAACAAAAAAGCACAGCACCGCCTTTATACAGGCCGCTATTAGAGCGGTAGCCTAATTTCTAATGCATAAATATTTTGGTTGCTTGAATTAGATTAAGCCCAAAACACATCTTTTGGCAGAACAGCAGAATTATCAGGAGCTCATCTCTGGTAAGTGGTAGCATTTTCCTTTGTTAAATATAAAGTTTAGTACGGTGACTGATCATGTGAATACATAGTGAAGGAACTGTTTGGTAGCAATTGGGAAAGTTTGATTATGTACATTAGAATTGATGTTTACGCCTATGGTTTGAAGTTTGGGATTGATCGAAATGAGACTCAATTTTGCTGAAAATAACATGCACTGCACACAATAAAGGATATGTGGGCTTATTAACACATGTTGTATCAACGTTTGTAATTCAGGCAAGTGCTTTAGTGTGACAAAATGTATTACTTTTAAAATAGAAAAACGAAATAAGAATCGGTTCCATACAGGTTGAGGAAAGTCAGAAATGGAAACGGTTATAGATATATTTTTAGCAATACGGAAATGTTATAGTGGAAAAAATAAATCAATATATCTAGATATATTGTGTACCATTACTATTAATTTGTTACATAGAATGATGGGAAAATGCAAAGTGCAGACATACTACGCATCGTGTTATTTGTAAATTGTTTTACGCATCATGTATTCACTGTCATCCCTAAAAGAATCCGAAATACAAAAATATATAATTCATTCCTATTTCGTGAACAAAACTTATCAGCCTACAGATTAATCTTGATATTATGAACAGACCAAAGGCTCAGATATAATTTCAATTCTCTTTCATTCAGGATTTAAGTTATAAAGTGAGACAGACATGAAGAGGAAACGCAAGCTGTCATCACATCCAGATTGTGAAGGAACATCTCATCTGCGCTATCTGCACTGATACTTTCCATGATCCCCGCAATCTTGGGTGTGGACATGTGTTCTGCAAAAAATGTCTGGATAAGCTCAATGAACGTCAGCTATGTTCGCCAGTGTACGGCCCTATTATTGGTTGTCCCACTTGCAGACAAGATACATGTACCATACTACCAAAGGGTGGAGTGAATGGGCTTTGTCGAAACCTACCCATCGTGGGGCTCCTACACCAGGACTTGACTATAAAAAAAAACTCCCACATGCAGTGAGCACAACCAAGAGCGCAGAGACATTTATTGCAGTACCTGCCTGGTCTTCATATGCTTTAACTGTTTCAAAGGAAATCATTCCCGCCATGTAACCAAGACAAGAAAAGAATTTCTGGGAGAGCTAAGACAAAAGACCAAAGATGCCAAACAGCAATATCAGGTTCAGTTGAAAACCTTGGAGAACAATCTTCTTGAAGCTGATCAGGGAAAGGAGAAGATGCGTTCTGCAAAGCAATCAATTGAAGACGAGTATGAGGCTGAGATAACACAACTGAACCAAAACAGAATTTCCAGCTTGCAATCATTGACTAAAACAAGAAAGAAATGGGAATCGGATGTTGCTCAGTTCAAAGAAAAGGGGAACAGTTTAAAAACAATCTTGCGATTGCTGTTCCAGATTTGAAAAGTAAGCCTTTAGAGGATCTAGATGACGATGACCTCAAGTCCTATGTTAAAAATGTGGACAATGTGATGAATCTTCTCAAGACTGACATTAGTGTAAAACATTTAAATCACTGGAATCAAATCTATGTACCACCTGCAGCATCTAAACCTGAGCCCGGCTCTGTTCCATCAACCAGTGGCGAAACCACAGGACAGGTTTCCAAAGAGTTTCTCCTAAGTTAACAAGCCCCTCTAAACAAGGTATTTGTGGGGTTTCTATATAGGTGGCTATATATTGAAGCTACGTAACTGTTTGCAGCCAAGAGAAGGAGAAGGGTTCGGCTAGAGAATGCTAGTGTAAGGTAATTGAACTTGAACTTGAACTTCGAATGATGATCATGGTGATGTAAAAGGGGAACACAGTTCAATTTTAGACAGAACAACGGTGTTGTCATGAATTTCACTACGTGTATAAAATTCTACTACTGAACAGGTGATTCACAGTGAATGCTTTTATATGATAATTTTTATGATAATTTTTATTGTATTCAGACACGACAATTACTACATGTACATAAATTGAGAATGGCTTAATGTTATGTTACGTTTTTACACGACGTTGTGCTGTGTCTCAGTCAAGTACATGTACAATGTAAAATATAGACATTGACAATTTGATTTTCCGGGGTATAAAAAGTGAAGGGATGCCAAATATATGGTAGGTAATTTTGGGCGGACTAAGGTTTTTTTTTCTTTCGATCGCAATATAGCGAGAATAACGAGACCCGACGAAAAAGAGCCATTCCCATGTGAAAATGAATAATTCTGACGAGCCATACAAATGAGGTACACAATCTTGGATTTGACAATTAAATGAAATTGGATTGGGGTGCAAAAACCAAATTTCGGCAATGATATTTCGATATTTGTTTCATGACAAAAGACCCCAAAACGTAAAACAAGAAGATATCTCCCATCATTTGTCCATAGATAACGTGCTTACCCGGGTGTTTCCTCTTTCTTCCTTCCCCCGTGCCCAGGGGCGGCGGTCCCGGGGGACGGGGGGACACGTCCCCCTTCGATTTTTTTTTAAAGGGGGGATCGCCCCCCCCCCGGAAAATTTGAAAAGGTGCACAAAAAAATGTATAGTAAATACTGACTGAAGACTGCAACACACTTTTAGGCTCTGGAGGGCCCCAGAGTGCAGCGTTTAGACAAATCAAAATGCAAAAATCTTCTTACTCGGAAGCTACGCTCCCTCGCATAATATCCTTCAAAATGTAAAAGTAGGTCTAGATATTGTAGAAAAGCGAAGTGTGAAAAAAGTATATTGTTTGTTTTTAAACTATAGTTATTTTTAATACAACAAAACTTCAAAAGCTGTAGGTGTAGTCACTTCCGTCACCTTCACCCCTCTCGTTCACTGTGCTCCCTCGCGCTGGCTTACTGATGGGGGCTTGGGGGTAGTTGCCCCCTATTAAAATTCATATATGTGGTTTATTTCTAATTCGATACCAGTGATTTACAAATGTTGCTGAAATGGCATGATTTTTCCCTGAGCTTCCGGGGGCTCCGCCCTCTGGACCCCACCAGGGCCCTATAAGGCGGGCCCCTGGATGCTCATCTGACCGTTATTAAATGCCTAAAACCCCTGGCCTTCCGAGGGCTCTGCCCCCTGGACCCCACCAGTGCCCTAAAGCGTGCCCTTGGTTGCTCATCTGACCGTAATTAAATGCCTAAAAGCCCTGAACTTCATGGGGGTTCTGCCCCCTGGACCCCACCAGTGCCCTAAAGCGTGCCCCTGGTTGCTCATCTGACCGTAATTAAATGCCTAAAATCCCTGAGCTTCATGGGGCTCTGCCCCTTGACCCCCGCCGAGGCTTTGCTCCTGGACCCCACGCCAATTTACGCTCCACTTGCTTTGCTCTACCTGGTCGTAAATAATTTAGCCCCCCACTTTGAAAAACGTTCCGGGGCCTGCATGTAACATGCAAGTATGGTGGTGATGCGGATTTCTTTTTCTGCCCCCAAACGTTTTGGGTCATTAAGCCACTGCTCCCTCGTCCCTCGCATTTCACCCCGGTCATGAAAAGAAATCGCCGCCCCTGCCCGTGCCACCACTGGTATTCAAGATTTTCCTCAATTTTTACCAATCCCCTTAAAAGGGAGTATGAAGAAAATAAAAAAATAATATATATCTGCACACAGTGGACCCAAGTCGAACCTGGGTTCCGTGCAGACCCTATTTGATGAGAGTCTGTTAAACTTGCAAAGTCTCTTTTTGAGAAGTAATATTTGAAGCCAATATGTGTAATACATCATAACCACATGAAACTTCTAACAGACAAAAAAAATATCGGTGATTGGTTTATTCTCATAATTGGGGGTGGATCAGTGATGCCAGATAAGTAAACCTTGTCATCAAGAATAAAATTTTGTAATATGTTTTTTCGTGATTTGGGAGTAAGATGAAAACTCAGTTTTTGACTAGCTGTCATCAGTGGGGAGTTCATATGGGTATTGGGCACACAATATCCACAAGTAAAGGTAGGAGAGCGTATCTTTTGTGACAAAAATCCAATAGCCAAAAATCTAAATTGAAATAAAATTCTTTATTACGAATTTCACCCTTATTTGCATTGATGTCTGGGTTTTCTTTGAATTTTATGTTTTGGGGTGAATTTGGTGAATTTACTTTACCATGTTTATTTGTACCATATATCTGTACTTTTTTCCTATACAGTACTAATGTATTTTAAAAGTTGTAATGAAGAGCTAGTATTGTGTTTCAACAAACAGTACTGGAGTTTTAGTCGAAGGAAATGGTTATTTGTGTTCTATAAATGGCATTTATGTCAATGACAAAGAACTGGTTGATAGGAACCAACCTTATTGTAAATATAATTGTAATTGATACAGATCATTTTTTTTTGTTTTGAGGAGTTGATAGTATGAAGAAAGTTCTCATAGAAAACAAAACATTAATATCATGAGTTATGACATTTTTTCATTTCAGTGCAATGGGCAGTGAACAAATCATAATAAAAAAGAAGGCTTGCTTCTAATTTGATTTAATACGTGTACCTTGTTTTATTAGCTATTGTCAATACTCCTTTAACTGAATCCTAGCAATGCTTTGCAGCCAAAGGCTGAATTGCGCATCATTCACAATTTCTCAATATCATTTCAAATCCATTGTAACATTATCAATTGCATTCAAAAACGTATGACAAAATCACATTTACTTAAGAGTACAATGCTTGAGAAATATGTAAATGTGTCGGATTCAATTGAAAGCTTCAGTCTCTTGTATAAACGGTTGTTCCACTGAGACTATGTCTGACTTGGACAGTTATATCTGTTTAGTGTGGGATCACCCCTTAAGCAGTGTTTACATAAAGATTCCTTTATAATGCTAAATATATTACTCATTGCGGATGTAGTATCGAAAATAATATCGCTAGTTTTTATCACCTGACAAAGTGTTGCAGCGGCGCACGAAACGTCGAGATCTTTTAGATTCCTTATTGACCACATTGCGAGACAAACGAATATCACTTGCGATATTATTTTCGATTCCTTTATAGTTTCTTAGTTACTCTTAAATTAGTGCTACCATTACCCAAACTATTCTTATAAAATTAAAGGTGCAATTTGTAAACATGCTCAATCAGCAGTACATATATACAACAAAAATACAAATTACATGTATATCTACATGTAAATCTAGTGAGTGTTTATCTAAACACTTCAACCATTATTAACAAGTTCTGTGAAGGAATATTTTAAATCATACTGTCCATAACGTACACTCCCTCAAAAAGTCTTCTTTCATTCATCCATGAAAGTTGAATTGTTGAATTTTGTTTTCTTAACAAAACAACGACACAGAAAATCTTGATTTACAATTACAGCACACCATGGTGCTATGAAGTTGGTTGTCTTTTTCCCCAATTATTAATTTTATTTTTATTTTTTACTTCAGTTTTTTGCCCTATCATAAAAAATAATGGTGCAAGTTTTGTATACATTACTATTATTTGTATATGTTAATACATGTACAAGACTTCAAATTATTTACATCATAAATGTGTATTTTTACACAACATCTACCATAATCAATTCTGTATTTGTGCCCCATTGGGAGTTAGATTAGGGCTAAGACCAGAGATAGAGATAGGCTCACCTTAAACTCAATTCCTTGCTAGTAACAGCTCATAAACATGTCAGTATATATAGGATGAATGGTGGGTAAGACCAATCAGCTGTAATCAAAATATCTAAGTTTCTCAAGGATTATTCAGTATGACACATTTACATTACTTAACGCATTTTTGCTAAACATTTCCTCTCATGTTTACAGCATAACACAATCATGGACATATTCAATAAATCGCATTCAGTCACTATAATGACCTGTTACATAATTAATACATTATTTATACAAGTACAAGTATACTACTAGTTGTTGATTTTCCTTTACAGCTCATTTCTTGGACGTTTGTGGTAGTTGATGATTCTACCGCAAGTTCTAACTCATACAGTCTCTCTTCCAAATACTATTCATAAATCATGAAGATCAAGTTGCTAGAAAGATAGAATTATCGGTTGTATATATTTGCATATAAATAACATTTATATATTTTTTATTATATTCACATAATGCTAATAAAAAGACCTTTCCAATAAGACCTTGCCAAGCCCACAAATACTACCAGTAATGAGATTGTGACTCCTACGTATTGCAGATTGCTGTTCCATCTGAGAAGTGCTACCATGTCCCATCTCAGCTCACTCTAAAGTCAGGACCAAGGTCTGTGAAACTGAACAATGTCAAAGAAAACAGCAGATTTAATATCATAGCCAATGTACTGAAGTATGTTAATGGATGAATGGAATTCGTTTAATTTGAAATCCTGTTTAGATTCTCTCCAACAAGTTAATTAGCTTCTTGAACAGAATTTAACTATGAATTAAAAGCAAAACCAGGGCAGATCTATGACTGACATTTTTTATACTCTTTTAATCATTTTAAGACATCAAATTTACAACACAATATTGGCAACTAACTAAATTGGGATTTTAAAAAATCTCTATGTACAAAAGAATTCAAAAGAAATATTTGTTGAATGGTTTGGTGACAATCATTTCATTGACACTAACATACTTTACAAATAGGAAATAGAAAATGTACAATCAGTTTATATTCTTGAGGTCTTGTTCAAGCAAAACAAATATTGAAGTACAAGAAAAAACAGCATTTCAGCAGAATTCCAGTGCTCTGATTCTGTAGAGGAGACTCTAAATTAAGACACATTTAGGCAAAAAGATGCAATGCTTTTGGTCAGAACATACCGGTGGACTGACAGCCCACAATCCTTAAGACAAAGTTGGTCTGGTGAACCCTGGTGAGCCAGAAGGCCCAGGAGACTGACATGCCAGTCTTGTGGGTTGTAGCCTCTCTTGGTATTTAACAAATATTCTTACTTGCAAAAGTTCTTGCGCAGAAAGCACTCTAGTCATCATCCTCAGGAACAAAGATATCATACTCCTCCAGGAAAGCAGCCCCTTCCTTGCTGATTGTCGCACCAAAATAAAGGAATGGGACTACAACGGCAACAACCTTGGGCAATCCAAACCGCATTGAAAATGGAGCAGACAGCATACCGCCGTTATCGTTTGTGGTTCTATGTCGTACCACAGTGCGCAGACAAACCTAGAAAAAGAAGTAAATAAAATGAGAGAAAAGAGGGGTTAAATTGTCTTCATTTCCATCTTCATTAGGAAAAACAGCAACACAACCTGAAGCCCCATATGCCTCAGGGTGTAGATGATAATTATTAGGGATCATTGTATAAGGGCACCTTTCAAACTTGTAGGCGGATGGCCAAGAGTAAGCTCAGTTCATCATAGAGAGCCTAACTACACAATTAATGTACAATACATGTACGTAGCTATTGGACGTTCGAAAAGAAAAAATGAATATTCATCAACTCAAACCAAGATGGCTGACAACAAATCATGTTGACTACAAAACTTTCTCGGATTAATCATTAATTTAGGATCTAAATGAGCAAGCTGTCATAAGTCAAAGTATATATATTTCAGGGTTATTTCTTATTTTTAATAAAATTCAGTGTAATATTGCAGCCAAAGTGAATATATGAAGAAGTAAAGAGTGAAAAATCTTGTTGCATATCGCATTCATCTAAACCGAACCATTCGTTCCGCACACTACCGCATAGCCGTACTTCAGTCTATGTATAGAGGCGGTCAGAGGAGCCAGATGCAATCTCAGCGGAACAACCGTCGATATCAGAGACTGAAGCTTTTGGTCTAAGACTAGATAGAGAGTCAATGCTAATGCGTATTGACCTCTAGAGCTGTACTATGTGCTAAAATAGGCAGCAATTATACACATGAATACTGAATAGTCAATGCACACATAACACACATAACACACAAATGCACACAATGAATACGATGTGGCTGTATTAACAAGTTTGACAGTCGATTTACGATTTGAATTTTCAAATTATTCTTTCTAACATTGGTAAGTTGAAAAAATTGTATTTTACTGCTATTTAGGTGTCATCAATTGTCACCTAAGTACCAATTTGAGTGAAATCAGCTGAGTTTTGTACAGTGGTGTTTCAAATGTTGAGAATCTATAGAGCAGGTTTTAATACACAGCCAGCGCCAGGATAGTAATGCAGCTATGTGTGAAATCTGAGTGGGACCTCCCGGTTACGAGACCACTGCCACGTAGAACTTTAGCTTACATCGGCGATACAGCCAGCGCATGCGCATTACGTTCCTCCCGTCTCAGCTCATTTTCGTAATTTGGCGCCTAGCCGAGCCGACATGGGCCCTTTAGATTGGCTATTGCTGGCTCCCATAGGCTCCATTTTATAAGACATTAGTGCGAGGAGATGGCTTGCAATTTTCCGTTTTTTCCGATACCAAAATTATGATATTTTAGTCAAATCTTCTATTTGTTACAATTTTTTCAGCGTCCTTGAAAAGTTAAGTATTTGACTTAAGTTTTAAGTCTTACTTAACTAAGTCTTAAGTTTGAAAAATTCTCATTTTCGTCATATTTAAGGTACAAACTTGCAAGTTGTACTGAAATGTTTGTTGATTTTTCTATTTTATGTGTGTGCAATTTCGTGTGTGCGTCACCTATGTGTGAAATGCGTCACCTGTTTAAAGCACATCATGTCAAAATCTCTGTGTTGCGACGTAATATTTCGTATTGACTTTGCCATTGAACTTAAGTCGCGCTTAAGTCGCGCTTAAGTTAAGTAGGCCCTTTCTCACTTAAATTCGAAGCCACTTAGCGTATCGGCCAATCAGAGCGCGTAAACTCACTGTACATCGTGGAATGGTAAAAGTTTTACGTGACTGCTCCACCACTGAGCCATCGCGCCTCCCTTTGTACTAATAAACTAGTAGTAGACCTACTAATAATTTATACTAGTAATAGTATTACTAGTAATATTTAGTATTGTTTGTAGATCTAGAAAGACTAGATCTAGAGTCGAGTCTAGAGTCGAGTCTAGACCTACATGTAGATCTAGGCCACACATAGCTGCATTTCTATCCTGGCTGTGTATTAAAACCCGTTTTATTAATCTCAACATTTCAAACACCACTGTACAAAATTAAACTGATTTCACTCAAAATCGGTACTTTAATTGATGACACCTAAATAGCAGTAAAATAAAAAATTTTCAACTCACCGATGTTAGAAAGAATAATTTAAAAATTAAAATCGTAAGTCCACTGTCAAACCTGCTTACAGCTTTATCGGCATGATTGTGTGCATTTGTGTGTTGTAAGTCTGTTGACTATTCACGTGTGAAATTGCTGCCTATTAGCACATGGTACAGCGCTAGAGGTCCATACGCAGTATTGACAATCTATGCTTTGCTGGAGTGGATCTAGGCCTAGATCTAGTTTCTAAGTTTGTAAAAACTATTATTATAGGGTGACTGAATGATTTTTCAATTTTCCCTTTTGGATCGTTTTTCACCATTATGGTTGAATAATTTAAAAATTATTCACTCAGAATAATACATTTCAAATTTCAAGACTCACCGATGTTTCTATCAAAAGTTACAGCCCCTTCAATTCCCTACAATATTCATCCATTTTTTGTAAGAATCAACGAAAAAGACGTACACGCTGAGTTATGTTGTTTTGCTAAATTTAGCAAAACAGCTGAATTGCGCAATATGCAAGCGCACGTGTACGCGTGCAAGCGTACACGTGTTGCTTAGATGCATGCGCATCTCGATAGCAAACGGCAATCCATTGTCTTCAATGGGCATTCACTTCCGGGTTTGTTCGCCACGCGGTCCGATGCATATTCATGTGCAGATTTTACGCGCTATCACCATGGGTTCGGCCGGCACGGAGCTCACGCCTCCCTACTTAGCTGATCCGAAAAATTAGGGAAGGGTAATTTCAAACTGTAATTGTTTGTGATCCCTGGGGGCTAGCGAAAAAATAAGCGCATAGATATTTTCCTTAGGACTGGGACTACTTATCGATCGGGGCGTCATATCTCAAAAGTGGCAAACCTCGGAGTTAGCCAGGGCACAATGTTTAAATCGCTGTTTTGACCAAGATATTTTTAGAATTCCGAGATGACGCCCCTTTGGAAATATGGGGATTCACCTGCTCTTTCATATGATACCTCATTTATTGAGTATCACCTTCAGGATCACAAAGAATAAAGGTTTGAATTTTTATTTTTTTTTTTAAAAACTTTTAGTTTTACCAATTTTGCATGATCGCGCACTGCACGTAGACCGCATAGGGATGCGTGCGCGTGCAATCTCTATGGGAAGAATTTTAGCACACAACATCGGGTGCGCGATCAGACACCCTACTATTTAAAAAATGACCCGTCAAACTCGAATTTTGAAGAGATTTTCGGCACATTCACTACTCCCCAGAATATGATGAAATCAAGCATTAGAAGAATATGACAGAAAGTTCTTGTCAATTTCAAGTGAAATGTTAGGTGCGCAGACAAAGGGCCTCCAAACAATTTCTAATGTGGAAATCCAACAGAAATAAATTCAACCCGCAAATAAATCAATACGTGGGACAATGTTGAGAGTGGGTGTGAATGAATGTTGATCATTTCATGAAAAGAATCTGTGATAGGTGTTTTTTCTACTAAAAACTTACCCTGTTTTGGTTGGCATGAAGTCTATTTGGTGCATTTCTCATGAGAGAAATCAACCCTCTTCCAATAAACGACATTTTGAGCAGAATTGAACGAAATGTAAAACTGAAAGTAACAAACAGTTTGAGGATGTGTGGCTTCACAAGGCCCGCAGAAAAAGCCAAAATTGGATGATAAGTAGCAGCTATATACTGTTAATTGTTTGTTGCTGCTGTTTTTGCTGCGCGTGCACAGTTGTTTGCTGCTATTGTTGTTACTGTTAATAATAGTAATCTTCTTTTTCTTCTTCTTCTTCTTTTCTCTAAATTTCTTCTTCTTCCTTAATTCTAATTCTTCCAGCTAGCTAAACATCTTCTTCCTCTTCTCCACTTTTCTTGTGGTGTACGATATGGGAATTTTGTCAAATGTTGATATATATATATGTATTCATTACTTAAATAATCCTCTCTTTCAATTTCTCTTACAGAGTCGTTTTCAATTTGTCCTTCACTCGATCCACCCGTCCCAATTACCCCCATAACCAAGTTCTCTCTCTCTCTCTCTCTTTCGCGAATGCATAGATTATCATTATATTGATACTCTATTATTACACAATTAAGTTACATACAATTATATCAAGTGCGTAGGGGGGCGGTATAGTGAGCACGCGCGAAGCGTGCGAATCAGGGGAAGGGTGCCCCCGCCCCGGCCCCGGCCTCCGCAAATTAGCGCAGAAGCTTTGACGTTTCATTAAATTGTTAGAGAAAGAATTAAGACGATAAGTTGTACCGTTCTCGACCCTTAATCCTTGTCTGAATTATCAGTAATTCCCGGCCCCCCTCGCGCGAAGCGCAAAGCTATGAAGTTTCATCAAATTATTAGAGAAAGAAGACGATTCATTGTACCGTTCTCGACCCTTAATCCTTGTCTGAATTCAGTTCCCCCTCAGTGGCGGATCCAGGGGGCCGGGGGCCTGGGCCCCCTCCCCTAGAATATAAAACAGGTTAAGACACCCTTTTTGTAAAAAAGATGAAGATGGGCCCCCTCCTGGCGCTCAAGGGGTGGTGGTGGTTGAAAGAAAATTAGCACTTCCCCCCGTTGAGCAAAAAAAAAAAACCCCAAAAATGAGTGCTCACTACCCATTACACCCCCAACCCCACTGAGCGAAAAATCGACCGGCACGATTTACCAATTTTCAATTTTCGGAGACAAAAAATTGTGCTCACTACGACCCCACTGAGCAGAAAATCGGCCGGCACGATTTTCAAATTTTCGCACGAATTGGGCCCCTTTTTTGGCCCCCTCCCTTGCCGCCGGCTGGATCCGCTCCTGCGCGAAGCGCGGAAACTATGACGTTTCATTAAATTATTAGAGAAAGAAAACGATTCGTTGTACCGTTCTCGACTCTTAATGCTTGTCTGAATTCAGTTCCCCCTCCCGCGCGAAGCGCGGAAGCTTTGACGTTTCATTAAATTATTAGAGAAGATGACGATTCGTTTTACCGTGCTCCTTTTCCTTCTTACGTCCTTTTCCTTTTTTCCCTTCTCTTTCTTTTTTTTTTTTTTGCCGGCGTTTTTTTTGGGGGGGCGACCGCCCCACCGCCCCCTGGCTACGCGCCTGTATTATATCACTCACTTATAACACACCACGCGCCAAGAATAACAGCCAATTTTTTGCCTTTGAAATGCTCGCCGACGCCGGCTGCAACACGTACATCAATAATAATTAAGCTCCTGCGCCGCTAATTATCAAAATTGTAGGCCCTAGGAAAACGGAAATTGATCTAAAATATTGATAGGCAAAGTATGTAAATGAAGACAGCTACAACCAATTAATACCATCGAGATCCCTGGCAGAAGTTTGACCCCGCCCTCGAATCCCACCCCCTCCCGTGACAGATTTCCAATAAGGGAACTTAATTTATAATATCCGACTTATCAGTAAAGTAAGGAAATAATTGTAGTATACATTAGCATTAAACTGCTCATATAAATTGTCAATTAAAATTGATTATAAAGGAACTGGTTTCTGATTCTTCGCAAAAACTCAAATCGAGAAAACGTGAACGCATTCGCATGAATTAAAATCACTCTAAAAATCCTCAAATAAGTACAAATCAACAGCTAGAGTATGCACGCATGGTGAGTAATGCATGCTCCTATCGTTAAAATTGACAGGAATTGTGGCCCAAAGTTTTACCCACTTGCTTGCGAATACGCCAATAAATTTTTACCATACCACTGGTGGTAATGAAGCCAGGGGCGGCCGAGCGACTTCCAAAGTGGGGGGGCACCAACGAAAAAGGGCACTTTCTGGAAAAAGGGCACCTACAAAGAGAAATCAGCTAAAAGCGAAAATATACAATTTTGTTTAGACGTTGGTATATACCCCTAAATTGATTTCTTGTTTGTTTCTCTTTATACATCATCCAAGATATTGCTTAAGCATCATAATTTGCAGTTGGATATGATGGTCTGAATATTCATTTGCGAGCGAGCGAAGCGAGTGAGGAAAAAATTAAGATTTGTAAGGTCTCAGTGCGAAAAATTACATCTTATATAGAGGGAAAAAACAATCCTGTTGGGGTTATAAGCACATTCTCATAACGGAAGACTGAAAAGAACTTTGATAAGTAACATAATTATATCATCTATAAATACGAGCGAGCGTAGCGAGCGAACTTTGGGGGAAATTGCTCTTAGTCCCTTTAAATTAGGGGCAAGTTTAATGATAAGAGGAAAAGGGGACCCTTGTCGAAAGGGATAAGACACTTATTAGAAAAGAAAAGGAGCTCATGTCAAAGTACAAAGGGTAGTTATCAGAGGTGAAAATGGGGCACTCCTTACACCTGAAAAGAGGCACTCACCAGGGATGAAAAAAGGCACTTATGAGAATGGGAAATGGACATTTGACGACGGATTTATCAGATTTTGATAGGACCATTTATAAGAGGTAAAAAGGGACATTTATGAAAAGGGGATAGGTCTCTTATTAGAAAGGAAAAGGGGCACGTATCCTTGTTAAAAGGGAAATTATCAGATGTGAAAAGGGGCACACTTATCGCCTCTGAAAAGGGGCACTGACCAGATATGAGAAGGGGCACTAAAGAGAATGTAAAATGGGCACTTATAATAAAGGAAAATGTGCATTTTTTGAAAGAAAAGGGGCACCGATCAGATTATAATCGGGGCATTTATCGGAGGTGAAAGGGGGCTTTTATGAGAAGGGTGAAGTGGCTCTTATTAAAAAGAAAAAGAGGCACATGTTAAAATAAACGGGACACTTATCAGAGATAAAAAAAGGGCATTTATGTGAAGGAGCTCTTTCTTTTTAATGGGGGCACTTATCATAAGGAGAAGGGGCACTTATTAGAAAGGAAAAGGGACACAAGTGAAAATGAAAGATATGCTTATCCGAGTTAAACAGGGGTAGTAATTAAAAGGGGAAGGGGCGCTTCTTACAAAGGAAAAGAGGCAGTTGTCAAAGTAAAAGGGGCACTTTTCCTATGTAAAAAGGGGCACTTTGGGGGTACTTGAGAAAGTGGAAGAGGGGCACTGTGCCCCCTGCTCCCGCGGTAGGGCCGCCTTTGAATGAAGCAGATAAAATCATTGAATTAAGAATCATAAATTAAATGTCACCCTAACGGACTAATTACACAAACCCAAAACAAGGGCCATGTGTAAGTTCCATATGTCTGGATACACCACAGTTTGACCGATATTTCTCGGCTTAAAAGTGTATTTGGCTGTCCCTCTGGTAAAAAAAAATAGATAAAAGATTGTTTTTTTAAACAATAACTAAGTTTAACGTAATTGGATTTCAAATTGGCGGATTGATGTCAGTGTGATGTAAATATAAATGTCGGACAACCCCCAACAATTTCTGAAATAATGGTCTTCAAAAAAATATTTATAAATTACATTACTGCATAGGCAGAGTCTTTTTCACTTGGAGGAATAAGCCAAAATCCTGACTAAAACCCCGAAGAGTATATTCATCTAAAATTGACAATGCGAGATTTTGGTATCATGATTTTCATCAATTAATTTCAATTTCCTTCATTATGTAGCCTACTATTTGTCTCCTGTACATAGATACAAGCCTATTCCAGGATAGTGCCGGAGGTAGTGGCCTATCGAAGGGGCAGAGGAGACACGTGCCCCGAGTGGCACTTGGATGGGGTGCGTGCACACAAAAAAGTGGAAAATTGACAATATGCGCCCAAATTTAATATGCAGAGAAAATTTCATCAGATATGTGTTTTTTTTTTAGAGTTTAAAATCCACAAAAATTAATTTTGAAGTTCAGTATAACTTTGCTCTGTTTGGTTGCCTTATTAAAATCCTCGACAAGATTTCTCCTTGGGTTTCGTTCATTTTGCACAGCGCCCCCCACATTTTCAAAGTGCCCCTTTACTTTCAAGTTGATAAGTGCCCCTACTACTTAGTAAAAATGTCCCTTCCCTCTTCACCTCTGATAAGTGGCCCTTTTATTTTGACACGTGCCCCTTTTCTTTCGACAAGTTTCCACTTTCCTTTGCTATAAGTGTCCATTTTCCATTCTCATAATTGCGCCCTGTTTAATCTCTAGTAAGTGCGCCTTTTCAGGTACGAGAAGTGCCCCTTTTCACCCGCTGAAAATTTCCCTACAAATCTGAGAGGTGCCCCTTTTACTTAATTTGACAAGTGCCCCTTTTCCTTTGTAAGAAGTGCCCCTTCCACTTTTAATAACTACCCCCTTTTTAACCATTAAACGTGTCCCTTATTTATAAAGCGACTATAAGAGCTAGCAATTTCCCCCAATTAAAGCGTACTCGCATTTGTATAGATGATATACCGGGATGATATATATATATAGGCCTAACTATATGACATTTATCAATTTATCAATTTCAGTCTTCCGTTATGAGAATGTACTTATATACCCCCATCAGGATTGGGTTTTCCTCTTTATAAGATGTAATTTTGCGCTCTGCGAACTCACAAATCTTTAAAAATGTCCTCGCTCGCTTAATTCGCTCGCTCGGCGCGCAGAATGAATATTAATATTTAGACCAAAATATCACACGTACCCAGAACTGCAAAGTATGATGCTATTATCTTCCGTTCGTCCCCAGCCCTTATAGCATAGCATATGAATATACCTTGAAGGCCACACCTCGCCATCGTGGTGATGAAAATACACTGCAGGTAGATATAGTGTGGTGTGGCAGGGACCAATGGGACCCATTTAAAAACCCAGGTTGGATATAATTATCGTTTGAAGCTGAGGAGTAATTATGATCCGCCACTGAAGTCTAGTTTGTCACAAAGTTTGCAGGTAGGGAGGTTTTCATTTAACAGTGTTATTTGATAATATTTTAAGTTCATATTCACTTTAAAATAACTTTGCTTACAACATATATTGAAAAATACTAAAATACTTAATTTTTCCTGGGCGTACGTGCTTACGCACAATTATTACGGGAGGTTTATATTGTTTGTTGGCCGATTTATTTCTCTATGTATTGGCCATAGATATTGGCTTATATATCGCCGCAAAAACGCACGACGAATCGTAATATTGTGTCTAGCGCCCTCTTTCATTAAAATGTGATAGAGTTCGCTCTCTTTGACAATTAATTATCACGTAGGTGCACCAGATAGAAATTTTGCATAACAAATCGCAGAAATCTGCGCCAATCTTAAATAATGATGGAATAAGAATGATTTTGTCTTGATATTTTGAACAAATGCTTCCATTTCAAATCTATATTAATTCGTCGAATCCTCAGCATATTTGTTAATTTTAGAGAAAAAGAAATGTCCTATAGTCTATATACATGTATGGAGGGGTTCGTATGAAGTTGTGTGCTTTACCGGTATTGGCCGTAGCTAGCCTGGCCTGGTTGTAGTTGATGAAATGAAGAAGTGATGGGCGTCGTGCGTCCATACGCTTGTAAAAATAAAACTGCGATAATGGTTTTAGACAAACTTGTTTCCATAGCAAATGTGGCTTTTGGTAATTCTATAATTTCTGCCCAGATTAGTCAAAACTTCAAGAACATCTTGGGAATCAGTAGGGGCGCTGGTCCGAGAATGAGGATCGTCCGCACAAACGAGGATATCCTCGTAAACGCGGACAAATTGCGTCCTAAAAAATAAGGATCGTTCGCATTTTCACAGACATTTTTTTAATCAGTGCTCTGCAGGTTTCAGGTTCCCGAAGCGCGAGCTGGCGATGCGAAAAACAGATTTCGCGTATTAAAACACCCCCAGTTTACCGTCTACTTTTAAGGGTTGTCCGTCTTCCCGAGGATGTATTGCTCATAATGTGAAAGTCTCTGTACAAAGTCCATAAAATGCATCAAGAAAATCATCACGGAATCCGTTTTTCGCGTTGCCAACGCGTGGATCGGTAATGAGAAACGTCTGTCCGCGTTTACAAAGACGCTCCTCATTTATGCCCCGCCCCAACTCCGGGGTCAGAGGGACTGCATTTGTGTTCCCAAAATCGCTGGTAAAGGGGTACTTTTTACGCAACAAAGTCAGGCCCATAGGGCCTATTGACTTACAGGAGATGGGGGGTGCTTTCGAAAATCCGGCCCGAATTGACTTCACACACTGGAGATAGATACGCATACCCTAAATAACACTGAGTGGGGGAGCCGGGGTGGGCGCTTGTTCAGAACTGTGACCATACTTTCGACCCGTGACTCCAGCGTGGAGATACCCTATTATTAGGGTGTCTGGACGATTTTTCAATTTTCCCTTTTGGATTGTTTTTCACCATTATGGTTGGATAATTGAAAAATTATTCACTCAGAATAATACATTTCAAATTTCAAGACTCACCGATGTTTCTATCAAAAGTTACAGCCCCTTCAATTCCCTACAATATTCATCCTCTTTTTTGTCAGAATCGACAAAAAAGACGTACACGCAGAGTTATGTTGTTTTGCTAAATATAGCAACACAACTGAATTGCGCAATATGCAAGCGCAGCGTGTGTAAACTGGATGCGCAACTCAAGGCGATCGGCAATCCATTGTCTTCAATTGGCACCCACTTCCGGTCTGTATACACGCGGTCCGATGCATATTCATGTGCAGATTTTACGCGCTATCACCATGGGTTCGGCGGCGCGAGCTCCCGCCTCCCTACTTAGCTGATCCGAAAATGTGGGAAGGGTATTTTCAAACTGTAATCGCTTGTGATCTCTTGGGGCTAGCGAAAAATAAGTGCTGGGATATTTTCCTTACGTCTAGCCCTACATAAGCCTGGGGGGCTCGGTTCAGGAAAGTGGCAAAGATCAGAGCTATGATGGAAACGATGTTTAAATCGCTGTTTTGATCAAGATATTTTTAGAATTCCGAATTGAGCCCCTTTGGGGAATATGGAGAAAACCTGCTCTTTCATATGACACCTCATTTATTGAGTTTCACCTTCAGGATCACGAGCGATTTAGGTTTGAATTTCGATTTGGTGATAAAAACATTGACCAATTTTGCATGATCGCGCGATGTACGTAGACTGCATAGGGCTGCGTGCAATCTCTATGGAAAGGATTTTAGCACACAACATCGGGTGCGCGATCAGACACCCTACTATTATAACATGCCAAAAATCAATTGAATTTTAAAGTCATTATCTTTCTTTAACTGTTTCGTGTCGATTTTCCTATCTTTTTTTGGAGTATTTTTTCCTAAAAACGAAGACATTAGTATTGATTACACTTTCTCACAGGACCGTTTCACGGCAAAACGCTGCACAATTCAAATTATGCATGCCGACAAGGGTTTCGGCCAGGCGCCTGCGTGAAGTTAGCAACTGTAATGATCATCATCAATTCATAAGGTGAATAACTTGCATGAATTTAATGAGGGTCTGATGAGATTACAGTCGCTAACTTCGCGCGCACAGCAGCCATGGCTCTTGGGGGCCATGCTACATGAAGTCTTTCTGGTGGGTCATCCCAGTGGGCAGTTGACTGATGGCCCATAATTGCCTCAAGACTGTCATTTGAGACATCCGAACTCCCCATCAAGCCTTGGAATAACTACTGGGGTATTTGAAAATTATTGCAATTAGATTTCTGCAAAATTTATCTCTTGAAAGAATACTCTTTTTAATTATTCTGTGAAGTTAATGGGACTCTCTATTTGTAAATTTGTATGTAGCAATGGCGGACGCAGCACCAGACGCAGCAGCACCAGCCGGTGGTAGAGGAGGTTTCCGTGGCGGCTTTGGGTCAGGTGACCGTGGCAGGGGCAGGGGTCGCGGACGTGGGCGTGGCCGTGGAAGAGGTCGTGGAAGGGGCAAGCCAGAGGACAAGGAATGGCAGCCAGTAACCAAGCTCGGCAGGTTGGTCAAAGGTGAGAAATGTTCACACTTTCTTTGCACCTAAGCTGTATGTGAAAGAGAACGAAACGCCTAGACAGCCATATTGTACTTAACTGTACAGTGTAGGTGTGATGAAAGTTGACTGATTGTTCCATTGGTCAACCGAAGCCAGGAAAGAGTAAATGAGTCGTAAAGTAACTTTCTCATCATAGATTGGTTGTTCTAAAATCAATTTATAACAAATTTGTTCAAAATTGGTTTTAAACTTTGATAGATGTGGGAAAGACTATCCTGTCTGTTTAGAGCCTAAACGGTGTTAAAGGGGAAATCCACCCTGTTAAGTACAGTTGGTTTTAATATTCTTTTTAGTTTGAGTAATTTCTGATTCAAAATAAGATGGGAGCTCGCAAAATATGTCACAGAGTTTCCAGTTTGTGTTTGATTGACTGCACCTTCAAAAATTCTTAACTTTCTTATTTTTAATCAGTTTTTCTCAAACTTTCACTGGCCTATTTCTCTCATTTTTCTGCTTCTATTCAATCCAACTTAATGTCAGGGTGGACTTCCCCTTTAAGCATTTAAATCAAGCCCCCCTCTTACTCCAAACTTAAGATTTCTCCTTTTCCCTAAGTTATCTAAAATTTTATTTGTCAGCTTCTGCTGATATTTGTATGTGATGAAGCTTTGAGAACTAATCAAATTACGTTAAAGAGTTATGTAATGTAAGCAAGGTAGTCTTCAACAAGTTTCATCTTTTTCTTTCTTCATAATAAGAATGAGATTTATAGCAGTTACAGCCCGTCTGCACTAGTTTGACCAGGAGGGATTAGACCACCCAGCGTGGTCACTGACAGATGGTTATCTCATCAACTAAGCTCTCAATTTACATAAGAAAAAGAGGAGCATGGGGGACCAACGGGCACCGCTTAGGCATTGTTTTCTATAGATATAGAGGGAACAAGTAGTGCAGTGGGGCTTTAAAATATTCTAAGTTGGGAGATGGACAATTTGAACAGGCATGTATGAAGTGTCTTCTTCTCTGTAGTCCTACAAGAATCCCTTTCTCCTTGCATACTAGTTTGTTTTACCTGACAGCTAAGAAAGCATGTGTGTGCTTGTAAGTAACCAACCAGGGACCCCGATGGCTTTAAGTTTAAGTCCTCTCGGAGGGACTTGGTAAATGAAGAATAATGCATCGACTTGGTTTCAAACCGGGAACTCCCGGTTCAAGACCACTGCTCTACCACCCTTTCTCCTTGCATACTAATCAAACTCTTCTCAACTTACAGACCTGAAGATCAAGGAACTGGAGGAGATCTACCTGTTTTCTCTCCCCATCAAGGAATTCGAGATCATTGACTTCTTCCTTGGCCCGCCCTCAAGGACGAGGTCCTCAAGATCATGCCAGTCCAGAAGCAGACCCGTGCCGGACAGCGCACCAGGTTCAAGGTTCATATCACACTTTTTCATGTTCTTGTTAAGAAATGTACATTTTGCATTTGTTTGATTGCTTCTAAAAGAAGGGTTTGGATATGTCCTGAAAAGTTTCAGTTGCAGTTTCATTGATTTAAAAGAAATCATTTAATTATGGTCTATTTCATGGAGTCCATAGATATCGTTCAAGAGATTAATGACAGATGTATTTGAAATAAGCAAGCTTCCAGCCAAGTTGTGCATATGCAGCCAGTGTGCAAGTGTTGTGATGGTTAAATTAAAAAAAAAAAATTTTACCATGGTTTCTCTCTTGAAAATGGTATGGCCCAATGTTACATTTTAGTCTGAAGAAACATTTCTCTTTTTATCGTATCGGAGATTCTGTAACTGGAAGAAATTATTTAGAGGCTTATTAAGGTCTTGGTGATCTGCATTCAAAGATGTTGTATATAAAGTTTTGTGTTTATAGCAGATATTATCTGTTTGACAAATCAACTGTCCAATTCACAGGCGTTATTCACTCTTATGTGTGCTTTTTTTTCTTTGCAGGCTTTTGTAGCTATTGGTGACCACAATGGCCACATCGGTCTTGGAGTGAAGTGCTCCAAGGAAGTAGCCACAGCCATCCGTGGAGCCATCATCCTGGCCAAGCTCTCCATCATCCCAGTCAGGCGAGGCTATTGGGGTAACAAGATTGGCAAGCCTCACACCGTACCCTGCAAGGTGAGTAAGATTACCTCGGACAACATCTGCCATTGGCTTCTAGCTTAATTTTCTATAAATAGAAATACATGGTTAGGTGATTGATCTTTTGTCAGCATGAAACTGAA
Organism: Mesocentrotus franciscanus; assembly: GCA_037976565.1. Lineage (NCBI taxonomy): Eukaryota > Metazoa > Echinodermata > Echinoidea > Camarodonta > Strongylocentrotidae > Mesocentrotus > Mesocentrotus franciscanus. The sequence goes on from CP137673.1 coordinate 15,494,228, forward strand.
ATATGTCATAAAGCTATGTTGGAAAGGTGTACAATATGATTATCTCTCTATTGAAAGTGTTGTTGTGTAGAAGTTGACTTTTTGGCTTAAAGGTAAAGACCAGTTTTGGAAACGCCCTCTCTCAAAAAAATGAAATGGAAGCTCTCATTACCAATCATGTGAAAAATATGTTTTGACTAATACGTGATGATACAAATTTTGCCGGGAAAGTCGGAAACCGCCTACTAATTGATATATTTGGTAAATTATTATATCTATTGGGACCAAATAGATATCGCGCACGTGGTCGCGTAGTCCCATATACATCTTTCTGTGTACAGTGCTTGTAACTTTACCAAGACTGGGCCAAATTTCTTATCATTTTGATGATTCCAGAACCTTGCAGTACACACCAATACTTATATGCTAGATGATCAACCTTTTCTGATCGATTCCACAACGTTTCTTTCACAATGCAATCGCATGACCAGAACTGGTCTTTCTCTTTAAACGCAACTTCTTATCTATTAGAATCAAGTTTAACCCTATGTTAACCGGGGAGGGGGATGTATCTTGCAGTGCCAATGAACTGATTAGATTTTGGGGTCACGAGGTCAAAGGTCACAGGGCTCATTATGTATGCAAAAATAGCTTGTGATCACGTTATCTCAAAAACCGATTGATGGATTACCCCTAAACTTGGGTCATGTATGTATCTCGCAGAGCCAATGAACTGATTAGATTTTGGGGTCACGAGGTCAAAGGTCACAGGGCTCATTATGTATATAAAATAGCTCATGATCACGTTATCTCAAGAACAGATTGATGGATTTTTGCCAAACTTGGGTCATGTATGTATCTTGCAGAGCCAATGAACTGATTTTATTTTAGGGTCATGTGGTCAAAAGTCATGGGGCTCATGTATTTTAAAAAAGCATTAGAATGCATTATCATTAAAACCGACAGATGGATTTTAAAAATTGCTTCCGTTTTGGTTTGTAAAATTGCTCTATGGCGGAGGCATCATTTTCGACTGCGCACAGTTGAAGTTCCATCTAGTTTCTATACACTTTACTTGACATGCATGCAAATTTTTCGACGATCGGCCGTGAAACGGCCGAGATCTTACCCCGGTAAAAACCTGGTCTGAAATAGCCCGGTTAAAATAGGGTTAAAGGATTAGTTTTTCACGAGTTGGGAGGAGAAAAATATATAAGTGCAGCCTTAGTAGGTTTTTTTCATACAAATAGAATATTATCTTATGAATAAGTAAGTGTTTACAAATATCCTTCCCAGTGATTGTGACTTATACTTGAGACCTTTGCATCCTATGACTAGGTTACAGGAAAGTGCGGCAGTGTATTGGTGCGTTTGATCCCAGCACCCCGTGGTACCGGTATTGTCAGTGCCCCAGTACCCAAGAAGCTGCTTCATATGGCTGGTATCGAGGATTGCTACACCAGCGCTTGCGGACAGACCGCTACCCTTGGCAACTTCGGTAAGTACACCATGTCAGTGGTGCCAGTTTTCATACTATCTTTCAATTATAGTAATTTTTTTTTTTTTTTTTTAGGCTTCGTACTGTTGGGAATATAGGAAGTTCTATCATGTATGGATAGAATAAGCCTTCACAAGCTCTCAACATGACATGTAAACATGGGGTGCTGGAGAAGAAATACTACAGAATTATGTATAATTTTCAACTTTAACAATAATGTGGACTTCCAAATAAATTTCTCTTCCTGCCCCCCTCCCCCTTTAAAAAATGTTAAATAAAAGAAGAAAAATATTCCCTACTCTGCCTAATTCTTTAAATTTTCCTAGTGAAAAGGCTTCTCGCTGGTTCAGTTTTTTTTTTTTCCTTTTTTTCCTTTTTTTCATCCTCACTCCTACAGCTAAGGCTACGTTCCAGGCCATCTCCAAGACATACAGCTACCTTACCCCTGACATGTGGAAGGAGACCGTATTCAGCAGGTCACCCTACCAGGAGTTCACCGACCATTTGGCCAAGAACCATAAGGGACAACCCAAACCAAAACTGGAAGCCTAAGTCACACCCCTCCTACCCCTTCCTCAATCTACCACCACCATAAGGGAGGGGGTTAGGGGGAGTAGCAGCCTTTGATGATCAGGGCTTGCATGTATTCACCTGTTACAGGTGGATGGGCATCTCTTTGTGAAGCAGAGATCATTCCATCTATAATAGATGGAGAAAAAAATCATAAACTAGCAATGCAAGATCAACTTCATTCTTTCTAATTCAATTGTTTGTAGCCTGTAGAGTTCTCATGATCTTAACTTTATGAAGGCTCATCTTATAGGACAGATATCATTCCAGCAAAACTTCCACCAAATCTGTTAACTCACCTAGTCAAATAATCTAGAAATGTAATGAAGTATGCATCAAGTGAAAAAGCAAGTAAAAAAAAAAAGAAAAAAAATTATTGAATTTGCCCAAGATGTTGTTCTTTGGTTGTAATGTTTGGAAATGAGTGTGGTAAAGTGTATGAGGGGACAGAGTAGAATTAGAAGTTAAAGAGTGATCCAACCCTTGTAATAATTTGTATTTGTATGAAAGCGGAAAGTAAGGGAAACCTAATGGTGAAAGTGTAAAACAAATCGGACCAATGATAAGTAAGTCATGAGTGTTTGAAATATGAGATTACTAAATCTATGCAAATTGGCAGTTTGGCCACTGGATTTTGACATGTTCACGGACAACTCCCGTTGTCTTGTACAAAATTTCCTTAAATTTCTGTTTTTCTCCGAAGTGCCTTCTCCGATAGCATGGGGCAGTTATCGAAATGTATTGTGGCCTTTGTGATTAGCATATTAACGAAAGTTCTCTAAAAAGGAAAGACCCTCCCAAGTAGAACATTATGAAAAACTGATATTTTAGTAATTTTGTGTATTGGAACAAATGGGAAAGATGTCCAGCACCACGTCACAGTGACACTGCAGATTCAGCCAGTTTGAAATGCCCATACGCATAGCGATTACAACTAAAAAATTCATAACAATTTCATTTTATTGTCCGATTCCATTCAAAGTTGCACCAGTCTGCTTCTCTGATTTTTCTGCTTTCTTTCATAGTTGTACTACTAAGGCTGGATTTCCTGTTGACTTAAAGGCTGGTGTTTCCTGAGAAATTAAAGAATCATTCTCAATGGTTGTTAACAAAATACATGTAGGTACATTGTTTTTAGAATCCCTGTATCGTGATAAGTTACAAATAACTACATCTACTATCGCCTGAGAAACACTGAAATTACTGGCATAATTATGAAAGTACCAGTCATAAATGTTTAGAGCCCATCTTTGGAATCAAAATTTTTATTATTTCAATCCAAATGTCTAGTTTGATAATTAGCAGTATTGTTCAAATACAAATTATCTTTATTTGGGGTTTATAACATTTAGGGTAGTTTAGAAATGTTATCATTACTACAGTCAAACCTGCTTTAAGTGACCCCAGTCTATAAAGACCATAATTTTTGTTTCCCTTGTATTGTGTTTCTCATTGAAACGTGCATAATAGGAACCTGCTCAAAAAGACTGCTTTCGTAATTTCCCTTGAGTGGTCTTTTATACACAGGTTTCACTGTAACAGAACTCTGAACTACTTTCAAGATAAAAAGATACATCCGTGCTAGGAGTGTTCAAGTGAGAGAGAGAGAGTTAACCCATTAGCAACTAGAGATTTTGTAAAAATGGCCTATTACTCACTGGAAGATGTTGCAATATTGATCTCATTTTGACATTGTTCTGAACAATATGAAACATGCGCTATTTTTCTATGCAGAATCCTACTGTAGACATCGTAAGGATTACGCACTTAAAACATTATCACGGTAGACCCCATAGAAGGATACTACAGCGCGTTGAAAACGGACGGGCGGTTCAGTGAGTAAGAGGAGGGGCAGTTTAGTTGCTAAAGGGTTAATTGCAGTTGGTGTTTGCATGTGCCATGTAGTCCACGTATGTACATTTAGGTATTTAAAACCACTGTGTGGGCGTGGCAAGGCTCCCAAAATATTTCTGGATTGAAAGTACATCGCAGCATGACAACGTGGTAGTATCTACAAATCATTGCTTCATTCTTGAAGCTAATCTTGAGCTCTGATAAGGGAATCGTATTTTGAGAGAAAATTGCTATGATTTATTCTGGATTGTTTATCCTGCAGTAGATTGGTTGTTTGAACCAGTGAAATAAAAACAAACGCACAAAAAATCATCTCCGACAAAAACCACAACTCCCATTTGCACATAGTGACCTGTGTTGACTGTTAAGCACGATGTCTGGCCTACTTACCCAGATCTCCTTATCTTTCTATTCTCGTTACTCGGCTACTATACATTTTCTACCAAAATTGTATGGCACATGTCATTTATTTGTAATCTTGAACATTCAGTTCAAGTTTTCATTCGATTCTGTGAGAATCTATTTTCTATATTTACCAGAACTCAAGTTTATCCTGGAAGTTCATCTTTAATAAGCGCTTTGATTCATTACTTTGTGCTCTTTTAAATTTCTCTCTTTAGGCCTATAGCTGTGTATTAAAAGAAGTGGAATATTTGCGACTGCAAGTACAAGCTGCAAAATGAAGTCGGTTTCCTTTTTGCTACAGGTAGCCAGTCCATTGTCAATTGGTCAAAAAAGGGCTGTTTTGGGAGGATTCTTACAAAAAGGATGTCGTAACTTAGACTATGAACGTATCTTGGGAGATCCCCTCCCATTTTGCTCTGTACTAAAAAAAAAATCAGAAATCAGAAAATTATCAATCATACATGCACGCTAAATATAATGATTGCAAATGTGTTTTGATACAACCCCTGTATGAAACAAATCTATTCCATCATCATTACATCAATAACTAAGAAAATGAAAGTTTATGAAATTCTATATACAGAGCAACTTGGAGAAGACCTCGTGAGATATGTCAGTGTTGCCAATTTGTGTTTGAATATCCCTATTGCCGTTTTAAAACTGCCTGAAAAGTAACCTTGGACCCATTTTAAAATGTGGAAACAAAGTTTAGTTTTATCTACGACATTCTTTTTTCTTAAAAATGTATGTTTCCGAAAATGCTCACAAAATTTTTCATAACTGACCTAGTAACAACGGAATAAAAAGAGGACCCAGGGTCCTGTTCTATAATAGTAACAAGTTACAATAACTGTTGGAAGCTACTGAAATGATTGTATTTGCTTGACTGAGCAAACTTCTTTGACCACTTGTTACTGAAACGTTTTATGAAGCAGGGCCATATGGGACTTAAAGGGGAAGTCCACCCTGATATTAATTTGGTTTCGATCAAAGCAGAAAAATGAGAATAACAAATTAGTGAAAGTTTAAGCAATATCTGATTAAAAATAGGAAAGTCAGGAATTTTTCAAGTTGTCATTAGCGAAACACAAATTGGGAACAATGACATATCTTGCGAGCTCCTCTTCAATCTGCTCTGTACAGAAAATGTCATAAACTTTCATTTTCTTAGTTATCGATGACAGAATAGAATCGTTTCATACAGGTGAATGTATGATTGACTAAATATAGATTTTTGAAGTTTTTTAGAACTGAGCAGTACAAGGTAGTACTGGGAGGAGACCTCGCAATAGATACGTCACAAGAGTTGCCAATTTGTGTTTGATTGATTGTACCTTCAAAAATTTATAACAGTATTAACTTTCTTAATTTTAATCTGTGTTTGCTCAAACTTTCACTGACCCGTTTTTCTGCTCCTACTGAAACCAACTTAATATCAGGGTGGATTTCCCCTTCAAGCCATCTAGACTAGATTGTTTGACCAATGTTGAACACAACATGGCACTAATTGTATTGTTGTGTTCTCAATATGATGATACAACTTGCTGATATACCCTATTGTGGCCAACAGGAATGGACTTGGCCAAACTGTGTCTAAGTGGCTCTTGCGAGGATGTTGTGTGTCTGTGCAAGGTTGTCTCTTCAATGTTTTCATGCTGGTTTGAGGTAGGCAATGAAGACAAGTGTTATAGAGTTGAAAGTGAATGAACACATTTGGTGGTATTCTGAAAACGATGTCACCTAGGTGTTAGTTAAACCATGTTAAATGTCATAACAAATCAAAATTAGGTCAAGGCATTGGTTAATGTCTGCGCAAAGCTGGCTGCATTTGTATAATACACATAGTTTTAAAAGAGACATCTGCACAAGCATCAATGGTTCCGCGTAACTTTTGTTTCTCATGACAACCGACATTGTTTTCCCTTACACAAGACAACATAGTTTTCAGAATAAGACCAAGAAGGAGCAGAGAGAGTGCGATATGATGTATATAATATGGAGAGACATTAACCGGGAAGCAGGAGTTGGTGTTCATTATACCTTCCTAATACCAAATCTAGAATTCTGTAAATTATAACTCCTTACTACCAAGTTGCCTTTATATTTTTCCATTAGAAGTAAAGGGGTGGGGTGTTCCCCAATGAAGCTTTATATACTACTAGTATTGGTCAAGTTAATACTATAAAAAGGCTGGGAGTGGAATCCCATCTGATTTTTCTTTAACTATCACTGATCTATTTCTCTTATCTATTTGTTATTAAAACCAACAACCTGTTAATCACACACTCTCACGTCAACATACACGCTTATCTTGATCAAAAGAACAAGAAAATGATGACAGAGCCAATGCATGCAAAATCACCGTTACCCAAGACTTAGTTTTAATGATTTCTTAAAACTTTCTCTGTATTTAGAAGTTATCTTCAAAGACATGGAGACAGCCAAGAAATGTGGCCTTCATACAAGAGAGACTCTAGTGCTACCACAAAGCTTTCAAATAATTCAAAACTACCTTGAGTAGAAGTAGATTTCAGTATATGGCTGATTCACTACAGAAAAGTACCAGAGCTTGGGGGTGCATGCCCAGTGCCCTGTGCCTCAAGTCCTAAATATAGTTCTACAATAGTTGCTCTAAAATATTACACTTACATATACATACAAAGACACTCTACTTATGTACTGATAATAAGAGATTAAAAATATGTTTATCCATCAAAATAATAAACATCCATTGGTTCTTGTCCCCTAAGAGGAGATAATTTTCTGATACGCCCTCAAAATTTCTTCTACGCAAGCATCAAACTCATTCTGTTTGTCATTTTTTTCCCCCATACATGATTTCCACATCACAAGCTTGCATAGAAATGTAAACATATGGTTTCTGTATACAATAATATATATATTTATATATAAAACAAACTTGAAGTGATGATGGTTCAAGAAATGAATAGTACAATTACGTATAAATGTATTCTGTGTAATACAAACATGATGAAATCTGGCACTGGATCGTCACATTAGAAACGTACAAGTAATAAACAAACTTTTTCCTTCATTACGTCAAAATGACAGCAGGGTATATACAATTATGCATGTTTAAAAAAATGAAGTTAACAATTTTATTTCACTGAATTTTTTAAGTATTTACTCTTGTTTATTTTACATAACAGGTATCAAAATTGAATGTAATTTCAGCTTTTACAATGCTCCTTTCTTTCTGTTATGAATCTTTTCTTTCTTTCGTAATGTACATTATCGGAAACACACATATAACAAGTGTTAAAACTACAAGTCTGAGGAAATTATTTCTACGCTGTGCAGCAAATTGAACGTTTCCACTGTCATTACCAACTCACTAGAACGGAGTCATGACGCAACGGTCAATAACACTCACTTCTTTAAACAAAAACAAAACTACTACATGTACTTCACTCAAATCCAGTTCCCACACAAAGAAAATCAGGAGATTTTAATACATAAACACTGAATTGCCTATGTAATCAAAGAAGCTGCCTGATATGTCTGCCTTTACAAAACCCCTTTCAGAACCCAACAACCATCACATAGTCTACATGGCATGCTAAAAACAAATCTTAATTTTGACAAATGAAAATTTAAAAATAAAAATCCAACTGTTAACACTTACAAAAGAAAGCAAGTACCCTCTACAATAGTCTGAACTTGAAATAAAAGTATAACTTGAATCAATACCATTTTGAAAAAGGAAGCATTCATTACAAATTACAAAAAAGAGTAACAGTTTAAGAATTGGAAGAATACATGTACATCCAGAGTTGAAAAAAATAACTTTTCCCTTCTTAATTCATCTTAATTTACTAACTGAACTAAAACTCAATCAAACCAATTGCCAAAGGAAGAATATTCATTAAAATCATATAAATGAAACAAACAATTGTATCAAAATATTATATCCAGCTTACAGAGTTGACAAATGGTTTCTTTCCTTTTCAACAAAATTAAATTCGCACTGCTAATAATGACATGGAATAGATCCAATTACTTTTTAAGAAGTTTCAAACATCATGCAGTTACTTTTCACTGTTTTCAGAAATCACATAAAGTGAAGATGAATCTGTACACGTAGTTCTGGATAACCTTGTTTACACTTTTCATGACTAGTACACAGCCAATCCGTTTTCAAAGATATGATGCTGTGTTTACACAAGATCTAGTGTATTAGGGTTGAGTTTTAACACCAGCAACACAATACCGGTACACATTAAGTGTTAACCCTAGGTGTTGACATTGGCACCTAAAGCAATCCCAAATCTGTGGATGTTTATCACATATAGAGAGACAAAGTAAAGAGGAATTGTGATTTGAATCTAAGTTGTCCATTTTAGTTTTAAAACCTTGACACCTTAGGCCCAAGGTGTCCATGTTGGCATGTTAAAACAATCTGAAAAGTGAAGGTGTTAATTGCATGATTCATAGTGTATGGTTTTAAGTGTGTGTTTTGTTTAGCCATGAACACCAGAGCCCCAAAGACTGATCAAGTACTTTATGTACTGTAGAACAAATGGGATATCTTGCTCACACACAAAAAAAGGAAATATTAGAAGATCCCTTAACTTTACAACCAGTTAAACAAATTTCATAACAAGTACCGGTATTCATATTTGCATATATTTGTCATTGATGAGAAGTTTTATGGCCCTTAACTTTCTAAAGGACACATTAGCCATTTGAAATGTCATTAAGAATTCATTAGTTCAATCTACAATACCTGTAGCAAATATGCTTAAGAAGCCTGTATTTCAAGCAAGTGTTGAAATGTACCACTTATGTTAAATGCTTTGAATTACTCTGACTGTGTCACTCAACTAGTCAAACCAGTCTTGGTGGCCACATCTCTATGAAGGCCCCCTGTCTTTAGTGGTCCCTATATGTCCCCGTCTAGAAAGATACATGTATTGCAGAACCTGTCTAGAAAAGTCACCAGTCTACAGTGACCAGTTTTCCTGTTTCCTTTGGGTGGCCTTAATAGACAGGTTTGACTGTACATGTATCTGAATTGAGAGAATTATCACACCGTGCCCCTACAAACTCTACTGAGTCGAGATCCAATGGAGGGGGGTTGAATTGATCAATACAGGATGCCCTTCACACTATAGCCATCAATGCAAGCACCTGCTTTCAACAAAAAATCTTTGTGCGGACAAATTTTTCAGTGCGGCCTGCAGTTCAGGTGGAAAATTAATAGACGTAATGGAGTGGAAAAGAGAGATAACTCGGGGAATCAGATTTCACACATTTCAAGGTGATGTCTACGCAGAATACTTGTGGACGATATTTGTAAAAGCGTAAAAACTCCAGTCTAAGTTAAAGTGGATAGAGTTGGTTCGTTGAATTCTTTTATGCAGTGTCAGCATCTTCATTCATCCAATAAAAATCACCATAATTCTGTAATGAAATGAATTTAAATCATGTCAAAGAGTAAACCTTTCTGAATGACTTACAGTTTATTAATAGAATTACAGTCATTTGTATAGGAAAAGAGGTTGACACTTGGTACTCCAAAAATCATCTGACTATGCTGTGCCAGGCCTAATTTGGTCTGCGTTTTTCTTCAAATGTGATGTTTAAAAGGGAATACCGGTAACCCTGATTGTTTCCATAAGCATGTCCACAATAATTAGTTTACAAACATTTATCATGACAACATGCCAATGACTCTCAGTGGTGGCGAAACAAAAGGGATTTACTTATTACTTCCTGGGTAATCATGGTCATTTTATCAATTTCTCTTGACCACAAGGGTTGTGCACATTATCACCTAAAACCACTAAAATCACAAAAATAATGTCGTGTTATTTTAACAAAAGCAGGAGATATCACAGTATGTGAACAGTGAAAATACTCCTCATGATAATTCTCCAAATGTGAATACCGGGTAATAAAAATAGTGGCCATAGTAAGCAGTAAATTTTGACTTGTTACATTGGCTGTTGTTCTGTGATGAACTAATAAGCAGACATTTTATAAATGCCTAACTTGTAATTATTCTCTTGATCATCGAATTGAAGTTTGATCTGTAGAGTAGTTCAAAGGTACTTCACAAAGAAATATGAATGATTTACAGTGCTCTAGATTGAACATAAGAATTAAGTTTATAAGCTGGAAGTGCTCCAGTAATAATGAATCATATACTTTGATATTTTTAATAGCCTATATACACAGACAAATACAATGTCTAAATGTACTAACAACAGCATTTGACTAAATATACATAACACATTGCAACAAGGGTCTAAATATGTGCAAACTACACAGCAACTATACAGGTACTAATGACAACTAACACTAGCAATTAAGTGGTTATATAACTTGAGTACAGGTAGCAGCATTTTGACATTTATACCACGATATGCCAATAAAAAGCTTTAAAATTGCAGGAAATTGCCTACAAAATTACTTGCAAAATTAGGAGCAAGATAAGAGTGTAACTACAGCTATACAGGTACAGTTAAGATCAAAATGGCACAGCATATGACCTTCTTTCTTGTGAATCATGTCTTGTTTAGATTAGACAATGTGACGGCCAACTGGATAGAACGTAAACAAAAAAAAATGGAGTTTGGAACATCGTTACACATCTTTGTAAAAATCATTTTTTCTACTGATGCAAGAGTAGCACTATTTTTCTTTATTATACTCTTGCTTGATCTGTGTTAGAAATCAAAATGCAAGACTGCCCAAGAAAGAAAAAAATAAAAGGAATTGCCATTTCCAAAAGGTTGCCCTGTAAGCATATTCATAAGATAAAAGAACGAGCACCATTTTCATTTGTGCTTGTCATATAAAATACTCAATATACTTGTCATATTCAGTTTTGCAGACTGGGTTTCCAAAGTTCCTTTCTTCAAAGTATACATACGTCACTTAATTACCAATGACAACTTGTTCACACTGATTTTCAAGAATGCACAACTGTATACATGTAAACTCATTAGTGCTCAATGAAGTAATTTCAGTCTCGTAGGCAAGTGTAAACCCCATGAATACAACTATTGTACCTAGGCATCGGAGTATAAAAGATGTTTGCTTACTGGAGTGCTTTTGGAATATGCTGCAGTAAATTTTAAGATTTTCTTCTTTACAGAAATGTTATTTGTAAATGTTTGTCTACATGGGCCGTCTTACAAAGAGTTGCGATGATCCAAATCAATCGCAAGTCCTCCAATCAATCGCAAGTTTGCAGTCTCCTATCTCTTATGTTCATAGTTGCGATTGATATAAAATAAGTTGAGATTGATATCAACTCTTTGTAAGACGGGGCCCTGAGCTCTATTAAAGCTTTCCAGAGGTGACATGCTTGGCTGCTAGGCATTTGTTTTGAATTGCTTATGAAAAGAAAGATCTATGGACTCATTTGTTCATTTTGTTTGTTCCATTAATCCCAAATCTTTCAATTTTAATATTCTATTTTGTTACATTCAGTGAACAAGAAACCACATGAGCCAAAGTCTACAAAGCTAAGCATAACTATATATCTTTTTTGTCTTCCATGATTTTTTACATTTCAAAATGTACTTGAATTCAGCAAAAACCCATCGCGCTTACACACTACAGCCACAGCTAGAATCATATAATAATCATTATGCAAAAATATATATAGTTGGCTGTACAAAATATTAATAAGTGTAGGCTCAAATTTCTACATCTTTACAGCTCAAATACTACATGTACATATACAGTAAGATTAACAGCAACAACAAAAAATATGATTTTGGAGTCCAAGGGTTGAGACTCAAAATATAACAAATATTCACAACAATAGCCCCTGTACTGCTTATGTGAAAGATTGTCATCTCATGTCATGTGGTAACCTTTGACCTCTGGCTTCGACTCCCAACTCTGCGTTCAACTATAACAAGGGGCAGGGCTATGAAAACATACAGCACATGTTTATTGGCTTGTTACTCTCTGAGGTCATGCATTAAAAATAGCAGCAGAATAAACATATCTATTTGATAGCAGTTACAGCAGTATACCAAAGATGATGTGATACTTTCTAGATTTGACTCAAATTTCATTTGTGTTGAATCGAGCAATGTCACCTTGAAAATATGCATTTGTGAGTCATAACTTCATGAAATTATGCCACTGCAATGCTGTGATCACATGCTTTTATGCAGGACCAGGTTTTATACTCATCCAAGATGAAGAAAAACTAAATCAAATATTTTGACTGGATTCCAAAGGAACTGGAACTTCCCCGGCCTTGTGTTACAAAACAATTGTGAACTTATTGAAGCATTTGAGACTGTGCTAATACAAAGTGCATACCTGCTTTTAAAGTGAATTAAAAAGGTTTCTTAGGGTGAATAGAAGGATTAAGGGGATTTTATTTAATGGTTTATCACAGGAAGCTAAGGGGAGACGAGAAAGGGGGATGGAATTTTAGAATAATTAATCTCTTGATTCCATAGTATTTCATGTTGAGATTGAAGAAAAGGGCAGAGCTTGAAAACATTTCAAATGGTAATGGCGCATGATATTTTTCTTAATATATTTCAACTAGCAGCATCATTAGACTCATTGAGAATGATAGGGAAAATGGAACTGTAACATGTATGAAGAAATCTTGTGCAATTATAGTATAATCATCAGAGACTGACTAAGTAATTAAAAGCATGTTTCAAATTGCTTTCATACAATTACATATCTACACATGTCTGGTTTATAAGGAAGTAGAAAGATCTATTTCCATGATTTGTACAATGAACTGAACAGTATAGATTTTGAGAGTATTAAAAGTCAGCGTGACTACTGGAAAAAGTACATTTACATGTCTATGTCTGCCTTGGTGCAAAATCATCACACAGCTTCCTCCAAATATTGTGTTTTGGGATGGCTTTCAAGAGATATTTGAAACCATGCTCCTCAAGCTGAACTCAGCAAGTTATTTTTTTAACTTTAATACTCAGGTGAGCTTTTAGGACGACCACTGGGAAGGTAAGAAAAGGGCATTTCATTTTTCAAATCTTACCGAACACCGGTTCCGTTTCTGAATGCCGAGTCATTACGAGAAGATGATGATTATCTCTGGGCCATGTTTAAGACAGCGAGAGAGAAAGGAGAAATCAAATTTAGCTGGATCATTGATTCCATCTCGGGGTGAGGGGAGACTAATCTCGTTACCTGTGACATATCCAACCCGACGTGAAGGAACTCTTGGCACCCTCCCAGTGAGAGGGGACAAATCGTCTGGACATGAGAGGTAGTGAATTGAGAGGAATGGCACTACTTAGTGGGTGTCTTGATACTGAGGAGACCCGGCCCTGTTGATGCAATACTAATTCAGAAAAAAAATTGTAGGCCTATACATATAAAATCAAACCAGTTTCAGCAACCATCTGTACACACAGACCACCTATTTCTACAAAGACTACATTTTTAGATTCCCTTGTGCACCAGAACATCATTATGACTGAAAACTATACAAGAACCACTTGCCTATAAAGCACGCTTTTATCATCTCCCTTGGCTTTGCAGGTCTTCGTGTATAACTATAGGTATTACTGTATAAACAACACTCCAGAGGAACATGAAAAATTGTCTGTGGATAAGTGTACAGATTCCTAACATACATGTAGGTTTTAATGAGGAATACTCTCCAAGAAAAACAAGAATAATAGTTTGTGTTGACAAGTTGTCTTTATAAACAGGTCCCTTTACTACAAGCTTCACTGAGAAACACTGAAGAGAGAGAAGAATAGCAGTCTTCATTAGCTTGTGGTCTTTATAAATGGGTCCCCCTCCCCAATACAATACATATTTCAAAGGGAACACCACTTTTCAAAGTATAAATTCTTTCTTGTTGTCAGTATCATGAAATTACAACTGTATATTCTCCCAAAGAAAAATACCCTACAAATGTACATTCATAAGAGGTGAAAGGCTCAGTCTCTGTGGAATATAAATAACCTACTTCCTATAACCATCAAAAAGGAATTTCAATCGATCCAGTCAAACAATATGAAATGTTAAAGACCTTGGTTAAAATGGCTGTGATTCAAATTAGCACTTGATAGATATGTTTTCATAATGACTGTCATCACATGATGAGGAAATCCTGTCACACAGTCCAATACCATCATGTTGGGATAAGTATGTATGTACACCACACTGAGAACATTATCATAGTCTGTGTCTATTTTATTTCCCTTTTAAGCTTAACATGGCCAACTTTTGGAAATTCCCTCCAGGAAAGAGACATAAACCAAATGTAACAATGCAGTTAACCCTGCTCCAGCAACCACCTATATATCAATGTTATAAAGACCATATATTTTGTTCCCTTTGAACAGTGTTTCTCACTAGAACCCATACTAAATTAAAGACTATATTCTTTGTCTTTCCTGCAGTATGTTTAATACAACTGTTATTGTACAGCCTAATGTTTCAAAAGAATCTTTTATTGTCATTCATGTATATAAAGCAAGATACATGTACTGTACATGTACATTCATCAGACAGCCACTTAATGACAGCTCCACATAAATCCGCCATGTACATGGAGATGGCATTGTAATCTATCAACCATGTACACGATGTACTTTACTTGAATGAAGTGAAGTGGCTCTTGGCCGTACCTTAACCAGCAAATTTGAGTTCATGCCTACCGTCTAAATATGGAATACTTCCCACCAGCCAATATGGATACCCTGATAAATAATTTCATTTATTGGCATCATATACAGTCATATAGGTATCAGTGTCTGTATTTAAGGACTTCTATAAAACCTTGATACAAGTACCTGTACAGTTAGATGTGATGGTTGTACATGTACTTGTAGTACTGTGTTGACGTCACAGAAGATATAAAAGTGTGTAAATTATGTCCTGCTGATGTTGTTGTATATTTTATAGTTCATTTTACTATGCACAGAGATGCTAGGGATATTTGTTTTTAATGGAGTTTTGAGGATAATATAAATTATTATTATAATTTTTTTAATTCTTATGAATTAAAAATATATCAAAGATCAGCAGTGTCATGCAGTCAACTGACCTTGACAAATTTTCTATTTCAGTTGGGTTCAAACTTAATTCACTTTCATTAAGTCTTAAACTTATTTGCCAGTTTGGACAATTGAAACCAAAAAAAATCTATCTATTCAATTTTCTAAAACAAAACATAAAATCTTATTTCTGAAAACTATACTGATCTATATGGTTATACATGTACAGTACTTGATTTGTCAATTTCACCAGGCTGACAATTAACTGGATGTTAAGATTTGATTGCTACTTGTGGCATACTACATTGTATACTCTCTCTGGGCATGCAAACTTGTATTGCCAGTTACTGAAAAATGGATTGATAGGGAAACTACATGTACGTGTGTAATTTATATAAGTACTATACATGTACGTGTGTGCTTTTGGTTGTGGCTCTTTTGACACAGCTGATTTTACTAGCAAGTTTTTGAGTGACGTTACCCTTTAAGACCATTCCTCACATTCACACAGTTCCTATTAAATCTCACAGCCCCAGGCTTCAAACGAAACACTGATATCCGCTTCCCTAAATGTTAGTGCGGTGGGGCGTAATGCCGGAGCTCTTCAATTGAAAGTCCATTTTCAGCCATCTCAATATAGATTGGGAGGGAAAAATAGGTCAAGTTTGGCTCAGTCAATTCAAATTAAACCTAGGAAGACTGATTTTTACAAGGGTACATGTATTTCTCCAGGGGCGTCCACGAAATTAGCATGTTCTTGACATCACTAATGAAATTGTTAGATTCTACACCAATATACCACAGGATTATAAGCACCTAACTGTACCTGTACATGCACTACAGCACTGCTCCAAATGTACAAGGACATGTCTCGTAGGGGAAAGGAAGGAACCCAGGAAAAACAATTCTTTGCCCATAAAAGTATATGAATGTCAGTACATTAGATGTTATGCATGATATGTTTCATGCCCTTGTAGAAGAGTACAAAGTATAAATCAAACAAAGCCAGATGAGGATATGCAATGGCCATGTTGGGTGCCATGTTTTTGTAGTATAGGGGTTGGAATTACAACATGTAAACCTTAATCTTTTATGAGAACGCTAGAAATTAATCTGCTGAGAGACATGACCTCAATTTGGGTGTGTGAAATGACGTTAACTCACGTCTTGTCATTTTACTAGAAAGTCATCTGTTGAAAGCCATAAGTTTGTGATCTTGATTGAGTATGTAAAATGATACTTACTTGTGTCATTTGACATTATGGTAACATCTACCTGGCTAGCAAGAGAATGAATGCACGTACATGTACATGCAGGTACTCATTGACATCTAGTGCACATGTACTGTAAACATTATAGGTGACAGAGTGATGATGTTACAAACGACAGGTATAGCATGCTACTGTGCTTTTAGTCTGCAGAAGTTTTAATGACTTTCTTCATATGCAAGAGTCAATTCAACCTACCTTTCTAGTTTCTATAATTGAAAACAATGCAGCATACATCTAATTTATCACCTTTCTCTGAAATCAAGTACACTGAATGATTTTAATCGTGATATTTTAATGTTTGGAGTCTGGCCACCGACATGACATGACAGCAAACCTGTAGTTTCCACATATGACACCATTGAGCAGTACACAACAATTGCAAATTCTTTTCCTAAGATATAATACATTTTGATATAACAGCAAAACAACAAAATTAGCAAAAAGATCTGAAAGCGGATGCGATCCTCAGAATGGATCAATCAGCACTGGTCTGTACTCTGTAATTTCTTGCATTTATATCTTTTTTACAACTTTATGTTTGTTCCAATCTTGTTCCAATCTTGTTCCAATCTTCTTTGACAATAACAAATTCCAAGCTCCTCTGTGAATGTAGGTATAAAAATTGCCAGATGGACTCCACCGAGCTAACACAGAGGGGTATTTATGGGACTAGGCACTAGGAAAAGAAAGGAGAGTTTGCATCACTGCAACATCAATCGCTTGAGGTTCTCTTGAAGGATAGTGTCGTACTGCTTGAAACACATATCTGATGTTGTTAGTGTCCACAGCCGTTGTGAAGTAGTGGAAGAGTGCCTTGCTGCCGCGCTCCCTGCGCCTTCGTCAAACATCTTGAGGATGAAATTCTGAGCGTCGTTCATCGAGTGCGGGTCCCCTGGAAGTTGGGGAGTAGTCCTTTATGCTAACATGCTTGATCTTCTCCTCTAGCAAGTCCGTTTTGTTGAGGAAGAGGATAATGGAAATATTGGCGAAGCACTTGTGGTTGACGATGGTGTCAAATATGTTGCACGACTCCAGGAGACGGTTGGTGATGCGGTCCTCCATGAGGACCTGGTCGAACTCACTTGACGATGCCAGGAAGAGGATGGAGGTCACACTCTCAAAGCACTGGAACCACTTCTGCCGTTGCGAGCGCTGGCCACCAACGTCAACGAAGCGGAAGGGCACATTCCTGATGTCGATGACATGCTCCTGGAAGGCTTTGGTGGCCTTACGAGAGTGGAGGATATCAGTCAGGCTTGGTATGTA